>JAKSZU010000022.1:39493834-40093834 GCA_026018925.1 Tupaia tana
AGATACACAATAAAAATTTAATAATGATCATCTTTGATGAGGACAGTGGAATTGGGAGACAGGGTGAACTCCCTCACTGTGGCTGAATCCCCTGTGTCTGGCCTCTCACAGAGAGAGCCACTGGGGAAGCTCCCAATGTCTCCCTGCCAGCCCCCTGGGCAAGCAGAGCACACAGAGGCCCTGCCCAAGGCCCAAATGTCATTGGTTGCTCTTCTGTCTTTCTCTGCCCTGAGGATCTCAAAGTCATAGGACATTGACAGGTCAGGGGTGGCCATTGCTGAGGCGGGGCTACATCTTTGCCTGCTCCTGGCCACTGAAAACCCACCTGGAGCTGTACAGTGGATGCCGAGGCCTAGGTCAGCATGAGGCCCTGGTCCTCCCTTAGTTATTGCCCTGGGGTCATGGACAACTTCGGAATTTTTTCTTTTTTATAGTTGTTTGTCATAGGGTGTGTGCACTCGCCAGAAAGAGACGGAGGGAAATGGGACAGGGAGTGAGAAATCACCCTCAGTTCCTTCTCCATCTCCTCTTGGGATTTTGGACGTGCAGGCACACATACTTGGTGTGATTTTCATGCTGCCAGGGCTGAGACTCAAACCGCGGTCTGCTCCCTGGGAGTCCAGCCACTTTAACCTGCACGCCACCTGATGGTCCCTTCATGATTCATTTTTACAAAGGAATTGGCCTATGATGAATTAGACTTTTAAAAAAGTAGTTCTTGGGGCCGGCAGGTAGTGCGGTGGTTAAGGTGCTGGACTCCATGTGGCTGACCGCGGTTCGAGTCCCGGCCTGACGTCTTGCTCTTGCACTTTCTCTCTCCCCCCTGCTCTCATCAAATTAAAAAAATAATAACAACAAATAAAAATAAATAAATAAATATTTTTGTTTAAAGAGTAGCTCTTTCCCACAGACAGCTCGGGAAGCAGCAGCCTAAGATACAATCAATGGAGGGGGCGACTGCCTTAGGACGGAGGTGAGAGGCAAGAGCTCCGAGAGCACAGGGAGGACGCATAGGGAGGAGGTGACAGCACCCCTGGAGTGTGGGGGAGCACAGGTGCTAAGGAGGGAGGTGGGCAGTGCTGAGGCCCCCTGAGGCCAGGATCCCCGCCATTCCCCAAGGCAGCTTCACCTGCCCGTCAGCTTCCCAGTGAGCACGAGGCTCGAAGACCTTGTGCTGGGCCCTCCCCAAGGCCACCCTGAGGTTTGTCTGTGCCTCACGGCTCCCAGGAGAGCCAGCCAGGTGCCTACGGGGTGCTCGCCAGATAGATCCCCAGTGTGCGAGCCCCAGCCGGCCGAGGGCAGAGTGGCAGAGGAGATCTCAGAGGCAATTCCCTTAGGGGGAGGTGGCCAGAGTCTTCAGGAATGCGAAGCCGGCTGCTCCCTGCCTGGGTCAGGAGGCAGGAACAGATGCCTGGCTGTCCGTAAGGGACAGCCTCGGGCCGCGCTCTCTGATCGGTGGGCAGTCAGTAGCATAATGTTACTATAGGTCCGGACTATAGGAAATGCTGGAGCCAGCAGCTGTCAGACCAGAGACCGGCCACCCACTATGAGGGACTCACAGTCAGGTCAGCAATTGCTGTTTGTGTCCATGTACTGGCCCCACCTACCTTTCCCTTCAATATTTTCTCTTTTTCGTCGTTCTCTGGTTCGGCTTTCTGCAATCAGAATGTGGGGAGCGTGGGTAAGGACCAGCCTCTGTGCAAAGCCCCCACAGCTCCACTTCCTGTCCTTCACCCAGGTCCTGGAAGTGATCGAGTGCTCCCCTTTACCCCGGGACAATTCCCTGCCCCCCCCCCCCCCCCGGAGTGTGCCCAGCAGAGTCTTTTTTTTTGTAGAGAGATTTTCACTATAGTGTGTGTACGCTTGCCAGAGACAAAGAGAGAGAGACAGAGACCAAGTGAGAAATCACCCCCTAGGGGGATAGTCATGCCATAATCCCTTCTCCTCTTTTTTCCTCTTGGGACTTTGGACACACAGACATACATGTGTCTGGTGTGTTTCAAGCCTCTGGGTCCAGGACTCGAACTGTGGTTGGCCATGTGGGAGTCCGGCCCCTTAACTACTATGCCACCTTCTGGGCCCTTGACAGTCTTACACAACATCTATTGCCCATGGTATGAGGGCAGAGGTTCAGATGTTCATCCTCTTCAGACGGCTGCTCCCCTGGTCCTGGTAGGGCTGAGAGGTGTGGTGGAGGAGGAAAGAGACATGATGTCACAAAGGCAGCTGTGACCAGGACCAGGGCTTGGAGATACAGGATCGAGGAGACAGCCTCTCACAGCCCTTTGCCTAGGGATGGACTAGAGCCCTGGGGGTACCACCACACCTGTGAGTCTGCCTAAGGGTGACTTCTGGTCTGGCTGGCCCACAGCCCCTCTTGTCATCAGGCTCTGTGGAGGGCAGCTCGTGCTGTGTCCCCTGAGCTGCCTCAGGCTGGCTCCCTGGGACCTCTTCTCGGCTGTGGTGCCTTTCTTCAGTGGGTTAAATAATCCTCTTTTATTTTATTTTATTTCATTTTATTTTATTTATTTATTTATTTATTTTTGGAGAGGTTTTTGCTATAGGGTGCGTGTGCTCGCCAGACAGACAGAGAGAGACAGAGAGACAGAAAGCGAGAAATCACACACACACACACATCTCCCCCCCCCCCCCCCCCGTGGGGGGATGGCCACACCACAATCCCTTCTCCTCCATTCTCCTCTCGGGATCTTGGGCACGCACGCACACGCACCTGGTGTGAGTTAAAGCCACCAGGTCCCGGACTCAAACCATGGTCGAGCATGGGAATCCAGTGACATAGTCATTACACCGACTGCTGGTCTCTGAATAACCCTCTTACAATGAGGGGAGTGGGTGTGGTGGTGAGTGGAAGGGCCGAGGGGGGTCAGGATGGAGCTACGTCACCAATTTCTGTACCCTGCTCCCTTACCACCTGGAGATAGCTGCTCTGGCAAACTTTGCGTGTATTTCAGTACTTTCACGTGTCAAAGCCCACAGGGGACGGCTCAGTCTCCAAAACCCCTTCACCCCACCATCACCCACTCTTTAGACACACTTTTTTTTTTTTTTCTCAGAGGGTGTGTGCCCTCACCAGAGAGACACGGAGAGGCAGGAGGAGGAGAAAGCACACTCTATGGGGAATGGCCACTCCTTCTCCTCCATCTCTCTCTCCTTTTTGGATTTTGTGCATGTACTCATACATGTGCTGTATTTCTCAAGCCTCCGGGTCTGGGACTCGAACTGTGTGATTGGCCACATGGAATCTGGCTGTCTTAATCACCAGCCATGGAGCCAGCCCTAGATACATCTTAAACACTAGTCAAAAGTCTGGGCCTCCAGAATCTCTGACCAGCTGGTTACAAGCTGGGGTTCCCATGAGCCCTTCCCCTTTAGTTTCAATGACTTTGCTGGAGTGGCTCCCAGAACTCAGGGAAACACTGATGGGTGCTTACCGATTTATTAGAAAGGATATTTTGAAGGATACAGATAGAGAGGTGATAGGACAAGGCACGTGGGAAGAGGTGCAGAGCTTCCAAGCGCTCCCTGGACGCACCACCCTCCAGGAACCTCAGGGTGCCCAGTTGTCGGGAAGCTCAGGGAGCCCTGTCCTTCTGAGTTTTTATGGCCACTTCATGGCGCAGGCATCAGATATGCATAGACTGGGCGGCGAAACCAGGTGAGGACCATCCGTTCTAATTCTTAGCCTCTCCACGTGGCATTCCTCTCCCCCTGGGTGTGAAGGGGGAGAGGAATGAAGGTCAGGAGGGGAAAGACTGCAGTTTCCAAGACCGACCTTTGGGCAGGTGAAAGGAGGGACCGTCTCTCACCTTTATTTCTCTGGAGCTGTTCTGAAGTTGCTTCAGGAACCAGATACTTATGAACTGGGACCCATGGATGAAATCAAAATATATATGTCACAGTACCGCGACTCTGGTTTACCTTTCACATGGAGATATTCACCAGGGGATAGGAACATAGCCCTGACCGCTGCAGTCTTCCTCTTTCTCGGTAGGACCTCCTTTTCACAGGCCATGCCCTCTGATAGTTTCCTATGAAAGGGTCCATGGGTATAAACTGTAGCCCTTCATGTCTGAAAATGGCTTTATTCCACCCTCAAATCTGATGGATAATTTTGGGGGGAGTATCTAATTCTTGATCAAATATTTTCTTTTCTTCAAATTTTGATGATTTTGTTCCACTTTCTTCTAGAAGTTTTACACCATTGTGATTTCTTACTCTCTGGCATGTGAGCTATTTTTTTCTTCTCAAAAACTTTAAAATCTTTTCTTTATCCCTGATGGTCCAATAGTTTAGGATGATACACCCAGAGATGGGTACTTTTGCCCATTTAGTATGTTGGGTATTTAGTTGAACTTCATAGTTGATAAATTCATCTAACTGAACTCTGGGTAATGTTATCAATTTTTTGATAATTTCTACTCCATTTTTATAACTTTCTGCTTATATATCCTAAGAGATCACAGTCTGACCTTCTGATTTTCTTTTCTCTTTTTTAGAGAGATTTTTGCTATAGGGCATATGTGCTCATCAGAGAGATAAAAGTGAGAAATCACCCCCCAGGGAGATGGCCACACCCCAATCCCTTCTCCTCCTGGGATTCTGAGCAGAAATGCACATGCACCTGGCATGAGTTTCAAGCCACCAGGTCTGGGACTCTAAACGCAGTTGACTATGTGGGAATCCAGTGGTATAACCATTACGCCATCTGCTGATCCCTCTAATTTTCTTCCATTTTGTATTTGAGATTTATTGGTTGTGTCAAGGATCAGTACACAGACATTTCAATTAGTACACAATTTTCTTAAACATTTATTTATGTATTTATTTGTTGGGATTTCCAAGCTGCCAGGTTCAGGATTCAAACCATAGTTGACCATGTGGGAGTCCAGCACCTTACCAGCACACCACTTGCTGGCCACTTAGTACATAATTCTGAATGTACATACCCCAAATCTAAAAAGCTACATATCGTGATTCTTTTTATTTTTCCTTAGATTTTTGCCATAGGATATGTGTGCTTGCTGGAAAGAGAGACAGAGAGAGGGAAAGTGAGAAACCAACCCACCCATCCGGGGGATGGACATACTACAACCCCCTTCTCCTCTATTCTCGAGATTTGGGGTGCACACATGTGCCCAGTGTGATTTTCAAGCCACTGGGTCCAGGGCTTGAACCGTGGTTGGCCATGTGGGAGTTCAGCACCTCAACTACCACGCCACCTGCTGGCCCAACATCGTGATTATTTTCTTTTCTTTTAGAATTATTCATTTAATTAATTTATTATTATTATTATTTTAAACTCGGTATAGTCATCAGAGAGAGACAGAGAAAGAGAGGGAAGGAAAGTAAGACATCAAGCTGCCAGATCCGGGATTCAAACCGCAATTGGCCATGAGGGAGTCCAGCACCTTAACCACCATGCCACCTGCCAGCCCCCATCGTATTCTTTTTAAAACAGTTAGTCCAGTGATAGTCCAGCTCAGATTTGTAGGCAAATTTTCCTTAACAGGATGTCAAGTACCAGTGTCTTCAAATGTGGAACGATGTGACGTAGCACCACTTACTGTCACACGTACTACATACTCAGGTCCCCAAGCTCTCGCAGCACACTAACGAAATGAGGACCGCTGGACTACCTGCACCAAGGCATTACAGAGTGCACGTGATTCTGACAGGAAGAGCAGCAATCCAGAAGTGGTTTTCTTTAGGAACTGATTCAACTAGAAAACGTGAAGAGGCCAGCAGGTGGTGTCATGTTTGAGGTGTTAGACTCCCACGTGGTCAACTGCGGTTCAAGTCTCACACTGGCAGCTTGGGAATCACTCTGAGCGTGTGTGTGCAGGCCCCGATTCCAGGAATGAAGGGGGATTGTGGCGTGGCCACTCCTCCTTGAAGGGGATTTCTCACTTTCCCTTTCTCTGTCTCTCTCTCTGTCTCAGGTGAGCTCACATGGCCTCTAAAAAGCAAAAAAAAATATGAAATTAGAAGTAATTAAAACTGTTCAAGATAGGGGCCAGCAGGTGGCATAGTAGTCAAGGGGCTGAACTCAGAGTCCTGGACCTGGTGGCTTGAAAATCACGCAAGGTACGTGTGTGTGTACCCACACAGGAGAATGGAGGACAAGGGATCGCGACGTGACCATCCCCGCAGGGGAGTGATTGCTCACTTTCTGTCTTTCTGACAAGTACCCTATAGCAAAAATCTCTCCAAATAATAATAAAATATTCAAGACATATTAAATACACAACTGTAACTCCAAACTGCCATTTAGTATGCTTTGTATTTAGGATTTAAAACAACTATTCACCCCCCCCTCCCTCCACACCTATGGAATGTTAACCTGATACTGAAGACAGTCAGGTTATATCATTTAATTATCTATAATTTAATATCCCACTATTTTCTGGTTGTAACAAAAATAAACAGCCAGTAAATGATTTTACCCCTTAAGAAACATTTACACTTTAAACATGGGACAAGGTAGGATTTCCTTCTTAAAAATGTCTCTAGAGTGGGCCAGCAGGTGTCATGGGGTTTAAGGCACTGGTTTCCCACCTGGCTGATGGCGGTTCGAGTCCTGGACCTGTCGGTTTGCTTTCTCACTGCTCCCTCTGGTAAGCACACAAGCCCTATTAACAAGTTTAAAATAATAATAATAAATAATAATTCTTTAAAAACCAATAGAGTATTGAGGCATAGTACAATGTGGACAAACCTAGAAAACATGTTCAGTGAGAGAAGCAAATGTAAAATATAGTATGACTCCTTTTATATGAAATACACTTCATCTGTGAAGAGGGATACAAATGGGGTCCACCAGAGGCTGCAGGAAGAGATCATGGCGAATGGTTGATGAATGGGTATGGGGTTTTCTTTTAGGATGATAAAATTGTAGTGCCTATATCAAATTGAAAAATAATGATAAATACAAACAATTTTTTTTTTTTGGAGAAGTTTTCGCTACAGGGCGTGTGTGCTCGCCAGACAGAGAGAGAGAGAGACATAGAGACAGAAAGCGAGAAATCACCTCCCAGAGGGGATGGTCACGCTGCAATCCCTTCTCCTCCATTCTCCTCTCGGGATCTTGGGCATGCACGCACACGTGCCTGGCGTGTTTTAAGCCACCGGGTCCGGGATATGAACCGTGGTGGACTACGTGGGAGTCCAGCGACATAGCCATTATGCTAACTGCTTGTTTCTGAAACAATTCTTCTTAAAAAATGTTTGGAATTCCATATGGTTGGTGGTTGCTTCGCATTGTGAGAGTACTAAATGCCACCCGCTTGTTCATCTTAGTTAAAGGGTTCCTCTAGTGAATTTCACTTCAATTCTACACACTCAGGTGCACACACACACATACACACACATCCCTTGGTGTGACGGTCACATGTGGCCACAAGAGGAGACATGGGAAGGACTCAAGAAAACGAAGGTTGGGACCAGCAGTTAGCGTAATGGCTATGTCACTGGACTCCCACGTAGTCGACCGCGGTTCGTGTCCTGGACCCGGTGGCTTAAACTCACGCCGGGCGCGTGTGCATGCGTGCCCAAGATCCCGAGAGGAGAATGGAGGAGAAGGGATTGCGGCATGGCCATCCCCCCTGGGGGGTGATTTTCTGCTTTCTATCTCTCTGTCTCTCTCTGTCTGGCGAAAGCACGCACCCTATAGCAAAAACCTCTCCAAAAAAAAGAAAAAGAAAACGAAGGTTATTAAACTCCCGGGTCCTGGAAAGGGCCTGGCAGCGGTCCGGCTGGTTGGCAGCTCTGTGTGGGTGTCTGTGTCCCCCCATCTGCGTGGTCTAGGTCTGTGTTAGGGACAGAGAGGAGCACTTGGCTCAAGCTGTTCTAGGTCCTGGGGACACGCTGGTGCCAGAGCCCGGCTCTCCTGGGCTCAGCCTCTAGTGGGAGCAGGGGACAGGGCAGAAAATCGATGACGTGAGTTAAGAGCTGGTCTAACAGAGAGGCGGACACCCAGCTGGGGCAGACCTGGTCAGTTCTTTATTGGGAAGGGGATGCAGTCGGTGACGCGACAAACCTGCGATCCCAAAAAGATGTCTAGCTGGAGTCTTAGCTGACAGGCTGTGAGCTGGTAATGGCCCTTGAAAAAGCCCCGGGTGTGGCAGTTATGCCAGCGCCAGTAGCCCTGGATGATGCGGACGGCGTGGAGCAGCCGGCAGTACCTCTGGCGGAGGCGCCACATGCGGAACCAGGACTGCAGCCGGATGGCGGCCCACTTCTGTCTCACGTAGCAGTCCAGCGCCGCCTGCCGCCTCCGCTCCACCAGCCTCGCCAGGACCTGCCTCCACCAGCACTGGATGACCCACGCTCTGAGGGCCGCGTGCAGCAGGGCCCGGCGCACCAGCGTGCCCCGCCACCAGGCCTGGATCCGGGTGGCAGCCTGTTCGGCGTTAGTGGGCGGCTGCATTTGGGGGAAGGAAGAGCAAGGAAAAGCAGGGACCCCTGAGAAACATCCCCAGGGACTTCAGCCGCGGCATGTCCGGGTCTCTGTCCACTTCCTGCCCACTTTGCCCCTCCCTCTGCAGCTCAGGAGCACTGCGAGGTCTCTGCCTCTGCCACTCCCGCTCAGTGGACATGGGCACCCGCTGGACCTCTGAGTCTCCATGGGCCCCCCGCCCTACCTCCCTCACCCGATCTTCCTGGGCCTGCTCGGCCAGTCGGAGCAAGGGCAGCTGATCAGTGGGTCAAAGGGCTACCATGCTTCACCCTGGCCTGACCTCCTGGGGTTATGACCTTCCCTTCAGACCCCTCCCGCCTGTGGAGGAGTGGCAGCCTGCTCTGTCACCCCAACTCCAGCTCACACCTGCAACCTGCTGTCCCTCTGCCACGTGTCCTGCCCCACACCGCTTGGGTCTTCCTCATCCATTCCTCACCTTCACTTCTTCTGATTCTCACACCTTGAACTTCCATTAACACAGACATATATGCACACATGTGCACGCACACACACACACACACACACACACACACATACACACACACATACACTCAATTCTTGACCTGGTTTCACGTTACTTGGCCGTGCATTCCTCAAACACTCCTCACCTCCCACTCCCCAACTTAAATGGTGTGGTACCCCCACTTTGAGGTTTCTCCTCCCTACAACCCAGACTCCACGCCTCAGTCTCCCACGTCATCAGGCCCATAAGCTCACGGGACGAGCTGGCCAAGGATGCGTCGACCTGTTCGTTCCAGCTCTGGGCCGGGAGCCACCTGTCGTGGTCTGCCCGGAACGTGCTTGGTTCATGATGGCGGCTCTTGAGTCAGTTATGAACAGCACCACCTTCCACTCATACATGTGTCGTGGTTTGGTCAATAAATTCCATGATCACCTTGTGCCACGGGACAGAGAGAAGCCCGCAAAGACTGCTGGGTGACATGGGTCAGACATGCTGCGGGTCAGAGGTCATCCCCAGCCTTGAGCATCTGCACTAACCTACCTTGGGTTTCGGTGGAGGAGGTGCACTTTTTTTCTTTTCTGGTTTCTTTTTCTCCTCTTTTTCCTTTTCCTCCTGTTCCAACTGAGTCCATAGTGTCGTTTCATCAATATCTTCGACTATGATTTCGCATAGTTGGCCATCCTTCTGTAACCAGAGTTTAAAGAAAAGAACTGTGGGTAGGTTGTTTTTGTACAACTTGGTTCAAATCCACCATGTCCCTGACCTTTCTTTTCTTTTCTTTTTTCTTTTTATTTTTCTTTAACTTTTGTTTATTTTATTTTATTTGACCAGAGACGGTGAGAGACAGAGAGAGAGAGAGAGAGAGAGAGAGAGGAAGCTGCCAGGTCCGGAACTCGAACCACGGTCAGCCATGTGGGAGTCCAGCGCCCTTAACCACCACGCCACCTGCTGGCCCCCCGACCTCCTTTGTTGCTCAGTGGCCGCAGGCAAGGGACTCCATCCTGGTTAACCGTGGAGATCTCCCCCATCCCCTGCGCCTTCAACTTCAGGAGTATTGGCCGTCTCTTACACAACACCGAATGCCCATGATTTGGAGACAGGTGGTTCAAATCCCTTCAGGCCTGTGACCCCGTAAATTTCCCATGGTTAGGGGCTAGGTGGTTCCATCATGCTTAGGTCTGCACTCCTCTGGCCACACTTCGGTGGGAAGAGTGGAGGAGGGGAGAGAGCAATGATGTCATAAGGGCTTCTGTGACTCAGGCCCCGGGATAGCTTCCAACACTTGAGCCCTTTTAAGTGAAAAAGCAGAAGTCTTATTTATTCTTCCCTGCAGAGGATTGCAGAATTGGACTAAAACGGCAGGGTCCGGGAAACACTGACTCACTGGCAGGAAGGTGTTAAAAGTCACTTCAGTCTGGTTAATAAAGATGGAAGTTGAGACACATTAAACCCTCGTCAACAGGAAGCTCCATGATACATACTTTAGTTCCAACAATAGAACCGAACAGCAATGAGGCAGAATTTGTTTATAGCAAAATTCTCTTTTTTTCCTTTATAAAAAAGTATTATTTTATTTAACTTTATTTATTCATTTGTTTATTTCAATTTGACCAGAGAGGGGCAGAGAGAGAGAGAGAAAGAAAGCCGCCAGGTCTTGGACTCGAACCATGGTCGGCCATGTGGGAATCTGTCACCTTTAACCACCATGCCACCTGCTAACCCCTGTAACAATTCTTAAGCAGGTGCTTCACAACAGATACTAAGTACATGAAAAGATACCTTACCCCATTGCTCATGAGAGAAGGAAAAACGAGAACCACAGTGAGATACCTCTAGGCATCCTGGAGAATGGCTAAAATAACACCGACAGCACTAAATGTTGGCAAGAATATAGAACGATGGCATCTCTTATATGCTGCTGTTGGAAAGGTGTGAAACAGGAGCAGGAAGCATCTATCTGAAGATAAAGGTGTTGGATTGGACCTAAATACCAGGTGGCATCTCTGGGTTTCTTTCTTAGTTAGGATAATGGCCCCCCTAATTTTTTTTATTACTATATTATTACTTTTCATTTCCATCCAGCCATAGATGGGATGTTCAGTCTTGACTGGAGGGAGAGATCCACTCCAGGGTGGGCATGTCCAGCCACACACGTTCATAGATACCCACTGGTGCCTCAGGGGAGCCAAACATGGGGATATGTCCAAGGAGACACACGCGTGTGAGTGGGGGCATCCTTACCTACCAAGGCAATGCCCAACCTTGTATAAAGGTGTGCCTAATAGTGTGAAAGAATGTCCACTCTCAAATGAAAATACTTGAGCACGGCACTGAGGCTAGGCGCTTGGACTTTGGCTCCGCCATGAATCATGTTGGTCTTGGGCCTAAATTTCTAATATATAGAGAGGATCAATGACCTCTGGCCATTGCTGGCCTGGATCCAAAGTCCTTAGAGTGTAAAGACTTAAGGAGTTTGTGAGACACAAAACACAGGCCAGATCTGGGGGCCAGCAGGTGCGGTGGTGGTTGAGGTGCTGGTTCCCACATGGCTATGTGGTTCAAGTCCCAGATCTGGCGGCTTGAAAACACACCGGGCACATGTGAGTGTGTGCACAAAATCCCAGAGGGGAGTAGAAGAGAAGGGATGGTGGTGTGGCCATCCTTCCTTGGGGGTGACTTCTCACTTTCCTTCTCTCCTTCTCTGTCTCTTTCCGGCAAGTGCATATGCTCTATAGCAAAAAAACTGAAAGACACACACACGCACACACACACACACACACACACACACACAGCAGGTCAGAGCTTTATTGGGATAAGGAATCAGCTTTCTTCAGATGTTCTCTTAACTCCAGGATTTCGATGTGGAACCCAGCCAGGCGGAAGTGATTTTATATTCCCAGAAAGGGACATGGGCCTGGCTGGCGCCTGGATCATGCCCCCCAGCACTTGGCAGAGGTGTGGACTGATCACCGCACGCGAAATGGACTGCAGCCCGACTACCACCTCCCCGTCTAGGTTGCCAGCTGTTTCTATCCCAGCGGCCTCTCCACCTCGGCTTTACCAGCATGAACTCATCAGCGATGGGTGTCGGATACGGCGGTGCCTGGCACTTGAGTGAATCCCACCCAGGAGAATCTTTACAGCTGCTTTGCTTTCTTTAGCCTTTAGAAAGCAGAGCTGGGGGCTGGCAGGTGGCGTAGTGGTTGAGGGCGCTGGACTCCCACATGGCCGACGGTGGTACGAGTCCCAGACCTGGTGGCTTGCTTTCTCACTTTCCCTCTCTCTCTCTCTGTTCCTCTCTGGTCATATTTAAATAAATAAATAAATAAATAAATAAAGTGAAATAAAATAATTCTTAAAAAAGAAAAAGCAGTACTGGGGCCAGCAGGTAGCATAGTGGCTAAAGTGCTGGACTCTCACATGGCCAACCATGGTTCGAGTCCTGTACCCAGTGGCTTGAAATTCGTGCCGGTGCATGTGCATGTGTGCCCCAAATCCTAAGGAGAATGGAAGACAAGGGATTGTGTCATGGTCATTCCCTTCCATTCCTCACTTTCTCTCTCTGTCTCTCTCTCTCTGGCGAAGGCATGCACCCTATAGCAAAAATCTCTTTTAAAAAAATCAAGTACAACTGCTTAGGGAAGTAACTACACACACCTCAGCCCCCATATCTGCCAGGGTCTCAACAATCAGCCCTTCCTTGGAGAGTCACAGAGTGGGAAGGTGCCCACATAAATCTACAGGTCCTTGGTTTGTGTCCAGCCTCCAGCAGACGATGACCATAAGGATGTGCCTTCCCATTTGAAGATGGAAAGACCCCTGCCTTGGGGCAGGCAGGTGGCGTGGTGGTTAAGGGCACTGGACTCCCACATGGCCGACCACAGTTCAAGTCCTGGACCTGGCAGCTTGCTTTCTCACTTTCCCTTTCTTTCTCACTGTGTACCTCTCTGGTCTAATTAAAATAAGTAAATAAATAAAGTAAGTTAAATAAAATAATTCTTTAAAAAAGAAAGAACCTGCCCTGTTCTCCTCACAGGGGTAAGCATGTATTGACCTGGAGGAAGGAGGCCATGTGAGTATGAGTAACCCAGGCCATGACACCAAGACCCTTCAGATTTCTTACGAATCTGGGGCCTTGATATTATTACTATTTTTTAGAATTATTTTTTATTTAACTTTATTTATTTATTTATTTAGTTTAGTCTAATCAGAGAGGTACAAAATGAGAGAAAGTGAGAAAGCAAGCCGCCAGGTCCAGGACTTGAACTGTGGTTGGCCATGTGGGAATCCAGAGCCCTTAACCACCACACCACCTGCTGGCTCTGATATTATTACTTTTTAATCTTGATCTTGTTTTCTTTTTTCATTATTTTTGTTTATTTATTTATTGTTAAGTTCTTGCTATAGGGCATGGGCACTCGCCAGAGAGAGAGAAAAATCACTCCTCACCCAGGGTGGGGGGATGGCCACGCTGCAGTCCCTCTCCTCCATTCTTCTCTCAGGACCTCGGCCACATACATACGCACCGTGATTCTCAGTCCCCAGGCCATGTGGGATCCAGCCACCTCAGCCACCACGCCACCTGCTGGCCTCTATTTCCTGTTTTTATCTCCATTATTTTCTCCTACCTTGACTAGGTTTAAATTGTTTTTGTAATTTGCTAAGTTGGGTTTTCTACCTTTCCAAATGCCTATATTTAAAATAATAAATTTCTAAGCACATTTTAACCACATCCCATGATTTTTGATATATTGTGTTTTGTGATTGTTCAGCTCACAATATCTTCCAATGACTATTTTAATTTCTTCTTTACTTTCAAGTTCAATAGACGTATTTGCTTCATTTCCCGAACAGTTGGACGTTTTCCAGTTGTCTTTGTAATGATGGATGTCTGGCTTAATTCAGCTGGGGTCATAGGACATAATCTGTATGTTTCACATTCTCTGAAGCTTGCAGAGATCTGCTCGATGGCTCGGCCTATGGTCGATTTTGGTGAGCGTTCCACATGTTTGAAAATCATATGGATTTCTTAGTCGTAGAATACAGTGTTCTACACATGCAAAACAAGCCAGTGTTGTTAACTGTGTTGTTTAAATACTCCACATCCTTTCTTACTTGTTTCTTCTTCTTCTCTCAGAAATTGAGAAACATATGTTAGGAAGTCTAACTCCATTATGTGGACATTTCTCCTGTGGTTCTGTCGATTCTTGATCTATATATTTTTGAATCTAAGTTCTTAGATGCATATGAATGTAGAATTGCTATGTTGTTCTGTGAGCAAATGTTTATCATTTATGAAGCTAGCATCTTTTTTTAAAGAATTATTTTATTTATGGGGCTGCCAGATATGTAGTGGTTACATTTCTGGACTCCCACACAATCAACTGTGGTTCAAGTCCTGGACTTGGTGGCTTGAAACTCATGCTGGGCACGTGTGCATGTGTGCCCAAGATCCCAGGAGGGGAATGGAGGAGAAAGAATTGCAGCGTGGCCACCTCTCCAATGGGGTTATTTCTTGCTTTCTGTCTCTCCACCTTTCTCCATATCCCTTGGCAAGCGCACGTGCCCTATAGCAAAAATCTCTCACAGAAAAAAAGAATTATTTTATTTATTATTTTTTTTTTATTTGACAAAAGAGAGACAGAGAGAGAGAAGGAAAGTGAGAAATCAAGCCACTGAGTCCAGGACTTGAACCACTGTTGGCCACGTGGGGGTCCAGTGCCTTACCCACCACGCCACCTCTGGCCCCTAAAGTGAGCATCTTTATTTCTAGATGTGTTTGACCTTAAAATATAATTTTTGATAATTATTTTTATTATTTAACTTTATTTTATTATTATTACTTTTAATTAATTAACTAATTAATTAAATTATATTTATTATTATTATTTTTTAAACTTGACCAGACAGAGACAGACACAGAGAGATAGAGGGAAAGCGAGAAAGCAAGCCGCCAGGTCCGGGACTCGAACTGCAGTCAGCTATGTGGGAATCCAGCATCTTTAACCGCCATACCACCTGCCAGCCCTTAACTTTATTTATTTTAATTTGACCAGAGAGGGATCAGAGTGAGAGAGAGTGAGAGCAAGAGAGAGAGAAAAGAGAGAGTTGAGAAAGGAGTCACTGTGTCTGGGACTCAAACCGTAGTCGGCCATATGAGAGCACACGCGACCTATAGCGAAAAACCTCTCCAAAAAAAAAAAAAAGAAAGGAGTCACTGTGTCTGGGACTCAAACCGCAGTCGGCCATATGAGAGCCCAGCAACCTTAACCACCACACCACCTGCCAGTCCCCCTAAAATATGATCTTTTTTATGGGGCCAGCAGGTGGTGTGGAGGTTAAGACATTGGCTCCCACATGGACAAATCCAAAGTTCGAGTCCCGGACCCAGCAGCTCAGAAAACACACCAGATGTGTGTACATGCATGCCCCAAATCTTGAGAGGAGAATGGAGGAGAAGGAATTGTGATGAATTCATCCCCTTGGGAGGTGATTTCTCATTTTTTCTCTGGCACACATATGTGCCCTTATAGCAAAAATTAAAAATAAAAAATAAATAAAATATGCTTTGTCTGATGTGCTTTGACTTCCTTTTGATGAGTATTTGCATATATTGTAATTTTTAATCATTTTACTTTTATTTTCTTTTTAATGCACTCACCAGGGAGACAGAGACAGAGACAGAGACAGAGCGTGCGTCCTTGTGGGGAGCAGTCACACTGCAATCCCCCCATCTTGTCTGATTCTGAGTACACACACAAGTGCTCCCGGTGTGTGTTTTCA
Organism: Tupaia tana; assembly: GCA_026018925.1. NCBI lineage: Eukaryota > Metazoa > Chordata > Mammalia > Scandentia > Tupaiidae > Tupaia > Tupaia tana. The sequence continues at coordinate 39,509,557 of JAKSZU010000022.1, forward strand.
ATCCTCCAGGGCCAGGATTCAAACTACAGTTGGCCATGTGGGATCCGGCTCCCTCAACCACCACACTATGGGGTCAGCTCCTCAGTCTTTATATTTTATTTTTCATAAAAAAATATTTATTTACTATTATTATGTTTAAGTTTGCTATAGGGCACATGTGCTCAGTAGAGAAAGAGAAAGAGAGAGGGAAAGTGAGAAAGCAAGCCACCAGGCCCAGGACTCGAACTGCAGTTGGCTATGTGAGAATCCAGCTCTTTAACAAGCATGCCACCTGTTGGCCCCACCTTTTTACTTTCAATCGTTTGAAATCTTTGTATTTTAGAAGTGTCTCTTGTATGTAGCATGCTGTTGTTTTAAATCCAGTCTGTGTGTGCATGCATGTGTGCGGGGGGCGGGGGCACGGGCACTTAAAGAAGGTGGGGCTGGGAGGGAGAGAGCGCACCCAGCGATGGGCTGTGGTCATGCTGGAATACTTTCTCCTCCATTTCTCCACGTCGTCAAGATTTTGGGACACACATATGTCTCATGTATTTCTCAAGCCACCAGGGCTGGGACTCACAGCAGTCGGCCAGGGGGTCTCTGGCTGCCAACGCACAACACCTAATCACCGTACTACGGGACAGCCCTGTCCACTCATGTCTAATCCAACTGCTGGTATATTTATGCTTTCGTCTATTGTCTTGCTATTGGTTTTCCTTTTGTTTCACCTGTTTTAATTCTTTTCCCCTCTCTGTCTTTTATTTCCTCTTTTGGCTTGATTGCTTTTTATGATTTCATTTCCCCTGCACCTCTTAACCTCACTAACTTGGAAGTTAAGTTCTTTCCTTTCTTTTTCTTTCTATCATTTAGAGATTACCTTAGACCAGCACAGTGCAATAGAAACATAACGCATGGGGGCCAGCAGGTGGCATGGGGGCTGAGGTCCTGGATGCCCACCTGGCTGACTGCAGCTGGAGTCCCGGATCAGGTGGCCTCCTTTCTCAGCTTCTCTCTCTCTGTCTCCCTCTGGTGAATGCTTGTGCCCTATCGCAAATTCAAAATAATAATAATAATAAATTAAATGATTTTTTTTAAAGAAAGAAATACAACACATGTTGCAAATATAATCTGTGAGCTGTGTGTGTAATTTAACATTTCCTAGTAACCCCGGGTCCAGACACATTGGGCTCATTTCTGCTTCAGTGCCTGGACCCTGGCTTGTCCCCCAGATGGCTGCTCAACTTCCTCCTGCCTTCCTGCACCTCCTGGAGTTTCCTCTGACCACCCGGATAAACGGAGACCTCAGGGCCAGCTGTGGCATTGCAGTTAAGGCAGCTGGATCCCATATGGCTGACTACACAGTTCAAGTCCCAGACCTAGTGGCTTAAAAACCATGCATGGCACTTGTACGTGCATGCCCAAAATTCCGAAAGGGGGAAGGGATGGAGGAGGAGGGATTGTGGGTGACCGTCCCCCACAGAAATGCTTCATCTTTTTCCCTCTCTCGGTATCAGTCTATCTCAGGTGAGCACACACACCCTCTGGGAAGTTAAAGCAGTAACAACAAAAACCGAGACTGTCCTTCCATTCCACATATTACCTCCCTTCCCTGTTCAGTTTTTCTCCATAACAAGTTTTCTTGTCTTCCTTTTTAGCCATAGGGTGCCCGTGCATGCCAGAGAGAGCTAGTCAGAGGGGAAGTGAGAACTCACTCCCCAGGGGGGATGATGATGCTGCATCATCTGATCCCTTCTCCTCCATTCTCCCTCTGGAATTTTGGGTATGTATGCACACGTACCTGGCATGCTTTCCAAGCTGCCAGGTCTGGGACTTGAACCGTGGTTATCCACGTGAGAGTCCAGCACCTTAACCACCATGCCACCAGCTCACCCCATCTCCATAACAAATTTCACCATTGAGATCTTGCCTGCTTTATTCACTGCTGGGACTCCAGCCCCTGCAACAGTGTCTGGCCCATAGTGGGTACTCAATAAATAAGTATCGAGTGAATAAATTGTATCTAAGCCAGTTAAATAAATTCCACCCTTTCCCCCCCTGCACCCCGCCTCCAACACAGATCACAGACGAGTGCCTGCCCATGGCCCTAGAGCCAAGTCAGGGCTTCCAAGTAATACTAAGCTCAGAACTTTTGTTCAAATGTTTGTTCATCCATTCAAAATATTTTGAACCCCTATGATGTGCCAGGTCTTGTTGAAGGCGTTTGTTAAAGCACAGAATAAAGGGACCTACAGGTGGCATGATGGTTTAAGCATTGGACTCCCGCATGGCTGACCATGGTTTGAGTCCCAGATCTGGTGACTTGCTTTCTCACTTCCCCTCTCTCTAGTGAAATTTAAATAAATTAATTAAATACTTCTTTTTTTAAAAGTATTTAGTTTATTAATTCCATTTATTATTATTATTATTTAAATTTGACCAGATAGAGACAGAGAAAGGGAAAAAGAGAGAGCAAACTGCCAGGTCCAGGACTCAAACTATGGTTGGATATATGGGAATCCAGCACCTTTAACCACCCACACCACTTGTCAGCCCAAATAAAATATTTCTTAAAAAAAAAAAAGCACCGAATAATACAGGCACAGGGTAGCATTCTGCTGAGACCAACGCAGGAGCCTTCCAAGAACTGGGGAGGTGCCATGTGCTAAGCTGTGCACTGAGAAAAGGCTTCTGGGTCAGTGTCTAGTCCTCACAATGCCAACCCTTACTGCCTGGGCAGGTTGATGAAAAGATTCCCATAGAAAGATCCCAGACTGGAGACCAGCAGATGGTGTGATGGTCATGTCACTGGACTCCCACGTAGTCGCCCATGGTTCGAGTCCCAGACCTAGCAACTTAAAAAAAAAAAAAAACTCACACCAGGCACATGTGCATGCATGCCCAAGATACCCAGAGGAGAATGGAGGAGAAGGGATTGTGGCCTGGCTATCCCCCCCACCCCGGGGAGTGATTTCTAACTTTCTGTCTCTCTGGTGAGCGCACTCGCCCTATAGCAAAAATCTTTCAGAAACGAAAAGAAAACACCAAATGGAATATTACTAACCTGCAGGTGCAAGCAACCGAAAGATACTCTGATGCTGATATTCTTCTCGCCACTAGAGGGAGCGCCTCACTAGCAAACTAAGCCACCGTAGGAAATGGTTTTGGAAAACAGGCTTTGAAATGTTTCCTTTTTAAAATGCCATTAAATTAAATGCCATTTAATTGCCAAGAGGAATGTGGATCAGTCATAAAAACTCAGAGACCAACACTTAAAACTTTGGAAAGGTAATTTCCTGGACTACTGATCACTCACTTCTCTCCCCAGAAAAGTTGTACATAGGTTTGGAATCTGTTTGCTAAAAACAAAAACGTGATATGCTCTGATTGGTTTATAGGGCAGCTGGTCGTCATGAAGGAATACAGAATTTTCTAATCCGACTTCAATAAATAATCATTTAAAAAACCTTTTAATTGGTAGCTGCAACTGGAAAGTGAATACATTGACGTTGGAGGCAAAGCCAACAATACTGTCTTCCTTGCCGGCTTTTCTAAGGGTCTTTTCCAGTTTCTACAGCCATTGCAACCATTATCAAAGGGAACTGAGTACACCTCTAGACCATCGGGTCACTCTGGGTTAAAAGATTAAACCAGGACTTTCCCCCAATTAAAAAGAAAGAAAGAGAGAAAAAGAAGAAAGAAAGAAAAAAAAAACCAACTACTTACCCAAAGAATATGAACGGAAAGTTCATAGAGAACGGAACAGGTGGGGAAAAAACATTCTGAACATATGCAAGATGCTACAAACCCATAAAAAATTAAAGGACAGATTGGTGACAAATTCTCTATGTGGGCAAGGAGGGAGAGAAACGGGCAGGTAATATGTTATTGTAAACTGGCAAAAATCCCATCAGCCATCGACAATATCCATCAACACTGAAAATGCCAGGCCAGCAGGTGGTGTGGAGGTTAAGGTGCTGGATCCCACATGACCAAGTGTGCAGTTCGGGTCCTGGACCCAGGAGCTTGAAACACACAGCGGGCGTGTGTGCATGGGTGCCCCAAATCCTGAGAGAAGAATGGAGGAGAGATTGTGAGTGGCCATCCCCCGTGGGGGCTGATTTCTCACTTTTGTTTCTCTGTCTCTCTGGTGAGCACATTTGCTCTATAGCAAAAACTTAAAAATAAATAAATAAATGAATGAAAAGCACGGGAAACACATAGATCTTTGACCCAGCACCTCTATGGTGGGAATTTTTCCTACAGAAATATTCACCAAAAGCTAGCTTCCACTTGATGCTAAATCTGATTAGGATAGTGCAAGAAGAGAAACCTATCTCCCAATCTTATTGATGAGTGCAAGCGTAAATATGAACAGGCTGAATCCAGTGGCGAGTTCAGACAGGCCTTGAATTAGTAGGATGTATTGCACAAATGCTTGTATATTAGTCATTCTTAACTACCCCACACGAACTGAGTCATACGTAGCAAAGCAGAAAATAAATGTACCGAAACAGTATTCAAGTGGTTCAGAAAGCCCAGGGACTCACCAGTGTAGCCTAGACCCTTCCCAGGGCTCTGGGAGAGAGTGCCAGCTTGCTTGCTTTCTTCTTTTTTGAAAGAAAAAAAAATTATTTTATTTAACTTTATTTATCATGATTGTTTTTTATTTGGCCAGATAGAGACAGAGAGAGAGAGAGAAAGGGAAAGTGAGGAAGCAAGCTTCTAGGTTCAGTACTCGAACTGTAGTTGGGTATACGGGAGTCCAGCGCCCCCAACCACCACGCCACTTGCCAGTCCCAAGAGAGGGAGTGCCAGCTTTGTAAAGCCCATATTCCCAGTTCCTGGGGCTCAGAGAACAGGAAGCTCTAAGGGAAGCTACATGTTCAGAAACATGGGAAGTGCCACACCCCGGAACGAGCCCCTGGGGGGTCCCCACCAACACAGAGAATGCTGTCCTGGTTCCCCCAGTGGGTACCGTTGATTGGCCAACCCAGTCACACGTCTGTCCCAGCCACCAGGGGGGCTGGGAGAACAAGGAAACAGCATTTTCAGCCTTGTAATTAGAGACCAGCTGTCTCCCGTCAAGATGGGTAAGCAGCCCCAAACATGGGGACGGGCTCAGGTGCCCAGTAGCCTAAAATATGCCAAATCCAACCACTATAAAGTGACTGTACCCCAGACAGTAGGAATAGATATGCAAATTATCAGAACACAATGGAGAAACCAGAAAAAAAATGCCAGTACAGAAATTTAATAAGCGACAAAGGTGATGGTTTAGTCTGTGGGGAAACCACGACTTCTTTAATAACAGGGGGTCTATCTAGAAAATAAAGTTGGACGCCTTATCTCTCATCTCTCAACACTCATTTTGGTTTTATTTATTTATTTATTTTTAAAGAGGGAGTGGTTTTTACTATAGGGTACATGCACTTCTCCTCTATTCGTCTCTTGGGGTTTGGGGCACACACATGTGATTTTCAACTTGCCGGGCTCCGGAACTTGAACTGCAGTCAGTCACGTGGGAGTCCAGTGCCTTAACCACTACACCACCTGCTGGCCTCTCAACACCTATTAAAAGAAATTTCTGGGAGCCAGCAGGTGGTGTGGTGGTTGAAGGCGCTGGATTCTCACATGGCTGACTGTGGTTCAAGTCCCAGACCTGGCAGCTTGCTTTCTCGCTTTCCCTTTCTCTCTCTTTCGTCTCTGTCTGATCAAATTAAGAAAATAATAACAAATGGAATTAAATAATTCTTTTAGAAAAAAGAAATTCCTGGTGGACTAAACTCTAACTGAAAAATTACCCAAGGGTGGTCAACTCCCAGTTCTCAGACAGCCTTTGGCACCCGTGGAGGGATGGTCAAACAAAAATAGCTATCCCAGGATCACCTAGGCCCTTCCAGGACTCTGGGAGCGCATGCCGAGTTTCTAAAGCCCACGACCCCAGTCCCTGGGATGCCCAACGTGGACACGCAGCAGCAGCAGGAGAAGCCCTGGCCAGCAGCGGTCAGAAGCCGCTGGCAAGCCTGTGGGCTACAGCTAAGGGAGCCAGACGTCCAGATGGCTGACTGCAGTCTGAATCCCGGCCCAGCAGCTTGAAAAACACACTAGGTGTGCGTGCCGTGTGCCCAAAACCCTGGTGAGAGCGAGGAATGGAGGAGAAGGGATTGTGGCGTGACCACACCCACTGGGGAAGTCTTTCCTCTTTCTCATGCATGTGCACAATAATTAAAACAAAGCAAAGTACTCCTTTGACAAAGGAGACTTTCATAAACAAAGTAAAAAGTGGGGGGAGGGGGAGGATGGCTAGCCGGTGGAGTGGTGGTGGAGGTGGATGGATCCCACGGGGCCAACTGTGCAGTTCAAGTTCCAGAATAATACACTGGGTGCGTGCGCATGGGTGCCCAAAATTCCACGAGGGGAATGGAGGAGAAGGGATTACAATGTGGCCATCCCCCTTGGGAGGGCTTTTGTATTTTCCTTCTCTCCCTCTCTTTGGGGAGCATATGTACCCTATAGCAAAATTAAAAGAAAAGAGGGACCAGCAGCTGGCATAATGGCTGTGTCGCTGGAGTCCCACATAATCGATCGCGGTTCCAGTTCGAGTACTGGACCCAGTGGCTTAAGCTCATGCCGGGCGCGTGTGCGTGTGTGCCCAAGATCCCGAGAGGAGAATGGAGGAAAAGGGATTACAGCATGGCCTCGCCCCTGGGGGTGATTTCTCACTTTCTGTCTCTGTCTCTCTGGTGAGTGCACGTGTCCTATAACAAAAACCTGTCTTAAAAAATAAAAATAAAAACTGGGACCAGCAGGTGGCATGGTGGTAACGGTGCTGGACTCTCACACGGCTGACGGCCGAGTCTCAGATCTGGCGGCACGCTTTCTCACTTTCTCTCTCTCTCTGTCTCTGCTGAGCTCACGTGTCCTATAGCAAAAAAGTTTAAAAAGATAATAATTAATCAATCAAATAAATAATTTTTTAAAAAAGAAAGTGATGTATATGGCAATATCCTTGATTATCACGCATTGCATGCATGCTTGCAAAAGCATGTACGCCATAAAGATATGCAACTAAATGTAAATAAGAAACTATCTATCTATATTTTTTTAAAGTGGTCGTGAACCACACAGATCTATTCTGCTAGACTCAGACTAAGAATATCCCAACTCATCCTCCCCTTGGTCACATCCCGAAAGAGGCTGCCACTCCACACCTGCAGACGGACAAGGACAGAGGATCAAAAAAGAGACAGAGGCTCAGAAAAAGCAGACACAGCCCGAATGCAGCTAGAAGCTCTTGCTTTCACAAAGTCCACACAAAACATAGAATCCTGTGACACGCTGCTCAGGCCCCTCCCTAGAGCCCCGCACGTAAGCATCCGGAAATCCCTGGTGGCCGGAGTAGCCTTACAGCAAAGCTCCTTACTTGTAGGAAAGCTGCTCGACTCTCTTCACTGGCACCAGGAGAACCACACATAAGGAACTGGGAGGTGAAGAAAGACTGAGACTTAATAGCCACGGAGGGGCCAGCCAGGCGGCATGGTGGTTAAGGTGTTGGATCCCACAGGGCTGACTGAGCAGTTCGAGTCCCGGACAAGGCGACTTGAAAAACACAGCAGGCACCTGTGTGCGAACCCCAAATCCCTAGGGGGGAAGAGAGAAGGGACTGTGGCATGGCCACCTCCTCCCCAGGGGGAGTGCTTTCTCACCTGTCTCTTTTTCTCTCTGGCGAGTGCACACACTCTATAACAGAAACACACACAAAAAGATATTCTTTGAGTCTGAGAAATAAGCTGAAGGAGAGACCACCAGATGGCGTAGTGGTTATGTTGTTAGACTCCCACGTAGTTGACCAAGGTTCGAGTCCTGGACCCTGCGGCTTAAAACACACTGGGCGTGTGTGCGAGCGAGCCCAAAATCCCGAGAGGAGAATGGAGGAGAAGGGATTGCAGCATGGCCATCCCCGGGGGGGAGGGGGGGGGGGGGGGGGGGGGGTGTTCTCACTTTCTGTCTCTCTGTCTCTCTATATCTCCGACGAGAAAGAAACAGAAGGAAAGAGGTAACAGGCAGCTCTCAAAATGATAGGAACAGACTAATTAAGCGACTGGTCAGTCCATGAGGAGGTACTAACGGAGGGAAGAGAGGAATGTGGTTGAAATGCGGACGCACAGGACCTGATGACCTGAGGGGTGTGTGCAGGTGGGCGGGGTCTAGTGATGGGCGTGGCCAACAGTTGAGGGTGGGGCTGAGGACCAGGGCGGCCTCCATGGTAGGTGAGTGGGCTCTGAAGACCTGGGCCATGGATACACAAAATGCGAGTGAGGCCCTTACAGGAGGGATCTGCCCAACAGATGCGCAGTGTCTAACGGTGAGTGGGGTGGGGGGGGAAAGACGGGGTCCTGGGAACATACAGGCAGGGCTGAGCCAGCAGGTGGCATGGAGGTCGGGCACTGGATCCCACATGGCTAGCTGTGTGATTTGGGTCCTGGTTGCGGGGGCTCAGGTATCCCGCCGGGAGTGTGCGCGTGTGTGCCCCACGTCCTGGAAGGGGAGTGGAGGAGAAGGAGATCTCCCGAGCACCAGAGATAGGGAGAGGAATTGCGGGAGGGCGGCCCCTGAGTATCTCCACGTTCTTCCTCCCCCACAACCAGTCAGAGAAGGCCGCCATGAAGATTCAGTCTTGGTGGCGCGGCAACATGGTGCGCCGCACGTTACTGCACGCGGCGCTCAGGGCCTGGGTCATCCAGTGTTGGTGGCGGTCGGTGCAGGCCAAGATGGTGGAGCAGAGACGGCGCCTGGCGCTCAGACTCTACACCTGCCAGGAGTGGGCAGTGGTGAAGGTGCAGGCGCAGGTCCGAATGTGGCAGGCCCGGAGGCGGTTCCTCCAGGCGCGCCAGGCGGCCTGCGTCATCCAGTCTCACTGGCGCTGGCATGCCAGCCAGAGCCGCGGCCTGATCAGGGGCCGCTACCAGGTCAGAGCCAGCCGGCTGGAGCTCGACATCGAAATCCTCGTGGCCTAGGGCGCTGGCAGCGCCAAGGAGACTGGATCTTCTCTCCCAATAAAGATACTTACTGACCACAGACTCGCCCTCCGGAGATGAGACCCACCCAAGGGGGCTCAGCCTCTTCTTTTCCTGCCTTCCACCCAGAAAGGTCCCCCAGAACCTCTGTCCCCAGGGTACCCACCCCAGGCCCCCCGCTCCTAATGGCACACCTGGCCAGTCTTGCATCCGGAAGGGACCCAGGGCCCAGGTCAAGCTCTGATGTCTCGGCCAGCCAGATCTCAGCTCTCTCCGTGGTGGGGGAGACACTGGGCTTCATGTTTCTGCAGCCTCTGCTCAGAAGGAAGCAGAGGGACCTTTTGTCCCAGGAAGGAGGCACCACACACGTGGAAGCAGTGGCCACTCGGGCCAGCCCAGGCAGGAAGCTCCCCTGAAGGCCTCACTCACCTCCTTCTGATGATCAAGGCTCTTTAGTCAGGGATGGTCTGGACCTGCGGGTGGTGACCATCGGCGCCCCTAGGCAAGGGGAATGAGTGGCAAGGAAGGGGAGTCAGGAGAAAGGCTCCTCTTCAACTGGGAGGTGTGTGGCCAGCGCTGGCCTCGGTCGGGGGACCATTCTTCCCTCCTAGGCAGGGGTGAGGAGGGGCCTCTCAGAAGCAGGACTCACAGACCCTGCTACATGGTTAGGAGTTGGGCTGTGTCAGACCCTCCCTGGGAACGTTTGCCCTAGGACACCGGAAGTGGGAAGGGAGTGTGTGCTTGCTGCTTTGGGACCGTGGCCCTGCCAGTCCTCTAGGGGATGTGGTGTCCCCACTCTTGCTCCTTCCCCAGGTGACATGACATTCCCAAGAGATATGGCCCCGGGCCCTCCCATCAGTAAAGCCTGCTGAACCCCTAAGAAGGCAGTTCAGTACGTGAGGGCTCATCCCTGCAGCTCCCACCGGCCCTGGGAAAGGACCGCAGGTGACGTCTGTCTCCATGCCTTGGGGTGCTCACCCCGGGGTGCCCACCCCGTGCCCCCAAGCCCCTCACCTGATGCATCACCGGCCTCGGCTCCGATCACACAGCTGCAGGGGCTTCACCCTGCTGTGTCCCTTGCCTTTCTCTGCCCATTGGCAAATGTGAAATGTGATGGCCGTGGCCCCTGCCGCGCCTGCCCCGTGGTTCGGGTGGGCTGGCCGACATCGGCTGACCACGCGTGCACACACGTACACCCAGGTTAGGGAGGGCACTGCCTGTCCGGACTCTCGGGAGTGAAACGGGGGAGGTGCCCAAGTGGAGGGTATGGGGCCTGGGGACTGTCCCCACTGAGCTCTGTATAATCCCTGATGGGGTGGGAAGTAGCCAAGATCCCTGGGCCCCCAGGGTGGGAGGCAAGAGGTCCCCAAAGGACTGACGATCCTAAACAGGCCTAGGACAGAGACAAGAAGGCACAGACCACGGGGACCTTGTTACCTGAGGCCCAGGGAGGGACCGTGGGTATCATTAAAAGTGGGCCTAGTCTGGGGTTGAGGACGTATGGTTCATCTGTTAGGGGTGGGCTGAGGGCAACGTGGCACCCACGAGAGAGCAGGACCCACAGTGAGAGCCAGCCCAGAAGGAGACAGTGGCGGCTATCAGAGAAACGTGGCAGACTGTGAGCTGATCATTGTCGAAACTGCATGGTGACGGCGCATTCTCCTTTGGGGTATGTTTAAAGGTTTCCACAATAAAAACACGAGAAAGTCATTTTAGTACAAATACTCCAAGAACGAAAATGACTTCAATAGCTTCCATGACAGTCAGAAATTGCATTCTGTCGTATTTCTCTGGGGAACAGAAACCTGGAAGACAGTGGCTTACACAAATCCAAAGTTTGTTTTCCTCTCCCCTAAGAGAAGCCCCGCAGTAGTAAGTCCAGACTATGGTGTTGCACCATGTCATCAGAGTCCCCTCTTCTTCCCTCTTTCCACCCTGCACTCATGGGTTGGGTCACTAGTCCTCTTGCTCGCAAGATGACTCCCATGGTTCCGGCCATCACGTCTACAATTCAGTCAAGAAGAAGGCCAAAAAGAGAAACCAATGAAGCTAATGGAATTCATGTCCTTTAAAGGCCTTTCCTAGAAGGCCCACCTTCTCAGCCACCTCTACTCAGAATTCACTGGCTGGAAATGATGACTCTCCCAGCTACAAGAATGTATAATGCCACCATGACTGAAATTAGGTGTGTTCACGTAGGCTGGATTCTGTGGCAATACAAATACCCAAACCTTGGTGGCCAACTGGAGTGTTTCTCACTCACACGCAGTCTGCTAGGTCCAAGTACCTCTCCACATCAGCGTTCCTCTGTGTGTTTGCGTGGCACCCCAGGCTCCTCCACTCCGATACCATCTCCACGTGGATCGGAGCTCCTGTGGTCGCGCTTGGCCCAGCAGGAGAAGCCATGGATGTAAAGAAGAGCACCGGCAATCATAGCTTCTGCTTCTGTCATGTTTTATTTCTGCTCCCATGTTCTGGGCTCAACTAGCAGTGGCTAAGTGGTTCACAGAGGATGCTGGATCCCACATGGCTGGCCAGGGTTTGAGTCCCAGCTCTGGTGGCTTGAAAAACATCACAGATATGCAGGACCCTGATGGGACAGAGAATTAAAGATTGTGGCATGCACATGCACTCTATGGCATAAAAAATGAGAAGTAATACACAAGTTCGCCAGGGTTCCAGATAGAAGATCAATATGCAAGGGGCCAGCTGGTGGCAAAGTGCTTATGACACTGGACTCCAGCATGGCCAACTGTGGTTCGACTCCTAGACCTGGTGGCTTGAAAATCATGCAGGGCATGTGTGCATGTGTGCCCAAGATCCCAGGTGGAGAATGGAATAGAAGGGATTGCAGCATGACCATCCCCACTGGGGGGTGATTTCTCACGTTTCCTCTCACTGTCTCTGTCTCTCTCTCCAGTGAGCACACACATACTATGGTTAAAAAAAAACTCTTAAAAAATCAATATGCAAAAAATTTTCTTTTTCTTTTCCTTTCTTTTTTTAAGAAAAGCCTGTGCCTTTGCTAGAGAGAGAGAGAGAGAGAGAGAGAGAGAGAGAGAGAGAGAGAAGAAAGCACCTCCCAGTGGGGGCATGGTCAGCGTTCCCTTTCCTCCATTTCTCCTTCCCATCAGGATTTTAGGTATGTGCGCACATGTGCCTGGTGTATTTTATAAGTCATCAGAGCCAGGATTCGAACTGCAGTCAGCCATAATGCATGGTGCTTAACCACCATCCTATAGGGACAGACCCAATTGTATTTTCATATATGAGCACCAAACAATCCAAAATTGAAGTTAAGAAAACAATCCCGGGAACCAGCAGTTGACGTAATGGCTATGTCGCTGGACTCCCACGTAGTCGACCGCGGTTCGCGTCCCGGACCCGGTGGCTTAAAACTCACGCCGGGCTCGTGTGCGTGCGTGCCCAAGATCCCGAGAGGAGAATGGAGGAGAAGGGATTGCGGCGTGACCATTCCCCCTGGGGGGTGATTTCTCGCTTTCTGTCTCTATGTCTCTCTCTGTCTGTCTGGTGGGCGCATGCGTCCTATAGCAAAAACCTCTCAAAAAAAAAAAAAAAAAAAAAAAAAAGAAAAGAAAAGAAAAGAAAACAATCCCATTCAAAATAGCATCAAGCAGCATAAAATATTTGGAAATAAATTAAATAAAAATAGTTCAAATTTTGTACACTGAAAAATACAAAACACCACTGAGAAAAATTAGAGATCTAAGGGACCAGCAGGTGGCATAGTGGCTAAGGCACTGGACACTCCCACATGGCTGACCACGGTTTGAGTCCCGAAACTGGCGGCTTGCTTTCTCACTTTCCCTCTCTTGCTCTCTCTCTCTCTGTGTCTCTGGTCAAATTAAAATAAATGAATGAATAAATAAAATTAAATAAAAATAATTCTTAAAAAAATAGAGATCAAAGTAAGTGGTAAGACAGTCTTTTTAATCCTCTGGTATCTTTATTTTAGATGTGACTTTTGTCAACTGAACAGATAGATATTTTTAACCCAATGTGACATTTTTAGTTTCTTCACTTGAACATTCAGTTCATTCACATTGATTGTAATGACTGATCTATTGAGTTTATTTCTACCATACTATCTTGTGTTTTCACTTGTCTCATTTTTTTCCACTTCTTTTTATTATCTTTCTTTTCTCTTTCCATTTTTTTTTTCCTCTACCAGTTTAGGAAGTTATATAGTCTTTTTTTTTTTCATTTTAGCAGTTTTTAATAAGAACTGTATATAAAATTATTTTACTCCTGCAAAAAAATGGAACACTTCATGAATTTGCATGCCATCCTGAACAGTTTTAAAACCTTAGAGTACTGGGACCAGCAGTTGGTGTAATGGCTATGTCGCTGGACTCCCATGTAGTCAATCGTGGTTCGAGTCCCGGACCTGGTGGCTTAAACTCATGCCAGGTGTGTGTGCGTGCGTGCCCAAGATCCCGGGAGGAGAATGAAGGAGAAGGGACTGTAGTGTGGTCATCCCCTACATCCCCCTGGTTCTTGCGCGTGTGCTTGCCCGACAGACAGAGAGAGACAGAGAGACAGAAGCGAGAAGTCACCCCCAGGGGGGATGGCCATGCTGCAATCCCTTCTCCTCCATTTTCCTCTTGGGATCTTGGGCACGCACGCACACGTGCCCGGCATGAGTTTAAGCCACCGGGTCTGGGACTTGAACCACGGTCGACTACGTGGGATTCCAGCGACATAGCCATTATGCTAACTGCTGGTCCCTTCATTTCTTCTTGATACTCAGACCTCCCATCTGCGGTTATTTTCTTCTACCTGAAATTTATGCTATCGAAGATGCTATAGTGAGAACCAGATGTTGGTCAACTCACTGACTGTTTATATGACTAACCATATGATTAATTTCCCATCATTCTTTTTTCTTTTCTTTTTGCTATAAGGTATGTACGCTCACCACAGAGAGATGGAAAGTGAGAAATTACCCCCCCCCCCCCAGGGGGAATGGCCATGTCACAATCCCTTCTCCTCCATTCTCCTCCTGGGATTTTGGGCGCACACACACACACTTGCCCCGTGTGATTCTCAAGCCATCACGTCTGGGACTTGAATTGCAGTTGGCCTTGTGGGAATCCAATTCTTTAACCGCAACACCAACTGCTGGCCCCCCCCATCGTCCTTGAAAGATATTTTCACATAATATAGAATACATAGTTGAGGATTATTTTTCTTTAGCAAGGTGAAGATGTTATTACATCATATTCTGGCTTTCATTATTGTTGTAAAGAAGCCAACTGTCAGGAGAAAGCAGGTGGCATGATATATATATATATTTTTTTGAACATAAGTTTCCGATCCATTCGCTGAATGCCACAGAGGACAGTTGCTGAATAATATGGCAAGGGTATGTTTAGTACTGTAAGAAACAGCCAAATTCTCTCCTGGAGTGACTGAACTATTTTATATTTCCATAAGCAATGAAGGAGAGTTCTTGTCCTACGTACTTACTCGTAGTTGGTGTTAGTGTTTCGTATTTCAGGCAGTCCAATAGGTCTGTAGTGGTGCTTTATTGTCCTTTTCATTTTCAATTCCTGATGACATAAAACCTCAAAAGCACAGGCAACAAAAGCAAAAACAGACAACTGAGATTTTATCAAACTACCAACCATCTGCACAGCAAAGGAAACAATCAAAAGAGTGCAGAGACAACTCACAGAATGGGAGAAAACATTTGCACACTTTGTCTAAAAGGGATTCATAACTAGAATACACAAGGAACTCAAACAGCTCAGCAGCAGAGAAACCAATAACCCAATTTAAAAATGGGCAAATGACCTGAATAAACAGTTCTCAAAAGAACTCATCCAAAGACCAGTAAACATGAAAAAAAAATGCTCCACGTCACCACTCATTAGGCAAATGCACATCAAGACCACCATGAGATGTCCTTCTACCCCAATTAGGATAACTATTATCAAAAAGACCAAAAAATAAATAAATTTCTTGCTTTCTGTCCCTGTCTTTCTCTGTCTTTCTGGCGAGCACATGCACCCTATAGCAAAAACCTCTCCAAAAAAAAAAAAAAAAAAAAGAATGATTTGTTGGGCGTTGGACTCTGACATGGCCAACCATAGTTTGGATGCTGGACTCTCACATGGCCAACCACAGTTCAAATCCTGGACCTGGCAGCATGCTTTTTCACTTTCTCTCTCTCGTAAGTTTACGTGCCCTATAGCAAACTAAATAATTAATAATAATAATAAATAAAATGAAATAAATAACTCTTAAAAAAAAGAATGACTTCTTGAGACTGGGAAAGATGGGGCTGAGGGGAGTAGAGGAATGCTGATGAATCGAAATGAAATCACAGATAAGGGACAATTTCTGGTGTTATAAAATACAAAAAAAAAGTAAGGAAACTACAGTTAACAACTTGCTATATATCTCAGAGTAACAAAAAAAAGAGGAAAAACATAAAAAAGAATGTAATAAATAAAAATTTAAAAAGCTATAACAAAGTACAAAAAGACAATGTTAAATGTTCTCAAGTGCAAAGTAATGACAGATGGTTGAAATAACAGGTATACTGATCACTCTGATTTAATCATTACACATTGTATTCTTGCTGAATTCGTACTGAAAAATCACATGCTACCCCCCGAAATATGTATAATTATATGTTAATTAAAAAGAAAAATGTAAAGCTAGAGTAGTCACAACAGCACGATACTGGCATAAAGACAGACAGACTGGGACCAGCAGTTAGCGTAATGGCTATGTCACTGGACTCCCATGTGGTTGACCGCGGTTTGCATCCCGGACCCGGTGGCTTAAAACTCACGCCGGGCGCGTGTGCGTGCGTGCCCAAGATCCCGAGAGGAGAATGGAGGAGAAGGGATTGCGGCGTGACCATCCCCCCGGGGGGTGATTTCTCGCTTTCTGTCTCTCTGTCTCTGTGTCTGGCGAGCGCACGCGCCCTATAGCGAAAACCTCTCCAAAAAAAAAAAAAAAAAAAAAAAAAGACAGACAGACTAATGGAAAAAGAATAGAGATCCCAGAAATAAATCCAGGCATTTACAGTCAATTGATCCTCACAAAGATGTTGAGAATACGCAATGGGGAGAGATAGGCTCTTTAACCGAAGTGTTGGGAAAACTGGGTACTCGCAGGCGGAAAAATGAAATTAGATCCTTATTTCACACCACATACAGAAATCAACTCAAAATGGATTAAAAACTTAAACATAAGACCTGAAACTAGGCCAGCCTCATAGCCTAGTGGTGAAGAGAGCCAGATCACAGATGGCCAACTGTGACTTGAATCCCTGCCCTAGCAGCTTGAAAAACACACTGGGTGTGTGTACGTGCACCCCCCAAATCCTGACGGGATGGAGAAATGGAGGAAAGGGAATTGTGACATAACCATGTCACGATTGCACTTTGCATAATTGCACGTTGTAACCACGTCACAAAAGCACATTCCAGGCTTTCTCTCTCTCCCTCTCTCTCTGTCTCTCTCTTGTGAGTGCGCGTGCCCCCTGGCAAATTTTTAAATTTTAAATTTTAATTTCTAAGAGAGAGCTTAATATTTTTCATCAAGGGCCAGCAGGTGGGCTCGAGGTTAAGGTACTAAATCTCACGTAGTTGGCTGCATGGTTTGAGTACAAGACCCAGCGGCTTGAAAATCATGATAGTGTGTGCAGGTCAAAATTCCAAGAGGACAACGGAGGAGGAGGATTTGCAGCGTGGCTATCCCCATAGGGGGTGCTTTCTCACTTTTATCCTCTCTTTGGAGCGTGCATTAGGCCCTATAGCAAAAATTACGACAACAAAAAATTCTTATCTCACATATGCAAAAAGATAATCTATGTGAGGTCAGGAAAAATATTTAAAATGGCTAATTTTATGTATAATTTGTCACAGCCTAGAAATAAATTTTATCAGTTGTCAGAAAAGTCAAGAAGTAATTTTTCTATGTTTTTCTGCGCAAAAATGTGTCATGACTTTTCCGATGACCCAATATTTTTGGAAAATAAAATAATGCTTTAAAAACCATTTCCAATGGGGCCAGCAGGTGGCATGGTGGTTGAGGTGCTGGAATTCCCACATGGCCAACCACGGTTTGAGTCCCATACCTGGTGACTTGTTTTCTCTCTCTCTCTTTCTCTGGCAAAACTCGTGTGAAAAAGAAAATAATAAATGAAAAATAAAATTCCAATAGCATCAAATGCCTAATAATAAATTTAACACAATAACTATAAAACCACCACATAGAAAACTATAATATATTGTTGAAAAAAATTAGAAATAAAAATAAATGAAAAGATAGGGCAAAATAATTAATTAAATGACACCATTATTAAAATTATTATTTTCCAAAAATTATATTGAAATACAAAGGACCTAGAAGAACTGAGACAATTTTGGAGGAAAAAAAAAAAACAAAACAAAACAAAACATGAATTTGGAGGGCTTACCCTCCCAGATCTCAAGATTTACTGTAAAGCTACAATAATTAAGAAGTGTGATGTTTAGTAGAATAAAAAAGTAGATCAGTTAGAAATAGAGCCACCCAGTTATGGTCAATTGATTTAAGGCAAGGGTGCCAATATTATTTAGTCAGGCAAAAGAGAATCAACAATCAATGCTGTAGCAACTGTATATCCATAAGGGTAAAAATTAATATTGATCCCTACCTCACACCACACACAAGTTAACTTGAGAAGGACAAAAGACCTATATATAAAAGCTAAAAACTATGAAATTTCTAGGAAACAAAACAATGACAGGTTGTATCCACCACAATCCCAGGATCCCTTGCAGTGTGCATCTCAACCAGCAGGTCCTTTGCTTTCCCCAAGGATGATTTCCTCCATTCATGTTGCAAGGCTGACAGAGTCAAACTCTCTTCAGATCCTCTGAGACAGAAGGGGTGTTTACCTCTAAATACACTCAGGGCTGCCCTGAGCCTGGAGGTTGAGGGAAGTGGGTACCACATGGCTGACTGTGGTTCAAGTCCAGAACCTGGTGGCTTGAAAAACACACAAGAGGGGCCAGAGGTAGTGTGGTGGTTAAGGTTGCTGGACTCTCACATGGCTGACTGTGGTTTGAGTTTCAAACCTGGCAGCTGGCTTTCTTACTTTTTTTCTCTCCTTCTCTCTCTGGTGAGTGTGCATGTCCTATAGCAAATTTAAAAAAGAAAAAAGTTAAGTTAAATTAATAATTCTTTTTTTTTTTTTTTTGAGAGGTTTTTCACTATAGGGCGCGTGCGCTCGCCAGACAGACAGAGAAAGACATAGAGACAGAAAGCGAGAAATCACCCCCCAGGGGGCATGGTCACGCCGCAATCCCTTCTCCTCCATTCTCCTCTCGGGATCTTGGGCACGTACGCACACGCGCCCGGCGTGAGTTGTAAGCCACCGGGTCCGAGACGCGAACCGTGGTCGACTATGTGGGAGTCCAGCGACATAGCCATTACGCTAACTAATTCTTAAAAAAAAAAAAAAAAAACAGAAAAGAAAAGAAAAACATGCTGGGGGCGGGGCCTGCAAGTGGTATGGTGGTTAAAGGTGCTGGACTCCCACATGGCTGATCACGGTTCAAGTCTTGGACCTGGTGGCTTGCTTTCTCACTTCCTCTCTCTCTCTCTGTCTCTCTCTGATCAAACTGGAAAATAATAATGATAATAATAATAATAATAATAACAATAAATAAAGTTAAATAAAAATAATTCTAAAAAAAAACATGCTCGGGGGGGGAGTAAGGTGGCATGATGGTTAGGCAACCAGATCCCATATGGTCAACAGCACAGTTCAAGTCCCAAACTTGGCAACTTGTAAAAATCCTACTGGGAGCATATGCATGTGTTCCCCAAATCCCAAGAGGGAATAAAGGAGAAGAGATTGTGGCATGATCATCACTTGCCAGGGCATGATTTCTCACTTTTTCTCTCTCTTTATCTCTGTCTCTGGTAAGTGCACACAATCTATAGCAAATTTAAAAATAAAGAAAAAGAAAAACATGATAGGTGTATGTCCTCAACCCCCCAGGATGGAGAAATGGAGAGGGGATTGGGGCATGACCATGTCCCACTGCGGCGTTTTCTCCCTTTTTCTCTGTCTCTGTCTCTCTCTGGTAAGTGCATGTGCCCTCCGGCAATTAACAAAAAAATAAAGAAGAAGAAGAAGAAAAATAAATGTCACTCCAACTTAGAGGGATTTTTCCAGGGGGAAATATCGTTTGTGGTGAAGGAATGTATGTAAAGTTCAAGAATTTCTTCAGTTTTATTTCAGATTCATTTTCTTCAATTAGAGTCAAATAAAATTAAATCTTCACTAAAGAAATAGACATATGGTATGATCCCATTTTTATGAAAGTATTTCCATCTCTCCTGCTCCCTGTAAAAACGCATAGAAATATGTCTGGGCTGCTGTACCAGAAATGTTAATGATGGTTATATTTGAATGATGAAACTTGAAGCAATACATTCATTTTCTTTTTGTACTTTTCTGCAATGCTTAAGCAGCATATAGAGAGCTTATACTGTTTTCACAGAGAGGAGAAAGCGGTTTTTCTTTGGCAAGAACCTTGGTGTGTAAAGCTTTCAGATTTCATTTCCACCTCTTGTTCCTTTCGGTCTCCTCCACTTCCCACCCCTTCACCCCACCCCTCCGTTCTCTTTCCCCTGCTTTTCCCACATCGATTCCCCTCCCCCCCCCCCCAGCTCTTCGTGCTTAAGCCCACCTCGACCCCTAGCAGTAGGAGTAGGAGGCTCTTTTCCTTTAAAAAAAAATTGCTATAGGGGGCCACCAGGTGGCGTGGTGGTTCCGGGCGCTAGATTCCCACGTGGCTGGCTGTGGTTCACGTCCTTGCTTTCTCACTTTCCCTCTCTCTTTCTCTGTCCCTTTTTGGTCAAATTAAAATAAATAAAGTTCAATAAAATAATTCTTTAAAAAAATTGCTATATGGTGCATGTGCTCCTTGAAGAGAGAGAGAGAAAGGAAAAGTGAGAAAGCACCCCCTGGAGGGTGGCCACGCCACAGTCTCATCTCCTCCATTCTCCTCTTGGGATTTGGGCATGCATGCACACACACAGGGAGCGTTTTTCAAGCCACTGGGTCTCCAACAGCACCGTCAGCCATGGGGGATCCAGTCACCTTCACCACCACGCCACCTGCTGGCCTGGCTTTTCCTCTTCTGGTAGAACTTGGGGTGGGGACATGTCAGAGAGTTTTGAGGCCTCAGTGATCCCTCCTTTCCCCTCTCCTCCCAGGACTCTTGTACTAGGAGAGGAGCCGGGGCAGGTGATGTGGAAGGAAGGCTCCCCACATGCTGCCTGCCGGGTTCTGGGGTGGAAGAGCTCCAGTCTGACCCCCAGCTTCTCGGCAAGCCTCCAGCTCCACGTTGGGTCCCCAGCACCTTGCCGGGTACATCATCACTTTCTTCTGGGCTTTTGACATTCTGCTCTTAGACAGGGCTCGGCTGTGGGAAGGTGACCCTGTCAGGGCTGCCCTGTGATGTGACGATCCTCCCCTTCCTCCAGCCCCGTGCCAGGACTGGGGGACTGAGGGCAGAGTGGCCTGTCCCGCCCCCACACGAGCCGCAGGGACTCGCCTAAGAGAGCCATTTTTCACTGGACCAAGCAAAGGACAGTGGAAGGATGGAAGTGGGGCTGGGAGGGCCTTTGAAGTAAGCCACGGAGAAACACCCACGTCCCAGGGCCAACGCTGGCTGCCCAAGGAAAGCCACCTGGTAATGACAGTGGAGACAGTCACCAAGCTGGACGCTCTGGAGGGCAGGAGGGCGCACCTCTGGTCCTCAGTGCCCAGAGGGCAGGGCTCTCCTTTGAGAACTCCAGGTCTAACAGAAGCAGACCCAGCAAGGGCCCCGGTGCCCCTACGCCTTATCCGGACAGAGGTGTCAGGGCGGTAAGGAACACAGATCACAATACCAAAGTGGGGAGATTTCAAGGCAGTCCCGCTTCAGGACTGGGAAGGGGGCTTGGGGTGGGGGGAGCTGGTGGCTCCTGGTCTCAGGAGCACGTGGTGGGTTTCCGAGCTGAGGAGTGGGCCTGGCCCGGGAGGCAGTCAGCAGCATACTGTGCTGGAGCAGGTGGCCAAGCGCGGGTTCGGATCCCCGCCCTGGTAGATGATGTGCACGGGCTCAGAATCCTGACAAGCGGGGCCCTGGGGGCAGGCAGCCCAGGTTGGCCCAGTCTCGCTGGCGGTACCTGGCTTCCTCTCCTCCCTGCCCTTCACCTTTTCTGTGCACATGGACTGGCCCTCCATTGTGAGTAAAATAAACTTAAAAAACTGTTAAGAGTTGAGGCCAGAATCACTGCCCACAACGCTGTACAGTGAGAGTTGGGCGGAGGGGGCCATGGACGGAGGGTCAGAGCTGCTGAGGGAACAGGACACGAATCAGGAGGCCACTTCAGCAGTGCAGGGGAAGGGAGGGAGGGGGCAGGCAGAAGGAAAGGTGTGTGGTCAGGAATTCTTTGCCCAGTTCCTGGCTGCGTGATGCAGGTCCCATGGGTGCTCCTGGAGTCAGGCCACTGAGACTGCACTCAGGCCTGGGTTACTCGGGGCCAACAGAGACCACTTCAAGGGTTGCCCAAGTTAGTGAGTAAAACTCAGTTAAATTTATTTTTGCTTATTTATTTTGAGAGATTTTTGCTATAGGGTGCCTGTGCTCACCAGAGAGACAGAGACAGAGAAACAGAAAGTGAGAAATAACACTCCCCCCCACCCGGGGTGAGGGCCATGCCACAATCCTTTCTCCATTCTCTTCTCAAACCCTGTTAAATTTAAATGTCAGATAAACAATAAAAAAATTTTAGTATAAGTATGTCCCATGTATTGTGTGAGATGTACTTATACTAAAGAAGTGTTCTTTTGTGACATTGGACTTAACCTGAGTGTTTGATATTTTGTCATGCCTATGTCCCCGGGTTGGGCTGGAGAAGAGAAGCTATTCCTGCAACTTTCTTTTTTCATGTTTCTGTTTCCACTTTTTTTTTTTTTTAAAATAGTTATTTAATTTTTTTTATTCGTTCATTTTAATTTGACGAGAGAGACAGAGACACGGGGGCGGGGGGAGGGAGTGAGAAAGCAAGCCACCAGATCTGGGACTCGAACTGTGGTCCACCACGTGGGAGTGTCCAGCGTCTCAACCACCATGCCAACTGCTGGACCCCCTGTTTCCACTTTTTAAAATCATTACTCAAATTTCCATTGTCTGGACAACCTGTGGGTGTAAATGGGTTCATATAAAAATGCCAGATGTCCCTGGCCTGCCCTGCCCAGGTCCTAAGGCAGGACCCTGTACCTCTGAGCGGCCCGCTCTGAGGTCTCCCGGAAGCGTATTTCGATTCGGAGGCCCCTGCCCTCTAGGCCGCACGAGGGCAGCCGTGGCCTGGCCTGGGCCGTGTCCTTGGCGCCCTCTGCTGGTGAACCTCGGACAGCACATGCAGAGATATCCTGGGTGGCGTTGTGCTCCACAACTGTCCCGGCAAACTCCTCCAGAACTGGAGAAAGGGCAGGTGTCTCCTAGCCCAACCGCAGATGGCCTCTCAGCTGCGCCACCCCTGCACAACACACATACATGCGCGCGCGTGTGCAAGAGAGAGAGAGAGGGCTCGTTTGGCTTTGCGTGAGCCTTGGAAACAGGCGAAGTGTGGCTCCAGGTCTTCCCTTACTTCTCTGCGGTGCACTAACCAGTGACACCCCCAAATGCAGGCAGGCCGACTGTGAAAGCCCACCATCCCCAGGGGTCGTGGCCCCATCACCCACACCATCCTGCTGGCCTGGTCCCAGGGAGCCTGTCCATTGATCTGCATCCATTAAGTCTCCTGCCCTCCCCAGAGGTGCTGGCCAGTCTGCGGTGGCTCCATTTAAGGAAGGATGGCTTGTCCATTTTCCACCCGCCTCCCCATACCCCTGCTGGGCTGGGTCTGTCTGGGTGACCCAGGTCCCAGCATCTGGCCCAGAGCAGAGTCCACAGACCGGCGAAGAAGGGAGGTTGGGAGGCTGTGCGGGTATAGGGGCTCCCTGGGTCAAGGGCAAAGAGATTTTTTTGTTGTTTAAGTTTTTGCTATAGGGCACATGTGCTCACTGGAGAGAGATGAACAAAAGAGAAGGGGAAAGTGAAAAATTACTCCCTCGGGGGGATGGCCACGCTGAAATCCCTCTTCCTCCATTCTCCTCTCAGGATTTTGGACAAGCACGCCTGGCATAATTTTCAAGCTGTCGGGTCGGGGAACTGAACCGCACAATCGGCTATGTGGATCCAGTGCCGTAACCACCATGCA
This sequence comes from Tupaia tana, assembly GCA_026018925.1. NCBI lineage: Eukaryota > Metazoa > Chordata > Mammalia > Scandentia > Tupaiidae > Tupaia > Tupaia tana. Next base: position 39,532,842 of record JAKSZU010000022.1, read on the forward strand.
AATGCTGGCCCATAGAATGTGTTGTTTGTTTTGTCTCTCTCTCTCCTTTTTTTTTTTTTTTTTTTTAATAAAGACACTTTATTTACAGATAATACAAAATAAACCACAGGACAAACTACTGTACAGGGGGAGGAACGGTCCCACAACAACCACCCTCCCCATCCCAGAGTAACTCATATAAAAAATAAAAAAGGCCCGAGGAGGAGGAGGGGCTGGGCTGGGAGCACCTTTGCTGACGGGACTGGGGCCTGCCCATCTCAGCCATCCTGCTCCAGGGCAGGGTGGGTCCTGGCTCGCTCCCCTCTGAGACGTGGGCTGGTAAGAAGCCCAGCTGCAAGGGCAGTAGGTGACCACTGGAGAGGCCCTGGCCAGGGGCGTTCTGACTTGGAAGCCTGGGGTGGTAGGGGAAGCGCTCGGGGTGGGCACGGGTGGGTGTTATTGCAGTGCTCCAGACAGCCTCCTCCTGCCCTGGACGTGGGTCTGCACTGGTTCCAGAAGCAGCTGTGTCAGGGCGGGAAGCTGGGTCTTCAAAGCGATGACGTCGTTGAGTCTACCACCTCGCGGCCGTTGCAAACGGTGGGGACAAACTGGGAGCTAGACCCTAGGGAGTGGCAGCCAGAGGTTGGGGCTCACCCAGGTCTCCCATGGAGGGCAGGCAGCAGGGGAAGTGGGGCTGCGAGGGAAGCACCTCCCCTTCCCCTTTCCTGTCCTGCGTCACCTGGAGGCACCCACCCCGATAACTGGCCCCATGCCTGAGAAGCTGGGGTGAGGAGAGGGGGCCCCGGGAAAAGGGTGCTTAGGACGCTGACCTTGGCCGACGCTGGAGCCAGCCCTGGCAGCAGCGCTGCCAAAGCGGCTGGTGGGCGCCCGGTGGCTGACCACGTTCTTCTGCGGCTGGAAGAGGATGATGTGCAGCTTGGGTGCAAACAGGCAGCCGAGAACCACAGAGCCGCTGAGGCTGACCGACACGCACATGGTGGTGGTCTGCACCTGTGGGAGGCGGACAGAGGGCGAGGGTGAGCCTTCCCAAAGGCCCTGCCAGGACCCCTGCCCAGGCTGGGAGGGCGGGAGAGAGGCAGGCCATGTCCAGCACTGGGCCTTGGTCTGTACGCCCAGCCCCAAAGGATTTCCAGCAAGCTTGGGTGCAGCGCCGCCCCAGCCCCAGTGGACTGTTTTCCAGAGGGACCAGTCCAGTTGTCGGGGTGAACCTGCAGGGGTGTGTACTCATGGGGGTGTGTGGTGCACACATGGAGTGTGTGTACGTAGGTGCATGTATCTGTGTGAGTGTGTGTATGGGGAGTGGTGTGTGAGTGTGGAATACATGGGAATGGATGGCTGTGTAGGAGGGGAGATGAGTGTGAGGCAGGTGTGCTGGGGCTGTGCACACGTGTGTGCATATGGGGATATGTGCATGCGTGTGTCTTCACGGGGCAGGTACGTGTATGTTCATGCTTGTGTGGGTACTGTGTGTGTTGTGTGTCTCAGATGAACGCTTAGCTGCCTGTGACTGACACGCAAATGCAAATCATATGCAAATGCAGGCTGAGTCAGAGCCGACTCCCTCCTCCTCCCTGGCGGCCACCACGGAGCAGGTGGTCCAGCAGGTGCCGACAGAGCAGGCTGCACAGTGGTCAGGGCCCCAGCGCTGCACCCCCAGCCCTCCGTCTTGGGAACAGGGCCTTGGCCGGGCTTTGGCTTTCAATTTGCCTGCTCCCCAGAGACTGAACCTCCCTGAGTCTAGTTCTTCCTCTGCAGAGTCAGAGCCCTGGAGCTTCCTCCAAATCGTGAGGCTCAACCACGGTGACCCTCTGATCATTCGGAGCTCAGACCTCCTGAGGGACCCCTGCCCTGGCCACCCCACCTGAAGTAGCCATTGCCCCGTGGAGCGACACCCACTTAGACCCAGATTTGCTTGGAAGCCCCAGCCGGGGCCAGCTCCTCCTGCTGCAGCCTCTCGGCCTGTGCGCTGGCCCTCACCCCACCCCGCTTGCCACTCCTTCCCACTTTTGTCCACCTTCAGGAAGCCTCGCCTCTAATTCCCGCTGCTGCCCCCTCCACGGGAGGGCAGAGCCCTGCTCACCTGGACCTATTTCACTTTTTTTTTTGGAGAGGTTTTCGCTATAGGGCGCATGCGCTCTCCAGACAGACAGAGAGAGACAGAGAGATAGAAAGCGAGAAATCACCCCCCAGAGAGGATGTTCACGCTGCAATCCCTTCTCCTCCATTCTCCTCTTGGGATCTTGGGCACGCACGCACACGTGCCCGGCGTGAGTTTTAAGCCACTGGGTCCGGGACATGAACCGCGGTGGACTACGTGGGAGTCCAGCGACATAGCCATTACACTAACTACTGGTTCCCTCCTGGACCTATTTCTGCACCCCACCTCCTCCCAGGTTCCCGAGGTCTCTTCTCAGCTCTAACTCAAGAACCCCCTCCCTGGTTGTTTCCCCAGACCCCCTCAGCCCTCCTGCCTTCCCCAAGGGTCTGCACAAGCTGTGTGCTCCTGGGTAAGCTTGTAACGTCTGGCAGCCTCAGCGCGACCTGAAGATGAAAAGGGATACCAGAAAGCAGAGGGGCGGCGTCCCGCCTCTCCCACCCCCCAGGTGGCTCACCCGGTAGTCACTGGAGGTGACGTAGAAGATAGGCAGGAAGGCCAGCCAGATGATGCAGGTCGTGTACATGGTGAAGCCAATGAACTTGGCCTCATTGAAGTTCTCGGGGCACTTGCGGGTCTTGAACGCGTAGAGCGTGCAGAGCGCGATGAGGAGCACATTGTAGGCCAGCGAGCCCAGCATGCTGGCGTCCCGGTGGTTGCAGCGTAATGTCACCACCTCCCGACGCTCAGGGGCCGTCTCCTTGCCCGTGCCCGGTGCCTCCACCACCAGCCAGGCGGCCACGATGAGCAGCTGGCCCGAGATAAGTGCCAGGCAGATGGCCACCTGCGAGGCGGGGCTGATGAAGCGCGGCCGCTGGGCACCCTCGCGGGCCCCACCGAAGATGCGTGCGATGCGGTTGGTCTTGGTGAGCAGGGCGGAGTAGCAGACGGAGAAGGCAGTGCCCAGCCCGAGGCGCCGGAGGGTGCACACCGCCGTGGACGGCTTGGCGATGAAGATGAAGGTCATGCAGTAGCAGAGGAAGACGCCGCCCAGCAGGATGTAGCAGAGCTCCCGCCCGGAGGCCTTGACCACTGGCGTCGCGTTGTGCCGCACGAAGACACCCAGCACGAACAGCGTGGCCAGGGCGCCCAGGCAGGCGATGGTGACAGGGCCCACGGCCCAGGCGTCGCCCCAGCGGATGTACTCCTGGGGCAGCTCGAAGCAGCCCGTCAGGCTGGCGTTGGGCCAGTAGCCCAGGCCGCAGTCGGCGCAGGTGAACTCGTCCAGCCGGTACTCGTAGGGCTGGCACGGGATGCAGAGCCAGCAGCACACCTCGCCCGGCTGCACGCTCTTCACCTCGTTCTGCAGGCAGGGCTCACTGCAGCGCGAGGCGGGCAGGGGCCTGGCCGAGCGCGAGGCCCAGGGGATGAGGCTGGTGTCCAGGGTCAGGCCTTCTGCCCAGTAGCCCACTTTCTGGTAGCGATAGCGCCCGCCGCTGGCCCGGAGGTACGTGAAGATGTTGTAGCGACCAATACCATCCCCAAAGCGATCGAAGCGCACCTCGTTGTCCGTGTCAGCCGGGCGGAAGGGGGCTGGGATGGGGAGGAAGGAAGAGAGGGTTGGACCAGAGGGTTACCTAACCTTCACCTTAACGTGGAAACCAAACCCTAGCTAGAGCTGGCTCCAATCCCTACCCCAAAGCTAAAGCCCATCTGACCGGATATTTTTCTAAACGAGAAGTTACAACCACATCTTAACCCCTATACTCCAACGGCAAACCCCAACTCTCGCCAACCGTATACCCCAAATGTAATCCCAGGTATCTCCACAAACCTAATGCCCGCACCAATCCCAACCCCAGACCCAACTTTAGACCCATCACCGACACTTCCCAACCCAAGTCCAGTCCTGGTCCCTCTGGTCCTACCGTCCGCAAACCCAGTTCCACCCCTCACCAGTCCCAACACTGATCCCCATTGACTGATTCCCCACCTCGTCACCCACAACCACTGCGCCTCCCCGGAATGAGCTTGGCAGCTCAGAAATCACTTCCACGCTGAGCCCCATCCCACCACCTGTGAACCTCGCATCTCCCAGCCAGACCCAGGACCCTGTGAGACATCAGGGTTCAAGCAAATAGATGACATGCTTAGGACCCCATGAGTAAATGGTGTGGCCCAGGTTCAAACCCAGGTCCCCCCAAGCCCCTACTTCACCCAATTCCCAAGCCCGATGGGCTGAATTTAGCCTTGTTCTAGCAGCTGAGTCAGACCCTTTGACGCCACCCTAGCCCCTCCGACTCTGAACATCAATCACTGGAATCACGAATCCCACTTCCCGCTCTGTTGGCCCTGGCCCCTCTCCCCTCTCCCCTGCAGACACAGCCATCCTCCTGGAATCACACTGATGATGCTGAAGTTCTCATTATTCTTGAGACTGGCACTTTTACTAAAGTAACTTTTGGTTTGGGGAAGACTTTGGCCACCTTGAGTGGAAAACCATGGTTAAGAATAGACATATTCGGGACCAGCAGTTAGCGTAATGGCTATGTCACTGGACTCCCATGTAGTCAACCACGGTTCGAGTCCTGGACCCAGTGGCTTAAACTCATGCCAGGTGCATGTGTGTGTGTGCCCAAGATCCCGAGAGGAGAATGGAGGAGAAGGGATTGCAGCGTGGCCATCCCCCCTGGGGGGTGATTTCTCACTTTCTGTCTCTCTGTCTCCCTCTGTCTTTCTGGCGAGCACACGTGCCCAATAAGAAAAAAATCTCTCCAAAAAATAGGGGAAAAAAAAAAAAAAAAAGAATAGACATGTTAGGGACCAGCGGATGGCCTAATGGTTATGTCACTGGACTCCCACATAGTTGACCGCAGTTCGAGTCCTGGACCCAGAGGCTTAAAACTCATGCTGGGCACATGTGTGTGTGTGCCAAAAATCCTAAGAGGAGAATGGAGGGAAGGGATTGTGGCACAGCTATCCCTTGAGGGGTGATTTCTTGCAATCTGTCATGCATGTGCACTCACTAGAGAGACAGAGAGACAGAATGCAAGAAATGTCTCTTAAAAAAAAAAAAGACCAGGACCAGCAGTTGGCGTAACGGCTATGTCACTGGACTCCCATGTAGTTGACCGTGGTTCGAGTCCCGTACCTGGTGGCTTAAGCTCATGCCAGGCGTATGCGTGTGCGTGCCCAAGATCCTGAGGGGAGAATGGAGGAGAAGGGATTTCGGCGTGGCCATCTCCCCTTGGAGGCAATTTCTCATTTCTGTCTTTCTGTCTCTCTCTGTCTTTCTGGCGAGTGCATGTGCCCTATAGCAAAAACCTCTCCAAAAATAAAGAGGGGCTGGCAGATGGTGTGGCGGTTAAGGGCTCTGTACTCCCATATGGTTGACTGCAGTTTGAGCCCCGGATCTGGCGGCTGGCTGGCTTGCTTTCTCTCTCTCTGTTCCTCTCTGGTCAAATTGAAAAATAAAAAAATAAAGATAAAATAAAATAATTCTTAAAAAGAAAGAATAAAGTTTTCTCTGAATATAATGCTGTCCTGATGCTCACCCTCGACCCACCCAGACTCTGACTCTGGCGGCTGCCTGAGAAGGACTTGAGGTTCCCTGGTCTCTACCCCCAACAAGATAGAGAGACAAGAGTTACAGGGAAAGTCCCAGGCAGGAGCCAGAGACCCTCAGGTGGCAGGAGGAGCCAAGGCCTGCTCTCTGGAAGGGTCTCAGCCCGCAGCTGGTGCCCACCGGTGGCCCCTCTGCCTCTCCATCCTGCCCTGGCCCTGGCACGCCCTCCGGGTGTCTTCCACTTGTGCTATGCTGCGTTCTCAGCCAAATAACGGAACCTGAAGGCCTGCTGCCCCTCGTCCTCCCGCCGGCTGGCACGGGCCGGCACCATTACCATCGAACTTGACATTGAGCACGAAGTCCTTGTAGAGGCGGCGCCCGTTGACAGGCCGCATGGCGTCGCAGAGGTGAGTGGTGTTGGGGCAGAGGGCGCGGCGCATGTCGTGCAGCGCGTGGGCCATGGCGTACACGGCGTTGACCACAAACATGATCTTGGACTCCTGCTCAAAAGGCACAGCCCGCAGAGAGTGGGCTGCGCAGTCTCGCTGCCGGAAGCTGCAGCGGAACCTCTGCTCCCAGAACTCACGGAACCAGGGGTTGCGGCTGTTGTTCCAGGGGTCCAGGCTCTGGAAGTAGGAGGCGAAGTCACCGATGGGGTAGGAGGCCAGCTCGATGGTGATGGCGCCCTCGGCTGCCCCCTCGCTGCCGGCCACCACACTCTCCAGGGCCCCCCAGCCATCGCTGGCCACCCAGATGAAGCTGGCGTTGAGGCGCTGGGAGGCGGCGAGCAGCTCGCGGGCGTCCTCGGAGCGGGTGAACAGGACGGCCACGCGGGCGCTGGGCTTCTGCAGCAGGGCTCGCACCACGCCCTCGAAGGCGGCGTGGCTCATGGCACGCCCCACCTTCTCCGAGGTGGCCACGCAGATGTTGCGGGCACGGGCCTCCAGCTCGAAGGCCTCGATGCCTGTCTCGCCGTAGTCGCCCTCAGACGCCACGGTGGACACATAGGTCCAGTTGAAGAAGCGGAGAATTTCAGCCATGGCTTTGGCTTGGAAGAAGTCAGGGGGCACCGTCCGGGCGAAGTAGTCATAGCGGGACTTGTCGCTCAGCTTGGCACTGGTGGAGGCGTAGCTGATCTGGGGGATCTGGAACAGCCGCAGCAGGTTGGCCACCTGCAGGAGGGCACAAGCCAGAGACCGGGTCGGAGGCTACACAGAGGCTTCCCCACAGCCGGCAGATGTGGGGTTGAGTGTCCACAGGGTCAACCCCGAGGCCTCCCACCCTCCAGAGGCCTGCCGTGGCCCAGCCTGGTGGTGTAGCCCTAGCTCTGGATGGCAGGGCTGGAAGTTAATGGCGACACATCAGGGGCCCCAGCTCTGCCTGAAAACACGTCGGGCACCTGTGTGTGGGCACCCAGGGTGACCTGAGCTGCAGGGCTGAGGAGGGGAAGTGTGGCATTCAAGACCCGGCTGAGGGTACTTCTCTGTCTGTCTGTCTCTCATAAATCTATCTATCTATCAATCTATCTATCTATCTATCTACTATCTATCTATCGATATATATATATATATATATATATATATATATATATATATATTAGTTTGCTATAGGGCATGTGTGCTAGCTGGACAGAGACAGAGACAGAGAGAGAGAGAAAGTGAGAAATCATCCTCTGGGGGGGATGGCCATATCATCCCCTCCTTCTCCTCGCTTCTCCTACATTGCCCTTTCAGAAATTTTGGGCATGCACGCACATGTGTCCACCATGACTTTCAAGCTACTGGATCCAGGACTTGAACCGTGCAGTCGACCATGTGGGATCCAGCCACCTTAACTTCCATGCCACCTGCTGTTCCCCCAATTTTTTCTTTTAAATAAAAAAATAAAAATAAAAAGGCCTCCATCCTGACCTGATGTCTTCTCTGGGGTAGGCATTTTCCTCTCTTCCCAAGGTCTGGGAGAGAGACGTGAGGCCGAGCTCAGGGTCCTGAGCCCAGGGTCCTCCTATAGCCCTCAGCTGTCCCTCTCCAGACGCACAGCAGGGGAGACGAGGGGAGGCCTGGGGTGGGGGGAGGCTGGCACTTGGCTGCTCGAGGGTAGAGGGAGCTGCCGGATGGCACTGGGATGCTCAGGGCTCTTGAGCTCTACTTGGTTGGGGGCAACCTTGGTTCCCCAGGGCTGATCCTAATGGATTACAGAGAATGAAGGAAAAGCCTGCCCAGGAAGGAAGACGCAGGGGCCCAGGCCCTGGAGTAGCAGGCAAAGTCACTGATGGGGCAGAAGGCCAGCACAGCGGTGACGGTGCCCTCAGCAGCCCCCTCGCTGCTGGCCACCACCCTGAGGGGCCCATGGCCCTGGCAGCCCAAGGCTGGGTGTCCATGGCTGTCTGAGCCTGAAGTTAACCAAGCCCCCTGCTCTACCACTGCCTGTCTGGCACCCCGTCTCCCACTTTAGGACCTGACCTGGGAGATGGAGGATGGGTGAAAACTGGCATGGCCCCGGGTCCAGGAGGGGCTAAGTCCTGAACTGCATCTGGGTCCTGGGCTCTGACTCAGGGCTCACTGCTGCTTCCTGAGCTTTCTAGGCCCTCCTGTGCCCCTAGAGGCAGCAAATCTCCCTGAGGCTGTTTTTCTTCCCTGCCTTACAAGGTTGCTGGGACCAGCAGGTGGTGTGGAGGTTAAGGTGGCTGAATCCTACATGGTCAATTGCGTGGTTTGAGTCCTGGACTCAGTGAAAAACACGCGAGGCATGTATGTGTGTGGACGTGTCCAAAATCCTGAGGAGAGACCAGAGAAGGGAACTGAGATGTGCCCATCCCCCCGGGGTTGGAATTTCTCACTTTCCTTCTCTCTCTGGGGAGTGCACGTGCCCTATAGCAAACTGAATAAAAGAAAGAAAAAAAAAGACCGCTGGATGGACAGAAAAGATGATGCCTGGGAAGCCACAGGGCCTGCTGTGTGGAAGATGGTGGGGATCCGGGCGGAAGAGGCGGCGCGGGAGCGAGGGGAGATGATCAACAAGGGGAAGGTCTAAGCGCGAAGGACCGGGCCTCGTGTCAGCCATGGCGTGGAGAGACAGACTGACGCTGTGTCGTGGACTCTGCCACAGGAGGCAGGACGCTCGGGATGGGAGGAGGTGACTGCGTGGACGGGGCCTCGAAGAGGACTGTGGGCAGGACGGTGCCGGGAAAGCACCCCGGGGCTCTTGAAGGCATCGCAGGTAGGAGGCTGCCCAACCCCGTCCCAGCCAGGGAGCAGAGGTAGGTACTGGCAGAACTGCTAGTCCAACTGCTGCCCGGCACCTCCCATGGCGGGGCCTCACAGATGTCCACTCCCCGCAGGGGCCTCCTGCACCTCGGCCAGAGGCTGACTGGCAGCGTCTGCTTTCTGCTTCTGCTTCATTTCCCCCAGTGTGCATGCCGGTGGGGCCTGGCCCTGCCCCGAGTCAGTGCCCTCAGCCTGCTGTCTAAAGGAAACTGGGCATGATCTCTAAAGCCCCCTCGTACTCCCCAGCCCTGATCCGAGTCTGGCCTCATCTTCCAGCTGTTTGCACTAGGCGCCCAGCAGGAGGGGATCGGGGTGGGGGGGGAGGAGGGGCAAGGAGGGGAAGACCCCCACCAGGGCCAAGCAGCCAAGTGATCCCATGGTACAGCCTGGGAGCAGCGAAGGGAGGTCGCCGGGCTGGCACCTTCTGCTGGAGCTGAGCAGGGGTGCCTTCTGTGGACGCCTTGCAGGGAGTGGGGAGGGAGGTCAATCCCCTCACCCTCTTACCCTTCACATCCTGCATCCCCTAAAGACCACCACCTACATTTCGCTCCTCTTCCTCCTGGGCCCCCCACCCTGTTTTTCTTCTCCAGCCACACCTGGCTTCCATCTGTTCCCCTCTTCTCCAATCTAGGGACAACCTGGAGACCCTTGGCCAAGAGCCCTTATTTCATACCACCCCTTGGCCACTGCCTTGACTTGTGCCAACTTGCCTGCTTCGTGCCAAGCCTCAGTTGGCTTATCTCTGAAATGGGTTAACCAAAGTAGCAGCTATTTTTTTAAAGAGCTTTTTGCTATAGGGTGCGTGCACTTGCCAGAGAGACAGAAAGCAAGAAATCACCTCTTGGGGAGATGACCACACTGCAATCCCATCTTTTCCATTCTCACCTCGGGATTTGGGGTACGCATGCACGTGTGCCTGGCATGAGTTTAAACTACCAGGTCTAGGACTTGAACCACAGTCGACTATGTGGGAGTCCAATGAAGTAACCCTTATGCCATCTGTTGGTCCCAATAGCAGCTAATACTGATGGTAACCTTATGACTTGCCAGCCTCTACCATCTTTTAAACTTTGGCTTAAAGTAGAGAGTGTGATAAATCCCACTTTATAAGGAAACTAAGACATACAAAAGAGAGTAACTTGCCCAGGACCACAAAGTTAATAAGAGGGGGTGCCAGAACTCAAACCCAGAGGTCTGAGTTCAAGGGCCTGGTTATTTAGCTTCTCAGGGTGCTTGCTGTCAGGAATGTATGCGTGGTGTGTGTGTGTGTGTGCATGTGTGTCTGCAGGTGCACGGTGGGAGGGGGACATTTCTCTTGCACAATCTCTAAAGAGCAACTCCTAATAGGTGACACGACCATTTTTATAGTCTTCTGCAAAAAGGAACTAGAAAGAAGCTTCCAGAGCTCTTTCCAATGTATGGCAGCTGGGCAGCCCCTGCTCAGCGGGAATCGTGGGTCATCACATCCAGCCTCCTGCCCCAGCCCATCTGGGCAGCCCCTGCGTACCTGGATGGAGACGTCACTGTAGGAGCCACCAATGACACCAGTGACGGCGGTGGGAGCATCGCTGTGGGTGGCGTAAGAGCCGTCGGGGCAGATGTGGCGTGAGCCGTCGGCGCCACGGCTGAGCGAGGCCCGCACGAAGTCCAGCGCCTGCTCCAGGGCGTGTGTGTCCTTGGAGCAGCTGTCGAGGATGTGGGCGCCCAGGCGCACGCCAGGCAGCAGGTGCGGGTCCTGGTTGATGCGGTCCAGGGCGAAAAGCATGGCCTCCAGACGCTGGATGCCGCGGTGCTCGTTGATGGGGCCGCAGTCCTCCGCAGGGCCGCCCTTCTGGTGCACCGGGAACAAACCACCCAGCACCAGGTCCCCCTCCAGGGTCAGCACCTTCTTGGCTGGGTTCTCAGCCACAGCCCCCCACAGCAGCAGTGCCAGGAGCCCAAGCAGCGATCCCATGGCCCCAGAGGGCATGGATGGGTCCAGCGGACCTGGGTCTCCAGAGGATGAGGGTAGAAGCAGCAAAGGCAAAGAGAGGAGGCGACAGGGACCAAGAAAGGACAGACAGGAAGAGAGATGAGAAGGGACCCAGCTCCTGCAGAGAGATAGAGAGACCGGACAGACAAACCGAGAGAAGAGGAACCGGGAGGGGCTGCCCTCTGACTCCACCCCCACACACACGTGGGAAGGCCGGGAGGGGGGTCTATCTCCTGCCACAGAACCCTCGCCAGGCACTCTGGAGCGAGAAAGTGTGTGCTGCCGACTAGGCTGGGACACTCTCAGGCTGTCTCTCAGCCCTGCTCTGGCTGGAGGTGGGCCCTGTGCTCCTACCAAACTGGGCAAGGAGGCAGGGAGGGAGTGGAGGCCCGGCAGAGGACAGGAGCCCCAGCTAACACTGCGCCTTCTGTACATCCCAGGGTGTCCACACCTGCAGGCGTCGCAGGCCCCGAGGTCAGCACTTTTGCAGCAGAGGCCGTATCAGGGCTGCAGATTCGGAGGCTCAGTCCTCAGCCTAAGCCCTGGATTTCCAGAGGAAGCGCTGGACTAGGGGACCCACCAGGGAAGACGGAGGGGAGAGTCGTTAAGGGACGGTCTCACTCCCTGGGAAAGTGGAGGCCAGGTGAACACCAAGGGTCCTAGCCTCTGGTTCTTTAAAAGAACCAGTCTCCTGGCCGAGGAGGGAACGAAAGCACTGGGGGTGAGACAGGTGGAGAGGCCGGCCCCAGGGACAGTACCACGGTGACCACAGGTCCTAAGTCAGCAGGGCAAGGAGATATGAACGCGTGCATGTCAGGGTGGGGGTCTGCCCAGCCGGAACCTCCCACCAGTGCTGGGGTGATGCTCTACGTAGGATGCTATTTGAGACTTTGAGTCTCTGTCTTCCCTCCACTTGGAACCTAGCAGGAAAAGCCACCATTTCCAGTGTCCCCATCCTCAGCCTCAGGGTCCAGCCACTCTGGCCCTGGAAGCCGGAGACCCCCTCCCTCCCTCTCCTGTTCTGCTCTCTATCGTCTGAAGTGCAGTTACCTTCCTGAATGCCCACCCCACTCAGGTTCTTACAATCACACGGGCGTGGAAAGGCTGGGCGGAGGGTATGCATCTTTCCTCCAAACAGGAAAAGAAACTGAGGAAGGCAGCAACTAGTTCACGGAGCCCGTGTCCTGGTCACAGAGACTGGGGCTCCTGGCTTTGCCTACCTGGCTCTCCAGGGATAATTCCCTGCAGGGTCCAGGGTAGGGGGCTGGGCTCCAGTGGGGACTCCAAAAGAAGCGTCAACCAGACACAGGAGAGAAGCAGGGATGAAGACCAGCGCAGCCCAGGACAGCAGCCCCGATGGGGGCTGTTGCCAAAGCTGACCAAGACCACAGACCTCCCACTGCGGAGACCCGGAGGGAAGCCCGGAGCCAGGGAAGGACTCAGGAACCCGGAGTGGGACAGCCAAGGGGCTTGGGCCACAAAATCTGGACAGGGAGCGAGCAAGCCTGAGAGGAGGAGACAAAGACGGAGGCACAGACAGAAAGAAGGACCAGAGGACGCTGGAGCAGGAGGAATGGGAGCGCGATGCAGAGCATGCGTTTTCTAGGGAAGGAAGGCGGGACGCCCGAGGCCGTCTTCCCGCTTCCAGGAGCTCCTAGAGAGCGCCGTCTGGGCGACCCGGCTAGGGCTCCCAGAACTCCAGGGCCCCCGGGGTCCAGGATGTGGGGTCAGGACCAAAGAGGTCGGCAGCGGCCACGGCACCACAGGCTCACCCTACCTGGCGCGCCCGGCTCTGGCGCGGAGAATCGGAGTGGAGCGGCGGACGCGGGGCTCCGGCTCCCGCTCGCTTGCTCGCTCGCCGGCTCTGCGCTCTCGTCCGCCCGCACGCCCCGCCGCTTTCAATCGCGGCCCGCCCCGCCCCCGGCCCCGGCCCGCCCCCGGCCCCTCCCCCGCTCCCCCTGACTCCGGGTCTCCCGCTCCCAGCCGGGCCTCCGCCTCCCTCCAGACCCTTCCACAGCTCTTCGCCCTGAGCCTCCCGCGGCTCGCGCTCTTCACCGACCCGGCGCCTGGAGCTGTCCGCCGCGTGGTGCTGAATCCCCAGGCGCTCCCGCTCAGCACTGAGCAGGTGCCTCGCAGACCCTGCTGCCCGCAGTCTGACTGCGTCCCACAGAGCGGCGGGAACAGGGCACGGGGATGGGAAGGTCACTGAGCTCTGAGATGCACGGTGCTCTGGCTTCCTATCTGCAAAGGCACTGGAGCTGGTCCTAGGGTCTCAGGGGTCAGCTGGGGGACAGGTAGAGGGGCACCTGAGAGTGGGTGTAACCCTTAGCCTGCTGCTGCAAATCTGTCTCCGTCCTCCACCCATCCTCCCACCCAGCCACGGCAGGCCAGTCCACATGCTAGGCTCGGGGTGGGGCACATGTTTTCAGCCCCATGTGGGAAATGGGGTCTGAGTCACTAGGAGGAAAGACTTGGGGGAGAGTCAGAGGACAGGGCCTCCCCTTCCTTCCTGCAGATGGCCTTTAGAGCTGCTACCCGTCCCCCACTAATCCTCGCCCCGTAGGTATTTAGGGCAGATACAGGGCCTGTGGGGGCTGGGAGACCAGACACTAGGGTCAACCCTGAGGGGCATGCTGGGCTGGTAGGGGGATCCTGCAGGGGAGTGGAGGGACGAGGTTCCTGCAACTGGCTGCTGCGTAGGAGGGAGCGGAGAGCTGGAGCCCAACAGGGAGGACAGCTCTGAGAAGACGCTCCTGACTTCCCTCCCGCAGCAGGCTGGGGAAGGGCGCCCCTGGGTAGGGGTGGGAGGTGAGCTGCAGGGCCAGGCGGTGCTGGGGGATTTGGGGAGAGGGCATGCACCCACATCTAGCCCCAGAGCCTGTGCTCTCTTCTTCGACATGCACACACACTGGCCAGCGTGGGGGGCAGGTGTCCCAGAAGTAGGGCCAGCTCAGACATGTGCTAAGGGACATGCCAGGCACAGGCCCCTTGGGTACGCACACCCACACTGTGTGCGGTTGTGGTGGGGGAGGGCTCACCAAGGACAGGCTTTTTCCCTGGACACAGAAACCTGATGCCCCACTGCTCTGGAAAGAACACAGCTTTGAAAGAAAACAGACACATCAAACCCAAACAAACAAACCCGATCGCTAATGGGAGACGAAGTGGCAGCGGGATGAGGGTTCAGAGCCGTCAGACAGACATGCTGTCTTCCAGCCTTGGCTTTGCCACCAGCTGCTCTCACCCTCTCCAGCTGCCTCCCGGAGCAGGCAAGCATGGCTGGGCCCCTGAGCAGAGGGGCTGACAGCAGGAGGGTGCTGAGGTGAGAGGGACTGCAGTGAGCCCAGCCACTCAGCCCACTCATCTAGGCAGCTCACAAAGCCAGCTTCACACACAGACACGGCTACGCCAGCGCCAGCCAGAAGCCCGTGACCTGGCCTGTGGTCCTCGGACACGTGGTTACTCATGGCTTGCGGCCACCACTCCCAGCTGTGCACACAGATGAGGACATACGTTCAGTCTTACACACACAGCTGGACACGTAGACAGCCAGAATACACATGGGGACACCCTCAGAGTACAGCTGAACAGGCTACACACAGACACGTGCATACACACACACACACAGTTGTGATCATGGACCCACAGCTGCACACACCCATAGCTTTCTGTGTGGACACAGCCAAATGCAGCTTCACACAAGACCACAAACACACAGTCACACAGAGCAATACACGCATACACGGCTGGATACGGACAAAGTCCCCAGAGATTCTCCTAGCCAGCCAGCCTCACGTGCCCTACACAATCACACACAGTTACACACAAAGCACAGCACCACGCCCACAAACACGGCCATGCCAGGCACCGCCACATCCTGATGCTGACCTGACACGGCCTCACCTGGGAACGCCCCCACCTGCGGTTACACAGACTCGAAAGCATGTGCGTGTATGCATGTGCCACACAGGTACACAGCCACCGCAGGCACAGCAGGGATGTCCTCACCTGCTGGGACCTCCCAGCACGGGCATCCCACAGAAGATGAAGGCAGGCTGCGAACTCCCAGCTCCTGGTCCCTGGACGGCACCCCAGGCTCGGCTCTCACACCCTGCTGCCATGAAGAGGCGGCTGGACACGGGTCTCAGAGCAGGGAGAGGAGGGCCTCTAACACCCCTCCTCCCCCGCCCCAGGGTACCTGTCCATGTTCTTTACTGTGCTGGGGGGCTTCTGCCCATTCCCGGCGACCTGTCTGCTCAGGGCTTCCCAGGGTGGGCCGAACAAACGAAGCCCAAATCCAGGTGAGACAAGAAAATAATTTGCTTTATTCTGGGCCCTGGAAGCTCCGATGAGAGTCTGGAAAAAAGATACAACTGGGGCAGCAGCCCTGGGGGCTGGTGTGGAAAACCATCCCTGGATCCACCAGCTCTGGGAACGGAAAGGGCAGTGAGGAGAAGCCTTTGCTAGCTAGAGGCCTAGCGGGGAGTCGGGTCCCTCAGGCAGCCCTGGCCTGGGGCCCGGGAGGTGGAGGAGGAAGAGTCTGGAGAGTCTGCTGGGCTCCTTGGCAACGCACCACTGGACGGTGTGGACACAAGGTACTCCTCGCCCCTCTGGGGGTACTGGGCTCCCGGGGTACTTGGTGGCCCCCAAGGGCTCAGCCTCAGGGGCCAGCTGTGGGTCCCAAGGGCCCTTCACCCTCCAGGTCCAGCTCCTCAAAAGACGAGCCGCTGGCGCCCGACTCGCTGTAGCTGTGCTCGCTGCGGGTGTCGCCGTCGTCCCAGCCACGGCTGCTGACCCCAGGCGACAGCGTGGCGGCTGAAGTCTCCCGGCTGCCGGGGCTCACTTCCAGGCTTACAGAACTCGTGTCACTCATCCCCTCGGCTCCTATGGCCAGGAAAAGGGAGCACTAGTTAGCCAGGATTCTCCCACCACTTCTTCCAGGGCGAGGGCAGAGGCTTGCCACCAGCTCAGCACCCCGGCACGGAGTCCACTCATGAATAATACAGACACTCCTGGCTCAGGGGGCTCATTCCAGCTGCCCTCTGCCCCCTGCCCTGACTGGGGCTGCACTGACAGGGCAGGGGGGGGGTAGGGGATAGCAGCTGGCTGTGTATGCTCTCCCTACCCTGAATTAACCTCACTCCCACTGCACTGCCCCCTACATCCATTAAGGGCCACTGGGCCCTGCGGTAAGGAGCTGAAACAGAACAAAGAGACCCCCTAGAGTCCCTCCCCTAAGGCATGGGGACCGAGGACTGGACTAGGAGATTACTCACCCCTGCCCCCACCCCACGCAGGCCTCAGCAAGGAGCAGCTGCATCCAGGTACCTGGAACAGGTCCCCAGGAAGTCAGCTGGCCCCCGCCTCTGGCCATGCTGGGTCCCCTCTAGAGAAGGGGGCTGAGGCAGAAGTAGGATGAAGATGTCTGAGAAACGCCAGTTGCAAGGAGGGAGAATGTTGGGGTACTTTAAGGGCTTTTGCCTCTTAGGCCTGGATAGAACCAGAGGAACCCTTCCCCACCAACCCCAGCCCCAGCCGCTGGCGCTTTCTGAGCCACAGCAGAAGGGACCTCAGCAGTCTGCTGGAGACTGGGGAGCCACGGAGCAGTGCTGAGCTGGGCCGACAGCTCAGACCTCTCCTGGCCAGCTCCTCCCGTCCCCAGGACGCCCTCCAAGCAAGCAACCCTCAGGGTACAGGAGCAAGCCCTAGGTTCATCTCCCTGGATCAGAAGCATGGACTGCAGTGGGGTGGGGAGGGGTAGCGAGGAAGAGCACTTGGGCCCACTGCATGCAGGAAGCCACATGGGCCAAAGCTGGGGAGGGCTTGCTACTCGGACTAGGCCTGGAGCATTCCTTGAGCCATAGCTGGGGCCTAGGTAGGGGGTGGGAGGTCTGGGTTCTGCCCTCACAATGTACTCAACCCCCAGGAAATGCTCTCTGGGCCTGCAGGGGTGAGGTGAGCCCTAAGAGAGCCAGGACCGCTCCCAAGGTGGAGGCATGTGAGTAAGGTGGAACGCGAGCCCCAGCTGGGTTGAGTGACAGGTGGCTCCGTGTGTGGTGGGGCAGGACTCCAGCCCCACTGCTCAATGATGAGCACAGCCCCGGAGGCTAGAGGCCTGAAAGATGCAAAGGACAGGGAAGACTCAGCTCTGCCCTGTTAAACTGCCCACCCTCCTAAGGGCTCCGCCGAGAGCCCAAGTACAGGAACCCCTGCTCCCACCCAGACATATCCTCCTTTGCAGCTCCTGGGCTAGGAGGCCCAGGCATCTCCTCAGGCTGGGCTCAGCATGCTGGGGTGACAGCAGCCCCGGGGGACACATGGACACTTCTGGCACAGGAACCTGAGGCTGGCGAGCGGCATCGAGACAGCTCACCAGGTCTCTGCAGGAGGAGGTCCCAGAGTCTGAGCCTGCTTCCCTGGGGAACGGACACCCGGCAGGCAGGGCAGCACCTCGATCCCCAGGGCTGGGGCAGGGGATGTGAGCTGCCACCTTCACCCTGGACCCTCCCACCCCCTCTGCCCATAGCCAGTGCAAGGAGATCAAATATTCATTGCCTCTCGGGAGCTAAATAATACATCAATGTAATAACACGGACAAGGCAGCTAATCGCCCCCTTCACCTCCCAGCCCAAGCCAGGCCCAGCAGGGAGGCAGGCAGGGACAGGCTAAACCTTGGGCAGTCAGGCTCCCACCATGCAGCCACCAGGCACTGCTGTGTGAATGGCAGGCACCTGGTGGGCAGACACCCAGAGTCCGCCTGGTGTCAAGACAGGCCCTGTCAGAGGTGGGCAGACCCCGGCCCCCACACCAGGGAATGGGCGGGCAGGCTGGTAGGGAGGAGGACAGGCCGAGGCACGGGGGTTGGGAGCTGCGGCTGCAGCCAGCTGTAGCAGGTGCCAAGCGGTCCTTCAACCGCCCGGCAGGCGGTGTTTGGGAGGGAAGGAAGCTGGCTGGCTGGGCCCAGGAGAAGACAGGCAAGCAGAAGAGGGAGGTTGCAGGAAGGGCAAGGTGCCCCTCCTTCCTGCCCTGGGGGCTGCCTGGGCCTGCTGCCCTTGTGCCTCGTCCTGTACCCACAGGAGGGGCACTGAAGAGTGTCTGCCGGGCACCACCAGGGAGCAGCACCCCATGGAGGTAATTAAGTGGCAGATGAAGTTAACTGTGTTGGACACAGGCCCCTAGGGAGTACAGTCTGCCTCCCAGTACCCTCCCCCAGCCCCTGCCAACACGTCTCTTTAGGGTGACCTTGGCTGCTGAGGACTGGATGGACAGTCTCCCACAGAAGAGGGACAGTCCCTGCCCCCACAGCCCTGCACCACCTCCAGAAGTCATGGACTTCCAGAGTCACGCAGGCTCCACCAGGATGCTCAAGGATCGAGCTGTCGGACCACCTGGGATGTCACCAGCAGGTTCTCTTGTCCCTGGGGGTGGGCTTGGGTCACAAGAAAGGCTGGGCTGAGAGCAGGCAAGCAGGCCGATGGCCTGGGCCTGGGGCGAGAAGCTGCCGGGCTCCTCTGGCATGCTCCCTGGTTGAACTCCGGTGGGGAAAGCGGCTGGATGGGGGCCGGAGAACACCCTGTCTCCCTCCTTACCTTGCAGATGGAGTGACAATCTCACTCCCCAGCCCGCCCCACCCATGGTTCTTTTCGGAGGAGCCCCAACCCTCCCACCAGCCTCCTAGGGTACTCCTGCTGCAACTGAAGAGATCAAGGCAGGGTCTTTGTGTTGTCAGGGGCAGTGTCTGTGAGTCCACACCTACGTGAATCCGTGTCTGCGAACAACCCTGCACGCAGATCCTGGGGCAGGCAGGAGAGTCTGCTTTCTCCCTCAGGTGTAGTCTCATACCCACAGTGCCACCCCAGACGGAGGGGCTCCAAGCAGGTCCCCGTCCCTCACCTTCCACACCGGTGCCTTCCACCTGGGCGTCACTGGTCTCCACGAGCTCCCGGCCTCTCCGGTCTGTCTCCTTCACCTCTGGCACGTAGAAGTCTCCCTGCCGTGCCAGTGGGCACATGAAGTGGATCTGGTCTTGCTGGTAGATCTCCAGTCGAGGGTGGGCACACAGCTTTCGCTCCTGGCCGGAAAATGGCAGAATGAGCCCTGCTGGGCCCTGCCCCACCTGCCCTTGGGCAGCTCTAGACGCTTTCTCTTGCCTATTCGCCCCTGGGACACTGGCTCTGCTGCCCACCTCAATCTCTTTCAAGTTCCAAATTCCTGCTGAGCAAGGCACGCAGAGCACCCTAAGAGCAGAGGCTCATGCTCCAGCTGCAGTCAGAGGGCCCAAGAGCCCTGAGATGACACCCCCGGCAGGTGTGAAAGAACCCAGGAGCCAGGCCATGTGTACTGTGGGCCAAAAGGCTATTCCAAAAGCCACTGGTCTTGCAGAGCCATTAAGCTCAGCACCCCCCGGACCACCCCAGCACAGGGACCCATGAAGCTTGGCCCCTGGCACTCTGGCAGACCTTCTGTGCTGAGACCCACTGGCCCTGACCTCTTTCCCCCACCCCAGACAATGCCGACTGACCTAAGGACATCAGGCCAGGCCAGGCCAGTCCATCTGACCTTTGGCCTCTAGCCCCTGCCCTTACAGACACTTTATCACAGACCCCAATGCTCCAGGCCAGCTCCACCCCGTTTCCTATCCCCTGCTTATCGAAGTAGCTCCCTCACTGCCTCATGCCTGAGCCAGGTCTCAGCTGAGGCTGGATGGGCAGGGCTTGCACTGGTCATTAGCCAGTGGGTTCAAGCATCAGCTTCCAGGGCCCCAAGGTCTGAGTGGCATGTTGCCCCCCATCCTCAGTGCATGTGGAGGGGCGTGGATACGTGCTGGAGCTGCCCCGAGGCAGGGAGGGACAATCAGAACAGGGTCAAGTACCTCTGGCCCCCGAGCCAGTCCCCCTTTCCTGCGACGGAGCACGGTAATCCGCGGAGATGACGGCAAGGCCCCTGCCCTGTCACTGCTCACCCGCCAACCTCACAACATGGCTATTTATAGCACCCGCCTGGCTCTCACCGCCAGCTCTGAAATGAGCCTTCCACTTAGCGGTAATGAGAGACTTAGCGCCTGGCGGGGAGAAGCCACTCCAGGACGCCACTTGTCCGCCTGCCTGGCCAACCCTAGGGTTGAGGAAGCTCATCTGATTAAAGCAAGGAAGAGGGGTAGAAAGGATCCCATGAGGAAAAGGGGGACGAGGAACAAGCCTGAGGGTGGGTCGGGCTAGGACCCTCAGCAGCCGGCAGAGGTGTGCCTGGGAGGCAGCGGGGCGGGTGGCCTGGCCCTGGGCTCGCTGCAGCTCAGCCTCGGGCTCCATGGGTGACCCAGGCAGAGCCTTCCATCCTAGGCCTGGGTGTGCTCAGCCACGGAGTGGAAAACCCCCATCCTGGTGCTCCCAAGGTCAGGGAAGGAGAGTCGTTATCTGAGGTAGTCTGAGTCCGATCATTCTTACACACCTGAGAACTCTCCAGATCCCTCCATCTCGAGTCCGTGCTCCTGACTCCTCCCGCCTCGAAACACACCAGTGACTGCCTTTGTGCCCCTCCCCCTACTTGCCCCACACCCACCCAGCCCAGGTCTACGGGGGGAGGTGACACAAGAACATAGGACAGGGACCAACAGTTAGTGTGATGGCTATGTTGCTGGACTCCCATGTAGTCGACCGCGGTTCGAGTCCCAGACCTGGTGGCTTAAACTCACGCTGGGCGCGTGTGCGTGCGTGCCCAAGATCCTGAGAGGAGAATGGAGAAGGGATTGTGGTGTGGCCATACCCCCTGGGGGGTGATTTCTCGCTCTCTGTCTCTGGTGAGTGCACATGCCCTATAGCAAAAAAAAAAAAAAAAAAAAAAACACAGGACAGCTCTGGGGCCCTTGGGGGTCAGGGATCTGTCACACCTGAGCCCCATCAGCAAACTAGGCCAGCTCAACAGGCCCGGCTTAGGGAGGCTCCCTGAAGGAGCTCCGGGCCTTTCCCTGGGGCCAGAGGGAATGTGGTCTGGGCCTCCCCCAGCACCTCCATGTTCCGGCACTCCAAGGGCCCAAACGGTAGCAGCTGAGTGGCCATCGGCCATCGAAGAGCTACAGACAGCTGGCTTTTGGGAATGTGCCCAGAGACCAGAGTCTGTGTCCACCCAGGGATTCCAGGGACAATGAGGGCCCTACCCCACTCCCACCAACTCAGGCCACCACCCCCGCTTCCCTTCTGGAGAAGCTTGGCGGTAACAGGGACAAAAGGAGGGAGTCACACTCTTTCCATCTTCTCTTCTAGGCTGGGCATCAGGGTGGGCAGCACTAGGCAGCCACCCTGTGCCACCTGCTCTGCCAGCCCCCTCGTTGGCAGGCAGGAGGCAGCTCTGCGGCTGCTCTGCGCATCTGCCTCCTCCGGAGAGCCCGGCTCTGAAGTTGCCTGGCTGTGGACAGCACGTTGCCATGGAAACTGCATCCTCCATCCTTGCCGTCGCCTTCATCTCAAAGCCATCGGGGAGAACAGAGAACGGAGGAGACAGAGGATGGAGAGGCAACTGTGGCCCGGCTGTACAGCCCTTCCTTCCCGGCCCAGCCCCACCTCCTCACAGCAGCCCACCCAGATGGCACCGGCTGCCTGAGCCTGCCACCAGGCCCCTGGGGGGACAGCCTAGGACCCGAACCTAGCCTGGTCTCACCCCTGTCACCTAGGGACCCTGGCCCTCCCTCCTGGAGCTAATTAAAATGCCATCTTCAGCTCAACCCCAAACCACTCTCACACACGCCAGGTCCTGCCACAGTTCAGACTGAGGGGTGGAGGACGGGGCCAGGAAGAGGGCAAGAGGCAAACTCGTTTCTACTTTCTTCCTTCCATGTATGTGCACTCACAAGAGAGACAGAGAGAGAGAGAGACAGTGCCCCAACAGCACCCTGATCCCGCCATCTACGTTCAGCTTCATGGTCCCAGAGCACGCGTACACACACGCCCAGGGTCCTCAGGGAGGGCTCAGGATGCAGTCTGGAACCTTCCCATGCAGGTCTGCCTTGCAGTGTGCCATGTTTTACCGCTGTCCACCATCTGGGCCCCCAGCGGGTAAACTCCTGACCGAGGCCCACAGGCATAGACGGGGCTTAGAGCTGCCATATGCCCCTCCTGGGAGGCCATGCTCCCCTCCACGCATCTGTCACTGTACAAGAATGAGTATGGGGGTGCTGGGGGTGGAGGGTGAGGGGCAGCACTAGCCATGTGCCCTGAGCCTGAGTGACCAGGCAGAGAGGACAAGCCCTGACCCTTGCAGCCAGGAGCGGCCTCGGGGCGGAGAGGGCCTCGCTGCAGCAGGAGCTGCGGCCCCAATAGCGTGCCGATGAGCCGGTAAGTATCGGAAAATCATTGGAGGAAGGCGAGGCCAGCTGCCGCCCCCTCAGCTCATCCCAGGGAGCCCTTAGAGACGACTGCCAAGGGCCAAGGACACCCACTCAATGCCATACCAGGCTGGGACTGCTGGGTAGTGGAGTCCTCCTGGGCCTGGGCACATGCCCTTCTACCTCCCAGGCAGTCAGGACCTGGAAACCTGCCCTGGCCACTGAAGCCACTGACCATCTGACAAGCCCACATGCAGAGCTCACACCCTTGCTCAGACTCGAGGGCACCACAGGCCCCTCTCTGAAGTGGGGGAGATGCAGACGCCCAGCGCTCTCCGGCTAACGGAAGTTGGCAAATCCTGCCACGGTGCACCAGAGACTGCTGGGAACTGGGTCTAGGAGTTCCGGTCCCTCTAACACGTCTCCAGGCCTTCTCTCCACCGGGGCCCTCCATGGGCAGAAAGGAAGAGGACTTGGGGCACCACCCACGATGTGGGGGTTTCCCGACACCTCAGTCACTGGTATTCCCTCCCTCCAGGCCTAGCACCAGCACTGGCTCAGCCACCCAAAGTGTCTCTGCCTCGGCTCCCTGGGGAGCATTCCCACCCGGGCCTCACCTCAGGTTGAGCTCGCCTCCTGGGCAGGGGGCAAACACTCAGCCCCCTCAGCTCAGGGCTCCCACAAAGAGGCAGACTGGTATGTGGGATGAGGTTGCCCCACAACCCACAGGCAGCCCCTGGCAGGTCTTTGGGAATTAGCGAAGGAAGGAGAGAGTAGGAGAGGGGACCTGAACTACCTCCCAAGTGTTCACTGACCTGTGCCCTGGCTTCTGTGGGGCCGGGAAGCAGAAGAGAGAGATCAAGCCCTGCTGGAGGCTGAGAGTGGATTCCATCCCCCGGCTGCCCAGAGGCCTGGTCTGCCTGCCCTGAGCTAAGTGGTCGAAAATGCAGGCCAAGGACTGGGTCACATATCCTTGTGAGCTCCAGGCCCAGAGAGGGATGAGGTCTGCCCAGTGAGGCCCCATCTCATCACAGCCCCTACCTCCTGCCTTGTGGGGTGAGAAGCCCTGGCCTCCCTGTTCGCCCTCTGCTGCCAAGTCCTACCCCTTCCTCCATGCCAGGCTGGACAACCAGGCAGCCACGTGGCCAGCAAGCAGCTGTTGCATCCCACCCGGGGTGGTGGCATCTCCTCGCCGGGTGAAGTGATGCATGATCATTTTTAATTACACAGACACCAACGTGCACCCGCCTGCACACAGCAGTCCCTGTGTGTGGGGCTCGGACCCCAGAGGCCCCTCAGGCATGGCATGTGCAAAGTGCTTGGGGGAGGCACAGCAGGGAGGCTGGGGCTGGCATGTAGCACATTGTTATTATTCTGCCCAGGAACTTCCGTCAACTTCCCTCTCCCTGGCTCCCTCTCATCCCAGCAGGGCTCCTAACAGTCTCTGGTCCAGAACTGAACCTGTTTCTGGGGTGCTATGGGGGCCTTGCCATGCCAGCAGGGAGAGCCTGCAGAAGGGCTGGTGGATACCTTCTTCCGCTACAGTTCCCTCCCTTCCCCATCACGGCAGGAGGGCCCTGCGCTCTGGATGACAAAGACAGGGAGTCAGCCTTCTCCCAGAGAGCAGAGGGGGGCAGGAAGGGGCAGGAGCCAGTGCCTTTGCCTGGCTATGATTAAATAGGTGGCTTCTTTCTGGCCTCCATTTCCTCAACTATGAAATAAAGGAATTAGAATGGATGATCTTGGGGCCAGGAGGTGGCACAGTGGCTAAGGCACTGGACTCCCACGTGGCCGGCTGCAGTTCGAATCCTGGATCCAGTGGTTTGAAAATCACACTGTATGAGTGGCAGGCCCCATGGTGTAATGGTTAGCACTCTGGACTCTGAAAATCACACTGGGTGTGTGTGTGTGAATACCCCAAATCCTGAGAGGAGCATGAAAGAGAAGGGATTGCAGTCTGGCCATCCCCACTGGGAGTGATTTCTCACTTTCTCTCTGTCTCTCTTTCTTTTCTGGCAAATGTACATGCCCTGTGGCAAAAACCTTAAAAAAAGAAAAAAAAAAGAATAGACCCTCTCAAAAGCAGTGAGGAACTGGAAAGGATGAATAAAAATACTGATACCATTATTTAAAGCTCAGATGGCCATGTACTGTGTTTGGAAAACCCCCAAAGAGTCAGCAGAGGGGCTGCCGCAAACACGAAGATGAGCTGACGGAGGCCTGCGACCTCTGTGCACCGACAGGCAGCTGGAAAGCAGAGTGGATGTGAGCGGGGAGGTCCTATTGGGGTCCAGTCTCGCTCAGGGTCAGCATGGGAGCCCCTCCTAAAAGGCAGAGGATGGCTGAGGGGTTAGGCAGGCGGGGCCAGGCCAGGGCAGGAGCCCAGGGAAGGCTGCAGAAGGGGAAGGTGTGAGGCAGAGGAGGGTGGGGAGGGTGGTGCTGTGCCTGGCACCCCGGCCTGCTGTGCTTCGCCATCGCTGCTGCCTGAAGACTTTTCATTTTCACCTTGGAGCCGGCAGCTCGCCACGCAATTTACACCTCTGCTCATCTCCCTGGCGCTACCCAGGCTCTGGCTTCCTGGGCTGCCTGTGGAGGGGGCCCGAGCACCAGGGCAGGCTGGAGCAGGAGGAGAAGGATGAAGCCCTTTAGGCAGGCCCTCAGGCACTCCCGGGCCAGAGAGACCGGGAAGTCTGTCTGTCCCACAGCCTCATGCAGCCTTTCATTTCCCCAGGACCCTGACGGCCAACATGCAGTCCCAGCTCAGTCCTGCTCTGGCCTTCCTGGGCCCCATTAGGCAGGAACAGGGGGCTGGAGAGCATGTGTGTAAGTACTGCATGGGCGACTCTGCTAGAGCACCGGGTAGGTCAGCAGGGGACCCCGCCACACTCCCTCCCAAATCAGGCAGAGGAGCCATGCGGCCCTGGTGACGCCCCCACCGCGGCAGGCTACCCGGCCCACCCCCTCTCCAAGATCTGCAGCGTCTGCGCCGTCAAGGACCTTGAGCCCTGTCCTGCTCGCTAGCTGACGAACACGCGGCTGACTGATTATCCAGCAGCAGGAAGGCTGCTCGGTGCAGATGGAGCCATGAAGCCCCACACCTGGGAGCCAGAGGAGTCAGGGAGAGCCAGAGGCGAAGGACAAGGGGGCCAGCGGGGATGGAGAGGAGGCAGAGGACGGCAGGGAGGGGCAGAGCAGGCCCTGCATTTTTCACCTGCAGCTGGCACCTGACCTGCCCTCCTACTTAGGGAAGTCCTGCTGTCTTAGTGCCCCGGGTCTCCTGCCTGCATAACTAGACAGCCAGCTTCTCCTAATCTGCGGCTCTGCTGGGGATGGGGAGGGGGCACATCCCTTCCTCGGAATCTCTTTCCCTCCCTAGTCCCGAATCCCAGCTTTCTGGAGAAGAGAAACAGGACTCTTCCTTGGTAAGTCAGTCCCATCTGCCTGGAGAAGGCCCCCCTGGATTGGTGACGGCCCACCCCATGGCATCACCCAGACGAGCCTCAGCCCCCAGGGTCCTACGGGGCTGCCAAGCTACGATCCGTGCTGGTATTTCGAGAGTGGTGGCTCCCACGCCACCCCAGCAAAGGCTGGCTTTGTGCTTTGAGTCCTGGGGGAGGAGAAGGAGGAGGGGTGAAGCCAGAGAGGCTGAGAAGCAGGTTCCAGTGCCTAGACCAGCAGAGGGGAGAAGTCTGGCTTCCTGTAGGTCCCCCTACACCTCAACTGCCAGGGGCAGCTCCAGGGGGGCCAGGGAAGCCAAGCCCCGGCATGGCAGGAGGGTCTACTGTGGCTTGGAATCCTGAGTGAAGAATCACTGTCCTCTCAGCTCACTCTGTTACCCTCGTCCAGGGTTCCACTATGGCCTCCAGCTCTTCCCCATCTACCGGGGCTTGCGTCCTGTTCTGAAGCCCAACCTGGACACTGTCACTCTTCTGCTCAGATACCATCAGTAGCTCTCTGCCCACAGGACCCAGCCTAATCGCTTGCCTCAAACTTGCTCCTCCCCTGCACTCCGGCCTGACCCGATGTATACGCCATGCCTGCTGCCAAGCGAAGCCTCTGCCTGATCTGCCTTTCCCACCCGGAGAACATGGCTTCCAGGCTCCGCCCAAACGCCCCACCACTGCACATGGGTTACTGTGCCTTTCCCAGGGAGCCCTCCCCTCCGTCCCCACCTCTAAGCATGGCTGGCTGGGGGAGATGAAGGAGGAGAAACGTTCTAGGAGCATGTCACTGAGCCCCAGGTCCTCTCCTCCCTGTGCTGGACCAGGCCAGTGAGCAGGTGGCAGCACTGGCAGGTGAGCTGGCCCTGGAGACCCGGAGTGAGGGAAGCCTGGGAAAGGAGCCACCTCTGCCTCACCGAGGGTGAGGATGGAGGCCTGCTGAGGTTCCTGCAGCAGCTGCTTTCTGTGCCCAGAGCAGCTGCCAAGGCCTTCCTTAATGCGTGCCTGCGGGCGAGTGGGCAGGCGGCTCTTCCTGCCCTCGCCTGTGGCTCGCCCGGCAGTCACAGATGAGCGGCCTGGGTCCCCAACTCTGGCAGAGTCTGGGGCAGAAGGCCCAGAGGATGTTGGGCCATCGCAGGCCAATCCTGGACACTGTCCCGAATGTACCCCAGATTCGTGACGAGCCCGTGCTCCTTGGTCCCAGGGCCCTCATGCCCGGGACAGAGAGGTAAAAGGCAAGCAGCCATCAGAGTGGTCCTCAGGCGAGGGCCCCCTCACCCCGCCGTCTGGACTCAGACATCGCTTCCTCCCTGACCCGGTTAACATCCCCTCCCGAGGCTCAGTCTCCCTGTTCATGATGATGGGAATGCTGGCTTCGCGAGGACCCCACGACTGCCTGTTGGCTGGTTCCCATGCCCGCCAAGAACACCAAGAACACCGTCCCACGAAGGAGGGCTCGGAGAGTCGCTGCTGTGCTCACGGTGGAGCTGCGGAGCCCAGAGGGCCTCCCTCACTGAAAACAAAGCTGGAGCCCTCCCGTACCAGCTCAGCAGAAGGAACAGCAGCGAGGGGGAGAGGGCCGCAGATTTCACATCCACTGCCCCGGCTCTCTTGGCCCCTACCAGTGCTCTGGCTCCAGTGTGGATTCAGACCCATCTGCAGACTCCCTTGGAGTCACTGAGGGGGCGAAGAGGAAATACGTAGGGGGGTCTGAGTCCCCTGGACAGGATCCAGCCCTGACCAGGCCCACGACTCAGCAGGGTGACCTGCCCCTGCAGGCACCCCCTGGGGCATCGATCGTTAGTCCCCAGTAGGCTGCCCCACAGCATTCCCGGCTGTCAGAGGCTCATCACAACCAGGGAGTCTTCCAACCTGCAGCCCCCCTGGGTTCCCCTCCAGGTCCAGTTTCCAATCAAAGCCATGCTCCCCCAGAAATGACTACATTTTCGGGGAGCCCCCACCCCACCTGCTCACAGGATGGGCCCTGGTACCTCCCGGCTGCACCTGCCCTGCAGCACCCTCAGCCAGGGAACAGACACGGAGTCTGCTGCGGGGGGGCACCTGCCAGCAGGGCATTGTCTCTTAGGATAGCTGTGCCTTGGGAACCCCCCAAACAAAAGCTCAGGACATCATCTGGGGTGTAAAACCCACAGGCAGGATGACTCCTGCACAGTCCCTCGGCTCCTAGCCAACAGCCCGAGAACGGTGCTCTGGGTTCCTGACCCTCAGTCTACCCAGCTGTCCCAGAACTCTGCCACCAAGGTGCCCTCACAGGTCCCTTTATCCCTCCCCTCCAGTTCCATGGAGAAAGGGCCAGGGTCTGATCTGTACTGCCCAGCCGATAGGTCACCATGTGGAAGGTACCCCCCTTCCCTGAATTTGGGAGAAGATGCCCCAACCGTTTTGTAAAAACCATCCCATGAACATTCTCAGAAACCAGAGCTCTGGGGAAGGGGGTTAACGGAGAAGATTCTGGAGCCTGCTGGGAGGAAAGTCAGGCACAGGGTACTTGGCTGGGGCAACCTAAATGCTTAGTGACCTCGCACCAGCTGGTATGGACAGACACAGACACGAGCCAAGTGCCAGGCATCCCACACTCGGGATCCACAGGCCCGTACTGCGGTCCCGGTTCTCTGCACCTGCCGACGCCTTCCCTGGATCCTCAGTAAGACCAGGTCCCCCCCACAGTGAACTGGGCCACTGCTCGGGGTGCACGCATGGGCCCTAGCACCTCTGCAGGCTTGACATCACGAGGAAGCCCAGTTCCTCCTGCAGCTGCCCGAGGCCTTCCCTTCCTGGGTCGCCAAGAACACCCTCCCATCCTGGAGGTCCCCTCCGTGGACTCCAGGAGGGCAGCCTGGCAGAGCTAGGCCATCTTCCACGCAGTGACCCAGAGATCCCTCACGCACTCACTCCCGGAACCCTCAGCCTGGCCCCAGCCATCCAGGTGGAGTGAAGGCAGAGCTCCAGTCCCTGCAGCTTGTTTGCCAGGCTGCCGGGCTGGGAGGCTGGCCAGAGGCTGCCACGCAAACCACAAAGCTGAAAGCCAGCCATTCCTCCCAGAATGCCCTGGAAGGCCCCCTGCAGTGACCCCGGGGAGGGGGGTGGTCTCTGCTGTCCCGAGGTCAACCCTGCCCCAGGCTCAGGTACATCTGCAAGTGCCAGGACTGCATTGCCCCCCACCCCCAGCTCTCTGAGACCCACTCGCCCGCCCACCAGCCTCTGGCTGCCAAGCCCTCCCTCCCCTCCTGGCCTCCCTCAGCCCTCCTGAAAGAGAAAGCGGATGGCTGCTGTCGTTCCTTTTGAAGAGCCTTCACAGTAGACCCAGATCCGAGAGAAAAGAAAGGGTGCATGCGTGAACACACACGCGTGCACACACACAGAGGCAGCCAGCTGTCGGGGCTGGCAGAGGCAGAGCGCCTGGAGTCTCACTGGCAGCCTTTCTCTGACTCAGGGCAGGGAATACAGGCAGGGGTGCTCTTCAGTCTCCTGGGCTGAGAGGTACAGAGCACCCCACTTCCACCCTCACCCCTAATGGCACTGTGGGCTGTCACAACAAAGCCAGCCTCTTCCTCATCTCTGCCCCGCTGTTCCCAGGACTCAGGGACCCACAGGTGACCTCTACCCCTTGCCACCCACACTAGCTGAGGACCTCAGGCCCTGTCCTCTCCCTGGGCAGCCTGGCCTTTCCCAGCCTCCTAGCTGGTGGCCCGGCCCACACAAGCGCACCTCAGACAGCTCTGGGAGGGGCCATGCTCTCTGCACCCCCTTGGCTTCCTTGTCCCAGCCCCTGCCCCAGGAGAACCAGCCCAGAGCAGCTAGCGGGCTCCCATGGGAGGGGAAGGGAGGGAGAGGGCGGGGGCAGGGCTTTCATCAAAGAGGTGACGTCAAAACCAGGCAACTTGTGAAGCTGTCAGGGGCCGGGAAATTTGGACAAAGGTGTCTAAAAATAAACCCCTGGAGCCAGGAAAAGGCTTTGGGGCTCAGTTGCTTGCCACCACGCCACAGGCCACGCCTGGCTGAGGTCTGGCACTCAGGGTCTCTGTCCTGGGGAAGCGAGGAGGCTGAGGATGGCGCAGGCAGGACCCACCCTCTGAGTGAACTGGGCAGCAGGCTGAGCGGGCCGGGGCGCCTACTTCTCCCTTCCTTCCCTCACCTCCGGCCAACCCAGCCCTGCAAGCACACCTCACCAGCACCCCTTATGGCAGCCACCCTTTAGTTCAAAAAGGAAGCCCGCCTCAGTCCTCCCAGCACCCCTGCCCTCCTCCAGGACGGCCCTCCTGTCCAGGTCTCCTCACCTGTCTCGTCAGCCTGTCCTTGACCACTTAGGCCTCTACTGGTGACCTGGGGCCTCGTTAGTTCATCCCGGTCATGACACCACATTCTGTATCCCCGTTTCCAGAGCTGCTGGGGCTCCAGGTTTGTCCTTACACCACCCCTTCCCAGGTGCCTGGATAACACAGGTGTGAGGCCCCCCCCAGGCCCACAGTCGCCTGCTGTGTGCTCACCTGTGCCCTGACCTAGCCCCACAGGCCGTGCCCTTGCTGCCATTGGCTGTCCCCGGGCGGAACGCACGGGAGCGAGGGGCCTTGCTCTGCAGGCCTCCGGGTGGGTGGGGGCAGGGTAGAGCAGGCCATCCACCTGAGCCCAGAGTGCAAGAACACTCCGAGCGTCCCTGGTCAATGCCAGATCTGAACTGAGCCGGCCAGGCTTCAGAACAAGCCCTCTACGCTCCTGGAGATGCTCTGGCCCCAAGGGCCTGTGCCCGTCTTCCCAGGTCCACAGGCGCCTGCTCCATGGGGGCCCGGGAGGCTGCTCTCTCAGACCACTTTCCTCCCATCTGGGCAGGCCTCCCCAGTCTGCCCATGCCTCACCTTGATGTAGGTGTCCAAGGCAGGATGGACACGGCGGGCAGCCAGCCAGATGGACAGCGGGGTGGTGTGGGGGAAGGTGGCAGTCACCACATGGCTGGGAGCAGGGAAGGAGAACACCTTGAAGCCGAATTTCTGGTAGAGGTGGATGAGTTCGGGGGAGGGCGATTCCTCGCCTTCACTCAGGATGCTGCCCACCACGCAGCGGCACTTCTCAGGGGGCACCTGGGAGGGGGACAGAGCAGGGGCGTCAGCCTTGGGCTGAGGGAGCAGGTCGCAGACCTCCTCCTCCTGGGTCTGTGCCAGCTCGGGCCTGGCAGAACCACCATCTCTGCCTGCACGTGGCCCCGGATACCAGGACGGAGCTGGCAATGCTGCCCACATTCCTGCTGCAGGACTCCACCCCGCACACTTGCCACAACCCCTCCTGGAGTTCATGGGTCAGGGTGAGGGACCAGACCTGGTCTCCACCCATGAGCAGCCTAGGAGAGGGAAGGACCCTCCAGGCAGCCCGTCAACAGCACCACTGAGAGGCCCTGCATCCTGATGTGACCCTCTGTCAGTCCCCACCCCCCACTCCCCTCACAGCTACTGGAAGGACTGCAGGCTGGCTGATCCTCCAGCCTGGACCCAGTGCGGCCCCACCAGCTCATGTCCCCCTACTCCAGAGGGGAGCAGGCCTCACTGGCAGAGGTGCATGGCAGGCAGGGAGCACAGCGAGGGGAAGAGCCCAGAGGCTTCGAGGGCTGTGGCCCAGAAAAGCATGTGTGTGCAGGAGCATGCACACACACATACACGCAGGGTTGAGAGGCCAAGGTGTGTGCATAGAGCATGCACACACACATACACGTAGGGTTGAGAGGCCAGGGTGTGTGTATGGAAGCATGCACACATACATACATGCAGGTTGAGAGGCCAGGGTGTGTGCGTGGAAACATTCACACACATGTACACGCAGGGTTGAGAGGCCAGCGTGTGTGTATAGAAGCATGCACACACACATGTACACACAGGGTTGAGAGGCCAGGGTGTGTGTATGGAAGCGTGCACATACACATGTGTACATGCAGGGTTGAGAGGCCAGGGTGTGTGTATAGAAGCGTGCACATACACATGTGTACATGCAGGGTTGAGAGGCCAGGTTGAGGACCTGCATCAGGCTGTGGAGAACTGCAAGAAGCATTAGTCAGGATGTGGGACTGTGTGGACTTTGCTGCTGCCCAAATGCTGTGAGGGCCCCCCAGCCCCTCAGCTGCCATCACCAGGGCCTCAGGGCCTCAGACCTCCTCCTCTCCAAGCCATGCTGAGGCTGGGACCTGGGCCACTTCTCAAGCCCTTTGCTGGCTAAGCCTGAGACTGCTGGTTCCCCTCGGAGCCTCCAGACATCCCCACCACTCCTGGGCTGGCGCTTCCCACTCCGCTCTGCTCTGTTCCTTTCCTCTCCTCTCCTCTGGCCCCCAGAAAGCCCAGCCAGGAGGGCTCTTGTGAGTTCCTCCCCTCCCTAGGACTGCCCCATGGCCTGGAGGCCCAGCACTCACTTCTGTCGGGGTCCCAGCTTGTCCCACCTCCTGCTGCCTGTCCCCATGTCAGCCTTCCCGCAGCCTAACCCTGTAACAGCCCTGGGTTGGGCCCCCGGAGTGCTCCTGAATCCAGGGGACTTACCACGGATGCTCGCTCTCACCCACTCCTTTTAAATAATTGCATATGTACTTGTCAGAGAGGAGGAGAAAGCACCCTGCAGTGGGACATGGTCTCGCAGCGATCCCTTTCCTCCATTTCCACTGGGATTTAGGGCACACGCATAGTGTTTTCCAAGCCACCCTAACGTCCCTGCCACCTCCTGGCCCCCATCACAGCCCTTTCCATGCCCTGTCAACAACACCCTGGGGGATTCTCAGCCTAGACCTGCCTCCTCTGCTTTGGCCGACCCAGTCCTGACTTGGAGTCACTCTTGGCCTGCGACGTGGCACTCACCTGAGTGGATTCTAGCTTCCACCCTGCTCTCTGCGGCTCAGGTCCCCTGCTGCCCCCCTTGGACCTCATGGCCTTGAGCCTGGCTGCAGGCTTCAGCGGCAGGTGACATGGTAGTGGCCAGATCCATAGCTGGAGAAGGCAGCCCTTATCCGGGTGACCCTGGATAAGTCCCCCGGCTTCTTGGAGCCCCAGTTCTTTAACATCTGGAGGAACCAGATATCAAAGCTCAACACCCTCTTCAGTTGGCCCAGGTCTGGAACTCAGCGACTGCTCTGTAATTGTCGATGGTCAGAAGCAGTATGATTCGGTCCACACGACTGTCCCTGAGACCAAAATGCCCACCCACCCAACCTCTGAACAAGCAGCCCACCCTGCCCGTCCTTCAAGTTCACGAGGCCTCTTGGGAGCTTTTCAGGCTGCCCCAACATCCATCTCCCCAGGTACATGCTGTCAACTCTACCTCGCCTCAGGCACAACTCGGCCTGAGACTCCTTCCTACCTAACCCGGCACCGCCTGGAAGATCGCAGCAGTACCACCTCTTGTCTCTAGATGGTGCCACTGCACCACTCACACCCAAAGACTTGCGCTCTGCCAGACAGGCAAGAGGTTTAGGCAGGTCTCCTGGTGACAGACTAAGGGCCGGTGCCACCACCAAGCCTGTCTTCATGTCCCTGGCCCTAGCAACCTATGCTGCACAAAGAAGCAACCAACGTAGAGGATAGGGAAATGGGTGGATTTCCTGATCCCTCTTCTCTATCCTTGGCCTGCCCAGGTTTGAGTTCCAGGGTCTTTCCTGGGATTGCTTGAGCAGCCGACCTGGGGCTAAGCTCAACACCCTCTACAGTCCCCAAAGCACCCGAACCCCTGTGACTGTCCTGCTTGGAACCCCCGATGGTTCCCAATTCACCGACACCCAAGCCCAGCACACCAGCTGTCTTTCAGGGAGGCCCACGTGACGTAGCCCCGATTGGTCCACACACACCTCACACTCCCGCTCTGCAGCCCAGGCCCCACCAGGGGCCAGGCCCAGATGGGCAGGCACCCACTGAGTATCTGCGTGGCAGAGGGAGGGACAGATCCAGGCTCTGGCCCAGCCCGCCTTGCCAGTCTCCTCACCCGCCACACCCCCGCACACACCCACGTGGAACTATTTGCAGCTCCCCAAACATGCCACGTCCTCCCATGCTTCCTGCCTTTGCGTAAGCTACTTCCTCTGCCCGAAATGTCCTTCTTCACCCTATTCTAAAGTCCCTTCTGCCTGAGAAATTCCTGCCCATCCTGCAAGACTCAGCTCAGCCCACCTCCTCAAAGCCTTCTGCTGCTCTCCACCAAGCAGCCCTACCTCTCTGGTCTCAGTCACCCACTGAGGGGGCAGGTTTCATGCTGCACTGCAGTGACGGCCTCCCCATCTCTCCCCCCACTCCAGGCCTCCAGGCAGAAGGGTCTAGGACCCTGTGCATACAGAAAGTCCTTGGGACACACTCAGCGATAGTACATGCATGCACACACCTACACACACAAGCCCCATGCTGTGAGCAAACCTCCTCTCCTTCCACCTGGAGGAAGGGGGAGCTCCTGTCACCATGGAGCGAGGCAGCGAATGACATTAGGGCTTGGGAGAAGCCAGAGGTATGTGGAGAACTGGCACTCCCTTCCTGCCCAAGTGACCCCCCAATTCCACAAATGAGGACACTTCCTGCCCCCTTCCTTGTCCTGGCCAATGGTTAAAGGGTGGCCTAGGAGTTCCCTCAGCAAACCAAGCACCTGCTAAGCAGCCCCATGCCAAGCTGAAACAGAAAGCAGCTGAACCAGGCTCCAAAAGGAGATGGGACAGGCCCCCATGGTGACCCAGGGAGTGGCAAGGGTTCCCTGTCCTCCCAGAAACACCCAGCCTGCTTCCAGGGGGATGGTCTGCTAAGGCTGGCAAGGGCCCAGGGGAATGCAACAACTTTATGTGGGTCTCCCAGCCCCACCTGCCTGCTCCCTCCTCCCCATATCAGCCCTTTCTCTGGGTATGACAGCCATCACTGTGGGCCCACGAGAGCTGGAGCAGAACCAGCACCAGCAGGAACCACACTAGGGAGACAGGAGAAGCCAGAGCCTCCACCAGCCTGGGAAAAGGCAAGCCCACCCAGGATCTGCCCTTGAAACAAGAGTACAGGAAAGAGACAGGGAGGCCAGGCCCCAGGGCATCTCCTTCAGGCTGGGAAGCCCCTTGCGTTCCAGCACCGTGAGCAGAGGGCAGTCAGTCTGCTTAGCAACTGGAGCCTCTGGCCAGGAGCTGGCCCTGAGACCGGGCCCACGGCCCTTTCCAAGGAGGCCGCACAGGGCCCTGCCTGCCAACCTCCTTTAGGAGCCCACAGTAAAGAGAGCACCGCAGGGCCCCTGCCTGCCAAGGCTCCACCGAGTCTGGGAACTGGACTAGACCAGCACCTTCTAAGATCCAGAAAAGTGAAATGGTGTCTGCTGGCCCAGACCGAACCTGGCTGCTGGCTGAGGAGAAATGGCCAGCCTCAGGCCCATGGGCCACACACCTGATAGGGACAGCTGCACCCTCCGCCAGCTCGCCCTACCCAGAACTGTGAGGGGAAAGGGAAGAGGTGGGAGGCACCCTGCACTGGCACTGGCATACCCAGGGAATGGATTGGTTGGACCCTGGTCCCGTTCACCCTCCTGGGTGCTGTAGGCCAACATGCCAAGCCCCGGGTGTCCACCTTTCCTGAGCAGCTGGTCCCCAAAGACACACTGGGACAGGCACCAGCCAGGCCAGGGGCCAGGACCCAGACTTCAGGCTTGGGGGAAGGGAGGATTCAGCAGGACACTGACTCTCAAAGGGGGCCGGGGCTTTCTTAGGGTTCCCACTAAGAACTTTCAGGAACTGTTCTACCCAGTCCTCCCCACGCATAATCCTAACAGCACCCTGCTCGACAAGGTCCCCATCACTGTCTTCAAGGCATTGGTAGTGCCTCGTACAGTGGGTCCTCCCTGAGACCCAGGCTGCTCGGCAAGGTCACTCGGCGGTGGGAAGGAGTCGAAGCCCCTATGGACCAGCTCCTGCTTGGACGCCGTGACTCCACACTGTGCCTTCTCAACCGCACTTCCTCTGCAGGAGGCGGTGCCGAGGCCGGGGATGCACAGGAAGCAGGGCTGGAGGGCAGGTGTGCTGGCACCTGTCAGGGACGCTCTCGGGCCTTCTCCTCTTCCCTGAGGTAGGATTCTTCCACCCCAGTGGGACAGATAAGAGAACACACTCAAAGAGGCCAAGGGACTCGCATAGTCACACTGGAAGGCACTGCGTCCTGGTCCAGAGGGCAGATCCTAAGCACTGTGCTCGCCCCTCCCCTCCCCTCCCCTCCCCTCAGAGGGCAGGCCTCTGCAGCCCTGGCCACAGTTACCCTGCTGCAGTGCACAAGCCTAAACTCCACCTGGCAGGAAATAAGGACTGTAAGGTGTTGGGGACAGCTGGGTCCTCAGGAGACATCAGTCCAGCCCACTGTCCTCACTGATGGGTCGATCGTCAGAAATACTGACTCGTAGGGCCGGCAGGTGGCGCGGTGATTAAAGGTGCTGGACTCCCACATGGCCGACCGTGTTCGAGTCCCAGACCTGGTGGCTTGCTTTCTCACAACCCCCCCCGCCCCAGTCCCTCTTTGCTCTCTGGTCAAATTAAAACAAATACAAAAACAAATGAAAAATAAAGTTAAAAAAAAAAGAAGAAGAAGAAGAAGAAATCCTACTGCCTCGCCCCTTTCCGGGCTCAGTCTGCCCTTGCCCAGAGTGCCTCCGGAGAAGGTGAGTCAGGGCGGGGGGAACATGGAGCCAGCCAGGGCAGGACTCTCAGCACCTCGCCCCCACAGTGTAGTGGCCACAGACCTTGACATCAGAGCACTGAGAGAAATGGGGGCAGGAGCCAAAGGGCCACCAGCTCCCCCACCTGCCCTGCTTGGGTAAGCACCCCTTCCTACGTGGTGGACGGAAGCGGCAGGTCCAGGCCTGCTGCCAGGTAATCTGAGCGGCTGCCACACCCCTCTTGCCTCAGCCAGGCTCCCGCAAGGGCAAGCAGGTAGGTTGCTTAAGTCCCAGACAGAGCAGTGGAGGCAGTGGCAGCAGAGGGTGGAACAGGAGGGCGGCCCAGGCTGGCAGACCGCACAGACCCACAGGCGTGGAAGCCCGCCCACAGGCCTGAGCTGCCCAGCACCAGGTGAGGCACTCGGAACCCTCCTATGCCCTTCCTTCCCTCCAACGCGGGAGACTCCTGAGGGACCAGGCCCAGAGGGAGGCTAGAGTCCCGTTCCAAGCCCAGCACCCATCTTTGAAGTAGCGCTGAGGACGGAGCGGTTTTTCTAGCCAGGACCCCTCCCCAGTCATGCAAGGGCAGTGTAGACCATGTACGGGGGTGGGAGTCCTATGACTGACAGCCACCCCCACCCGCAGGCACCTGGAAGGAAGAATGGTTTACATCTCATGAACACAGGGCCGGGCCCTAGAGGGAAAAGGGACACTCCTGGGACCAGCAGGTGGTAAAGCGATTAAGGCTTTGTATTCCTACATGGCTGACCACGGTTCAAGTCTCTGACCTGGTGACTTGAACATCACACTGGGTCGTGTGCACGTGCCCCAAACCCAGGAGAATGGAGAAGAAGGGACTGCAGTGTGACCATACTCCCTAGGGGGTGACTTCTCCCTTTCCTGGATTTCTCTCCCTAGTGAGCACACGCACCCTATGACAAAAACCTTAAAATAAATCAATAAACAAACGGACACTCCTGAGCTTCTGCCAGGGCCCGCCTGCTTCCCAACACAGGCCCCTCCCTTCCCTCCCGACTTCCTCCACACAGGACCCCAAACCTTCAAGCCGCTTCTTCCAGGAAAGGGTCCAGAGCAACTGCCACTGAGCTGCCTTGGTGGGACCCTTCTTTGTGCTACTTCTGGGGCCCACGACCAGCCAGAAGCTGAGGCCACGAAAGGCTAGGGAGCTCCTGGGGTGGACAACACCGAAGCCAGGTGACATCTTGAAGCTGGTTCCTCACTGCCCTACTCAGGGCCCTAGACAGCCCTTCCTGCCCCACTGGCAGAGCAGCAGTCTGGCTCCTGTAGGGCTGGGCTGGGGGTGGGCAGCAGTGGCACCCGGCGGGCGGCCTCTGACTGCCTGCCTTCTCTGGGAACCTGAGCCTGCAGGGCCCCATGGAGGGGAGCGCGGAAAGCTTGCATTCTCAGCTTTCTCAGGAGGTGGATAGGGCCTCCTCTGTAGGCTCCCCTGCCTGACACTCCCACACGGAGAGGTCCTGAGGCCTGGGCACCTTGGCCTACACAGTGCTCCAGTGCCCAGCAGGCAGAACGGGTGCTCGCGTATCTGTTAAATGAAAACAAAAACGTACAGGGCCAGCCCTGTGGTCTGGTGGTTTAAGGGACCCATAGCTCTTTCAGTTCCCACTGAGGAACTCTCTGGGTGTAGGCCAGTGTGTGCGTGCCCTAAGTCCCGACAGGATGGAGAAACGGAGGAGGGATTGTGGCATGACCACACCCCGTTAGGGGCTTTCTCCTTCTCCCTATCTCGCTGGCAAAATAAAAAAAGAATGTGACCTCAGTACCTGGCTCCGGCTATCTGAGCCTCCACAGAATGAGAGGTGTGGGAGCCAAGGCCTCAGGGTCTTTTTTGGTTTTCTTTTTAAGAAATTATTTAAGATTTATTTATTATTATCATTATTTTTAACTTGACCAGAGAGAAACAGAGAGGGAAGGAAAGTGAGAAAGCAAGCTACCAGGGTCCAGGACTTGAACAGCGGTTGGCCATGTGCAAGTCCGACGCCTTTAACCACCATGCCACCTGCCAGCCCCAAGGCCACAAGGCCTTACCAGCAGACAGCCATGAGCACCTGAAGCTCAGGGTTCACGATCTCTCCCAGGTGTTAAATGCACTGCCCAGCTCTCAGAGTAGGTGGAGACCCAGGTGTCCCTAGGCCATCCCAAGTACCGGGATATGACCCAGCTCTGAATAGGGACACAGGTATCTTCCAGAGTGACCCAGGACTAGGAGAGGCAGGGCCACAGAGGCCACCTGACTTGTTTGTTCCTCCTCTGTGCCGGCCAGATGTCCACAGCCAGCCCAGGGTCTAGGCTTGGGTGGCAGTGCTGGGCCCGGTCCCTCAGCACAGGCTGGCGTGGCTTTCTTCCCACCCTCAATTCTGATCTTACTGAACATCTGTTGAGGGGCGGGTGCTTCACTGACTCCTTCAACCCGCAACAGCCTACCTACGAAGCAGGAATTTTAGCCCCACTATGCAGATGAGGAAATAGCGCCTCCGAGGAACCAGCAGTGAGCGTAATGGCTATGTCGTTGGACTTCCATGTAGTCAACTGCAGTTTGAGTCCTGGACCCGGTGGCTTAAACTCATGCCGGGCGCGTGTGCGTGCGTGCCCAAGATCCTGAGAGGAGAATGGAGGAGAAGGGATTGCGGCATGGCCATCACCCCTGGGGGATGATTTCTTGCTTTCTCTCTCTGTCTCTGGTGAGCCCACGTGCCCAATAGCAAAAACCTCTCCAGAAAAAAAAAAAAAAAATCAAAGAAAAAGGAAAAGGAAATAGAGCCTTAGAGAGGTTACGTGATATGCCCAAGATCACACAGCAGGACAATGACAGGTCAGAATCAGAACGCGGCATTGCCAACCTCAGGGCTGTACTCTCAGGCCACGGTCGCCGGAGACCCAGCCTAGCCAACACTGTACACGCAGGGCCCACCCAGGGGAGTCCAGCACATCTAGGAGAGCTGCATGGTGGGCTGCATGGAGGCAGTGGCTAGGCCAGGTGGCATGGGAGAGTACCCCAGACCAGGGTTCTTCTACCTGACTCTTCCTTGGCCCAGCCTGCAGCTGGGTACCCTGGGTACACAGGGTACCCTGCTGCCTTGGCCCTTTCCCGTCCTGGAATGAGCACTTCCAAGAGCCACCATGCTGCTTCCAGAACAGGCAGGCACGCCAATGAGGAGAGGCAGGCACAGGGAGTGAGGGGAGGGCACGGCAGGGACTGGGACTCACACGACAGGGATGGGGCTGGGGTCTGGTCCAGGAGCTCCCTGCAGCCCATGCTGCCCCGTCCCCTTCGGTCCCTGTGCTCCTGACTGCAGCTACTGCCACCTCCCAGCCATGTGACTGCAAAACCACAGGCGAGGTCTACTCATCCCTCGGCCAGCCGTGTCACCTCTCACCCGGGCCAGCCCAATTTCTTTGATGGCCTCAGTGCCTCATCCCCTCCCCTCCTCCACCCACCCTCCAGTCAGCTTCCTCCCAGCCTGTTGTACCTCCCGCCTGGCCCAGTGAACCCTTCCACCTCTTTTTCACCCCACGTGTCCACTGGCCACAGGTCCCCTATGCACCCTGCGCCCCCCCCCCCCCCCCATCTCCAGGCCTTTGCTCATACAGTTTCCTTAGCCACGTGGCCATTCCTGGCAAAGCAAAATTCTGCTAAGGTGAGGAGGCCCAGCAGAAACCTACCTGAGTCTCCCTGGCAGTCTTGAGGCACTTTTCCCGAACCCACAGCTCCACGTTCTGTGGCTGCCCAGTTCGGAGCCATGTTGGAGGATCACTGTGTGGGGCTGACTTACTAACACGGGAGCTTCCTGAGCACTGGGCCAGGTCTGAGTCCCCTCCAGAGCACAGGTGTGGCAGAGTGGGAGTCAGCTCATACTGGTTTCAACTGAGTGCCCCAGTGTGGCCGGGGCAGGCTACAGGGCTTGGCCACTGGAGCTCTCCAGGCGAGGAAATCAGAGCTGGGGATTCCAAATGCTGGGGCTGGCAAGGCTCAGAACCTTGGCAAAGGTGCAGGCCTACTCAGCTGTGGGCAGCACCACCCCGCAGCATGGCAGGAGGCTACATTGGCAAGCCCTGACTCACCAGAGGCTGCAAGTACAGCCGGACGCCCACAGCGTCCCCAGAGACGCTGGGACAGTGTCTGACCCCCACGATCTGGATGGTCAGAGCAGCTCAGCTGGCTCCACTTCCATCCTAAGCCCTCTCCCAACCAGGCAGCATGAGGCCTAAGGAGACACCCCACTACTGGGTCAGGGGCAGCAGAAGGCTGGAGAGGTGGGATTCCAGCTCTCAGCCCCAGTGGGCCCACAGCCAGACGCCTCCTCAACTCAACACCGAAACTCGCCTCCCTCTAGTCCTGGCCCTGGCCCATGTGGCCAGACCCCCATGGTGGCTACTTACCACGTGGGGCTTGTCGTAGTAGATGGCGATGGAGCGCAGCTTCGGGGAGACGCTGCAGCTCTCAGTGAACAGCCGCCCGGTCTCGCCATAGGGTCCTCTGTGGAACTTGTAGGCCATGGTGACGTTGCGGATGGGCGGGGAGCCAGCACTCACTGCCACCTCGGCCAGCAGCCCTGAGTACCCGGCAAAGGCCAGCAGGGTGAGCAGCAGCAGCAGAGTGAGGCCTCCAATCAGGCCGAGGAGGAGGAGGTCCGACATGGCTCTGGGCCCCCCACACCACGCACCCTACCGCAGCTGCAAAGGAGAGAGGGAGAGGAGTCTGGAGCCTACTCTGACCAGTGTGCCCACCTGCCTGCCAGCTCCTTCTGGCCCAGCCTCGGCCCTGCCTGGGGTGCTCTGACCCTGGAGGGGGAGGGGCCAGAGGTGTTTACACACACACACACACACGCACGCAGTGACCTAGAAGGGAGCTACAAAGGATGACTGAAGCCACAAGCCTCTTTATTTCTTAATCACAGTTGCTGAAGCTCTCGAAGCAGCTCTGCCTGGCAGCTGGTAGCCCTGGTCACACCTGGGGAAACTGAGTCATACGGAGGCACAGGAGTGAGTCAGCCAGGGACCTATGCCTGGCCCTGACCAGTCTCCCCGGAGACGGGCCAACCAGCAGCCAGCCCACCTTTTCCTCCATTGCCTCTCCCTCTCCAAAGCTGAGCTACATCACTGAGCCACACGGCCAGCCCGGCCTCCCCATGCCTCAGGGACTACTGCTGGAGGGAGGATGGGCAAACGCTGGGGTCCAAGCGCTGAGTAACAAACAGGGAAGCCATGAGGAACAAAACCCCAGGGGGGAACTGTGCCAAGAAGGAGAATTTCATAGGGAAGTCCTTTGCTAAGGACATCTTAAGGCGGGCAGGGACCTTGCTACCCAGCAAGCTCACCCACCCAGAACCAGGGAAATCAGAGCAAAACGGCCTGAGCAGCCGAACAAAGTCCAGCGCTCGGCTTCCCAGACGTGGCCCACCAATGCTAACAAGCCTTACCCCACTTTTCCAGCCCTGAGCAGCTTAGAAACTGGAGGAGGAGGAAGAAAAGGCCGCTAGAGGTGGAGACACAGTGAGGAGTGACAGTCCCCCACGGGAGGCAGAGAAGCCATGGGAGAGCAGGCCCAGCAACACAACCCAGAGGCCAGCGTGGGAGTCACCCAGGTCAGCCCACCCAGGCCTCCATACAGCTGGGGCAGAGGCCTAACCCTCTTACACAGAGGGCTTGACCTGAGTCGCCCTGTGGGAAGGGGGAGATCACAGTAGAGAAAAAACTGTTTCAAGAGGAAGGACAACAGGCAACCCACTGAGAACATTCCTGCCGGTAATTATGTAAAATACTAAAACTGATAAAGTTTTGGAACTGAAAAGACAAGTCTTTAGTCCTATAGGAAACGCTGTGAGATTATTAGTTCCCTGTGAGTTCTGGGTATTAAGACTTTTATGCTAGAGGGGTCAGCAGATGGCATAGTGGTTATGTTGCTGGATTTCCACATGGCCACCCTGGGTTTGGGTCCCAGACCTGGTGGCTTGAAACTCATGCCAGGCATTTGTGTATGTGTACAAGATCCCAGGAGAAGAATGGAGGAGAGATTGTGTTGTGGCCATCCCCCCAGGGGGATGTCTCTGTGGTGAGCACATGTGCCCCAAGGTAAAAACCTCTGGGGAAAAAAAAAAAACAAAAACAAACATTTGTATGCTGGGGGGCCAGCAGGTGGTATGGTAGCTAAGGTGCTGGACTCCCACGTGGCCAACCAGTTTTGCGTCCTGGACCTGATGGCTTGAAACACATCGGGTATGTGTGTGCACACGTGCCCCAAATCCTAGGGGAATGAGAAGGGACAGTGCCCGTGGCAATCTCCCCTTTCCCCCAGGGCAGGAGGTGATTTCTCATTTTCCCTTTCACTGTCTCTGTCTCTCCAGTGAGTGCATGCGCCCTACGACAAAAGATTTTTTAAAAAAATTTATGATGAAAAATAGCTTTTGGCGGCAATGAGTACACAGCCTTTGCCTCATGAAGAGACAAAACACGTCTACGCCTCCGATGCCGTGACACCACGGTGCCACCCTCTGGTCTCTCCACCGTGCTCGGTTTTGCGTGCCTCTCCTGTCCCCCTAAGCTGGTCCAGGTACTCTCGTTTTCTTTGATGATGGTGATGGTGATGGTAATGGTTGATCTTTCGTCGCCACTGTTAGATGTCACGCATCATCTAAATATTGAAACACTGCTACTTCAGTCATTCTCAAAACACTCTCAACAAAGTGGGTTAGGATCAGGAAACCAGTGGTTGGAAGCTAGGAGACTTGCCCAAGGTCACACGAGTATTAGAGAGAACCATCTAGACCCAAACCCAGATAAGGGAACCAAGCCTCTCCAAATCCCCATGTCTGCTTTCTCTCTCCTCTCTGGAGACTGGCAAGGCCCAAGGCCGGTCCAGAAAGGCCCAAGAGTTCAATCCACACTGGACATCCACGCACCCAAGGCTGCAAGTTCTCAGCATTTAGGTCACTGCTGCTTTGGGACTGACAAGCCCTCACTGGACCTGCCTGCTCAGCTGCACACTTTCTGTCCCCTCAAGGGAACTCAGTGGCCACCTTGGTCTTCCCCTCATCTCCCAAACTGCTCAGAAGTGGGGGAAATGCGCCAGGGGGCCCAGAGCTTAGGCTAGTACAGGAAGGGGGAGGGGCGACGCAAGTTCCTCCAGACACAAGAACAGGAAGCAGGGCTGGGGAGGCTCACCTGCAAACCCAGGCTCACTTTTAGCAGCTCATGGCATCCACCGCGCACCGGCCAACTACTGGAGTGCTGGGGACAGAAAGGAACAATCACTCCGGCCCAGGAAATAACCACTGAGCCGGCAACACGCCCTGACCACCACTCTCCGCGGAGTGCCCGCTGGGGCCTCTCCAAACCCCCCATCCCATCCTCGGAGTCCGTGGGGAAGTCAGAAAGGGGCCAAGCCCAGCCTCAGAACATCGGAGCTCCTCACTATGGCCCTGTTCACGCCCCTCGTTCTGGGGTGGTCCAGCGGAACCTGGCGTCGTAACAGCGCCTACCACTGACCGTGGGCAAGTTGTGCCCTCCCGCGGGCCTCGGTTTCCCCCCAGATCAGAAGATCGGAATGGAAGCCTCTGGTCGGCTGAGTGCGGGTAAGCGAATGTCAAGCAGGCTGCCCGGCGCCGGCTTCCTGGTGCGCTCACGTGCGCCGCGGCGGAGGCCCTGGCCCTTAAAGGGCCCCGCTGCGAGTAAAACTTCAGCACTAGCTGGGGGCGGGAAGGCAGCGGCTTCTTGGGGCCTGCGCGGGGAGGAGGGGGCGGTACCTCCCGCTCTCGGCTTCCAGCTCCGGCTCACTCAGAGCCTCGCCTATTTGCCCGGCTGGGTTCTCTCTGCCCACGACCTCGGTGAGCCCCACGCACCTGGGCAATTTGAGGGACACTAAACTTTGCAGCCGGCGCAGGGAGGCGCAGCCTCTGGGAAGGGGGTGGAGTAAAACACCAGTCATGCGTCTGTTTCCCTCCAGCTCCACTGCCCCTGGGCGTGGCCGGCACCCGGCGCATTGGCAGTGGGTGGCCGGGAATGGTCCCAGCTGGCCCAAGGTCGCGTTTAGGCCCTCGGACCCGGCCAGGGCCAGCTGTGGACGAGAGAAGATGCCAAGAGTGGGCCGAGCTGCAGGGGTCACGAAGGGGACGCGGGAGACCTGAGGTCGCGCCAAGGCGAACTGGGGGTTCCAGGTCCGCGCCTCGGTGGGGACGCCGCTCCCCCAGCCCGGCCCTCACCTTAGCAGCCGCCAGCCACCAATCCGCGCAGGCGGCTCGAGGCTCGGTCGCAGAGCCTGCGCGCGCCCGCCGCTCACGCTCGCTCCGCCCCTTCTCGCGGCGGGACGTGGCCGTGGCCGTGGGCGCGTGCGCGCGGGACCCGGAGGGCGGAGGCCCGCCCTGTCTCCATGGCAATGAGCGAGCGCCAATCTCCAGGAGCTGACTGGGGCGGAGCCCACCGCGTACCTTTTCTCCTCCCTACAAACCAGTGTTGCAGACGCCCCAGGGCATCGGGGTTGGCAGGAGCTCAGCGAGGACTGCCTGGCCCCAGGCGCGGAGGGAATCCAACCCGCAGTAGAAGGTCAAGGTGTGGTCCAGGAGGCCGAGGCTGGGGAGGAGCGGCTTCGCGACGAACCTGGGAACCAA
Source organism: Tupaia tana (assembly GCA_026018925.1). Classification (NCBI taxonomy): domain Eukaryota; kingdom Metazoa; phylum Chordata; class Mammalia; order Scandentia; family Tupaiidae; genus Tupaia; species Tupaia tana. Next base: position 39,577,774 of record JAKSZU010000022.1, read on the forward strand.
GCAAGGCAGGGCTTGCTCCCGTTTTCTAGCTAGGGAAACTGAAACCCACTCTGGGCTCAGAGAAGAAGCTGTTGGCTCCATCAACTGGACACTGCAAATATCCGCTTCCTGCCTCTACCAGCGCGCGCGCACACACGCATACACACACCCCATGACCACAGGGGTGATAGTTGATCTAGTCAGCATTTCTATTGAGTATCTCTCCTTGCCAGGACAGTTTTAGGGAGTGGGGACACTGAGTGAACAAAACCGAGGCCCCCATCCTCCTGGAGGTCTGGTGCCAGGGCAATTCCCCCTTCCTGGCTCCTCCCCTCAGTGCCCTCTGCAGAGTACCCTCTGCACATGGCTGGAGGAGGCTGGCCGGCCCTGCAGGTTTAGTGCAACTTAGTTCAAGTGTAAGTTCCTTCGTTCCTTCTCCAGCTCATATTTCTTTAAGGGTCCCCCCCCCCCCCCCCCCCATAGAGCATGTATGCTGGCAGGAGAGAGTGAAAAATCATCCCCTGGAGGGATGGCCATGCCAGTCTCTTCTCTTCTCCTCCGTTCTCCCCCAGGGATTTTGGATGTGCATGCACATGTGCTCTGCATGATTTTTCAAGTAGCCAGGTCCAGGACTCAAACCATGGTCAGCTATGTGGGAGTCCAGCACCTTAAGCACCATGCCACCTGCTGGCCCACCAGTTCACACCTTAGGATCTCCAAACTACAAAGTTTCCTGGGGCCCAAATATAAACCTTGCCCTCCTGAGAGGCCCATACTGGAGGTAGTGGAGGTGGGGAAAGTGACAGCTGTACTCATAAGCCTGGCTACAAGACAGGCTGGTGGTCCTGACAAGGGCGGATGTTTGGGGTGGGAGGGCACTCTGATGCAACACCAGGAGGCAGCCATGGGATGGTACATCTTGCAGATCCCATTACTACAAGAGCAAAGGGCAGTGGGCACCCAGAAGCAATCACAACCCAGGCTTCCTTTCCCTCTGCTTCACATTCTTTCTCCCGGGGGCAGGGAGATGGAAGCCCCTGTCCTACTGCTGGCTCCACTTCTCAGGGTTCAGCCTGTCCCAGCCTTTTGGGCAGACTGGCCCCCTCACAGGCACTAAGGGCTGGAGCAGTGGGTTGTGGCAGTTCTACCTGAGAACACTGACAAGTGATCACACCCTTGGGGTGCTCTAGGTGGGTGGACTATGCACTTGGAAGCATTTCCTGTGGTGCAAGGGGCCACTAGGCCCAGCCTCTCTTACATCCGTATGCTGCAGTCAAGTCTCCGCTTCGCAGAGGCTGACGGAGCTTTCTTCTCCCAGGAAACCGCTGCCTGGAGCTACCCTTTCCTCTTGCTCTCTCTGCTCTGGCTAGGGAACTCCAGAGCCCCATGTCAGAGTTCAGGGTAGGCCTTAGGAGCAGCCCCTGTTGTGGAAAGAGCGTCTGCCTGGGACTGGGTCTGCAGGCCACCAAACTGCTGGGTGGGTGTCCTCACAGGCTGCTTCCCACCGCGTAGGCGCCACCTTTGGCAGGGTCCCTGCAAGGTCTTGGCTGGCCACCAGGAGGCAGCAACCTACCTTGTAAGTCCCTTTCTTCACACCCAGTTAACAGACCTGGCGAAGCTGCCGCCTGCCCTGCTCTTGCTCTACTCCCAGTTCTGCCATCCCAAAACACATACTCTCCATGAGCTCGGCCCTGGCCTTTGTCTCCTTCCCTGAAAGGGAATGCCCTTTCATTCTCCCTTGGTAAACTAGAGCATGTTTTCCCAGGGCTTCTCCCCTTAAATTAACCTTGGGGAGCCAGACTCTTCCCCTCTTCCCCAACTCCACCCACTCTCAAGCCCTAGTTACCTCTGTGAGCCAGTGGCCAGATGCCCTAACTCAGGTGACAGCCGGAGAATGCATGTACACTATGAAATGCTATTCAAACGCTGTGACCGCCATCTTCACCTTGAGAAGGCACCAGTGCTGGGCTGCCCCTGCAGGACTATAAGGGCTGCTGGCCAGCTAGTCTCAAGGCACTCTAGTCAGCCTAGCAGTTTCCCTATCTTGCCAGCTGCCCTCGCCTGGCCTGGTCACAAGTGCTACCCCGGTGCCCACTGCACCCCATTGCATTCCTCTCACCACTGTCCAAACAGCTGTCCAGACAGCCCCTTCATCAAACAACATTGCCTTCTCGAGTTTAAATTTTATTTTACAAAAAGAGAAATAAAGAAAACTGATAGGCAGTTATACTGACTTACAATTGTTCTGTTTGCTTTTTTAAAAAAGTGACATGAAACACAAGTAAAAATAAATACGTCATAGAAACAGCCAGTTGCCCAGTCTCTGGGGCAGGAGCGCCTGCCCTGCTGAGAGAGGAGGGAAGCCCATGGTCACACCAGCAGCCGGATCACCCAGCCACAGATGCTCCTCAAAGCCAGGTGCAGGTCCCAGGCCTCAGGGGCGTCCTGAGGAAAGAAGACAGAAAACCGAAGCCAGGTGCCAGGTCCCTGGGGCCACCTCATCTCCCCCAACTCCTCCTGGCAGCAGTGTGGCCTTAGTGGTTATCCACTGCAACCCCCTCAACTCACCTGGACCCTCTCCCACTGACCCCTCGAAAGTGGGTACAAGGGAAAACCTGTCTTGGGCAGGCTGGGGGGTTCTCCTGGTGAGTCCCCAGCCCACCCTGAGTAACGCAACCAGATAACAGTCATTTTACACCCAGGTGCACATGAGCACACTCTTTCTCGCACACACATGCACACACACACACGCACACACACATACAAACTGGGCTGAGCTCTCTTCCAGGGGAGGCCTGGGTCAGGTCACAGTATGAGGTCCCCTCTCTTCTGAATATCATCCCAGTAGTGGTAGCAGAATATACCTCCCCTGGCCCTCGGCACTGCAGACTCTCTGGCCTGCCTGGCTACCTCTCCCCCACATACCAGGTCACTACCTCAGACCTATGTGAGGGGACAGGGGCAGACTCGGGTCCCCGAAGAACAAAGAACTTGGACATTGCCTGCTCAGGAAGTTCATTGTTGTAAGACTCGGTATTCAAAGGAGGCCTCCTAGGGCCAACCTAGTAGCACAGAACAGACATTAGAGGGTCACAGTGGAGTACACAGGGCAGAAGAAAAGACTTGTCAGGAGGGGAACGGATTCTGAAGGCGACCAGAGGAGAGTGCAGCATTCTCAGACAGGCCTCGATACCCTGAGCCGGAATCCCAGCTATTCCTGGGGAGCATCAGCAGAGGGCTGGAGAGTCTCCTGAGAGCCTCTTGGGGAAAGAAGAGCCACTTAGCTGGGTGCACAGAAGGCCATGGCTCAGAAAGGAGGCGGGTCTTCTTAGAAACCAAAGGGAAGTGGGAAGCAGGAGGTCATATCCAGAACACTAGGAACAAGGAATGTAAAACCCCCAAAAGACCTTCTCCATGGGATGAGGACACAGCTGCAGAGCAATGCCAGGCTTTAGCAGAATGACAGTCCTGTTGCTGACAGCTGCGGGAATGACAGGACCACGTACTGCTGATGTTCGGGTTAAGTGTTTCAGCCAATCAGCAAAACTCTACCCCAGCTCTTTGCTTCATGCTCCTGGAGCGGAAAACTTCATATTTAGTTGTGGATCACAAGCATACAGAGACCCCACGAACTAATTCCTAGGAAAGAGAGTTCCAAGGGCCAGAGTTCTGCTTAGTCAGGAGATAAAGAAATAGATGCTGAAGAAGCACAACTCGAAGGGGTAAGGACCTCGCAGAGATCCAATCTGAAGAAAAAGATCTGACCCAACATGGTTCTTAGACAGCTTTGTCCTGGTTAATTTTTTATCCACAAAGACATTAAGAAAAGGAAATCAAGCATCACTACGAGTGATCATCCTGACTCATCTTAGTAGTACTGAGCTCTCCAGGCTGAGAACTTAGGCCAGACCAGGCAGTCAGGGCTTGAGAAGCCCTCGAAAACATTCCGTGAAAGGTAACAGTACAGAGGGGGAAATACCTGATGATCTGCCCTGCCCTCTCACCACCCTCCCCTCACTCAGGCCTGGACAGCGGGTAGAAGCCCGTACCCAGCGTCTCTAGTTAAAGGCTCTGAGACACCCGCGCTCCATCACACATGTACTCACGTTCGGCATGCATGCACACTGCCTACCAGCACACGTAGACAGACAGCAGAAAAGTCAGAAATGTTTCAGTTCATTAAAAAAAAAAAACATGGAAACCGACAGCACTCCAATTTCCCATGCTCCCACTCCAACCCTTCTACACAAGAGAAGCCACACATTTCAGAGAACACCTTCTCCATCCAGGTCAGCCTCCTGAGTGATGGCCTGTGCCACACTGAAGCAAGACCCAGCCACCCGAACCACTAGGTGGAGAGCAGACGTGTGCTGCCTCTCAGAGTGCCCACCTCCTTCCTGGCGCTTCAAAAGCCTGTCCCCTCCCAGTGACTGGTTTCACCAGTGCCCAGCTGGGATGGTTTCTGGATTCTCAGAGCCTGTTACTGATTTCCTAGAAGAATTTCCCCTGACCACACACACGCGCGCACGCACACACGCACACACACTCACGAGCGCACACATCTGGGACCCCAGTGCTCCACGGCCTGAGGGATCAGCATAACCCGGGTTCTGAGTGTGTCTGCAAACTAGAGATCTGGTCTAGCTCACTCCTACTGCACCGGCCTCAACCAGGGAGCCCACTCCAACTGAGCCCCCTCACCAACCATTCTGGGGATGCGCCTGAAAGAGAAAGCACTGGTTGGAACGGCTCTTTTTAAATTATTAAAGTAATTTGCATAGCTAAATTGTAGATCTAAGGCTTCTATGAGTAGAAGAGTTTAGTGTCTGACAGGGTGTCTATGAAAACAGAAAGCAAGCTCCTTAAGTTCCACTTTTGGTGTTAATGGACAACATATAAACACACACATACACACACACCCCATCAGCCATCATCTCTTCTCTGGGGATAATACCCCAGAGTCTAAGGCCCGCTGGCATTGGGAAGGGGCTGGTCAGGAGAGCTGCAGGAGCTGCTGCTAGGATGACTCGCTAAGCTGCCCCCTGAGCTGGGAAGAGGCAGGTGCAGCAACTGCCCAGCTGGGAGGAAGCCACGGGAGGTGGCAAGGCTGTAAAGCCAGACCAGCCTTGATCATTATAAGGAACTGCATGGCACAGTCTCACTGGGGTGGGGAGGCATGAGCCAACAGGATGACAGCCAGTGTTTTGCTTGAGGACCAGATACCCCTCCTGGCACTGGCGATAAGAGAGGGGAGACCCAGAATGACTGACATGTTCTTTTAAGACAAAAGCTTGACTCGGGGCTCCTACAAAGGAAGGGTTCCTTCCGCTACGCTCCTTTGAAGATGAGGGCAGCAGACCTCAGGTCCACGCCTACCACCTGAGAGGCTGGGGAAGTCAAGGCATTTCCTAATAGAAAAGCAATGGTTTATCCCCTCTACTTGGCAGCCGCCTATTCTTAGCTTCACTCTGCAGTACAGAGAGCAGGTTTCTACAGTCACCCAAGAGAACACGGCTCCAAATCTGGAGTTCTTTATTTCCCAGTAGCAAACCCCACAATCCCAAGCTTCAGTATCTGCCGGATGAGCCTCAGCCCCATTAACTGCCCAGTCTCAGGATTCCCCAGTCTTCCTGAGAGGCCATCGCCCACAAACAGTGGTTTCATCTAAGCCTTGGTGGAGCCTGCTCTCCCTGCTCACCTCACCATCCAGCTAGGACTCTTCTCACCAGCAGCTACGGGGTCTGGGCTACCTTAAAGCTTCCCTTTCTAACTCTTACCCTCCTTACCCCTAACCTCCCCTCCCCTGAAAAGCAAACAAACAAACAAAAAAAAACAAGACACACGAGAAGTCCAGTAATAAATAATTGCCCATAGGAAATAAACTAATGTGGAGCTAGCTTTCTAGTGGGGCAAGGAGGGAACAGGAAAGCGACCAGCAGGCAGCGCGGGCTCAGGCCTACCCGGGGAAGGATGTCTTTTCTGGCCAGAGCTCCCCGACCTCACACTCACATGCCACGTGCTGCAGCTCCCTCCAGCCTCTGCACAGACAACCTCCCACCCTGGAAAGGGAGTTCCGCTCAGGCTCAGCCTCAGCCGCTGGGGAATGAGACAGGATCAGTAATGCCCATTTTCCATCATGATTTCCCCCCAAATCTAAAACTGACGTGGCTCTGGAAACCAGGGCCTCAAGTTAGCTGGGCCTTTTTTTCACCCAACCAGAAGGAAACTTGGGATTTCCATGGCTCTTCTCCTGGGCACACCCTGATGTTCACACACACAGTTGCCATGAACCGCCACACTCTGATTCACTTAAAAAAAGATAAGCTCGTGTTTCAGTTTCTCCCTTAGTTCCTCCCTCTCCTCCCTCCCCTCCCTCCTTCACCCCTGCTCTGTTGCAAACACATACACACATACAGAAATATGCACGCACACACGCTCTCACACACACATACCTGGTCTGCTTCCTTCCCACCCCCTAGAAGACCCATGTGACATGGGATCTCAGTCTGCTGCCCCTGCCCACCCTCCTCCTCAGGCCCTCTCCCGCCCTCCCCTCCCCTGCCCTCCCCAGGCCAAGCTAAGTCACCCTGTAAGGCAGCTCTCTTGGGAGAGAGTATTCCCAGACAGAAACAGGATGTGAGCGTCTACACTCAGATGGGCGAGCAAGCAAGGCGGGCAGAGGGAGAGGCGGGCCGCCCCACCCCGCCATCCCCCGTTCTGGGTCCCTGGTTTCCCACTATTGCTGCTCTGTTGGATTTTTTTTTTTTTTTTTTTTTTTTTGCCTCTTTTGTTAAACAGCAACAGAGCCCTGCCACTGTGGCCAACCGCCCTCAGTGCCCTCCTTTCCCCCTTGCCACATGCCCTCTTCTGGGAAAACCCAGATCACTGCCTTCCAGCTTGGTGGGCAACCTGCTGGGGGCCCCAGATGAGGTGGGGAGGGGCTCCCCAGCTATTTCCCAGTGACCTCAATCACGTCATCGTCCTTATCCTCATCATCGTTGGAGCTGAACCCCACCTCGGCCACCTCGTGAGAGTCGAATGGAGGCACCTGGGACCGGAGAAGGCCGCCTGCTGGGTAGCCTGCGTGTGGTGACATGTAGCCTGGGTAGACAGACATGCCCCGTGAGAGGTTGCTGGGCAAGACAGGGGAAGGGAAAGGCGCGAACATCCTGGGCTCGGACAGGAGTGGCTGTGAGAAGGGGAGTGAGTAGCTGGGTAGTATCCCTGGCACAGAGGGGTTGAGCATGAAGGAGGGGTTGCTGGCAGTGACTGAGGTAGCCGTGGAAGAGGAACTGACGGGGCCTGCTGGCACCAGAGGGTCAGTAGTCACTGGAAACACCAGGCGGGCATCTGCCAGCAAATTGGACAGCTGGTAGTAGGAGGGGGTACTGCCCATAAACAGGGAGTTCTCCCCAGCCTGCGAGGTGAAGGGGGCGGTGAGGTTATGGTTTAAGGAGACGGGTGGCATGGCAAACCCGCCAGACGCCGGATACCCGTGTTCGTATGACTGCACGGGGGCTGGCAGATGGCCCTTCCTAGACCGCCGGCGGGCCGACTCCTGGGCAGCAGGTGGTGTGGCCAGCTTGCGCTTGTGGCCCCTTAAGTCCAGCACTGGGTACCTGTCACCACAGGGCTGGCCAGTCACCAAGAGGGAACTGTTGAGGCAATGACCCCCGAGTCGAGGCTCAGTCCCAAGAGCTGTCCCAGGAATAGCACTGCTGTCCACAAGCTGGGCTGGGGGGCCAGGCAGGGTGGCGTTGGTGCTTGGGGAGCTCTGGCGGGATTCCCGGGCAGCGGCCACATCTGCGTACTGCTGGAGCTCGCTGATGATCTCTGGGCTGTCGGGAGAGACAGGTCTGGCCAGCCCCTCGGGGTCAGGAGCTTGGGGTGATGAGGCACTGTGTCTGCCGTTGCTTGTGGACTCGCGAGAAGGCCCTTGGGAACCTGGGCATAAAATGAGAAAAAAACCTGAGAACCAGAATGGCCAGGAAGAGAAGACAAGAGAGTTTTAGAATTAGAAAATCCTATCTTTGGTCCTTAAAATTTGAAGAGCCTGGTGTCTTAATATCACCCAGTCAACCTTTTCCAGTCAAAAAGAAAACTCTGCTGATCCCAGAAATGTCTGTGACAAGGCATATCATTTTTCTGCCCCACCTCCCCACCACCCAATCCGTAAAACTCCACCAGGGTGAGTTCTAGGAGACAATGAATATGAAGTGCCAAGAGATCATTCTTAAAACTGGTCAGATTGGGACCAGCAGATGGCGTGGTAGTTAAGGCACTGGACACTCCCACATGGCCGACTGGGGTTTGAGTCCTGGACTTGGTGGCTTGCTTCCTCACTTCCACTCTCTCTCACTCTCACCCTCTGTCTCTCTGGTCAAATTAAAAATCAATGAATGAATAAATAAAAAGTAAAATAAAATAAAATAGTTATTTAAAAAAAAAAAAGAATGATTAAAAAAAAAAAAAAAAACTTGTTAGATTTTCTCTGGGGGCAAAAGACAGTCAGTGACCAGGGTGGGGAAAAGTGGAACATGGAGTTAAAAAGCAGTCTTTGAAAACAAAAACAAAGCCCTCAGCTATGAAAGATGATGGCACAACTGGAAAATCTGAAAATGGCCTGGACTAGGTAACACTATGGGTTACTAGGTAACATGGGCTAACATTATGTTAACTCTTTTTTAAGTGTGACAATGGTAGAAGACTGGGAGGAGAACATCCATCTTTTTTTGTGTGTGTGTGAGAGATTTTTGCTATAGGGTGTGTGTGTTCACCAGAGAGACACAGAGACAGAAAGCGAGAAATCACCTCCTGGAGGGATGGCCATGCAGCAATCCTCAATCCCTTATCCTCCATCCTACCGGGAATTTGGGCATGCGCACACCCGCGCCCAGAGTGAGTTTTAAGCTGCTGGGTCTGAGACTCAAACTGAGGTCAACTACGTGGGAGTCCAGCGACGTAACCATTACGCCATCTGCTGGTCCCTGTCTTTCATCTTAAGAGATGCACACTGAAGTATTTAGGGGTAAAATTAAGCGACGTCTTCACTTACTAGTGGCTCAAATAAAGAGAGAGAGAGACAGAGGTTTTTTTGAAAACTAGCAATTGTAGGATCTAGGTGCAGGATATATACGGTCCCCACTCACAGTGCTCTTCTGCCAGCTGGGTATAGGTATGAAAATTCCCGTAATACGAAGCTGGGGAAAAAGTAGACTGGCTCTCAAATCTCAGTGGTGAGAGGATCCATGGGAACCACTTCCATTGAGGGGAACTGGGCCAGAATTCACACACCTACCCTACGGTCTGGCGATCCCACTTCTAGGAACATGTCCACATGTCTGAGAAACTGCCGCATCAGTAATGGTGGAGTAGGGACCAGCAGTTAGCGTAATGGCTATGTTGCTGGACTCCCATGTAGTCGACCGTGATTCGAGTCCCGAACCTGATGGCTTGAACTCACACTGGGCGCGTGTGCATGCGTGCCCAAGATCCCGAGAGGAGAATGGAGGAGAAGATTGCAGCATGGCCATCCCCCCTGGGGGGCGATTTCTCGCTTTCTGTCTCTATGTCTCTGGTGAGCACACGAGCCCTGTAGCAAAAGCCTCTCCATACATACACACACACACACACACACACACACACACACACAAAGAGGACACACTGGCTCTCACTCTGCCTTACTGCATGGTGCCCTGTGCTGCCTCAGGACCCCACAGAGAACCCCCACCAATAAAAGGCCTCACCAGATACAGCCCCTTGGCCTTGGACCACCAAAACCATGAGCTAAATAAACTACTATTCTTTATAAATAATTTAAAAAAACCCCACCAACTTTTAGACATGTACTATTTATTCCTCTCCCCCTACACACACACACACACACACACACACAAGCATGACCCTGTACATGTACAGAGTATCTGGGGGGAAAAAAAAAAAATGGGAGAACACCACCTCCAGGGAGGAATGGATGGCCAGGGCATTGTGGGAGAAGAATTTACTTTTCACTTTGCCCCTTCTGGTACTTTTTGAATTGTCAATCACATACACATTATTTACAATTACATTAATACCAAACCAAACCAAAGTTGTGTAGGTCAAAGGAAAAGCCGCCTTACCTGAGGCAGCTATCCGACCATCTTCAGGGGCCTTTGGTTTGCCAGTCGCCCGGACAGCAAAGATCCGCCCATCACTGGTGCGGATGTATGTCCCTGAGAAGAGACACAAGGAAGACTGATAGGAGCAGACAAGCAAAAAAGCCAACCCTGGGCAACTCCAGAACCAGGCATCCTGGACTGGGAAACGGCTGCAAATCAGGCCTCATATCCTTCAGGTGACATGAGGAGTGGGGTGACTGAGCTATAACCCATAATTATTCATTCATCTCAGCAGCACTGCCTGCCTGCCTGCCACGTAGCAGGTACTGCTCTAGACAAGAGTACGTAAGACAGAAAGCTTGTCTCTTGATGCTTGACCTGTAGGGAGAAGTTCACCTGAAGACACCAGGGAGAGAGGAAATTAAATGCAACTGAAGAAATAAATGGGATGCCGGGAAAAAGAGTAGGCTGGTTGCTCAGTCCTCAGGCATGCAGGCCCAGGTCCTCCTCTTGATCTGTAGAAGGAGCTTACTGCTTCAGTGGCCTCTCTCCTTGGCAGGCATAATTCAAGCCCTGGATTCTATGACCATGAGGCACCAGTCTACCTTCTCTTCAATCTCTCACATACCATTTGATCAACTCCTGGAATGGTAGGGCTGGCTCTAGGCCAGGAGTTGGCAAATCTTTTCTTAAAGGGACAGATCGTAAATATTTTTGGCTTTATAAGCTATAAGGTTTCTTGTAACTATAGCTGACCTTTGAACAACATAGGTTTGAACCTCATGGATCCATTTATATGTAGATTTTTACCCAATAAATGTTAGAAAATACAATATAGCACTATAAATGTATTTTCTCTCCCTTATTATTTTAATATTTTATTTTCTCAACTTACTTTATTGTAACAGTATATAATACATGTAACACACAGAATTTGTGTTGGGCTGGCTTCATGGCACAGCAGTAATGTGCTACACGAGAGGAGCCAGATCCACATGGTGACCATGGTTCGAATCCCTAACCACTCTACCCAAAACGAGCTGGGCACATGCATGAACGCCAGGTCAGACTGGAGGTGCGGAGGAAGGAGCTCAGTGTGCCCAGACCCCACAGAGTGCTCCTCTCTCTATCACATGTGTGCACGCACTCTATTATGAATGATAAAGTTTTTTTTTTTTTTTTTTGAAGAGATTTTTGCTATAGGGGTTGTGTGCTTGCCAGAGACAGACAGAAAGTGAGAAATTACCCCCCAGGAGGGATGGCCACACCACAATCCCTTCTCCTCCATTCTCCTGTTGGAATTTTGGGTAGGCATGCACACATGGCTGGCATGAGTTTTAAGCTGCTGAGTCCAGGACTTGAACCAAGTAGTCAACTATGTGTGAGTCCAATGACATAACCATTACACCATATGCTGGTCTCTATAAAGAATTTTTTTTATACATAAAGAAATAAAAAAAAAATTTAAACAAAATATGTGTTAATCAACTGTTTATGTGATTGATAATGCTGCCCTGGTCAACAGTAGGCTATTAGTAGTTACAGTTAAGTTGAAGAGGGACCAGCAGTTGGTGTAATGGTTACGCTGCTGGACTCCCATGTAATTGATCATGGTTTGAGTCCCGGACCCAGTGGCTTATAAAAACGCTGGGTGCGTGTGCATGTGTCCAAAATCCCAAGAGGAAATGGAGGGGAAGGACTGTGGCGTGGCCATCTCCCCAGGGGGTGATTTCTTGCTTTGTCTTGTCTGTCTCTCTGGTGAGCATACGTGCCCTACAGCAGAAATCTCTCTTAAAAAAAAAAAATTAAGTTGAAGAGTTATTTGTAGTTGAGTTTGCAGTTAACTCATGTGGGTACCCAGTGTGTTTCAACTGATTGGGACAGGGATTCAGACCACAATCACCACAGGGGATCCAGCTTCTCCTGAGTAACACATCCATGGTGCCACAGAGCTGGCTCAGATGGGGACTTTGTGACTTTACACTCAAAGACGTAAAGATGACATGATAACATATCGTTGGCTTATAACTCACTCTACAGCTCTTACCCTCCGATTTCTGGCTCCTGGGTCTACCTGTCTCCATTCAAAGTTCAACATAAAAACAATGGCAAATACAAGAACCTACAAGAGACTTTAATTCCCTCTGTATAAGCCACTGACTGATATCCCTGGAGCTCAACCCCATTGGCTAAGCTCCTACAAATGCCATTTGCTCGCGCCTCCCCCAAGTGAGATACCCTTACGGGGTGGTGTCTATGCTCCCTTGAGCTGAAACAATGTGTATTTATTCTGCTCCCCCACCCAACACTTCTACCCATGGCAGTGGATGGGCCCCTTAGCCAGGTGCTTACCTTTCGTCCCACGGATAATGTGGATGCTCTCACCAGCATTAATTCTTGCCTGTACATCTGTGGAGCTGTTGAGTCCAGGGATAACGATATCTAGTAAAAAACACCGAACTCAACTTTAGATTGCACAGGCTCTGACTGAGGGAGGGAAAGCATATTCAAAGTCCCACATGTACCCCAGTTCCTTGCCGGTTTCCCTAACGCCTTTCAGTACCACTGAGGGTCAGAATTGAGAAAAGTGAAGCAATCACAATCTTTTGCCATTTTCTAAACAAAGGTTACTATGAAAACAAGAATCTTTTTAGAAATCGGATGATTGGGACCAGCAGTTAGCGTAATGGCTATGTCGCTGGACTCCCATGTAGTCGACCGCGGTTCAAGTCCCGGACCCAGTGCTTAAACTCATGCTGGGCGCGTGTGTGTGCGTGCCCAAGATCCCGAGGGGAGAATGGAGGAGAAGGGATTGCGGCGTGGCCATCCCCCCTGGGAGGTGATTTCTCGCTTTCTGTCTCTATGTCTCTCTCTGTCTTTCTGGCGAGCATACACACCCTATAGCAAAAACCTCTCAAAAAAAAAGAGAAAGAAATCGGATTATCTTTCCAATCAATTTCCCTTGGTTTAGTTAGAAATTCATAGTTGGGTCAGCCAGTGGCGTGGTGGTTAAGAAATCTGGATCCCACGTGGCTGACTGCCTGGTTTGAGTCCCAGACCAAGCGGCTTGAAAAACACGCTGGGTGCATGTGAATGCATGCCTAAAACCTTGAAAGGAAGGAGAGATGGAGAAAAGACTGCAGTGTGACCATCCCCCATGGGGTATTTTCTCATTTTTTCCCATTTCTTTCTGTGGCAAGCACACACGCCCTCTGGCAAATTAATTTTTTTTTTTTTAATTTCAAATAAAAAAGAGAAATGTTTAGTTTTAGGTTTGGCAAAAGTTTTAATTCAAATGGTTATTTCTTTTTTTTTGGAGAGGTTTTTGCTATAGAGTGCGTGCCATTGCCAGAAAGAGAGAGACAGAGAGCAAGATATCACCCCCTGGGGGGGATGGCCATACCACAATCCCTTCTCCTCCATTCTCCTCTCAGGATCTTGGGCATGCATGACACACCCAGCGTGAGTTTAAGGTACCAAGTCTGGGATTCGAACTGTGGTCAACTACGAGTCCAGCAACATAGCCATTATGCCAACTGCTGGTCCCTCAAATGGTTCTTTCTATGGATATTTTTCTTTTTCCCTAAACTATCTGTATCTATCTCCTATCATTTTAGGCTCCCAAAGTGCCTCATTCTCTCCCTTGATGGCATTACTTTACCCATTCAAAAATGAGCAAAGTGGTGGGATGATAAAGGGGTGCTCTTTTCACTGTTTCAAATTTTTAAAAGTGAGCACATATTATTTTCATTTTCAGAAAGGTTAAGATATTTCCATTAAAATGTATATATCATGAATCTTTCTTTTTCTTTTTTTAAAACGTCTATTTATTTATTTCTCCATCTATTTATTTGTTGTGATTTTTTCAAGCCCCTGGCTTCGGGACTTGAACTGTGGTTGGCCATGTGGGAATCTAGTGCCTCAACCACCACACCACCTGCTGGCCCCTATCATGAATATTTCTAAGTAATAAGATGAAAACGGGATATCATGAAACGTTTTCCTTCCCATTTACCCTGATCACAGACCCCGAGGGCGCTGGGCTGTTCTCCCTCCTCTGCGCCCTGGCTCACCATGCTCAATCTCTACCATACTAACAAAGAAGCAAGGGGCTGTGAGGTCTTCTCGTTATACAGAGAAGGCGATGGCCGTCCTTTATACCCAAGGGCCCCACGGTCAGGCTGAGCTCATCATAGTGCACCCACATGAGAATGTGAGACAAGCCTGCAGGCCAGTGACGTTTTCAAATCCCCACATCCCCTATCCCAGCCACCACGATAGAGAAAACCCAGTCCTGGGTTTTTATTAAGACATTTCACTAGAAAGTAAGTTCCTCAAGATTAGGGACTGCCGTATTCTTTACTTTTATCTCCCAGGCCAAGTGTGGCAAGACCCAGAATACAAAGGTATTTAATAAATACTTTCTGGACGAACAAAGTAATTTTAAAAGGGACAGTGCACCAGAACAGAACCCCGGACTTCCCAACCTGTTGTGGTGACCACCTTCTGCACAAGGACTCCTGCGCGCTGCAAGTAGTTGATCGGGAAGTTCATGGATGGATTTGTGCTGGAGGCAGAGCTTACGCTGCCTCCCAGTGGGACGTGCCGAGGCATCATGGGGATGGGGGTGGACTGTACGGGACGAACGCTGGCCACGGGCTTCTCATCACCCTTCAGTGCTGGCTGCCTACGAGAGAGAAACGAGCACGTTCGGCAGGACTGCTCTCACTGACCGTTCCCCAAGGCTGCAGAGCCTCTCGTCTTCACCTCAGTTGCCACTAGGCGAGCGAGAAGGATCAGAAGAACCTGCAGGGTCTGGTCAGTTCAGAAGGTGACTAGAAGGACTGAGGCAGAGTGGCAGAGAAAGAAGCAGAGGGGTAAAGTTTCAGAGTCTATAAGACTCAGATGCCAGCGGAACAATTCATTTCTGGAGGTGTGAGGTGACTCCTTCTCTAGAATTTGGAGTATCTATTAGAATTTAGTCTTTACGCTAAGGGAAGTTAGGGAGATGAGATGATACAACAAAGAACAAGTTCTTCAGCCCCCACTGTGTGCTAAGTTGAAGATCAACGGGTAGGGTTTTCCCCAATCACCCAAGGACAAAGGGCTGTGTGATACCACATTTAGGTGATCTTGAGAGACTGTCCTTTCAAACCTTGACCACCTTTACTTTCTCTGAAACCTCGAGTCTCAGTAAGTGATGCAGACACCTCTCTCTCCTCTGCACTACTTTTTAAAAAATAATTTCTTTCCTTTTAGAATTATTTTAACTTTATTATTATTATTTAATATTTCCAGAGAGAAATAGAGTGAGTGAGTGAGTGAGTGAGTGAGAGAGAGAGAGAGAGAGAAGGAAAATAAGAAAGCAATCCTCTAAGTCTGGGACTCAAACCGTGGTCGGCCATATGGGAGTCCAACGCCCTTTACAACCACACCACCTGCTGGCCACAAGAATTATTTATTAATTCCATTTGTTATTATTATTTCTTTAATTTGACCAGACAGAGGCAGTGAGAAAGAGAGAAAGGGAAAGCAAGAAAGCAAGTCGCCAGGTCCAAGACTTTATCCACCATGCCACCCTCCCCTGCATTACTTTTCACCAGGCTCCTCCTCGAGTCAGTCTCCAAAGGTCCCCCGTAGTCACGACTAGCACAAATGCAGCAGCTGTTGAAGCTGAGGTGCTCGACAGCACAGCACCTAGGGCAGCCCACGCGCTGGCCGTGCATTTCGAACATGTCAAAGAGCCACCCACTGTGGACGACTCACACTCCACTGTCTCCGTTCCTTTCAGCTGGCTGTTGGTACTGTGAAAAAGCAACCTCTGATCTAAGATCTCTGAAAAAAGTCTCTGCCTGTACCCCTTCTGAAGTTTGCATTCTTGGTCTCCAGGTCTGGGAGAGAGACGGCCGTGTCTGAGCATCCTCTTCCCCACTGATTAAAGATGAGCACACAGAGAGGCACTTTCTCACCACTCTACCTAGCAGCTGGCCTGCGTATCTCAACCATGCTGCTCTCAGGGTGCTGTTGGCCACTTTGGGCAATCGCCTGGTCCCTGTGAATGCCCAAATTCTCAGATAGGCCATAAGGCACAGGTCCGGGGCCCACTGCCTCAGTGTCTTCCCAAGGTGGGTTGGCAGGACTTAGAGGTGCTAGTCAGATGTCAGTGGGACTCCTCCCAGGATCAAAAGTCAGAAGGGTGACAGGAACCCAGCCTAAGCTTCATACTCTGCTGTGGCTGAGGCTTAGGAATTTGGATAGGATGGTCTACTCGCGTGTACAGACAGGACAGGGGCTCGCCAGCGTCATTTACAGCTCATCAGATGCTGTAAGAAGCTGGACCTCCACAGGGCCAGGGCAGAGCCAGAGACAGAGCAGCCCTCTCACAGCCCAGCCCAGCCCAGCCCAGCCCAGCCCATCTTTCACATCTTCCCCCCAACAGGGCTTTTCTCCCACGGGGCTCAGGCTTAGCCCGCTCCTGCCACTATACGGGAAGGGAAAAAGGACTGCAGGATGAGCGAAGACCAGGTGACGGTGTCTTGGAAAGGGACACAGAAATAAGAAGTGTGAAGGCTTTGAGAGTGAGTGACTTTCTACTCAAAAGTATCTTCAATTTATTATATAAAAAGCAGCTAAGGGACCAGCAGATGGCATAATGGTTATGCTGCTGGACTCCTATGTAGTCAACTGCGGTGCGAGTCCTGGACCCAGTGACTTAAAACTCATGCCTGCCATGTGTATATGTGCCCAAGATCCCGAGAGGAGAATGGAGAAAGGATTACCCTCCCTGGGGGGTAATTTCTTGCTTTCTCTCTCTCTGTCTCTCCAGCAAGCCCACACTTCCCATAGCAAAAATCTCTTAATATAAATAGGGCCAATTTACTCACGAAAAAGCAGTGCCATATAAACTCCTATATGGTTTCATGCTTTAAAACTTTATTTGGCAAGTTAAAAAAATTGCGAATCTTGACAAGAGAAAAGGTTTAAATCTACCCCCCTCAATAACATAAATATCTTTAATTCAAGATAATCAAACAATTAAAAAATAAAAACCACTGAATCAGGCTGGTCATTAAGTGGGAAGGGGAGGCTGTGTCTTAAAATGGAGGAAAAAAAAACAAACAAAAAAAGAACATAAATGTGCTATAGTATCTTACAGCCTCTCCCTGCTTAGCAGTGGGGTTCCATCCTGTTCATATTCTGAACGGTTCTAGATGCTGTACTCAAGAAAGAGATTTTTTTCCCCCTTAGGCTCATGACAGCCACAGAATGAAATATCATTAGGAGCAGAACTCCCTGACTGCAATCCAAGACCCAGAGAGAATGTGGCCTTCACCCCTGAACTTCACTGCTAAGTGAGTCTAGGCCGAGGTGCTAGGGGTGGGATGTAACTGCATTGGGAAGCTGCACCCACCCTACCGAGGAGCCCAGAAGGACTCTCCGAGTCCCAAGGCCAGCAGTTCACTTTCCCAGTCAGGGCAGTCAAAACACCAGGACTGAACTGCTTTGGCACCCTGTCCTAGAGCAGAACCTATCAGTTCACGACAGCCAAAGAGCAAGCAGAAGCCTTTCCCATGGTATAAAAAAGGAACCAGTGGGCCGACAGGTGGCGTGGTGGTTAAGGCACTGGACATTCCCACATGGCCAACCATGGTTTGAGTCCCGGACCTCGTGGCTTGCTTTCTCACTTTCTTTCTATCTGTGTGTCTGTCTTTCTCTGGTCAAATTAAAATAAATGAATAAATAAATTAATTAAATAAATAATTCTTAAAAAGAAATGAAAAAGGAACTAACTGGAAGGCAACAGGCTAAGCCCAGCAGCAGACCCTCCCCTTTCAGTGACTCACCAGTTTCTCTGACTGAAGGCGGGGATGCTGGTCAGGCTCTGGTCGCTGGCAGGGTAATACTGCGCGTACGACGGGCGAGTGTAGGGGACAGACGTGCGCTTGTCTTCCTCGTAGCTCTTCTTTGCTGCTTTCTTCTCGGCCTTGGTCAGCTTGTGATCCTTTCGGTTGAGGAGCAATGACTCATGCTCGAAAGGCTCCTGGGGACACAGGAGGACGTTGGTTTAATCGCCAGTCTTTGCGCCAACATAATGATGTACAATGAGCCTTACTTCGAGACCCAGAAAGGGCTGGCTGTCTCCAGCACTAGCGAAGAGCCTGCTCACAGACACGCGAGCAGGGTTACTACCTGTCAACTGTGTCATTCATGACCAGGAGCAGTTTTAGACACCAAATCCTGCCTTCCACAAAAAAGGACGGGGAGTTTAGAGAATTAACAAACTACATTATTATATATTTATATTTATTTACTTTTTTATTTTTGCCATGGGACATGTGTGGTTGCCAGAGAGATAGAGAGAGAGAAAGAGGGATAGAAACAAAGTGAGAAATCACTCCCCCAGCAGGGATGGCCACGCTGCAATCCCTTTTCTTCTATTATCTTCTTGGAATTTTAGGCACACATGTATATGCATCCAGCATGTTTTTCAAGCCACTGGGTCCAGGACTCAAACTGCATAATTGGCCATGTAGGATCCAGTCACCTTAACCACCATGCCACTGGCTGTCCTCCACCTCCCTTAATACCAGAAGGTACATGCAAGAGAGATAGAAGAGGGACCAGCAGGTGGCGTGGTGGTTAAGGTGCTGGACACTCCCACATGGCCAGCCATGGTTCGAGTCCTGGACCTGGTGGCTTGCATTCTCACTTCCTCTCTCTCTCTTTCTGTCTCTCTCTCTCTCTCTCTGGTCAAATGAAAAACTAAATGGATTAATAAATAAAATTTAAAAAAAGAGAGAGAGAGACAGAAGAGAGAGAGATAGAGAGAGAACGCTGAGTACCCCTCAAAAGGGACCTGGTCACATCACACTCACATAAGGATTCTGGGTGCATGCCCATCATGTTTTTTATGCCCACATGACCAGGACTCAGACCTAGGTTGGCCATGTGGGATCCAACTTCCTCCGCATAGCTCCTGACCGCTGAGAACAAGGCCAGCCTCCCCGCAACCCTTTACATTAGGCAAATACATCAGCCAAATTATTCCACACGGCCCTTAAGACCAGACTAGGGGAGGGGTAGGCAGTTGGGAGCAGGAAGCAAGACTCCATGGAGCGAGGAAAACAACCACTGAAGTCCACGTTGGCCGCATGCACACCAGGCTCTTACCTTGGTGATAAGGTGAGGGTACTTCAGACAGGCGAGTTGCAGGACCGACTCCTTGATCCCCTTTATGTTTAAGGAGGCTTGGGGGGCTGGCTCCTTCTCCACAAAGTGCAGTAGGTTCTCTACCTCCTTCCGGGTAAAGTTCAGCATTGGATTTAGGTCATCCACCACCCGATCTAGAAGGTAGAAGGCATGGAAAAAAGTCAGCACAAAGCAAAGAAGATGTAAAAAGCCCAAACTACAAAGGTTAGCCGAGAGGAGAACTGTGAGTGGTATAACTGTCACTAAGAGTGCCACGTTAGCCAGTATCTGAAAGTCAAAGATCAGGTCTGAAGCCCTGGCAAACTGGAAACGTCACAGGAGGAAACCCTACAGCTAGCTTGGTTCTTATCATTAAACCCACCTTCAACAAGTTGAGGCCAATCCCCTTTCCAACAGTTATGTGGATCAGAATGAGAAGGGAGGAACTGTGGCTTTCTGCATTCAAAGCCTGCCTATGCTCCCACACCCACGCCTCCTCTCCTGCCCTTGATCCTATAAAGACAGGAGCCTGTGTAGATGTGCCTCTCCTAGCTCGCAAGGTGGCCCACCTGACATGCCCTGCTTGGAAATCTGGCGGTCATAGATCTTCTTTTCGAGGGTGTAGTCAGCCACAAGGCGATAGATGTGACAGGGCTTTTTCTGGCCATAACGGTACACCCGACACACTGCCTGGGCGTCATGGCAAGGGTTCCAGGAAGCATCAAACACCACCACACGGTTGGCACCAATCAGATTCACACCCAAGCATCCGGCCCTTTAAAACACAAGCCAATAATCACTGAGCCTTTAGTCTTAAAGATGGTTTTCAGGTCGGTTGTCTCTGTGACTCTGACTCCTTTGTCCTGAGCATGACATGCTCCAGGATTTTGCTGCCTGCTGATGAGCAGTGCATTCCACAAGCCCTGAAGTGTACCCCACAACCCAGCACAGAAGAGCTCACCAGCTCAGAAAGACAGACTCCCCTTACCACTGCCTCCCACCCCCTACCTAACAAGTACAGATCCCACACCCTGGCCCCTGGGAATGTCCCTGGTGAGGAGGACCTTCTGCACACACGTTCCCAGTTTAATAGCTCAGGAGGAGGACTGGCTCACACCTTGCCGAGGGCACTCTGATGACAGAAGGTAGCACAGCCTTCGGGCTGCTTGGCACGAGACAAGTAACACCATCAGCCCTTTCCAGTTACCCTGCACCCTCTCCTTTATAAAGCACTTCCACATTCACCACGTCATCTACACCTCAGGACACTCCTGAGAGAAAGGCTAGTCATGACCACTGGTCCTGAAGAACTCTGCGATGCCATCACAACTGCCCTTCTGACACAACATTCTTTAGGGGTCCCCACTCTGACCTCAAAACCCAGAAGCAAACCTGAGATCTCGTCTGAGAAAATGTGGACAAGCCTTTGTGGCCCCTGCCCGTGTGGCCCGTTGTCTCAACGCACCTCTTTGACCTCCCCTCTCAGACCCCACTCACCTTGTGGAGAGAAGGAACAGCCAGGTGGTGAGGTTGCTGGGATCATTGAACTGATTAATGAGCCGCTCCCTCTCAAAGGCAGGGGTGCTACCATCTAGCCCTGGGAAGGAAGGAAAAACCACAAGAAATGGAGAGATGAGGGCAAGGGTAACCGCAAAACCTCGGGCAAGTGCGTTTCCAAAACAAAGTAAAACAGGCAGGACAGTATAGCTCAGATCCGAGCCCTTGGACATGCAGGTCTACATGGAGACCCAGGTTCTATAGCTCGAAAACACCCCCAGGTGACTCTTGTGAGCAATACAGATTATAAACAAATGATGTTTCTCTCCTTTGGCCCACGTTCCCAGACCCCAGTGCAGGGAGAATCACCTTGGGAGCTTAGGAAACATTGGCTCAAGGTGACTTCCTCGCCTCGCCCCATGAGTTCTGTGAATGTAGAAGGACAACCGGTTTTATGTTTTCTTACAGAGGATGTTCCCCTACCAGGAACTGACCAGCTCCTGAGGCTAACCACTTGCTTAAGGAGACATAAAAGATCTAAAGCAGTGGGACAGACATGTGCGTGAAAGGGGGAGAGCTCAAAAGGAGAAAAATAACCTTCAGTTAAGAAATAGTGTAACTGAGGGACCAGCAGTCAGCGTAATGGCTATGTTGCTGGACTCCCGTGTAGTCGACCGCGGTTCGAGTCCCGGACCTGGTGGCTTAAACTCACGCCGGGTGTGTGTGCATGCGTGCCCAAGATCCCGAGAGGAGAAAGGAGGAGAAGGGATTGTGGTGTGGCCATCCCCCCTGGGGGGTGATTTCTCGCTTTCTGTCTCTCTGTCTCTGTCCTTCTGGCAGGCGCATGCGCCCTATAGCAAAAACCTCTCCAAAAAAAAAAAAAAAAAAAAGAAATAGTGTAACTGAGAGAGGAGAGGCAACATTTATCCCCTCGGTTCAAGGACAAAGGCAAGGGTATGAAGTACTCCATGGGCTACAGAATTACTACAGTTCAGAAAACAACTGTTTGGGCCAGCCAGTGATATGGTGGTTAAGGTGGCTGGATCCCAAATGGCCAACTGTGTGGTTAGAGTCACCTGCGTGGTTAGGACCCTGTGTCTTAACAAGCTCTGGGTACATGTTCATGTGTGCCCAAAATCCCAAAGGGAGGGAGAAACGGAGGGGAGATTACACCACCATGAGAGGTGCTTTCTCACTTTCTCTGTCTATTTCTCTCTGGTGAATGTTTGCACCCTTTGGCAAAATTAAAGGGAAAAAAAGGCAACTACTTAACTGCCTGATATTAGGGCCCTCAATCAGGACCTAGCCCTGCTTTTCCAACGAGTTCCCACAATTTCCAAGCAGCACTGACTCACTACAGTAAACACAAGCTCTGGGCCAGACTCTGTGCTGCGGGGGTCTCTCTCCCTGCCACCCCGAGCCTCCATTTCTCTAAATCCTTCCTTTAGGTCAGCGGTTCTTCTTCACCCTCCCACTACTTAGGGGACGTTTGGCAATGCCTGCAGACATTTCTGGCTGTGGACACTGGGGGAACTACTGCCATCTAGTGAGTAGAGACCAGGGACACTGCTGAACATCTCTAATACACAGGACAGCCCCTACAACACACCACCCGGCCTGAACGCCAACATTGCTAAGGTCAATGTTTGTTGGTTTTTAAAATTTTATTACCATCCCCTCTAAGGTTCTTTTTTAGGCACTCCCCCCCCGTCACACTATGCCTTTCATGAAATCTTAATACCACAGTTTGTTTATGCGCTGTTATGTATATCTATAACTTAAACAAAAATTTAAATTTTTTCCTACTACTTTTCCCACCAAATAACAGTTTGATTCCTTTAGGGTGTCACCTGCCCCACAGAGGATGCACGGGCGAGGTTGTTCTCTCTGCTCCTTCTGCCAGGAATTATCTTCGGGCCTTTTTGAGATGTGCTCTCCAGCTCTCGTCCCCTCAGTGATTCTGTCCTCCTTAGAGCCCCATGTGGACACTCAGTCATTGCCTCTTCACATCTGTCCTTGAGTTGCCACAGCTCAGATGAAGACAGGCCCGTGCCCTCGACTCCCCTATCTCCCCAGGGTGTCCCCCCGCCCATGCTCCAGTGCTTCCTACACAGCAGCCAGTTCCTTGGCTGACACAGAAATTCCTTTGCATTTGATGGAGAGAGGAAGAGGAGGAAAAAAAGCCGACAGGAGAGGAAACCCTTGAGCAGACCCACCAAGGCCCTGGGATAAGGCAGTAACGGACTCACGGAAGTAGCTGACATTTCGAACCCACTTCTGCGCTCCTTGCCCCTCGGCACCGGGCAGACAGGGCACTTCTCGCTTCCCTAGGAACTCCTCGATTAGAGCCAAGGTGGAAAGGCTCTGGCTGAAGGGAAAATACTTTATTTAGACGCTCGCACACTCAAGGGGACCTTGCTCCCAATAGACCCACACAGTGGGAGCTCCCACAACCTACTCCGATACGAGGTTACCCCACCAAGAAGATTGAGGGTCTTCATTCTCCCTAGCTCCTAACAGGGGCAGAGCCCTGCAGAGGGTTATCACCGTCGCCACGGCACAAAACTGTTTATTCTCTCTGTTCCTTACCTCCCCAATTGAAAAATTCTGGGGTTTAGCTCAACACACAGTAACAAATAGCATTCAGCATTATAAACCTATATCAGATGGTACACCCGTGACCTGCCTAGAGGGTCCAGGCACTCTTAGGGGTCTTACTAGGAGAAAGGATCCCTAGCATTTGCTTCCAAGATATGGAGAGAGCCAGTCTCCTCAGAAGTGATCCATACACTCAGGAGACACCAGCTCTCCCAATTTAGAATCACTCTGTCCTCTCAAAGTGGGTTACATGTGGAAGCCCTGACTCAGGGCTCCTGGGCTTGGCACTCTCTGGAGCACAGTCTGGTCAGAACACACAGGAACAGCAATCTACACTGTGTCTGTTTTCCGGGGGGCGGGTAGTCAGGCTTTGATGAGACTCAAAGCTAGACCACAAATGTGACTGTGGAACAAATCATATCAATTATTTGGCTTTATATAGACAGTTTAAAATAATAATACAAAAATGTTGGGAGGGACAGAGGCAAATCAGACCAGAGGTCAGCAAACGTCTTCTATGAAGGACCTGGTAGCGAATATTTTGGCTTTGTAGACCTCAGACAATCTCTGTTGCAAGTTCTTTGTACTTTCTAAAACAGCCCTTTAAAATGGTGATAACTATTCTTAGCTCTCAGGCTGAATAAAAACAGGACACAGCCCAGATCTGACCTGGACCACAGTTTCAAAGACTGAACTATGATCGCCAATGTTAGCCTAGGGCCCTAGAGTGTCCCCTGTGGAGAAGCTGCGTCGGGCCAAGAGAGAAACTTCAAGAGAGACAACGTGAACAGGTCCTCACAGTAAGCACTTGGCTGCAGCAGCACGGGGGACTGCGACTGGTGCCACCTTTGCTGGTCTTACTCTGCAAGGGTTGTGTTACTCCTTCTCACAGACACACAGCTTCACTGGAAACTGTCCTTCCTACCTGAACACAAGGATCTTGTCCCCAAGCTTCACGCTTTCCTCGATCAGGTGGAAAAGCAGTACCATCTTGGGAGAGTTCTCTAAGACGCCAGTCTGATAATTAGTCAGAAGTTCTTTGGCCTGCCAGACAGAAGCAAGGCATTTTGGAACAGGTCAAAGGCCAGGTCACAAAAAATAAAATCCTCTCCCTCCAGGGCAGCAGCTCATTGGCCACCTTTACGTTTCCGACAAAGAACCTGGAGGGCAGTACCTCGTGCATCCCCACCTCTCCCCACATGGGCTTGCCCCCTCCTTTCACAGCAGCAGCTCGTGACTGTGGCAGGGCCTGCGACTCACCCACTCGTACGTGACGATGTTATTGCCTCGTTCGTGGAACGGGTTGAAGCCGACTCCCTGCAGGAACTTGCTGTTGGTTGCCTCTCCCATTGAAGAGGCCAAGGTGCTCTCCTCTACCTTGCCTTTTGCTCCCAGGGGTGGGCAGCGGGCACTGGTCCCTGCTGAGCCGAGCTCCTCTACATCTAGGTCCTGCTCATTGGCCAGGTTCTCCTTCTGAAGGGCTTCATACAGCACGTCAGGGTGATTCCAGATCTGAGGTTCAAGGAAAGTGGGGCACAGGACAGAGAACACTCCGAGGGTGTCCTAGAAAGTCTTGAGATATGCACTTGCTCCAACACGCACCTCCCAGAGCACACACTGTCACACCAAAATTAGAGTACTCCCAGCCCCTCCAGAGACAGAGATTGCACAGTTGCTTTTACTACCAGATGGGTCGCCATGACACATGACTGGCAAACTCCATACGAGGGGTCAGGCCAGTGTGTCCGGTACATATCAGAGCAGTTGTGAGGCAGGCTCTGCATTCTCACGCACATGAGTAAGGCTGTCCGGGTTTCACTGTGTGCCCAGTCAGCTCCTGTATGCAACAAGACTAATTTTTCCCTGTGGACAAAATACATTTGACTGAGATGACCAATCAAATGTTATTTCAGGAAGTATTCCTGGCAAGAGTTGCAAATTCCTAGGAAATGGAGAAGGAGGAGGAAGGATGGATGCACTACCACTCAAGCCCTGTCACAGACTGTGCTTGCTTTAGTTTCCTGGACTAGTTCCTAGGACTGTGGCTACAAAAGAAATACCACATTGACCTTTGAACAAGGGGTTGAGTTGACCCCCATGCAGTCAAAAATCTACACAATCAAAAACCCATGTATAGGGACAAGCAGTTAGCGTAATGGCTATGTCGCTGGACTCCCATGTAGTTGGCCGCGGTTCGAGTCCTGATCCGGTGGCTTAAAACTCACGCCGGGTGTGTGTGCGTGCGTGCCCAAGATCCCAAGAGGAGAAAGGAGAAGGATTGCAGCGTGGCCATCCCCCCTGGGGGGTGATTTCTCGCTTTCTGTCTCTCCGTCTCTGTCTTTCTGGGGAGCGCATGCGCCCTATAGCAAAAACCTCTCAACCCCCCCCAAAAAACAAAAAATACATACATTTATCAGTTTTTTAAAATGAAAGGGGTGGCAGAAGTGGGGCGGAGCCTGAGATCTGTCCCACTGCCTTGGGGTCAGGGCACGGCCCCAGCAGTGGGACTGTGAGCTGAGTCTTCCAGGGTCTGTCGTCTTGTTCCATGATGGAGACCAGAAGGGAAGGTGGCTGGGGGACACTCACACACCTCCTGCTCTCCATTCTGCTTTGCTTTACGCCAGAGTAGGCAAAATTATACGTGGATTTTTTTTGAGTGTTTTTTTTTTTTTTTTTTTTTTTTTGCTATAGGGTGTGTGCGTTCGCCAGAAAGACAGAACTGCGGTCGACTACATGGGAGTTCAGTGACATAGCCATTACGCTAACTGTTGGTCCCCAATAAATGTAGGTTGTTTAAACACACACACACACACACACACACAAAAAAAAAAAAAAAAAAAAAAAAAAAAAAAAAGGAAAGGAGAAGAATCTATTTATCAGCAGACTTGTGCAGGCCAAACCTGTGTTGTTCAAGAGTAATTTTTTTTTTTTTTTTTTTGCTGTCGGGCGTGTGCTTGCCAGAGAGACAGAGAAACAGAAAGTGAGAAATTACCCTCTGGGTGGATGGCCACACCACACACCCTTCTCCTCCATTCTCCCATCAGGATCTTAGGCATGCGCACACACACACACGCCCAACCTGAGTTTTAAGATATCAGCTCCAGGATTCAAATTGCAGTCAACTATGTGGGAGTCCAGCAATATAACCATTATGCCATCTGCTGGTCCCTGTTCAAGAGTATTTTGACACCCTCTTGTCCCATGACACCTTCAGCTGACTTACTAAGGCAGCAGTCACTCAGGAATATTATTTAAGGTCTGCTGAGAGCATAAGCTGAGATACTAAGTCAAAGAAACAGGTCCCTCAAAAACAGGATGAGAGGGACCAGCAGATGGCATAATGGTTACGTAACTGGACTCTGACATGGCCGACCGTGGTTCAAGTCCTGGACCCAGTGGTTTGAAACTCACATTGGGCGCATGTATATGCATGTCAAAATCCCAAAAGGAGCCTGAAGAAGGGATTGTGGTATGGCGATACCCCCTGGGGGGTGATTCTCGCTTTCTGTCTCTCTAGTGAGTGCACTCACTCAATAGCAAAAATCTCTTGTAAAAATAAAACAAAACAGGGAACCAGCAGTTAGCGTAATGGCTATGTCGCTGGACTCCCACGTAGTCGACCGCGGTTCGCGTCTCGGACCCGGTGGCTTACAACTCACGCCGGGCGCGTGTGCGTGCGTGCCCAAGATCCCGAGAGGAGAATGGAGGAGAAGGGATTGCGGCGTGACCATCCCCCCTGGGGGGTGATTTCTCGCTTTCTGTCTCTATGTCTCTCTCTGTCTGTCTGGCGAGCGCACGCGCCCTATAGCGAAAAAACCTCTCCAAAAAAAAAAAAAAAAAAAAAAAAAAAAAATAAAACAAAACAAACAAACAAACAGAAAAACAGGACAAGGAAGACCTCAGTCTAATTAAATAAAGAATCAAAGGAAGGTAGCCTGATACCTTACTTGTCCAAGCTACATACTTCTTCAATCCTGATTATGCTAGCAGTCTAAGCCTCCTCCACACAATATTCCTCCACTACCCTGCTTTTCCAAGGGAAAAGGACTGTGGGAAAGAAAGTGGCTTCTTGAGTTTGGTATAACAAGTTGGGTAGCTGAGCTGTGCAACCACAGGAGGCCCCAGCTGCTCCATACTCTCCGAGCAGCACCTCCCGGAGTTGCGTCATCTCTTCTTTGGCCTCTAATCCTTGTTCACTGCACGAGGCCCCCCTCTCACTTTCCTCTTCTTTTACGTAAACCAGGACTCAGCAGGAGTAACTCTCAGAACCATGTGCATCCTTAGTCTCTACCTCCATCCTCCCTGAGGCCCCAACATACCTTGCAGCACACGCAGAATGCCTTGAGGGGGTTCAGCCCCAGCCAGCCGCTGCTACCACAGTCCCGGAAGCGGTCCATGAACTGTGTATACAAATCTCGCTGGATCTTGGAGAGCCGCACCAGAATCACGTTTTCCTCCTTGGCGGGGAGATGAATCTTGAGCACAGTGTGGCCCCTCCTATGGAGGCAAGGAGCTCAGAAGTGGCAAGGCAGTGTGGCCAGGAGGAGTCAGTGTGAGATAGAAACAGAACCGTGTGCTCCTGCCACACCTTCCTCTTGAGGATGTCATCCTGCCCTATAGCTGCACAATAATTGAGAGTGGTTTGGCAACCACCGAGAAAAAACTCCTCTGGAGGATGAAAATTAAAGCAAAGTGACCTGTCCTGGGGTACGACTGATGGGTGACAGAGCAGGGGAATTCCAAGTTCTAATCCCCATTTAGGGCTGCCTTTCTGAGCTTTCTACACACATACCATCTTAACAAGGGAGAATGCGTTAAACTAGCCTAAATAGCTATATCTATTGAGATGCTGGAGCTGGGAAGGCCTTTCTCCTAGAATCACCACCTCACCCAAGCAAGAAAGGCAAGTGTCTCTGTAATTTTAAAGATAAATTCTGAGAGACACGCTCACTGGCCAAATTGCTGGGGGACTGAACAGCAGATACCCATCATCTGCAAGCTACACACATGGGGGAGCTTCACTACTGCCCCACTGGGACGAGGCCCTCCCACCACAGCATCTCTCTCTGCACAACAGCCTTGCACACCCACCCAGTGGGCCTCCAGGGTGGCTCACCTCTGCACAAAGCCTTCCAGGAGGCTGTGCAGGACGTGGCTCCGGTACCGCATGAGGCGGACATCCTGAGGTGTGCTGTCGATACACTGCCCATTCAGGATAGGGCGCTCAAACATGTTGCTAAACTCCTGCCGGGTGCCGAGGAAATCTGGGCGCACAAAGTCCACCATGCACCAGTACTCGATGAGGTTGTTCTGCAGGGGGTACCCAGTCAGCACCACCCGGCGGCGAGAGCGAATATTCTTCAGAGCCTGTGAGGTGCTGGCCTGGCAGTTTTTGATGCGGTGTCCCTCGTCACAGATCACTACATCGGGGCCAGGGCGGCATAAGGCCTTCTCAAACTCTAGGGAGGGAAGAGGATCCGGAGTCAGAGGGTGAGAGGGGCTGCTCATAGTCAATAATATGAGAAGTAGGGGTGCACCCTGGAGGAGACAGAAGAAATGAAGGAAGCAGGAAAGCAAGAGTCAGCCCCCAGTGGTGAAAGGGAGCCAGTTGTTCCAGCTACTTTGTGTCTGCTGCGAGGCTAACCTGGCTGCTGAATGCTATCAAGATCCCTTTCCCTGTTCCTCTCCTTTCCTGTTCCCTACGCGAAGAGTAAAACTGACTTGTGTTCCTAGGGCTCACACACACTGGGCAGCAGAGAGGAGTCTGAGTGCCAGCTGAGGGCCAAAAACGCATCTGGATGAAGCCAGCAGGAGTAACGCAGACCCTCAGCAGCCTCGCACCACAGCCACCATCTCGGCTCCATCTGAGGGTGCTGCTGGAGCTATCTACAGAGCAAGGTCCTCCTGCAGTCATCGCTAAGTGGCACTCTCCGCTCAGCTCTACCACAGAAGCAAACCTAGAACAAACACAATCTCACAGATGAGGAGACCTATAAAATGAAACAGGGCCCAGTTAGTGGTATGGTTTTGGGCAGCTGGATCCCACATGGCCAACTGCATGGTTTGAGTCTCAGATCTAGCAGCTTGGAAAATACACTGGGTGCACATGCGTACATGCCCAAAATCCCAAGGGAAGAAAGGAGAAGGGATTTTGGCATGGCCATCCCCCTTGTTGTGTGTGTGTGTGTGTGTGTGTGTGTGTGTGTGTGTGTGGTTCTTCTCACCCCTCCCCCCCCCCCGGTGAAAACATATGGCTTATAGCAAAATTTTAAAAATTAAAATAAAATGAGGGGTCAGCTGGTAGAGTGGTGGTAGAGGTGCTGAACTCCCGCATGGTCAGCCATGGTTAAAGATCCAGACCTGGTGGCTTGCTTTCTCACTTTCCTGCTCTCTCTTTCTCTCTCTCTCTTTGGTAAAATTAAAATAAATGAATAAATAAGTAAAATTAAATAATTATTTTTAAAAATAAAAATAAAATGAAACAGCCTCTGAAACCTAAA
The DNA here is from genome assembly GCA_026018925.1 of Tupaia tana. Classification (NCBI taxonomy): domain Eukaryota; kingdom Metazoa; phylum Chordata; class Mammalia; order Scandentia; family Tupaiidae; genus Tupaia; species Tupaia tana. Next base: position 39,607,637 of record JAKSZU010000022.1, read on the forward strand.
AAACCTTCTTCCCAAAGTGAGCAAAGGCCCTTTAGAAGAGAGAGTAGAACTAAAACTACAAGAGAAATGGTCTTCACTAAAAGCAACTGGGATAAGTTATTTTTTTTAGAAACACAACATTGTTACTACGGTATCTTCATATTAGTGATTTAAACACTTTATGAGTATTTCCTTAATGCCTTCTCAGAACATCCATCCCTAGGAAGTGGTAAAGGCAGTGGTTACTGTCCTCATTGTTCTCTGACGGGGACAGGGACAGATAGACTGGGTGCCTCCCCTGAGCCAGCGTGTGGCTCCGCCTGAGCATAGCTGTGCTGCTGCAGAGAAAACAACACCCTTGGAGAGCCACGGAAGCCATCTCACCTATCTTGAAGACAGGATTTCTGGATAATGACAATTCACATCAATAATGCAGCTGACTGTGTGCTATTAGCAGACACTAATCCTTTTTCCCTGAAACATCCCCAAGAGTATTTCCAGGATGGCTGCCCACCTCTCCGAAACTCCTGCTGTCGATCTTCCTCATCCAGATCAATGATGACTGGGTGAGAACGTTTCTTGGTTTTCTTCGGTCTACCTGTGGCAAAGGATTTCTTCAGAGTGAGGAGTCTGTACATTTCGTACCCCATCAGCAGCACCCCACCCTCTGACACCCAATCAGCCATCACTTTAGCACGAGATGCCATCGTCCTGAAAGAGTGAACAGAGAAAACTGTGTGAGGTGTGAGTTATTTTTCAGTAAAGTTCTTTTTTTAAAAAAGGTGAACAGAGAGAAAGTATTACTGCTTCTCCTGTTCCCCAGGAAGAACGCATCAAAATCGAAGCTGTGATGATGTACGCTCAGATCCCTTATTGCCAACGACTTCGTGAGGCTGCAGGCGCAGAGCTGGCCATCTGCCCAGGACTCTCCCAGTATGCCAGCAATACTAACTGCACCGAGGATGGACTGGATCATTGACGGTTAAACAGCTAGAAACGCAGTAACTCGAGGACATGGAGGAGAGGGTGGCAGCCTCCATGGATGTTCGTGCATGAGTATGAGTGTAATTTGAGGGAGCATTTCAAGTTAGTGCCATGATAACTGCAAGGTCACGAGGGAAGGGCAACATTCTGCATCTCACCGGCAACATTCTCATCTCTGCCGGAGCTCCAGTGGATAGAGTGCCAAGAACAGCCAATCAAGGGGCAAGAGCAGCACAGACCAGATGACCCTCCACACAGTCGCTCCACTCCCAACCCTGAGCCCTTGCTGCACTTCATCAACTGCATATGGACTAGCAGTCCTGAAACCTCCGAAAGCAGAGCAGGCGATCGACCACTTGTGAGTTCATGCAGTCTCCTCATTTTATCTTAAGACAGATTTTTACTATAGGGTGTATATGCTCGCTGGAGAGACAGAAAGCAAGAAATCGCCCCCCAGAGGAGATGGCCACGCTGCAATCCCCTCTCCTCCATTCTCCTCTCGGGATCTTGGGCATGCACACACATGCATCTGGTATGAGTTTTAAGCCACCAGGTCCAGGACTTGAACCGTGGTCAACTACATGGGAGCCCAGCAACGTAACCATTACACCATCTGCTGGTCCCAGTCTCCTCATTTTGGCATACATCCCCAAATATGACAAAAGGAAAAAAAGTCTGCACGTCAATTACCCAGGCTAATGAGGACAAAGGGCAGCACAGACAGCTGGACTGGACCAAGAAATACCTTTAGATTTTTGGAAATGGGGTTGACTTCATGGAATGAAACATAAATCATTTAATTTAAATCCAGAGTGAAACAAGGTTTGCATCTTTCAAACCTTTGGACATGTACCATTAAAGGTCAACTACATATTAGTGCTTAAAAAAGTAGACTCACAAATTAGATTTCTAAGAAAAGAGAAAAGTAAAATGTTAGAAGACAGAAAGTTCCATTTTATCATGTTGAATTTTATTACTGTTACATATGCGTGGGAAAATGTAACCATGCCTGCAAAATTTTCAAGACATAAAAGCACCCTACAGAACAACGCAAGAAACTTCCCAGTCTATCGAACCCCGGACTTACTAAAACACTAAGTAGATAAAAAGTGAGTAGCAAGAACAGAGATGGGCACATCAAGGAACCAAAAGGGATCTGGGAGAACAGGCCACACACTCAGCCAACGGCCTGACATCCAGATCCCAGCAGGAATGAAAGCGAAGGGGCGGAGAGCACAGGGCAGGCCACCTACTTGTGCTCATCATTCAAGATGTGAACTTTAAAGAATCGAGGCTGGACTTCTTCAGGCTTGTTGTCAGGCGGAAGGGCTTCGGGAGCTGGGAGCCACATGTTGAACTCTGCCAGCCAATTCTGAAGAGTATTAACCTATTAGAAAGCCAAGTCCAAAAGAGAGTTTTAAGGAACCAGCTGAGAGTGAGCTCATTACCCGTAAAGGCGTTAACCCGGAACTCTTCAGAGGGTGACTGAGTGGAGCCTCCCAAGTAACTCTTACCGGCACAATGGCAAGGACTGTTTTGGCTGGCGTGTGGCGGAAAAGGACATCGATGAAGGAGATCACTTGCAAAGTTTTTCCCAAACCCATGCTGTGGGCCAGGATACAGCCAAAGCCACTACTGGTCTTAAACCTCTCCAGCGACTCCACTAGATTATCGTACAGGAACCGGATCCCGCCAATCTGCCAAGCAGCAAACACAGACAGACTTCAGAAGGGCTGGCAAAGACCAGGGCTCTAGTTCCACTCACGTTAGAATTAGTCAGACTTAGAAATATGCAGGTGTTATAACAGAAAACAGGTGTCAGAGGCTACAGAAGTGCCCCTGCACCCTGACTGGTCTGTTGGATGGTGGTGATCTTCTCGGAGAAATCACCCAGTGAAGTGTCCCATCTGATGTAGGAGTCAGCAGTACATTTATGACAGGGCCCTTCATTTGGCCTGGCTGTCCTCGGCCTGAGGGAGCTTACCCCCTAGAGGTGGCTCGGTCCACGAGCAGTGCTTGTTGTTAGAGCTCTTAAGTTGAGTCAACCTTGTGGTTGTAGACCTTTTACTCTTGGTCTTGGTTCTAGTCTCTGAATCAATACAAACTGCCCTGCTCCCTCTGTCAGAGTCCCTACGACTTCTGATTCTTACATCCCTTCTGGACCCATACTTTGCCAGTCGAAGCACTGCTCTCCAAAATGAACCTCAGTCTTACCAGTCCCATAGGAAGAGGCTCAAGATTATTATGAAAACAGACCCAGTATCTCCTATACGGCAGGGAACACTGAGGCTCATTGCTTCCCTTTCTCCATCCCTTTCTATTCATCGTGAATCCTGAAGCATGCACTGCCTTAGGAGGAAAGGTCAGACCTTTCCAATAGCTGCTCTTGGCGCCAGACAAGTATTCTACAGGCTTCACTGTGCATACCACCAGCAGGCGACGTCCACAGCAAAGGAGCAGAAAGAAGAGGAGGGGAGCCGAGACTCGCTATACCTGATGAGGTTTCACGGCCCGTGCCAACTGTGGGGCCAGGAAGACATTCTCCTCCTCTGGGGGGTGGTTCAGGTTGACAAGGACCCGCCCAAGAGCATCGCGCTGGTTTAACACGTCGTTCACATGGGTGCCGCCCTTCTCCTCTTCCTCGTCTTCCTCACTGACAGACTCACTGCTGTCCACAATATGCAGAGTGTCCTCCTCTCCAGAGCTCAGCTCAATCACCTCTGAGACACAAAAACCAAACCAAAACCAAAACAAAAGCCCAGGGTGTGGAGATTTACTACACAGTATCAGAACAGAAGAGCACAAAAACTCAGCTAGAACGTAATCATCATTTAAAACCTTATTTTGATCCTTTATTATTTCTTTTAGCTTCAATTTAAGACAAGGGGGAAACTTACATGTACAAGTGAAATTCAGATACATTTGTCAAAACCAGGCCCCAAATTGAATGAGGAAAGACTGAACTCTTTCCAAAGGTACTGCCCACCTCTCAGGATGAGCACTGGGTCAGGAGGTAGGGGAGGCACCTCTGGCTTGACCTTACCATCTCTACTGCTTTTCTCATCCTCACTGCCACTGCTACTGTCCAAACAAATGATTTCTTGGGCCAAGACCCGAGGAGGCAGCTGGGGACCATCACTTGCTCTTAAGACAATTTCTTCTAGGAAAAGAAAGAAGGGGATGTCAAAACACACTGAGCTCAAACATATTTCCCCAAGTGATTCTCCACCCCTCCTCTCTGCTGCTGTCATGGAGAGAGAGTATCTGCTGGGAAGAGCAGCAGAGGGCATCCATTCGAACAATCTCAGCCTTCTCTCCAAATTCCCTCTATGGTTCTCACGTCATGCTGTCCCCCTGACCACGGGAACAAAGTTTTGGGAAAAAGTCTAAATGAGGGAACCAGCAGTTAGCGTAATGGCTATGTCGCTGGACTCCCACGTAGTCGATCGCGGTTCGCGTCCCGGACCCGGTGGCTTAAAACTCACGCTGGGCGCGTGTGCGTGCGTGCCTAAGATCCCGAGAGGAGAATGGAGGAGAAGGGATTGCGGTGTGACCATCCCCCCTGGGGGGTGATTTCTCGCTTTCTGTCTCTATGTCTCTCTCTGTCTGTCTGGCGAGCGCACGCGCCCTATAGCGAAAACCTCTCCAAAAAAAAAAAAAAAAAAGTCTAAATGAAATCAATACGAAGAGTATATTTTTATCCACCTTAACTTCTTAAATGAGATTTTTCTGATTGTGTGCTTGCAAGAAGCTGAGTGGCTTCCAAGTCATTTCAGACATTTAACCATCTTATTCCTGATGGTCTCTGAGCACTAGGGGTACCAAAGGCTTCTTCTCCACGGAGCACAGGGTCTTTCCTGCCCTCTCCTTACCGGGGAGAAACTCCAGGGGAACGGTGGGAATGGGAGCGGCATAATCTTTCCTCTGCTGTTCCAGGCGCTTCCTTCTTTCCAACTCTTCCTGCTGTGCTGCTTTGGTTACTGGCTCCAACTGATCCTCCCGGAGAAGTTTTCTAAATATTAAAACAAAGAGAGCACCAATTCACTTAGGATGTGGGCAATGTGATGGTGCGTTAAAGAGGGAATTGACACTGCTAGCTTCACTGAGTGGGAAGGAGGAAGCCGCATTGGCCCTACAACACCTAAGTAGTGGGTGGGGGGTAAGAGGAAGAGGGAGTTGGCCCCACAGAGCAGCGGTTAGGAACTGTGCAAAGGAAGCAAGATCCTATGAGGCCAGCTGTGGTTCAAATTCCAGCCCCAGAGACAACACACTGAGCACATGCTGGTGGGTACCCAAGATCCTGATGGGATGAAGAAACAGAAAAAGGGGCTGCAGTGTGACCAGGCTCTCAGGCACATGCACAGACCCTCTGGGATAAAACAAGTAAGAAGAGACTTCAAGCTCAGGTAGTTCTGGGCTAACATACTTTCCATATTATTTAACTTCCTGACAAAAGACGCCCTATGAACTGGTTTTTTGCACATAACAGATCAAGAGTAAAATAGAGTAATACATAATTCATAAAGCTGAAAAGCAGTATTAAAAATAGAGCTGGGCTCTTGGTGGTGCAGGGGTGCTGCACTGCTTAGGTGAAGCTAGATCCATCTGGAGGATCACAGTTCAGCTCTCTGGTGGACCTGTACATGCCAGGCATGGGTGCCCGTGACCCTGGCTGGCTGGGAAGGTCGGAGAGGGTTTACTGTGCAAGACCCTGCTGAAGGTGCTTGGCTCTGCCTCTGATTTTAAAAAAAAGAGAGAGTTATGTGATAAAGTAACGTTATAGGAATTCCCAAACTTAGACTAATACTTTCAAAATGTAAGTTTTTAAATGTTTTTGTACAATTTAATAAATAATCTTTTGATGACTGCAGACATGTAAGACCGGCTATATTCAGAAACAACACAGTCACGGTGGTTTTCCAGATTGGTGTATCATCCTCCAAAACTACAGGGAGTTACTTATGTGTAACTGCTATCAAACCTGTAAGACAGCGTTTATGCATCCATCGTTTTCAGGACTGTGGGTAACTTGGGCATATTTCCCCCAAATAACCTTGCCTCCTTGTGTCACAAGGCCCAACTCACTCACGTTCACCTCAATGACAGTACCTTTGGTGATAACACCCAAAGCTGTATATATTGGGTATGAGGGATTCTTCTTTACACCAAGTATTGGCAGGCGAAAGGTGGCTTTCGGTTCAGGATGTGTTATGTGGGCCTTCTTGAAACATAAGCCCATTGGCCTAATGAATCTTTCATACGTAGGTGGTTTTCTAGTAAAGCTATCTCCAACAAAATAGACTTTGGTAACCATCCTCTTCCATGTCTTCCTTCTCTTTCTTGTTCGAATAACTTTTAATACTTCTGTTTCTCCCTGGGCTTGAACTTTGGGTGGAGGGACTTCCCATTTTCCCGCTTTCTCTTTCCCTTTTTGTTTAATCATATTGGAAAGTACTTTAGCTCGGGACTGCCCTTCTCTATCCAACAGATAGGCAGGCCCTGCTCCTGTGGAGTGTTTTCATCACTCTTGTTTGGTGTTCCTCTTTTCATGTATCTTGATAGTCTTTTTCATTTGTATTTTCTCAGCATGGCGCTGTTTGTGATAGAGGTTAGCCTTCAGACCAATCGTCTTTTTTGCCTTCTTGGAATGTTCATGAGCCTCTCGACTTTCCTTCTTTCTCTTTTTCTCACGGTAATCCAAATGGTACCCATAGCGTTTACGATGTAACTCAATATATTCGCTTTGTAGCATGGTGATGGTTGCAGAGTCACTGGGAGCAGCCCCCCGGATGCAAAGAAATTGTCAACTTTCAGGACTCAGAGACTCACAAGCAGACCCAGCAAAGTCCAGAATGGGAAAGTCAAATTATTATTATTATTTTTTTTTAAAGTGGGAGTAGAAGCAGAAAAAGATCTCTTTTCAATGGCACAAATTGTTATTTGGTAGAAGATAGTACTGTTGGGAGTTTGGATAGTTAAGGAAGTTCACATTTGTTCATCTTTTAGTTCAAGAAAGAAGACCTGCTTTGGGTCTGACAGGGTCCCATCATCTGAAATTGAGTTTGAAGATGAGAACTCAACTCTTTCTACCTCTCTCTGTTTGAGATACAAAGAAAAATGAAGGAAGAAACAAGAAGTCTCACTCAGTGCATCTTTGGGCTGCCTCTGAGGGCCTCTCCAGAGGTGGCCAGGGCCTTGTGCATCCTCCCCGCACCTCTGCTAGCCCAGGTCCAGGCCCAGGCCCAGGCCCAGGCCCAGTGGTCCTGAACTGCACCCTGACTGGAATCAGAGGCACATAGTTGGCACTTTCTCCTTGAGAGAGGACTCTCCTGCCCAAGCCAGTCCTCCTCCCTCTGCCTCTGCTGGCCTTCTCCTCTTACCCAGAGCACAGCTCACCGTATGTTTCGCCTCATGTGGGAGGGCTTCTGGGCTCTCTTCTTTTTGGAGTCCTCAGAAGCCAGGTTCTTGCCTCGGTGATGCCTAAGCTGCTCAGAAGGCTCAGACTGAGATGAGGTAGTTGAAGTGCACCGTGGCGGCCGCTGCCCATCTTCCCCCAGCTGGGCATGCTCAGTGCCACACATGCCTTCCAAGGATGGGTCTGAAAAAACAAAGGGAGAGGTGGCTTTATTGGAGGGGAAATGTGCTTTGATGCCAGATATACCTGGGTTCAAGTCTCCTACTCAGAAACTCGCTAGCTGGTAACCTAAGCAAGTTACTTCTAGCTCTCTGATCATCGATGTTCTTAACCATAAAATAAGGTTAGTGATGTCCATACTTCAGAGCTGCAGTGAGGACTGAAGAGTGTGCATGCCTAGAACCAAGCGTGGCTCAGAACAGGCCCGTGACAAATGACAGCCACCACTCTTACTATAGTTTAGCACTATGATTAGAGTGAGGGACGCTTTACAGCCTCCGAATTCTCAGAGAAGGACACTTTGAGCAGCTGGGTTCCAAATGCAGCTCAGAGTCGTGTGACTCTCAGCAAGTCCTCTCACCTCTCAGCTGCCGAGGGAGAGAGAAGACTGCTCTTTTGAGTATTCAACTCCCCAATCATTTAATGATGGTTTACAATGCTGCGAACATCGTCCCAGATGCTAGGGACATTTGTAAGACTTCTTTCCTTCAAGGAGTTTGTGTTCTATTTAGGGAAATAAGTCATGTATAAATACAGACAAAACATGGCAAGTTGTGCCAAGGACGTAGAAGAGGGACAGGCCAACAGACCGAAAGAATTAAAAGGTTTAAAAATATTATTTTCTGAGGGCCACCAGGTGGCATGGAGCTTGAGGCAGCTAGATCCCACATGGCCGACTGTGCAGTTCCAGTCCTGGACTGGTGGCTTGAAAATCATGCTGAGTGTGTGTCCAAAATTCTGAGAGCAGAATGGAGAAGAGATTGCTGTGTGGCCATCCCCCCACCCTCCGGTGTGTGTGTGTGTGATTTCTCACTTTCTCTTTCTCTCTCTTGTGAGCACACGTGTCCTTTAGCAAAAACTAAACAAAAATAAGAATCCTATTCAGGATACCATGTTGCATTTAGCTGTCATCTCTCTTTAGTCTTCTCTAAGCTGTGGCAGTTTCTCAGTCTATTCTTGTCTTCTATGACCTTGACTCATTTTGAAGAGTCAGAAAAACACATAACAGGGACTGGCAGTTAGTGTAATGGCTATGTAGTCTACCGTGGTTTGAGTCCCGGACCTGGTGGCTTAAACTCACGCTGGGCGCGTGTGTGTGTCCAAGATCCCAAGAGGAGAATGGAGAAGGGATTGCAGCGTGGCCACCCCCCCGGGGGATGATTACTCACTTTCTGTCTCTCTGTCTTTCTAGCGACCACACGTGCTCTATAGCAAAAACCTCTCTCTCAAAAAAAAAAAAAAAAAAAAAAAAAAAAAAAAAAAAAAAAAAAAAAAAAAAAAAACACTGGTTAGGTGTTTTATAGACAGTTCATCAATTTGGGCTTATCTAATGTTTACTCATTATTAGTGAGGGGGTTATGATTTTGGGGTTATGGTTTTGTCTCTTCCTCTAGAGAGAACATGTACCTTCTGGCAATAAAATAAGAAAATATTGCTCACTTAGTTAAAATGGCATCTGCCAAGTTTCTCCACTGTAAAATTACCACTTTTCTCTTTCCTCATTTTATTCATTAAAACATATCATTGGGGCCAGCAGGTGGCTTGGTGGATAAGGCACTGGACTCCAACCGCAGTTCGAGTCCCAGATCTGGTAGCTTGATTTCTCATTTTCTCTCTCTGATAAAATATGATAATATTAAATAAATAATTCTTTAAAAAAAATCATTAAGCTCAGTCCAAATTCAGGGGGAAGAGAATTAAGCTCCATTTTCTGGAAGGAGGAATATCAAAGAATTTCTGGACATGTTAATACTAGGGGGTTAGGCCAGGGGGTGACGTGGTGGTTAGGGTGCTGGACACTCCCACATGACTGACCATGGTTTGAGTCCCAGACCTGGTGGTTTGCTTTCTCACTCCTGCCCCGCCCCCCCACACCCCATCTCTCTGGTCAAATTAAAAATAAATGAATGAGTCAAATTAAAAATAAATAAATGAATAAATAAAATTAAATAATTCTTTAACAAAAAAAAAAAAAAAAAAAAAAAAGCCAGAAAACTATAAACAATGGGGGCTAGCAGGTGGCGTGGTGGTTAATGACACTGGACTACCATATGGCCAACTGTGGTTCGAGTCCCAGACCTGGCAGCTTGGTTTCTCTCTCTGCCCCTCTCTGGTCAAAATTAAAAACTAATGATAATAAATAAGTAATTCTTCATAAAAAGAAAAGATGAAAAATAAAATGAAATAACCAAAAACATACAACCAACCAACCACACAAATATTTGGGAAGAGTAACTTTGAGGCTATGCCTATAACCTTTCTTGGAACTTCTACCACTAGTTTTTACATTCATCAGTGGCTCTTACCAGGAGCAATGATTACTATGGAATTCTAACGGTTTTTTCCTGCTCTTTTCTTCTACATGTATTATTTGAAATTTGTCTAAAAGGGAGATCTGTCCCATTTGTTTGTTTATTCAACAATCAGTATGGACTCAAGTGTCTATCGGGTAAGAAACATCCAGTCCTTTAGGTTCTGGTAAAGAGAGGCAGGGTTGCTGTACACGTTGCTGAGTGACCCAGTGAGCTGATATTGCTAAATCGAAAGAAAGATGTACCATGGATCGTCATTCTATGACTTTGGCCACCACAAACAAATCACAAGTGGGCTGTCACTGGTGAGTGGCTGTGTCAGAGACAAGAGAATTCTGTTACTGCTCACCTTCGCTAGCTTGGACAGCCTCCTCCTTTTCCTATTCTAATTCAGGCTCCTATGGCCCGTCCCTTTCATACTGAGGCCAGATTCCAGAACAGTACGGAGCGGGAAAGTAGTGGTTCCTAAGAGATAACAGAGTGGGGACTCAGTGTGAACAGTGGGGCCACGCTGGTGGGGTGTGCACTCCAGCTCAGCCCGAGTATACCTTTCTGCTTGCCAACTATAAAAATGAAATAAAAATTGTAATGACTTCAAAAAGCTGTTGGGAACCAGCAGTTAGCGTAATGGCTATGTCGCTGGACTCCCACGTAGTCGACCGCGGTTCGCGTCTCGGACCCGGTGGCTTACAACTCACGCCGGGCGCGTGTGCGTGCGTGCCCAAGATCCCGAGAGGAGAACGGAGAAGGGATTGCGGCGTGACCATCCTCCCTAGGGGGTGATTTCTCGCTTTCTGTCTCTATGTCTCTCTCTGTCTGTCTGGAGCGCACGCGCCCTATAGTGAAAAACCTCTCCAAAAAAAAAAAAAAAAAAAAAGCTGTGGTGATGATTACATGAGATGGCCCAAATCACTAAAACAAAGCTTAGACGCCTTGTAAATGCAGGCTGAGCATTCCTAATCCAAAAATCCAAAATCAAAAATGTTTCAAAATACAAAAAATTTGAGCACCCATATGATGCTACAAGTGGAAAATTCCACACCTGACCTCATGTTATGGTCACAGTCAAAATGCTGCAATACAAAATGTAAAATGTATTTATATTTTTGTATAAAAATTAATTTTAGGGGCTGGCAGATAGAATGGTGGTTAAGGGCACTGGACTCTCACGTGGCCAACCACGGTTTGAGTCCCAGACCTGGCGACTTGCTTTCTCATTTTCCCTTTCTCTCTCTCTCTGTCCTCCTTTGGTCAAATTAAAATTAATTAACTGATTAAAAAATTAATTTTATGTATGAAATTACCTTTCAGCTATGTGTATAAGGTGTATTTGAATACAAGCGAATTTTGTGTTTGGACTTGAGTCCCAAACCTAAGATATCTTATTACATCTATATATATATATACATGCAAATATTCCAAAATAAAACTAACAAACAAATTGTAAAATCTGAAACACTTCTGGCTCCAAGCATTAATATCTGAGGCACCAGTTATGATTCAGTATTTTAGATCACCTCCTTTCTCCCTTAGAATCAAGGTGACTTTTGCTGCCCTCATTCTAAATGTGTCCCACGGGAACACAGGACAGAGAGGAATGACAGGAACACACAAGAAGCATGAGGAACGAGGTGTGAGCCTGGCTCACGGACCTGCTCGACTTGCTGAGGAAGCAGGTGTCATGGCTGGTGTGCTCGTGCTCCCAGACAGACACGCAAACTGCAAGGGAAGCTTCAAAGGAGAGTTCCAAGTCTGACCAGCTTACATTCCCAAGCTCACTATCCTCTTCAAACGTCTTCTCTAATTATTTTTTAATTAATTAATTTACTAACTGGTTAATTAAAAATTTTGCAGGCAGGTGGCATGGTGGTTGGAGGCACAGGACTCCCATATGGCCAACCACGGTTCGAGTCCCAGACCTGTGACTTGCTTTCTCCCTTTCCCTCTCTCTCTCTCTCGCTTTGTCTCTCTCTGGTCAAATTAAAATAAATAAATAAATAAATAAACAAATAGAATTGAATAAAATAATCTTTTTTAAAGAATTACTTTAATTTTATTTATTACTATTTTTTAATCTGGCCAGAAAGAGAGAAAGTGAAAAAGCAAGCTGCCAGGTCCAGGACTCAAATCACAGACAGTCATGTGGGAGTCCAGCACCTCAATCACCACACTACCTACTGGCCCCTAAAGAATGCCATTACTTTATTAATTCCATTTGCTATTATTATTTTATTATTTTTTCGACCAGAGAGAGACAGAGAGAAAGGAAAAGGGAGAAAGCAATCCTCCTGGTCCAGGACTTGAACAGCAGTTGTCCATGTGGGAATCCAGCGCCTTTAACCAGCATGTCACTCACTGGCAATAAGCTATAATTCTTAAAAAAAAAAAAAAAAAAAAAGGCTGGCTGGACAGCAGACTCTTCAATCTTCAAGAGGAGATATCCAATGTGAAACAACCCAGCAACCATCCCTGTGGCTTGGCCTCCACACCAACTGCACCTGGGGCCGGCTTGGCTCACTTCAACTTAGTGTTTTGCTGGGTCTTCTTGCCTGGTTCTAGTAAATGACCTTTGATGCTCTCCTGGTCTGTTTTGTTTCTATTTCACAAGCAAATCTATTGAGCAATCACTCGGAGACATAGTTGGGGGAAGATTAGAGAGCAGGCAGATAGGACAGTCACATTATAGAGGACACGTCTTGAATATCCAGCTAAGGGGTTGAAACTGATCTGCTGGGGCAGTGGAAACTTATGCCAACTGTTGTATTTCCTTGTTCTGGCTTCTGCCTCACTGAGTGTTCCAAGGAGAAGAAAGAACAGAACCTGCTGGCCTTTCAATTGCATAGACAGATTCACTGTCAAACATTCATTCCCAGTTGTGAGATCTGGCTGTGAACTCCTGTCTGGCATATGGTTGAGTATGGCCAATTGCAGTTGCAATTTAAAATGATCAGACAGTACACACAATTCTCACGCATAGTTCATTCAGTTTACCCCCTTCCTTTACACACAGGATACAGTTCTAAACCAGGTCCTTACTCCTTACCACCCAGCACTCTGAATGAGTCCTTGGTTTCTGGGTTCAACTATCTTTTGCTCGTTAAAGGGCTTTAGTTTACAGATGTGCTAATATTTAAAGATCGCTGCCATGTAAGTCAGTGTTTTACAAGTGCTTCATTGTTGCTTCATGAGGCTTATTATGCAGTTCCTGGTTTTTACATAACACTATAGTAATGTCATATATTCAGTAAGCTTTGTTTGGTTTGCCAGTGAGAGACACAGAGGAGAAGAGAGAGAAAGCCCTGCTCCAGTGGAACGTGGTCATGCACAATTTTCTCCATCCTGCCAGGATTTGGGGTATGCATGCACACGTACCTGGTGTGTTTTCCAAGCCGCCAAAGCTGGGCTTTGCACTGTGTGGTTGGCCAACACGGGATCTGGCTCCCTTAATCAGCAGGCCATGGGACTGGCCCAGTAAACCAGTCTTAACAATACAACTGCTATTTCAAAAATTCTGTAATTGGGAACTAGCAGTTGGCATAATGGCTATGTTGCTGGACTCCCACGTAGTCGACTGCGGTTCACGTCCTGGACCCGGTGGCTTAGAACTCACGCAGGGCGCGTGTGCATGCGTGCCCAAGATCTCGAGAGGAGAATGGAGGAGAAGGGACTGCGGCGTGACCATCCCCCCTGGGGGGTGATTTCTCGCTTTCTGTCTCTATGTCTCTCTCTGACTGTCTGGCGAGCGCACGCGCCCTATAGAGAAAACCTCTCCAAAAAAAAAAATTAAAAAAAAAAATTCTGTAATTAAATTTCCCCTACATCAAAATGTAACTTTTCACTATGTGCTCTTTCCTACCTTATGAATATTAAACCATGTGACTTTATAACCTAAGCAAAATAATTTAACTTTCAAAAAACAGCCCTCCCGGGAACCAGCAGTTAGCGTAATGGCTATGTCGCTGGACTCCCACGTAGTCGACCGTGGTTCGCGTCTCGGACCCGGTGGCTTACAACTCACGCCGGGCACGTGTGCGTGCGTGCCCAAGATCCCGAGAGGAGAATGGAGGAGAAGGGATTGCGGTGTGACCATCCCCCCTGGGGGGTGATTTCTCGCTTTCTATCTCTCTGTCTCTCTCTGTCTGTCTGGCGAGCGCACGCGCCCTATAGCGAAAACCTCTCCAAAAAAAAAAAAAAAAAAAAAACAGCCCTCCCTAAAATTCTAGACTATAATCCACCAAGAGCCTTTGAGGAAAAAAAGAGAAAAGCTTTAACAAAGAGGTAAAGAGACATGTGCTTCTATGACGACAAGTCTAAATTAGTATCTGCATGACTGAAAAGTCAATGGCTCTTACTGCCCTAGTTCAGACCTGGGCACAAATACCTCTGAACTTTCTCCTTCACATGAGCCAGCAGTGAGTGGTAATCACCAAAGTTACACAAACACCACAGAACGCTTACATAAGCTTCTTGGGAATGAGTTATGAACCTCAGCACTACAATTTTGACTAGGTAAACAAGAAGCTTTGAAAGAAAAACTACATTTCATTCAATGATGACACAAGGTACAAGCACTTCCAAGGCTCTCTTCAGCTGCCCCATCTCTTCCTTCCTCCGCTTGTATAAAAAAGATCAGGTCAGCAGACTCTAAGTCACGCCATGTTTCTCTTGGTGTGACGTGACAGGGTATATACATCATAGCTTATGGCATATGTGTGCCAAAAACTCTGCACTTGAATCCTAACATCTTAACAGCGCTCTCCCAGTTTATAAAAATACAGGGGACAGAGGACTACGTTAAACAAGACCACAGAAATGCAATCAGCAAAATCCAGGTTGTACCCAACTATAAAGCAAATCTTTTCCTTCTAGAAATAAGTTGCAATAAAAAATAAAAAATAAAAATAAATAAAGTTTATACATGAAAGTGATTTAAAAGACAAAACTAACTATGGACCTTATAAAGATAGGAATAAATTAACAGTAAAAATTATTTTTTAAAAGATAATGGGCATTATCTAAAAATTTGGTAACAAAAAAACCTACAACTTAAAAAATTGTAGATGTGTACCACCCAAAGTAATGTACAAATTTAATGCAATTCCCATCAAGAGACCAGTGACAGAAAAAACAATCGTAAAATTTGTCTAGAATTACAAAAATCCTGTATCACAAAAGCACTAGTGTACAAAAAGAGTAAAGTTGGAGGCATCTCACTATCTGACTTCAAAGTATTTTACAAAGCCATAATAACCAAAGCAGCATGGAACTAGCTCCCAAACAGTCACACAGACCAATGGAACAAAATAGAGGATCCAGAAATAAATCCAACAACCTACAGCCAACTGATTTTTTTTTAGAGAGATATTTTTGCTATAGAGTGCGTGCGCTTACCAGAAAGAGAGAGACAGAGAGACAGAAAGTGAGAAATCAGCCCCCAGGGAGGATGGCCAAGCCGCAATCCCTTCTGTTCCATTCTCCTCCCAGGATCTTGTGCACACACGCACACGTGCCCGGACTGAATTTAAGCCACTGGGTCCGGGACGCGAACCATAGTTGACTACATGGGAGTTCAGCAACATAGCCATTACGCTAACTGCTGGTCCCAGGCAACTGATTTTTGACAATGGTCCCAAGACAATCCAGTGGAGAAATAAATGGTGCTGGGAAAACTGTATATGCACCTGCAAAAGAAAATTAACTCAACATGTATTAGAGACATCAAAATAAAGCCCCGAACTATAAAACTATGTGAGAGAAATATATAGGATTAGATGAAGATTTCTTAAATAAGATCCCTAGAGTATTGGCAACAGCACCAGAAACACTCAAGTCAGAGTACAACAAGCTAAAAAGTTTCTACACTACAAAGGAAACAATAGAAAAAGACGATCCACAGAATGGGAAAAAATACTTGGGGAAAAAATACTTACAAACTACTTCTGATAAGGGATTGATAACCAAGAACACACAAATATCTCAAACAGCTTCCTTGCAAAACAAACAAACAAAACTAATAATCCAACTAAAAAATGAACAATCTGAAGAGACAACTCTCAAAGGAGGACACATGAATGGCTAGAAAGCATATGAAAAAAAGTTAACCAACTCTTGGGACCAGCAGTTGGCGTAATGGCTGTCACTGGACTCCCATGTAATTGACCACTGTTCGAGCCCCGGACCCGGTGACTTAAAACTCATACCAGGCACATGTGCGTGCGTGCCCAGGATCCCGAGAGGAGAATGGAGGAGAAGGGGTTGCGGCGTGGCCATCCCCCCGGGGGGTGATTTCTCGCTTTCTGTCTCTCTGTATAGCAAAAGACTCTCCAAAAAAAAAAAAAAAAAAAAAAAAAAAGCTAACCAACTCTTATCATGAGAGAAATGCAAATCAAAACCACCGTGGGGTATCATCTAACCCAAGTCAGAATGGCAATGATAAAATACAAAGAATAACAAGTGTTGGGGAGATTGCAGAGAAAAGGGAACCCTCATGTAGTCCTGGTGGGAATGTAAATTACTATAGCCACTGTGGAAAATAGTATAGCAGTGTTTCAAAAAGCTAAAAATCGAACTACCATATGACCCACTAGTCCTACTCTTGGTTATTTTATTCAAAGGACAAGAAATCACCCTGTTGGGGAGATTACACAACCACATTTACTGCAGCATTAGTCACAATAGTTAAGACACAGAATCAACTTAAGTGACCAAGAACTGATAAATAGATTAAGAAATTATGGTACATATACACAACTCAGTGCTGCTCAGTCATAAAGAACTACATTATACTGTTGTTTGGAGCTGGAAGATTCAATGCTAACTGAAATAAACCAGGGTACAGAAGACAAATATCAAACTGTCTCTGCTTAACAAACATCTGCACTATATGGCAAACTAAAGGATTCCATAGCATCATAGAAACAGAGTGAGTAATGGTAGATCCCAGAAGCTACACAGGAAAGGGGAGGGAGGGAGAGTTCATGAAAAAAATTGTTCTGTCTTTCTTTTTTAAGAGGTTTTTGTAATAGGGTACACGTGCTCACCAGAAAGAGACAGAGAAAGAGAGAGAGAGAGAGACACACGGTGAGAGGGAATGTGAGAAATCACCCCCCGGGGGGATGGTCATGCCGCAATCTCTTCTCCTCCATTCTCCTCCTGGGATCTTGGGCACACATGCACATACACCCAGTGTGATTTTCTTTTACTTTTTTTCTTTTTTTGAGAGGTTTTTGCTGTAGGGCACATGCGCTCATCAGAGAGAGAGAGACAGAGAGACAGAAAGCAAAAAATCACTCTCCAGGGAGAACGGCCATGCCACCATCCTTTCTCCTCCATTCTCCTCTGGGGATCCTGGGCACGCATGCACACACACCTGGTGTCAGTATGGGTTGGGGAGGGAGCAACAGAAGAGACTGTTTATGCAAAATTAGGTTTCTTTTTGGTGAAAATGAAATGTTCTGAAACTAAACAGTAGTGATGGATATACAACCTCTGAATATACTAAAAATCACTGACTCATGTCAAAATGGTAAACTCTATAGCATGTGAATTTTAGCTCCATAAAAACATACTTTAAAAAAGATGGCTTAGTGCTTCTGCTTCTAAACTAAAACAGTACAGCTTGAGAACATCAAGAAAAACTAAAATTTTTTAAGAAGAACTTGCAGGGCTGGCAGGTGGCATGGTGGTTAAAGGCGCTAGATTCCCACATAGGTTGACCACCGTTCAAAGTCCTGGACCTGGCGGCTTGCTTTCTTGCTTTCCCTTTCTTTCTATCTTGGTCTGGTCAAATTAAAAAATAATAATAACAAATAAAATTAAATAAATGAATAACTAAAAAAAGAAGAAGAAGAACTTGCCAGGGGATGCGTGCACATGCCAGAGTAGAGACAGGAGACGATGGAGAAAGCACTCCCTCAGTGGGGTGTGGTCACACTACAATCCCTTCTCCCCCATTTCTCCATCCTGTTGGGATTTTTAAAACACACGCACCAGCATCTTTTACAAGCTGTCAGGACCTAGACTAGAACCATGGTCAGCTGTGTGGAATTTGGCTCCCATAATCAGTAGGCTACAGGACCAGCCCCAAATTCAGCTTCAAATTAAAAAGCAAAACCACACAAGCAAAAAAAACATTCCTGGAGGCACGGAAGAGATGCTGGAACAACCACAGTTTAAAGAACAAGATTCCAGAGAAGAGGAAATCAAGAAAAAGTGAGCCAGCAGTCCACAGCCACCGTTTTCTCCCTTTTGCTAAGTCTGGATGTTTGAGCAAAAGTTGAGAATGTAAGCCAGGCAAGTGGAGGACTCTTACTAAGAGGCAAAGAAACCAGAAGACTTTTTCAGTTCCATGGGCTGAAAGGACAAAAGCTGGAGACCTGAGGAGCTAAGAACCTGGTGAGAAGGGAAAGGCAGGTAAGACAACAATGTAGCACATTTTCTGCTCAAGTCAGTTGCTACTTACTAAAGCTCACTGAGATGGGAGACTTAGAAGGAAACAGGAAAACACTGAAAAGCAGTGCAGACACTTCCGCCATCTTGAACTGTCGAGGAGATAAGGATTACTTTGGGACCACTAGAGTAGGTGGGCCACCTAGGACTTCAGTTAGACCCTCTGGACAGCTGTCCCCTAGGAATGGGGGTGCACCAGAAATAGACGAAGGCCTACAAACCATAAACACTCAGCCTCTATTCACTCTGCAATTGGAGTAAAGTGATCAGTCTCACTCTGTCTGCCTCAAAGAAGAAAAGGAAATCCTTTCTAAATCTATCATCCAGGAGGCTGCCAGGTGGAGTGGTGGTTAGGGCACTGGGCACATGACCAAGTGTAGTTAGAGTCCTGGACCTGGGGGCTAGCTTTCTCACTTTCCCTTTCTCTATCTTTGGTCAAACTAAAAATAATAACAATAACAAATTAAATAAATAAAAATAATTCTTTAAAAAAAAAAAAACTATCATCCATGGGCTGGATGATGACACAGTGGTAAAAAGTGATGCACTGAGAAGCAGACACACATAGAAAAGTTACCAGTTCAAGTATGGATGTTCCCCTGGGTACACCAGGCATATGTGTGCCCCTGATACAGGGCTGGCTATCACAGTCTCAAAACCCTGTGTGCGTGTGTGGGGTGCTACCTCTCTCACTAACAGAATAAATCTTAAAAAAAAAAAAAAAAAAAAAAAAAAAAAAAAAGATACCATCAGAGGTTAGCTGCTGCAGGTGGTTAGGGCGGATATATGTCACACAGCCAACTGCATGGTTTTGTCCTAAACCCAGTGGCTTGAAAAATATGCTGGGCATACATGCCCAGAACCCCGAGAGGAGAATGGAGGAGATAGGACTGCCATCCCTGGGGGGGGAATTTCTCAACCCCTGCCCTGTCTCGCTCTGGTGAGCACAGGCAACACATGAAAATAAATAAGTAAAGTTAGAGCTAGAAGAGACCAGGAAAATATGTTCATGACCTTGAAGTAGACAAAGATTTCTTAAACAAGCACAAAGAGCATTAAAAGAAGAGAAGAAAAATGATAAATTTGATTTCATTAAAGTGAAAACAACTATTCATGGAAAATGCAATCGAAAGGTTGAAAAATTCGCTGGGCGTATGTGTGTGCATGCCTAAAGTACCAAGAGGAAGACGGGGAGAAGGGATTGTAGTGTGGCCTCCCCTGGGGAGTGATTTCTCTTTTTCCTTCCCTCTCTCTCTCCAGTGAGTACATGTACCCTATAGCAATTTTGTTTTAAAAAGAGGGTGAGGGACCAGCAGTTGGCGTAATGGCTATGTCACTGGACTCCCATGTAGTTGATCGCGGTTTGACTCCCCCGGTGGCTTAAACTCACGCTGGGCGCGTGTGCATGCATGCCCAAGATCCCAGGAGGAGAATGAAGGAGAAGGTATTGCAGTGTGGCCATCCTCCTGGGTAATGATTTCTTTCTGTCTCTCTCTTTCTGGCGAGCACATGCGCCCTATAGCAAAAACCTCTAAAAAAAAAAAAAAAAAAAAAAAGAGGGTGAAAAATTGAGCAATATAGAGGGGAGAAATATTTACAATACATAAACAAATATATACATATAGAAATACAAGCGTGTATATATCTATATCTCCAACAAAATACCCCATCTACATATTAAAAAGTTCCTACAAAGACAAAACAGGACAGGACAGGAAAATGGCCAAAATAGGTGACAGGCACTTCATAAAAGTGACATGGTTTTAAGCATATGGAAAAGGTTCAACATCTTAAGAAATCAGAGAAATGTGAATTAAACTCATAATCAGAAGCTCCCATCCCCTGGGTTATTGGGAAAGAGTGTTAAAGGTCCCACAAAGTCACTCTGAACAACTAAGTCAAGGTCTGGCATGAGTTTCTGACATAGGTTTGCAAAATAATCTTCTGCCTTCAGCATATCCAAACACTCTGTCCCTTTGTGTCTCTTATGCACCGGCATACATAAAGAGAGGATAGGAACTAGTATCAAAATGGATACTACTTTGTTTTTAAAGGGGAGAGCTCTATAAACATACACCATTCTGAAAAATCAGACCAACAGACACTCAAGTTATCTCAGAAAAAGTAGACACAACTTTCAGGTGAAAGGGAGAAGGAAGACTGGACAAATATAGAATAAAATATCTGGCTTGCATCTGTAATTTAAGGAACGCTACTAGTCATCTAAATTAAGAACAAACTGCTGAAACCTGACTGGATGAAACGCAAAAGGAGGGCTATAAATGCCTTCCATTTGTCTGTCTTTCTGTACTTAAGTCACAGGGCCTGACTGCTCTTCCAGACTCATTTGAATCCTAAGCCCCTTTTTCTGGTGACTCATTTTGTTTCTAAAATATGCCCATTTTGGGGGCTGGCAGGTGGCGTGATAGTTAAGACACTGGACTCCTACATGGCTCACGAGTTGAGTCCCAAACCTGGTGGCTTGCTTTCTCATTTTCTCTCTTGTCAGATTAAATAAAAATAAAAAATTAAAAAAAATTAAATTAATTAAGTAATTCTTTTAAAAAAAAGCACATTCTTTCTTGTCTTCATTTAAAACAAGAAAACAACAGATCTAGGTCCAGCCAGGAGGTGTAGATTGCAGTGCTAAAAGTCACATGGTCTATCGCAGATCAGATCCACCCAAGATCCCAAGGAGCTGAAGGGCTGGGGAAAAGAAACTTACGTTAGGAGACCATCAAGGGTACCTTCTTTCTCTCTCTCTCTCACCATCCATCATAAAAAATTAAAATAAAATAACAGATTTAGAGTTCAGGTTCCATGGTTTTCATTTTGTGGAAAGGAATCTAAAGGCTCAGTAAGGACTTGTCTGAGAACGAAGTTTAGATGAAGAAGATTGCCCAGTCCCGAGGGGTGTTTCTCAACATCTACTAGACACTAATCTGCTAAGGCAAAGGCTTTCTAAAGCCATAGCCACAGCGCGGTTTGAACCATTACAGACAGACTGCCCCAATCTCTCCTACATCATCGATTTCTCCTTCCCTGTCTCATCAACCCCACTGTCATAAAGATAAAAGGAGAAAACCTCTTAACTTAAAAAAAATCTTTTCTTGGTCCAGCAGGTGGTGTGGTGGTTAAGGGCGCTGGACTCCCACATGTCCAACCACGGTTTGAGTCCTGGACCTAGTGGCTTGCTTTGTCATTTTCTGTCTTTCTCACTCTCTCTCATTCTGTCTCTCTCTGGTCAAATTAAATAAATAAAATTTAAAAAAAATTTTTTTAATACTTTCTTGATCTCAAATCTCCTTTTGCTTTTTTCTGCTCCCAAAGCTTCTCAAAGAGCTGTCTATTTGTCTAGGTCTCCAAATCCTTTCCACTGTTCCTGGGAGTCCTATCACTGCACTGAAACTGCCCATCAGGGGCTCCAAGGACTTCTGCAAGGCTAAATCCAACAGTCGATTCTTAGTCTTCACACTACATCTGTAATACATTCCTAACTCACCTCCCCGCTTCTGCCTGTATCCCCTTTACAGACTGTTCTTGCATAAGTGACACGAATTCTCATGTTACTCCTCTGCTCAAATTCTCCTGTGGCTCTTGCTATCCCACCTGCCTGAAACACTCCTCTTTTTTTAAAGATTTTATTTATTCATTCATTTACTTTTAATTTGACCAGAGAAAGAGAAAGTGAGAAAGCAAGCCACCAGGTCTAGGACTCAAACCGTGGTTGACCTTGTGAAAGTGTCCAGCACTTTAGCTACCAAGCCACATGCTGGTCCCTAGAAAACTCTTTCCCTAGATAGGCACCTGGCTGGTCTCATATTTCCTTCAGGTTTCAATTCAAAAGCCAACTAAGTGGACCAGCAAGTGGCATGGTGGTTAAGGCAATGGACAGACCACAGTTTGAGTCCCAGACCTGGTAGCTTGCTCTCTTACTTTCCCTCTTTCCTTCTCTCTCATGAGTGTACGTGTTCTATAGGAAATTTTAATATAATAATAAATAAAATAAAATAAATAGTTCTTAAAGAAAAAAGGTCAACTAAGTAAGGTGAGGTGTTTCTGGACATTCTACATAAAATAGCACCATCCCACACTCAGACCTCACTCAGACTTGACCTACTCCCCTTTTCATAGCACTTAACACCTTCTGATACACTGCTTATGTATTTTTTTAAATTTAAGTTTATTTGTTTTCTTTCATGTGAAAGAGAGAAAGAAGAGGGCAAATAACAGGCATTTTTTGTTTTTGTTTTTAATTTGCTAGAGTGTACATAAGCTTCCTGGAAAGAGGGAAAACGAGAAAGTACCCTCCAACCATAGGGTATGGTCACACTGCAATCCTTTGTCCCCCATTCCTCCCTCTTTTCAGGACCTTGGGCACACATGCACATAGGCCTAGTGTGTATTCCAAGCCACTGGGTCCAGGACTTAAACCATACGGTCAGCCATGTGGAATCCAGCCACTTCAAACCAGGCCCTGGCCCTTATGGACTTACTTACTCCCTTCCTCTACCTACTAGACTGAAAATTCCATGAAGAGAAGCACTTTTGTTCTCCGCTGTAATCACGAAGCCCATGACAACGCCTGGCAGAGAGCCGGTGCTAGGTAAGTGTTACCGAGCAGCTGACTGAAAGCACGGGCACCCCTTTCCCCTGCTATCACACACCGCGTTGCCCTGACCTCCCTTGCTCTTTGAGTACTGCCATTGCTTTAGGCATCAATACTCACTGGGACACCAGATTTTTAAGCATCTTTGACTCCAAACCATTAAGAACCTTCCTAATGAGAAATTAATTTCAACTTGTACACTTGCATAGGCTATCAACGTTTACTCTGATAGTATCTGCAATCTGAGGGCTGGAGAGTAGTCACTTAAGATTCACAACAAATAACCTTAGTCCTAGAATGAGAATGATTTGTCTAAAGGGAGGTCTCTAGCAAAACACCAGCCAGTTCTACTCTCAGTTCTATCCATACCATTTCCCCCCCATGACCTGGACAGCCAGATGGCAGAATTCATTATTCAAGCAAAAGGAAAGCACCATACAAAGGTTTGTACATAAATGTTCATTTGTAATAGAAGGGGAAAAAAAAAAAAAGGAAAGGAAAACTACTACCCTCAACATACACAGGGGATGGATAAATTGAGGTACATCTATAGAATAGAATACTACTCAGACATGAAAGGAATGGTCTATTCAAACACATAACATGGATGAATCTCAATATAATTAGGGTGAAAGAAGACAGACCCCCAGAGAAGGAAAGGCGGGGGGAGAGAAGCCCATAAAGAGAGAGACTATACTATGCAATTTGATTATATAAAAATTAATTCTCAGGGTCAGCAGATGGTATAGAGGTCACGTTGCTGGACTCCCACATGGCCGACTGCAGTTCAAGTCCCAGACCTGGTGGCTTAAAAATCATGCAGGGTGCATTTGCGTGGGTCTCCAAGATCCTGGGAAGAGAATGGACAAGAAGGGATTGTGGAATAGCCATCTCCCGAGGGGGTGAGTTCTCACTTTCCTTCTCACTGTCTCTGTCTCCCCATCCCATAAGTGCATGTGCCCTAAGGCAAAAATCTCTTTAAAAAAAAACAAACAGAATTAATTCCAAAAAATACGAACTGATCATTAATGACAGAACACAGATGGAGGGTTTCCTAGGGACAGAAGCACCAAGCAGGTCAAGGAGAGGGAAGTCAAAGGGGTATGAGGAGAACTTTCAGAGGTGCGGTATGTTAATTATCTTGATTTTTATGAGTATTTCAGAAGTATATAGTATATAATTAAACCTCAATAAAGCTGGGGGAAAATGTGAAAAAAAGAGAAAATAATAATCCAAGTGACTGCTGAACAAGTACCCTGACTACATAGCACAACCCACCAATACACGGTGGGGTACATTACATGGGAAAAAACTTGTTTAAAAAAAATCTTGAACTGGGCTAGCCCTGTGGCCTGGTGTTCAAAGGAGCTGAATACCACATGGCCACCCATGCAGTGTGAATCCCAGCCCCAGTGGTGCTAAAAACACACTGGGCAGAGGTAGGGACCAGCTGGTGGTATACTGGTTCAGACAGCTGGATCCCACATGTCCATGGTCAATCGTGCAGTTTGAGTCCTGGACCCTGTAGCTTGAAAAACATGCTGGGTGCATGCGCACAAATGCCCCAAATCCCAAAATGCAAAATGGCGGAGAAGAAGGAATTGCAGAGTGGCTAACCCCCTTGGGAGGTACTTTCTCTCTCTCTCTCTCTCTCAACTCTCTCCGGGGAGTCAGGAGCATATGTGTGCATGCCCAAAAATCCCAACAGGATGAAGAAATGGAGAAGGGACTGCAGCATGACCATTCCCCATTGGGGGATGCTTTTCCCTCTCCCTCTCTCCCTATTTCTCTCTGGTGAGCATATGCACTCTCTGGTAAATTTAAAACAGAAACCGAAAATCCTAAACTTTACTTTGATTTAGTGTTTGTAATAAACTATTTAAAACTATTTGGAGTATATTGTAGAACTGAGCAAATGAGTAAATATTCTTTCTTTCAATTTGCTTTAGGGCATGTGTGCTTGCAGAGAGACAGAGAGAGAGAGAGAAAGAGAGAGAGTGAGAAAGCACCCCCTGGGGAAATGGCCATGCCATAATCCCTTCCCATCCACTCCTCTTTCAGGATTTTGGACACATATACACATGTGCTCAGTGTATCTCTCAAGCTGCAGGGTCCAGGACTTGAACCATGCAATCAGCCATGTTGGGATCCAGCTGCCTTAACCATTACACCACCAGCTGGCCCCAGGACTAGTTGTTTTATGAAACAGAAACACTCATTTTTATCTTAGTTATAACACTGGGGCTCTCCTACGGTGCTCAGAAAACATGACTTTCCCTGCAGAATGCTGCTATTTACTTACTGATATGTGAGAGTTTAAAATGGTACCTGTTAGACACAAGCAAAAAAAAAACAAACCAGGCTTCCAGGTCTATCCCAGACCCCCACCAGCAGCCCTACATGCTCAGGCGCCTGTTTTCCATCTCGTCCCGAACTATTCTATAACTAACTCTCCTACAATCTAGCCACACTGGTCTCTACCTTGTTGCTTTTTTAAGCTGCTGGGTCTGGGACATGAACTGTGGTCGACTACATGGGAGTCCAGCAACATAATCATTACGCCATCTGCTGGTCACCCTTCCTGCTCCTTAAATAAGCAAATTTATTCCCACCCTAGGGCCTTTGCCCTGACTTTCTGCTGATTCTTCAAACTGTAAGCAAAGAGAATAAATAGAAGGGAGTCAGGGAAAAAACAAAAAGCAAACTAAACTCCTTGCAGGACAATCAGAAACCCAAGGGTTCAAGAGATCAGAATTTTTGCCCAGTGATCCAAGGTGAAGGTGGTCAGCCTGAGGCCAAAGTTGAAAGCCACGAAGCTGGCTTCCTGTCAACAAAACAGCTATAAAGTAGGCTCCAGGAGACGAGGCATGCTGTGTATCTACCTGCAATTCTAAAAAGAGATGTTTATCAAGTCAGTCTGTGTCCAGACTTTGATTAACTCAAATCAAAGCTCCTCAAACTTTTCTTTTCTTGTAGGGGGCAGGCACCCCTGACAGGCTCCCATTATGTAGCAATCTGTCCCAAAGCCAACCAGCGGCCTAGGACCATGGGCACACATGGCCTCACATGGCTCCAGCACCCAGGCAGTGGCTCCCCACCCCCACACTGAGGCAACTGGGCCTTCAAACTTGTCCAATGAGGGGGTCCTAAAAAAAAAAAAAAGTCAACAGAAAATGTTCTCTTTTCTTTAGGGCTCTTGGGGTACCCTCTATAGCTCTCAAACCCTACTCCAAAATTTAGCTGTAGAGAGATCTTATTTCATCTTTAAAAATGTATATGAATTTTTATTTCTATTTGATAATTCTTGTTATAAACATTTTTATAACAAGAATTATCAAATAAAAATGTTTAATTCCTCACCAGTTAAAGTACTAAATCCCCAACCCAACACCACTTCACCAATCTTCCAATAAAATCGATACTTTTTGTCATGTCCATCCTGAAGCTCCAAAAGTTCTCAGTACCCCTACCACAAAGTGAGGTTAACAAAGTATATAAATAAAGCCCTTTGGCAACCAATCATTCTTAGAATAACCAATAAGTTCTTTAAGTCTGCAGTTTCTGGTTTGGGCTTTGCTTTGTTTTCCAGTATACCTACAGAAAAATGCAACTCTTGTCTTAGCTGAATGATGTCAGTAATTGGGCCAAAGAGCTTGACCGAGCAGAGCATTTTCAAAAAAAGTGTGGTGGTGGCCCCCAGACCCCTGCAGAAGAATTAGGCAAAGACCAGAGAAATGAAGTAACCATGGGAGGAAAGAACTCCTCCATGATCTGACCACTGGCCATCTCTCCAGTCTCACTCCAGTCATCCCTTTACTGTGTCCAGTGCTAGATCAAATAAGACAGCTCATTATTCTGTACCATTTACCATACGTACCCCTGGACTCTGCCTTTATTCGTGCCATTACTTCTAACTGTCCTTCCATTGCTGTTCAACAATATGATCAATTTCTTGCCCCCAAGCACAAATTTGGAAAGAAAGCAAACACATCAGAAGTGTGTCTATGGTCTTGGAAGCAACATATGTTTGAAACAGAAGCACTGCCTTGATGACTGAAAGTCCATTTTTGTTACTTTCTTGCTAAGTTACCCTGAGTAAGTCATTCACCATTCTGAGTCTCAGTATTTTCATTTATAAATGCCTCTACCCTACCTAACGCACAAGATTATCAAAAAAAAAAAGAGCACTGAGGGACCAGTATATGGCGTAATTGTTACATCACTGGACTCCTATGGCTGACCATGACTCAAGTCCTGGACCCAGTCGTTTGAAACTCACGTTAGGAGCATGTGTGTGCATGTATGCCCAAAATCCTGAGAGAAGAATAGAAGAGAAGGGACTGTGGTGTGGCCATCCCCCCTAGGGGTGAGGGGTGATTTCTTGCTTTCAGTCTCTCTGGCAAATACATGCACCCTATAGAAAAAAAATAATCTTTCTTAAAAAAGAAAAAATAAAACAGGGACCAGCAGTTGCCGTAATGGCTTTGTGGCTGGACTCCCACGTAGCTGACAGTGGTTCAAGTCCCGGACCCAGTAGCTTAAACTCACGCCAGGCACATGTGCGTGTGTGCCCAAGATTCCAAGAGGAAAATGGAGAAGGGATTGTAGTGTGGCCATCTCCCCTGGGGGGTGACTTCTTGCTTTCTGTCTGTCTCTGTCTGTCTCTCTGGCGAGCGCATGCATCCAATAGCAAAAACCTCTCCACAAAACAAAATCAAAAACAAAAACTAAGAGCATTGAAATGCTTGTTAGAAGATAAAGCTAAAACAGTACACAGAGGAAAATGTACAGCTTTCATGAATTCTTACTTACATTAGGAAAAAAAAGTCTGACAATGTTACACATATCTTTATAAAGTTTGAAAGAAAGGTAAAATAAAAAAGAGAAGGAAGAAAATTATGAAGTAGAAATGATAAAGAAAACAAACATAATAGAGGGGATCAAAAAAGGACAGTTGTGGGGCTGGCAGATAGTGTGGTGATTGAGGTGCTGGACTCCCACATGGCTGACCCATGGTTCAAGATCCGGATCTGGCAGCTTGCTTTCTCACTTTCCCTTTCTGGTCAAAATTAAAGAATAATGATTATCAATAAAATTCAAAATAAAATAAATCTTTTAAAAAAGGTACTGCTACCCAATATAGATAAAACTTCAGATAAAAAAGGCTAAAATAAGTTTCCTTCTTGAAAGAATTCTCAGGATCAGCCCCCTGGTTAAGGCAGGTAGATTCCACATGGTCTACTGTGAGGTTTGAATCCTGGACCCAGCAATGTGAGAAACATGCCAGGCATGGGTGCTTAGCCCAAAATCCCAAAAAGGAGGGAGAAATGGATAAGGGACTGCAGTGTGACCATTCGCCATTGGGGAATGTTTTCTCACTTTCTCTCCCTGTCTCTCTCCACTAAGGATACAAACAAACCCTGTGGCAAACTCTAAGAAAAGAAATTCTCAACTCTCAAATCTACTGGTATTTGCACCAGATGACTGTTGGGGTGGGAGTGGAGGTGGTCTCAAGCATTGTAGGATGTTTAGCAGCATCCCTGGTTTCTACCCACAAGAGGCCAGCATCTACTTCTCCCCAGCCAGAAGTCGTGACAATCAAAAATACTTTCACACATTGTAACCTGTCCCCTGGGAGGGAAAATCATCCCGGGTTGAGAATCACTGTTCTAAGAAAACAAAAGGGCCACATCACACTATACTAGCTAGGGCCAGATTATTCATCGCTGGTCCTAAATTTAGAGTAACTGGCTGCCCTGCGCATCAGTACTGCGGAAGGGCAGCAAGGGCAAGACTAAAGAAACAGGTGGATCTTGGATGGTTTGTCAAATTGCAGTGTTCAAGATGAAAGAGACAGAAAAGCTATAAAAGTGAAATGGTAGCAGAGCCACAAGTGACAGCGTATCACTTTTACTTCTGAGTAAGGCGGGGCAGTGTTATATAGCTCTAACATTATAGTAAAATATAAAAATGGGGGGCCAGCAGATGGTACAGCAGTTATGTCGCTGGATTTCCACGTGGTCAGCTGCAGTTTGAGTCCTGGACTTGGAACTCATGCCAGGCACATGTACGTGCGTGCCCAAGATCCCAGGAGGAGAATGGAGAAGGAACTGAAGCAGGGCCATCCCCCTGGGGGGGGGGGGTTCTCACTTTCCCTTTCACTATCTCTGTCTCTCCGGTGCGTCCACACACCCAAAGGCAAAAACCTCTAAAAACAAACAAATAAATAAAATAGAAATGGTCCCTGCATCAAATTCCAAGAAGTTAGAGAAGACAGTATTTAATGTAACTTTTTTAATGACTCTGAACTTCATAACAATACAAATAAATCACTACAAAATTTTAAAAAGTTATTTAATCTGAACATTGAGTAAATATTCTTTTTTAAAAACTCCAATTGCATAGCTGTACTATTCTGAGACAAATCACAGTTAAATTCTTGCCACTTCTAAGTAAATAACAGTCAAGTCTTCAGAAGCATATCATATAATTTGAATAATTAACAATCTGACAAGAAGAAGAGAATTCCAAGAAGCCAAGAGGGAAGACAGTGTGTACACACAAATTACACTAACCAGCAGCATCTAAAATCCAGTCCGAGCCTGGCAGGATTCTAGAGGTGTTTGGAAATAAAATTCTGAGAAGCCAAGTGGTAAAAAGCAAAAAGCAGAGCTGATGCCCAGGGACCTTTAATGCCGCCTTAGGAAAGAGAGCCAAGCAAGACAGTCTGAGGGCGTACCGTGCATCATCACTTCCTCCCATTACTTCTGCTAGATCTACCTGATAGAAACACATACAGAACCAGCTGGGGAGGTGGACAGCAAATGCTGCCGTCAGGGTACAACAAGTGAAATGCTTATTTCCCTATCAGAAATAAGGGACAGAGATTTCTGGACCGTTTAAAGGAGAGAAAACTGATACTTGAGACCAGCAGATGGCATAATGGCTACGTCACTGGACTCCCATGTAGTCGACCGCAGTTTGAGTCCTGGACCCGGTGGCTTAAACTCATGCCGGGCACGTGTGCGTGCGTGCCCAAGATCCCGAGAGGACAATGGAGGAGAAGGGATTGCGGCATGGTCATCCCCCCTGGGGGGGTGATTTCTTGCTTTCTGTCTCTCTGTCTCTCTCTGTCTTTCTGGCAAGCGCACATGCCCTATAGTAAAAACCTCTCAAAACAAACAAACAAAAAAACCCTGACACTTGACCATGTAGCAGCACTTAGAATAAATGAAAACTGGAGATGGTAACATCAGAGAGAGAAGATTGATGCCCATCCTCCTGGAATCTGGAGAATCTGTCAGATTCAAGTAACCATGACCTGATGCAATGCTCAGTTCCACAAGGGTGGTCCGTTATGAACTGACAGAAACTCTATCACTCTGGCAGTAGAAGCTTACAAACAGCTAACTCTTCTGTCACAAGCGGGTAGAATATCTGGGAAGCCACGTGGCTGGCCAGATGACCTAATATTAGACTGAAAATGGAAAAAAAAAAGTCCAATGCCACTTCAAAAAGTTGGGAGTAAAGAAAGGGGTGAGCTGAGAAAGCCAAATAGGAAGAGGCTAGAGGGGACCACCAGCTATAGAGATGCAGTCCCCTCCCACAGAGCAGTTGATAATCCCCACAAGCGGCCAGGAGAAAAGCAGACTGCAGAAGATTCAGTAAGATTTCTGGAGTTATGAGCCTGTCTGAGACCCTCCCCAGACAATTCCGGTACCTACACACAAGCGGAATTGTGAGATATTTTCAGAAAACTCACAGACCACCCGTTATCACCTCTGAGCTTTCCCGAAGGGTCCATAGCCCCAGGCCGCACAGCCTCACCACAGAGACTCAGCTGCTAACTCCTCCCTGACCTAGGAAGTACGGCTGCACTCCCGCCCCACAACCTACACCTGCACCTGTCAAAGATAAGCTAAGTGCCAAACGTTTTGCCAACCACAAGGCCGTGGAAGAAAACCCACTTCCTGGAAATGAGCATGAGTTCACTGCTGGTGAGCTCTTCGTCTACGTCATCTCACCGTGGATGACCTACAGAAACAAACCGAAACACCACGTTCTTCCAGCAAAACCCTGAAAAGATGAGGGAATCTCTGCCAGTCACTAGAGCCACTCACCATCCAGCAGGTCTTCCTCGTCATCCCTGTCGGGCTCCTCTGCTGCCACCTCCTCCTCCTCCTCCTCCTCTTCCGCATCCTCCAGCTCCACGTCCGGGTCCAGGTCTGGATCGCTCCCTGAGGCGGATTCGTCTGACATGGCTCCCAGAGGTCCTCAGTGGGCATTACCGACTCATGGTCCGCTGCAAAGGTCCTGGCAAGAGGACAAAAGGCATCAGAATCGTCAAGGGCTTCACTTAGGAGCACAAATTTTTCAAAGAAAACTACTACTGAAGATGAATTATCTGGAGCTTTTCTCAGCACTGCAAGCTGTCCATACCCAAATCTCAACCTTTCCTATGAAGGCACTGGCCCAGAGATGTGTTCTGGCAACCACGCCCAACTCAAGCTTCCCTTGGCTACTTCAACAGAAACTATCTTAAAAGTGATAACAGCAGCAAAAACGACACACCTCAGAATCCCCATTTGTTCATTCCGTCCTGCATCAACTGTTCCTGGGTACCAACTTTCTGTATCTGTCGTCTAGCTATACGCATACATGTATAGGTAACCGCAGGCGCTAGTCTAGGTTTTGCAGTTTCTTCCTAGGGGATGGCGTGTCCCAGGAGGAGCTGCTATTTCATGAGGGAGATCAGGGAAGTTCTAACTGAGCAGAGACCAGAAGGAAATGAAAGAGGACCCAGACGCCTAGAGAATGTGTGTAAGGAATGGGTCCTATCTGGAGCAGGTAGAATACAGCCTTGGAACACCACAAGGACAGTTTACTCCCCAGCTGCTTGAATGAAGAAGGACTTTCCCCCTGGCAACTGGCTCTTTACCCATTGTCACTCCTCCCAAGCATGGGGAGAGCCTCAGGTTCCCCATGGCTCAGAATGTCCCCACAACCATGTCTGCTTTCAGACTCTTCCCTACCTCTCAGCCCAGTGCCAGTTCCATTTCTTCGAAGAAGCCTTTGCCAACTGCCCCAGGCTTCTGGAATCATATTCCCTCTTCTGAACTCTGGTAGCCATGCTGACCACACTGTCAATCTACCGAGGGCTCCCTGTAGGCTCGCTGGCAAAGCAGTTTGCCTTCCTTGGCCTTACCTCCTGACACGACTGTAAACCCCTAAAGGCAGGGGTCTGGCTGGGAAATGTGTTGTATTTCAGAGCTGAAGCAAGTCCTACCCAGATCATTCATTCATGCACATCCACGCTCTCATCTGCCAACCTGCTTTACCGTGTCTACTGTATATGAAGACTGCGTGTGTGTCTCTGCCCCACATCCCCATCATTGTACTATTAGCTGTAAAAATAATGTCTTCCTGAGAGGGGGAAAAAAGGAAAAAAGAAGGCTAGATGGGTGCCATCCCATTGTGGTTGGATCCCACATGACCAACCACATAGTTCAAGCCCTGGACCCAGTGGTTTGAGAAACATGCTGAGTGCATGTGCATGCATGCCCACAATCCTGAAAGGGATAAATAAAAGAGAATGGATTGTGGCATAACCATGTCCCATGGGGAGTAGGGGGCGCTGTCTCACTTTCTCTCTCTGTCTCTCTGGCAAGCACACACACCCTTCTGGCAAATTTAAGAAAAAAAGAAAGACAGCTAGATGGGTAACTCTGTGAAAAAGTAAATATAATAAAAAGTTAATTTGCAAATTCACTGACCAGTTCTCTCTACATTTCAATTTTTTAATAATAAAATGCAGAGACAAAACAAGGTAATAACCTTTTATAAGATAATCTGCTATAAACGACCACATCAACAATCAGGTCATCCTCCATTTCCTCCCATCTCTCAAGATAAAAATGAAGCACAAGTCTCTAATTACTCAACACAAAAAATACTCCAGAACTGAAATCTCTTATTAAGGTTTAGCCACCATTTGAGTGAGAACTTCTATCTTTCCCAAACAGAAACAGCAATGAAATAAAAGTAAACTGTGTTTCAAGTTTTGGAAAACTACAACTTGGGTTTAGGACCATACACAGATCAAAATACCAAGAATTAAAATATGTGTGTCCAGATAGGTCATGTACTTTACTTAACTTCTCAAGGCAACCAAAGCAGAGCTGTGAAACAGTTTAGTAATAAAATTTAAATTCTTTTAATGACTACTCCGTAGCTTGCTCACTGAGTATGTTTTTTTTTTCTTGTTTTTTTTTTTCTTCTTTTTTTGGAGAGGTTTTTGCTATAGGGCGCGTGCGCTCGCCAGAAAGACAGAGAGAGACAGAGAGACAGAAAGCAGGAAATCACCCCCCAGGGGGGATGGCCACGCTGCAATCCCTTCTCCTCCATTCTCCTCTTGGGATCTTGGGCACGCACGCACACGCGCCCGGCGTAAGCCACCGGGTCCGGGACTCGAACCGCGGTCGACTACGTGGGAGTCCAGCGACATAGCCATTACGCTAACTGCTGGTCCCCTCACTGAGTATGTTTTAAGAAAGGAAGTACTAAATCAATTAAGATACCAAGATCTCAATGTTCGATAATGAAACCTAATTCTCAACCTTGGCATATACTTCATCAGACCTCTGTGTTTGGAAGCCAATGTTCATAATCAGCAGAACCCCTCCGCTTCTTCCTAGACTGCCTGAGATAAAGGCATTTTCCTTGCACTGTGCCTGGTTGATTATGAAGTGGTTTGGAGAGAACAATTTTTTTTAAGAGATTTTTGCTATAGGGTGCATGCGCTTGCCAGAGACAGAAAGCAAGAAATCACTGGGGGTGGGGGGGATGGCCACACTGAATTGCTTCTCCTCCACTCTCCTCTTGGGATCTTGGGCATGCACGCACACGCGCCTGGTTTGAGGTTTAAGCCTCCAGGTCCGAGACTTGAACCATGGTCGATGACATGGGAGTTCAGCAACGTAACCATTACACCATCTGCTGGTCCCACGAGAACAATTTTTAATTAGCAGGTACTTCTAGGTAATCTGAACGCTTGTCATTCTGGAGAAGAAACTGTGTGGCGGTACAATGATAACCCCTTAAGAGGTAAACATTTCAGGAATAACCCTCCTACACAACCCCAGAAAACAAGTCTTCAAAACCACCTCAGCCCCAACCGAGCTTCTAAGCTCTTTCAACCTTGGGAACCAGCAGTTAGCGTAATGGCTATGTCGCTGGACTCCCACGTAGTCGACCACGGTTCGCATCCCGGACCCGGTGGCTTAAAACTCACGCCGGGTGCGTGTGCGTGCATGCCCAAGATCCTGAGAGGAGAATGGAGGAGAAGGGATTGCAGAGTGACCATCCCCCCTGGGGGGTGATTTCTCGCTTTCTGTCTCTTTCTTTCTGTCTGGCGAGCACATGCACCCTAGAGCGAAAAAATCTCTCCCCCCCCCCCCCAAAAAAAAAATAACCACCTCATCCCCAAGCTCCTGAGAGATGGAATCAAACATCAATTAGACATTCCACAACTACACGTACAGTTAGAACATGAGACACACCAATAGAGCTCCCTACTCAAAATGTTTTACAACATGTCAACTTAAGATCGTAGTCAGGCCATCAAATACCCGTAAAAGAGAAGACTAAAAAGTGTGATGGGGGTCAGCAGGTGGCGTGGTGGTTGGGGTGCTGGACACTCCCACATGGCTGACCACAGTTTCAGTCCCAGACCTGGTGGCTTGCTTTCTCACTTTCTCTTCTTCTGTCTCTTTCTCATCAAATTAAAATAAATGAGTGAATAAATTTAAAATTAAATCATTCTTTTTTTTAAAAAAAAAATAGTGTGATGGAATTCTTAAATCCTATCAGGTTTTTGCTTTCCCTCCCTTTCACTGCCAACTAAAGTTCTGTATTGAGATAATATAAAGAATGCCTCTCAGCTCTTTAGAACCATACCGACTACTTAAAGGGAAGATTTTGCTGTCACCAACCTCGTTCAGGAGCAGGGATGGTCTTGGGGGCAGCACAGTCTGTAACGCTCTATCTACACTCTATCTCCAAGGGTGTCGCCCCCACACAGACACCTCCATGTGGGCACAGCCTTTCAGAACACAGGAAAGGCAGCCCTAATTCAAGAACTCAGCTCTTGGTAGACTGTTAGACAGACATGAGAAAAAATAGTACAGGAAAAAAAATGCATTTCTCCCATTTGTTCCTCATTTCATATGAAACGCTGCTTTAATCTCCATTGAAGAGGCTCTGTCTCTAACATGGAGAAACCAGGAGAGTGATTATGGGTGTGCTGTACCTTAATGAGGACCTGTGTTCCTACAGAGTGAATTCTGGGAACCAAATTCTATTTTAATGAAACTGAAGAACTAGCTATTTCAAGAACTCAAAAGAGAACTATTCTGAAAAGAAAATATACAACCCTAACCATGTTAATAAGTCTACAGTTTAATATACTGGGTTAGCTAAAAGGAGACTATAATTATAAAGAAACCCACAGCCAATCCGACAATCCCCTCAGAGCAATCTTGAGAGTGAAGGAAAAGGTTGTCCTGCCCTACGTCCAAAGACAGCAACACCTGCTGATCGAGCGGGGCCAGGGCAAGAACCTTTGGAACTCATCCTGAGACAGCCTGGGGGGAAATGCCCAGGAAAGAGCACACATGCACACGCGTGCCCACACACAGAACAGCAAACTCACACACAGGCCAGCACACTCTTTCACGAAGCAAACTGTGCCAGACTGTGTTCGGAGAGTTCCCACCGAAATGACAGGGCTGTGGCCACACACATTTCCCGATCACTGTGGGGCAGCCTTGTAACCCTAGTTAACTGGCGCGGGGAGAGCTGGGGCAGGAGAACTGTACAGCAAGACCCTGTCAAAAATACCTCTCTCTGTCTCTCTCCTTTTCCTTCTTTCTCCTCCTCTCTCTCATAAGGGAAACAAGTAAAAGACTCCTTTTCAAACCATCATGTCCTCATTAGCGTGGGTGACCTTGAGTAGTACCCGAGTTTCCTCAAATGACCTCAGAGCAGTTCCATAGCAAGTGCAACTGACCTTTTTTATTTCATGAAGAATATGAACAAAACCCTGGATTTAAGCTAATTTACGAGGGGAAAAAGTCTTTTAGGAGCAAGAAAACATTCAGTCCAAAGCTTTGGGCAATACCTGTCTAGAGAAATTCGCTAGTCAAAGAACTTATGTACTTCAAAGACCTCCCACCCCACTCCCCAAAGAGTTCCGTCCACACAGTGTTCACTGTGTACCCACAGGGTTCTTCCAGTCTGCTGAGATCCACTGTGGATTGCTAAAGTTATTCCAAAACAACTTTCCTGTGCAAGGCAAAGACACTGCCCCATCACACCCAATGCATGCTTCACACCTCCACGTGGCCCCAGTGCCCTCGAAGGATCTGTCAGTTACTTAAAAACGCACTGAAGCCCTAGGATTTAAAGACAGAGTCGCAGAATGAAAGCGACACAGCTCAACACATTCTACTTGGAAATATAGTGAAACTTTTTGGCAGTCTGGAACTTCAGATAGAATAAGGAAGGAGAGGTGAACAAACACATTTGAGACTCCACAGGGCAGGCACAGGAGACAATCCTCTGCAAAAGGTGACACAGCCAAGCCTGGTCCGGGGAATCGACAACAAGCAACACAGAGATTCAAAGACGCATTCACGGAATTGGTCAAGAAACCCTTGGTGGCGCATTTTCACTTTCCTCCTCCTCTCTCTCCCTCTCTCTCTGTCTGTCTCTGGTAAATACACATGCCCTATTGTAAATTACTGGGTGGTCAGAAAAGTCATGACGTAGTTTTCTTTTCTTTTTTTTTACTATAGGGCACGTGCGCTCGCCAGACAGAGAGAGAGAGTGACAGAGAGACAGAAAGCGAGAAATCACCCCCCAGGGGGGATGGCCATGCCGCAATCCCTTCTCCTCCATTCTCCTCTCGGGATCTTGGGCACGCACGCACACGCACCGGCATGAGTTTAAGCCACCGGGTCCGGGACGCGAACCGCGGTCGACTACATGGGAGTCCAGTAACATAGCCATTACGCTAACTGCTGGTCCCATGACCTAGTTTTCTATGCAAAAATGTGCCTGACTTTTCCCACAACCCAGTTTAAAAAAATTATTTATATATATGTGTGAGTATCATACATGCATACACCTTTTTGGGATCCTTGATTGTATATATTTTTTTTTTCCTCAATCTTATTTTTTTAAAGGTTTTTGCCACAGGGCATGTGAACTCATTAAAGAGAGACAGAGACAGTGAGAAGGGAAAGTGAGAAATCACCCCCCAAGGCGGGGGTGACCACATGGCAATCCCTTTTCCATTCTCCTCCTGGGATTTTGGCATGCACACAGGTGCCTGGCATAATTTCCATCTTACCAAGTCTGGAACTCGAACTGTGATCAGCCCCGTGGGAGTCCAGTGCCTTAATCATTACGCCACCTGGTGGCCCCACTCAATAATTTTTAAGAATGTAAGAGAGTCCTAAGTGAGTACTATTGTGCTAAGGCTCTAAGATCTAGATGGTCTCCTCCATCAAATTTTCAGGCAATCAACAAAGAAAGAAAATTAGGCATTTTTAAAATGTAATAAGCTTGGGGCTGGCAGGTGGCATGGTGGTTAAAGGCGCTGAACTTCCATATGGCTGACCACAGTTCGAGTCTCAGGCCTGGTGGCTTGTCTTCTCACTTTTCCTTTCCCTTTCTCTCTGGTCAAGTTGAAAAATAATAAATAAAATAATATTTTTAAAAATTATTTTATTTAATTTCATTTATTCATTCGTTTATTTTAATTTGAATAGAAAGAGACACAGAAAGAGCGAGAGGGAAAGTGAGAAAGCACGCCACCAGGTCCAGGGCTCAAACCATGGTCGGCCAAGTGGGAGTGTCCAGCACCTTAACCACTGCGCTACCTGCTGGTCCCCTATAAAATAATATTTTTTAAAAATGTAATAAGCGGGACCAGCAGTTAGCATGATGGCTATGTCGCTGGACTCCCATGTAGTTGACCGTGGTCTGAGTCCCGGACCCGGTGGCTTAAACTCACACCGGGTGCATATATGTGCGTGCCCAAGATCCTGAGAGGAGAATGGAGGAGAAGGGATTGTGGCATGGCCCTGCCCATTGGAAGGTGATTTCTCACTTTTTGTCTGTCTCTCTCTGTCTTTCTGGCGAGCACATGTACCCTACAGCAAAAACCTCTCCAAAAAAAAAAAAGTAATAAACAGAAGACCAAATTATAAGAACACCATGAACTCTGATCAGTTCCAAACTGTGTTCGAATAAAAACCTGTAAGATTTAGGCCAGGAGGAGGTACAGTGGTACACAGACAAGTGGATCTCTGGGTGTTCCCAACCCAGAGCCTTCCTGGGCACACTGGGCTGATTGGGGCTATGGTTCACTGCAGCCTAGCACCCCACTGGAGGTGCCTACGTCTCTATTCCTTGATATCACTCTTTGTCTCTCTCTTATGAAAAAAGATGGATGAATAAACTTTAAAAACAAAAACAAAAAACCTAGGGGCCAGACAGAAGTGGTAAAATGAGATGCTTTCAGTGAGGCTGACCCAGCTGAGAAGGTTCCAGGTTCTTGTCCAGAGACCTCCCTGAGTATCCGAGCTATATGAATGCTTACGATCCAAGGCTGGCTGAAGCAGTGGGTGCTGTCATCAGGACCCTGTTCAGGGTGCTCTCTGTCTCTCTACCAAACACAGTAGTCATCCATTAAAACTGGGGCTGGCAGATGGCATGCAGGTAACGCTGGACCTCACATAGCCTACTCCAAAATGAGTCCTAGACCCGGCGGCTTGAAAGTCACTCTGCACGCATGTCCAGAATTCCAAAAGAAGAATGGAGAAGGGACTGTGGTGTGGCCATTCCCTGCCTCCCTCTTTGGGGGGTGAGATTGTGTGGGGGAAATGATTTGTCATTTTCCTTCTCTCCCTCTCTCTCCAGGGAGAGTATGCACCCTATAGCAAAAACCTTTAAAATAATTTTATTTGCAGTAGATAACCAAGTGAAAGAGACTAGTAGATTTCTCCTCTCTTGCTCATGGAAGGAAGAAATAAACTCAAAATAACATTAAAAAAAATCTTTTATCTATCTTTGTCCTTGGTTCCTGGAACAGACCTTCTAAGATCCTTGAAAGTTCCTGAATGATAGGGGATAGGAGTGCATTTAAAAAAATTTTTTTTAATTTATTTATTTCTTTTTTTGCTATAGGGCGCGTGCGCTCGCCAGACAGAGAGAGACAGAGAGACAGAAAGCGAGAAATCACCCCCCCCAGGGGGATGGCCACGCCGCAATTCCTTCTCCTCCATTCTCCTCTTGGGATCTTGGGCATGCACACACACTCGTCCGGTGTGAGTTTAAGCCACCGGGTCTGGGACTCAAACCGAGGTTGACTACGTGGGAGTCCAGCGACATAGCCGTTACGCTAACTGCTGGTCCCAAGGAGTGCATTTTGTTATCTGTAACAAGCTCCTTCTGATCATACCAGAGTTCATGTTTAGGGTGGGGCCCCTACCTAGCCTCAAGATGGAATAGATCACCAGAAAGACCAAGTGACTGTAGTGTCAAACTTTCAGCCCCACCCACTACCTCGAGGACTGAGCTCTGTAAAAACTCTTGAACAGATTCAGAGAGCTTCTGGATGGTAAACAAACCAAAGTTCTAGAAGAGAGGCACATCAGAAGAGGGCAGGGAAGCTCTGTATTCCTCACATCACCTTGCTCTGCACATCTCTTCCATCTGGCTGTTCCTGAGTTGTATTCTTTATAAAAAAATGAGTAAAGCTAGCAGGTGGCATGGTGCTTAAAGGTGCTGGACTCCCACATGGCCCACTGTGATTCAAGTCCCAGACCTGGACGCTTGCTATCTCACTTTCTCTCTCTCTCTCTGGTAAAATTTAAAAAAATAAATAATTCAAAAAAAAAAAAGGATTCTAGACCTGAGGGGAGAAAATGAACTACTGAAGCCAGTAATTGATGCAATTTAGTATAGACACTATGGATTAGATAATAATGTTATAAAAGTATTATATTACATTTCCTCGTTTTGAGGATTGGTCTATGGTTATGTTAGAGAATGTCCTTAGAAAATACATAATGAAGGGACCAGCAGTTAGCGTAATGGCTATGTTGCTAGATTCCCATGTAGTCGACCGTGGTTTGAATCCCGGACCTGGTGGCTTAAACTCACGCTGGGCGCGTGTGCGTGCATGCCCAAGATCCCCAGAGGAAAATGGAAGAGAAGGGATTGCAGCATGGCCATCCCCTCTGGGGGGTGATTTTTTGTTTTCTATCTCTTGAGCACACATGCCCTATAGCAAAATCCTCTCCAAAAAAAAAAAAAAAAGGAAAGAAAAGAAAATACATAATGAAGTAAGTAAAATAACTTTCTAACAGTTTACAGGAAGAAAATACATTTTTCTACTAGCTTTCCAAAAATTTAAACACTTAACAAGTACAAAAATATCTTATTTTGAAGTAAAAATTTTGAAATATTATCTGACTATTCTGTATAGCTAGTAACAAATTAGTAACAAGCTTCTTTACCAATGACTAAGGGTTAAAAAAAGCTAATTAAGTCTCCTATCACCCCCATGCACAGACATGATGTCCTCCTGCTGAGGGGTGAGCCTTTCCCTCTTCCTCTGAGCCCAGCAGGAACTGGAGCCATCTCTGAGGCAAAAGTCTCATTTGGACTGTCTCTGGAAGGCTCCAGGCAGGCTCAATGTCATAAACAAATGGCACCCTTCCAGCAGGTACAAACTGGAATCACTAGTCTGTCCTCTCTCTTTGGATGGATGCAGCCCAGTTCTGAACAGTCTTCCAGGGAGACTTAGGTAATCTGTTTAGATTATACATTTCACTATTACTTTACAGCCTTGACTGATCTAACCTGTGCCTAGTTCTGTTTAGGGCTCTTACACACACACACACACACACACACATACACACGTCAGCATTGTAGAAATAAGTAAGATAGCTTTAGATCCATACCACTTTGAACCAATGAAAGTTACATGCATAACCTTGCCCTCCTATAAGTCTCCCTTTAACAATGGACATAAATACTAAAGAAAGCAATAACATCTGAATATAACAAAAATAAGTAGGAAAGGAAAGTGTACACTTGACATAAAAACCAATAGAGTAAAGTAGAAAAAAGGCTTCTTTCAAACTAATATTCCCATAACTTCTCTGGGTAAAAAAGCATTTGGAGTCTGGACAAAACCCAAGCTATAGATTTGACAAGATTGCCTAGAGGAAAACCCGATCTCTGTAAATGAAAAATAACAGATGCTAACCCTGGTGAAGAAGGACCACCTGTCAAAGACTAGCACACGGGCTGTGTGTGTGTGTGCACACACACCTATGCACATCTCATCACTCTTCAGATAAAGAGGCTATTTCATAGAGACAAGATCAAACTTCATTCCCCATCTTTCACCATTAACAAAAATCAACTCGAAATGGGTCAAGGATCTGAACCTAATGGTGGTTGAGGGCGCTGGACTCCCACATAGCCGACCACAGTTTGAGTCCTGGACCTGGCAGCTTGCTTTCTCACTCCCCCGCCCCACTCTGTCCCTCTCTGGTCAAATTAAAATAAATGAATACATAAATAAAGTTAAATAAAGTATTTTTTTTTTTTTTTAATCTGAACATAAGACCTCAAACTATAAAACTACTGGTGGAAAACACTGGGGGAACTCTGGGAGACATTGGGGTAGGCAAAGACTTCTTAAATAAGACTCCCAAAGCATGGGCAATAATCCCTAAAATAGACAAGTGGGACTATATCAGATTATGAAATTTCTGCACACCAAAGAACACAGTGGTTAGTGTGAATAGACAACCCTCAGAATGGGAGAATATTTTTGTAAAATATGCCTTAGATAAGGGACTGATAACCGGAACACAAAGGGAACTCAAGTGCTTACCTGAAAAAAAAAAAAAAAAAGTCTAACTCAATTAAAAGATGGGAAAATGAGTTGAACAAAAATCTCTCTAAGGAAAACATACGAAAAGCCAAAAAGCTTATGTGGAAATGCTCAACGTCCCTCATCATAAGGGAGATGCGGATTAAAACCACAATGAGATGCCACCT
The DNA here is from genome assembly GCA_026018925.1 of Tupaia tana. NCBI lineage: Eukaryota > Metazoa > Chordata > Mammalia > Scandentia > Tupaiidae > Tupaia > Tupaia tana. Next base: position 39,649,746 of record JAKSZU010000022.1, read on the forward strand.
AACCCCTGTCAGAATGGCGAATATTAAAAATATAAAAAGTGATGTAAGTGTTGGCAGGGCTGTGGTAAAAGGGGAACTCTCCTATACTCTTGGTGGAAATGTAAACTGGTTCAGCCACTGTGGAAAACAATATGGAGGTTCTTCAAAGATCTACACGAGAAGAAAACCAGTCTCAGAAAGAAGTTCCACAGGACTAGCATGTGCAGGCACCTGGAGAACAGCTGGAAAGTCACTCACCTCCTGAAGGACCCGCACACCGGGTAAAACCGACAACCATGTGATGTGTGCTCTCCAGATGAAGGCACATAGAACTACCATTTGATCCAGCAATCCCACTTCTGGTAGCTACCCAAAGGACAGGAGAACTCTCAGTTGGAAAAGCACTTGCATATCAATGTCTCTTACAGCATTATTCACGATCACCAAGACATGGAACCAATCCAAATGTCCACAAACAGACGAATGGGTGGAAAAAGTGTGGCATATATACTCTATGGAATATTATTCAGCCATAAAACAAGACCCTGGTATTCGATAAAAAGTGGTAAAATATGGAAGATCTCCCGAGTGAAGCAAGCCAGGATATGAAAGAAAGATATTGTATGTATCCAGTTAATATATACCAACTATCTGCACTTCATGGTAGAGATTGAAATATTGGAGGGCATAAAAGCAGTGTAAATAGTTATGGATGCTGAAGACAGTGTGGAACAGGGTGGGGTGAGAAGGGAAGAATATAGAGAAGGATAGCAAGAGAACAAATAGAGAGGTATGACATTAGAGGGACACAGGAATGGTTAAAAATATTTTTAATTTTTTAGAGTTTTTTTGGTATAGGGTACGGTGAGCCCACCAGAGAGAAAGAAACAGAAAGTGAGAAATCACCCCCCTGGGAGAATGACCACACCACAATCCCTTCTCCATTCTCCTCTCAGGATTTTGGGCACACATACACACATGCTGAGCATGAGTTTTTAAGCCGTCGGATCTAGGACTCGAACCACAGTCCACTACATGGGAATCCAGCAACGTAACAATTACGCCACCTGCTGGCCCTGAGGGGAAAAAAACTATATATATATTTTTTTTTTTTTCTTTTTTTTAAGTGGCTAACAGTCATTTTGGAGAAAAAAATGATAAAAGTCAAAGAGACTAGTGATTTATTGAGTCCAAAGCCTAGGCACTTTCTGTATAAAGACCGTGTGCCAGGGTTATGGGGGGAGTACAAAGACATGCTTCAAGGAAGAAAACTCAGATGTGGAGCAAAAAGCAATGAAACTATCTGACTCTGAAATAGAAATAATCAACAAAAATGTCATTTTTGGCCACCAAAGACTGCATCATTTAAATACCAAATCAAATCTAATCATAAAATGATCTCCTTAATGCAGAAAGACAGCAGTACTGCCTCACCGAAAATGTGTAATGCACTTTATTCCCTGATTACACTGAACATCTGCCCTGCACAAACCCACACTCTCTCACCGAGTCCCCTGATGCCCAAAGATACTCATCCTAGTGCAGTGAAGAGTACATCGAGGTCCAGCCACTGTGCACAGAACAGAGAACCTCTCAGTAAAACTGAAGCCATATGGGAAGACCCAGGGTTTGGATCTTGGGTTGCCCTCAACACTCCAGGCACGTCCATGATCCTGGACTGCTGGAAGATAATACGGGAGACTGTGGCATGACAAGACCCAGTTAGGGGTCCCTGTCTCTGACTCTCTGTCTCCTTGTCTCTCTCATGAAAGAAACAAATAAGCTTAAGGGGGGGTACTATATAAGGCTGCACGGTTTCTACCGAACCAGGGTGAGGGTATACTCTGGAATTAAACCCCAAATTGTTCATTATGCCAACCTACAAGAGCTGACAAACACTGTCTAAGACAATCTAGCTGAATGAGAGGGAAAATTAAATTGGAACACTTGGGGTCAGCAGGTGGCATGGTGCTTAAGGAACTGAATCCCACATGGTTGACTGCGAGGTTCTAGTCCCAGACCCAGTGGCTTAAAAAAACATGCCAGGCATATGTACTTGTGTGCCCAAAATCCTGAGAGGAGAATGGAAGTGAAGGGACTGCAGTGTGTCCATCCCCCTGGGGAACGAAGTTGTCACTTTCCTTCTCTCTCTCTCCAATGAGTACACACGGACTATAGCAAACCTAAAAAGAATTAAAAATAAGAAATAAAAAAGTGGGGGGCTGGCAGGTAGCATAATGGTTAAGGATGCTGGACTCCCACATTGCTGACTGTGGTTTAAGTTCTGGACTTGGCAGCTTGCTTTCTTGCTTTCCCTCTCTCTCTCTTTCTCACATATTCTGTCCCTCTCTGGTCAAAATTAAAATAAATAAATAAATAAATAAAGTTAAATAAAATGTTAAAAAAGAAATTTAAAAAGTGGAATACCTGACAACTGCCAAATCTCAAAGACAGAGATTCCAGGCCTGCATTTGAACAGAAGGTTTAATGAAGTACTAGTCTTCTGGTCATTCTGGCAACAAGTAGTTATTAAACATTCTTGGGACATATTCTCAAGTTGATATTTCCCCAGCACTGCAGCCAAAATAAAATGTCTTTCCAAAAAAGGGAAGGGGAGTGAGTGATAGAAAAAGGACAGGATGAGGAGCTAATTCTCCTTACCGTTCACCACGGCAGACAAGAATGAGGACTGCAACTCACTGTTACATAATAGTAAAGTTGAACAAAAGGCCCAGCTACGTCCACAGTGACAGCTGCACAGCACCGTAGACCTGGGGCTGGACACTGCCACTCAGCCATACTAACCCACAAACTACAGCCATTTCCGGAATCTCATTGCTTTTCCCATTAACCAAAGACAAAAAACACAGGCTTCCCTAAGAATTCTGACAGGATGGTACCTTTACATTCAAGTGTCCCCACTTAAAGACATTCCTGCCTTTATTTTTTTTAATTTGCCAGAAGGCATGTGTGCTCACAGAAGACAGATGGGAGAGGGAGGGTGAAGAAGTACCCACCCCCCCATGGAGGACTGTCCACCACAATCCATTCTCTTACATTTCTCCTTTTGAGATTTTGGACACACTCGGTGTTTCCTTTTATCTTTTATTTTTTAGGAGTTTTTTGTTTGTTTGTTTTTGCCTTAGGGCATGCGCACTCATTGGAGAGAGATGGACAGAGACAGTGAGAGGGAAAGTGAGAAATCACCCCACAGGGGGGGGGGGACAGCAGCACCACAATCCCTTCTCTTCCATTCTCCTCTTGGGCTTTTGGGCATGCACATACACATGCCTTGCGTGAGTTTCAAGCCACCAGGTCTGAGATTCGAACTGAGTTCAGTCATGTAGTAGTCCAGCGACATAACCGCTATGCCATCTGCTGGCCCCATGTGGCATGTTTTTCAAGCCTCCAGGTCCAGGACTCAAACCACACAGTTGCCCATGTGGTATCCAGCTGGCCCAAGACATTCCTGCTCTTAACAAAGTTCATTTCATTAAGCTGTTTTTGCACTAGCTTAGATATGAAATACTAGGCAAGCCTCTACTTACATTTTTACAGAATACTAGTATTAAACAAACTAGACTTTACTCTTTCAAGAAATAAAATTGAAAAATTATAATGATGTATTTTGAATTTGGGTAGGCTTCTAAAAAATACCACTCATGGGACCAGCAGTTGCATAGTGGTTAAGGCGCTGGACTCCCACATGGCCAACCACAGTTCCCAGACCTGATAGCTTGAAAAATCATGCCAGATGAGAATGCATATGTACCCAAAGTCCCAGGAGCAGAGTGGAGGAGAAGGGATTGCAGTGTGGCCATCCCCTCACTGTCTCTGTCTTTCTCTCTCTCTTACGAGCGCACATGCTCTATGGCAAAACCTTAAAATAAATCAACTTTATTTTTAAAAAAGAAAAAAATACCACTCTCATAAAACGACAAAAAGGATCCATGCAGTTTAATAAATGCCTTTAATGTTGCTGTTATCTTTGATCAATAACTATGAAATACACTCCATTTCAAATTTCTGAATTAACCCAAACCAACATTAAGTGTGTCATTTTAGTTTCCCTTCTGAATCTATTTTAGCAGTGAAAGCCTGCAAAAGTATCTGCCAAAGAAAATTCTGTAAAACAAGAAAAAGAAAAAGAAAAAAAAATTACTAAGAGAGTATTTAAATACCAAGTATACCAGAGTCATAAAGGCAGGACAGCACCTGAGAAAGATTCTAGATCAACAGCTCTGGAAACTAACTGGTGGAAGCAACAAGACAGCAACATAGTAAAAAAAAAAAAGACAAACCTACAAATTGGACAAGGACTTAATGCTTTGTGCCTTGACAGACAAGAGAACTTACAAATTCTTACTACATCTAGAAGTGTAGATAAAATTATAATAAACATTCTTTTTTAAATGCACAGCTGTGATTACAAAGCAGTAATAGAAATCCCCAAGGACCAAGAATGAAAAGCAGACTGAAAACACAGACCAATACTCTTGAGAGCTGACACAGCAGTAGTTCTGGGAGAAGGGGAGGGTACCAATCTCAGAGAAAAATATCAAAAGCTAAGAGACAATGCCTCGGGATCTGGGAAGATAAAAAGGAGACTGTAACCTCTACATTTAGCCAAGACATTGAAGAGCTATACTCTCATAAAACAGTGGGCTAGCAGGGGTAAAAAAATCAGCCCACCAACACCGAAGATAACATAGAAGCTTGTAGGGACCAGCAGATGGTGTAATGGTTACATTACTGGACTCCCATGTAATGGACCATGGTTTGAGTCCTGGACCCAGTGGCTTAAATTCACACTGGGCATGTGTGTGTGCATGCCCACAATCCTGAGAGGAAAATGGAGGACAAGGGACTGCAGCCTGGCCATCCCCCCTGGAGAGTGATTTCTCACTTTCTGTCTCTCTGTTTCTCTCTGTCTTTCCAGCGAGCACACAACTATAGCAAGAATTTCTCTTAAAAAAGAAAAAGAAGTTGTATCAAACCAGGACAGAGAAGGGGGACGGGAAGTATCCAGTGGGAGTCTATAACCACCGTCCGCCCTTGAACTTGGCAGGTTGAAATATAAACTTGCCTACATGGTTCAAGAAATTAACCAAAACTTAGGACCAGCAGTTAGCGTAATGGCTATGTCGCTGGACTCCCACGTAGTAGACTGCGGTTCGAGTCCCGGACCCGGTGGCTTAAACTCACGCCGGGTGCGTGTGCATGTGTGCCCAAGATCCTGAGAGGAGAATGAAGGAGAAGGGATTGTGGCATGGCCATCCCCTCTGTGGGGTGATTTCTCGCCTTCTATCTCTCTGTCTCTCTCGGTCTGGCGAGCGCATGTGCCCTATAGCAAAACCTCTCCAAAAAAAAAAAAAAAAAAAAAAGAAAGAAAGAAATTAACCAAAACTGAAGTGTTCTTAGCTAAGTGATACACCTTGGTTGTCCAGAAGCAAATGGAAAACATCTCTAGTTCATACTGCAATGCAGGCCACATAAAATGTCCACAGATAAAGCCTTGCTAAATGCTAAAGATGAGCTCACAATGCAAAAATATAAACACATAAGGGACTAACCAAACAGAAGCAAAAGTCAACAGGGTTAGACTCCTAAAATCTACAGGTAGTAGAATTACCAGGAAAAGAGAGATTATCAATACATCACTATCTCAAAAGATGTAGAAAGGCTTTGATAAAATTCAGAATACATTTATGATCATAAAAATGAGCACACTCTTAGCAAACTACAGGAAGACTTCTTTAACCAGAGAAAGGGAGTCTACCAGAAACAACCACTGCACTTAGTATGAAAGAAACACTGGGGGCATACTCTTTACATTCAGGAAAAACACAAGGTTGCATACTATCAGTGTTTCTACTAACATCAAATTAGAGATTTTAACCAACAAGTAAGAAAGGGGTGGGGGAGACGACATAAGCACTGGCACAAAGACTGAACATTATCAGCAGTTTAGGATTATATTATTTCAACCTAGAAATCTACAGGCAAACCATTAGAAATATAGCGAGCTCAGTAAGGTGGTAAAATGAAAGATCAGGGGCTGGCAGGTGGTGTGGTGGTTAAGGGCACTGGACTCCCACACGGCCAACTGTGGTTTGAGTCCTGGACCTGATGGGCTTGCTTTCTCACGTTCTCTCTCTCTCTCTCTCTCTCTGGTCAAAGTTAAAATAAATAAAGTTAAATAGAATAATTATTTTGTAAAAAATGAAAGATCAATGTGGAAAAATCACTTTCTATATGCAATGAGCACTCATTAAGAAAATAGGAATTTGTTGTATTGCCAGAGGGCATGTGTACTTGAGAGAAAGCAAAAGTACCCCCAATGGGACATAGTCATACCACAATCCCACAATCCCTTTCCTCTATTTCTCCTTCCTATCAGGATTTTGGGCACACACGCAACACACACTTAGCATGTGTTTTCAAGATACCAGGCCTGGAACTTGAACCATGGTTAGTCTTATGGAATCCAGCCCCTTTAACCACTGCACTATGGAGCCAGCCCAAGAAAGCATAATATCAAAAAATGCTATTTAGGGCGGGCTCCATAGTACAGTAACTAAGTGCTGTACCAAAGCCAGATCCCACGTTGCTAATGAGGGTTCAAGTCCTGGCCCCTGAAGCTTGAAAAACACACCAAGTATGGGATAGGGAATTTGGAGGAAGAACTATGACATAACCAGGTCCCGTGGTGGGGGTGTTCGGGGTGTGCTTTTTCTTTCTTTCATGTATGTGCATGCTCATGTGGGTGTGTGCACTCCAGCATTAAAATATATATATTATTTACAATAGCAACAATAACTATGTGGTATGTTTCAGATGCTCAATTCTGGCAACTCATGCAGTCTTCCCAAATCAATTGAGGACTAGCAATTAGGCCGAGGGGTATGCAGGCATGAAAGGCCTCTTTGTTCTAATCTCAGCTCCAGAAACTGACTTCAGGAGTCACACACAGTACTCTCCACTGTCACCAACAAAATGGGAAGAAATAAGGTTTCTCTCATTTGGAGTTAAAGAAAGAAATGAAACACACAACTTCAAATGAAAAGCTCTTTACTAACAGGGTTCTTTGAAATATATACATGCTCCTGCAAAGCTGTGATTGCCCTCTTTTAACTCTTTTTTCTTCCACTAGATCACACTTGAGTTGGCTTCTTCAAAAGGCTACATCTAGTTTAGCAAAAAACAAATGTCTATGCTTTGCTGAATCCTAGTAGAACCAATTAACCTTCTTCAGAGGGCTAAAGGGAAGGGGAAACTCCAAGAGCCCCTCTTAGAACCCTTACGCCGTCTCCCCATTCCCAATTCCTCACTCTGTCTCTACACGATTATGCATGCTTATTTCAAGTCATATCTTCAGTTAAATCAATTGAGGACCCCAAACCCAATGCATTCTCCTAACTGTGGCCCACAATGAAGCATCCTTGTTTCCCTGTGTGAAGCACAAACTGCTTCATTGCTTTGTGAAGGTAATCCTAGCCTGTGGAATTCTCGAGGCCTTACCAGGCCCTCAAATGCTTCGGAAGGTTTCTATCTGTACATGCCATTAACACCGGCATAAAGATGCTACTGGGCCACCGCAGCAGCACTGTGGTAAAGCAACACTCTGCAATGCTGGGCCCTCACAGGAAGGTCCTAGGCTCACATCCCGAGCCCTCCCTGTACACACCAGGCATGCGCATGCCTGTGATCTGGGCTGGCTGAGGCTGGGGGTGGATTGTGGCATGAGGCTCCTGATAAGGGGACTTCTCTCTTGCTATAAATTTTTTAAAAAGCTATAGCCAGTAGACTCAAACTCCTGAAAAGCCCATCCGTAACTGAATCAATTATTTAATTTTGCTAACGTTAACCAAAGGTTGTCCTCTCTGCTGCCTTCTAAACTACAGGAAGTGACAGATATTTAAGGAAGATTTAGAAATAACCGTAGCATGTCTAGAGAATTATTTGAGAGAAATTCCAGGGAAAGGAAAAGGATCACGATCCTATGGAGGACAAACTGACACTCTGTCACCTAAGAACTAGATCTCAGACATCTGGGACTTTTCTAGCATCAGGGAGTATCAACACTTTCATAATCTGCAGACTTAGCCATTGGTTAAAACCCACTAAATAGGCCCAGCTCCACAAGATAGTAGTAATACACTGCTCAAGGGAAGCCAGATCATACATGACAACCTCAGTTCAAATCCACAGCCTGGTCAACCTGAAAGGCATTAGGCACATACGTGAGTGTTCAGGATTAGACCAGCTGAAGGATCAGATAAAGGGGACTGCATGGCGACCAAACCCGGGTGAAGGTGCTCCTTTCTCTCTCACTCTCACACATGCACACGCTCTATCATGAATAAATAATACGAAAAAACACTCGCTAAATGTACTACAAAATGCTTACATACAGAAAAAAGACAGACAGACAGAGGAAAAAGAGCCAGTCCCATAGCGTAGTGACTAGGGGAGCCAGATCCCACATGGATAACCACAGTTTAAATCCCGGCCCCAGTGGCTTAAAAAACAAGCCAGGCTCGGGAACCAGCAGTTAGCGTAATGGCTATGTCGCTGGACTCCCACGTAGTCGACCGCGGTTCGCGTCTCGGACCCGGTGGCTTAAAACTCACGCCGGGCGCGTGTGCGTGCGTGCCCAAGATCCCGAGAGGAGAATGGAGGAGAAGGGATTGCGGCGTGACCATCCCCCCTGGGGGGTGATTTCTCATTTTCTGTCTCTCTGTCTCTCTCTGTCTGTCTGGCGAGCGCACATGCCCTATAGCAAAAACCTCTCAAAAAAAAAAAAAAAAAAAAAAAAACAAGCCAGGCGCATGTATGTGCACGCTCCAAACCCCAACAAGATGGGGAAATAAAGGAGAGCAGTGTGACCACACCCCATCAGGCAGTACTTTATCCCTCATTGTCTGTCTCTGGCAATTAAAAAAAAAAAAAAAAAGAAAAGAAAGAAAGAAAAAGAAACCTTTCTCAACAAAATGATAAAGCAAATGTGATGTAGCACTACATTCTGAATGCTAACCCAAACAACTTCTGATAAACTCTTTGTGGGAAAAACCATGACACAGAAACCAAAAGGTTCAGGGCCAGCAGATGGCGTGGATGTTAAGGTAGCTGGATCCCATATGGTCAGCTGTATGCTTCAAGTCCCAGATCTGGCTAGAGCCAGGCACACTCTGGGTGCATATGCATGTGTGCCAAAAAACCCAAGATGAGACTAGAGGAGAAGGTATTACAGCATGGCCACCCCCCTGCTGGGGGATTCCTCACTTTCTCCATCTCTCTCTCTCTCTCTCTCTCTCTCTGGCAAGTGCATACACCCTATAGCTCAAAAGCTAAAAGAAACCAAAAGGTTCTTTTACCAAAATGTACATTCTCTACACCTTGACATAAAGAGATTCTGAGGTCTTAGACTGGACTGTCCTATGAAGTTTCAGAGAAAAAGTAGAAGGGATGAATGAGAACCAATACTTGGAAAACTCTTAAATCAGGGAAACCAAAGCCTTTACTTAAGGATACAACCTCTAGAGTACTAGTCAAAACAAATAAACAAAAACACTGAATAATAAGAGAGGTTAAAGAAAGGTGGAAGATGATGGCTGCACACAGATGTCCTACTAACACATTCTGGAGCCCAAAAAATCTGAACAACCTCAGGTCTTCTTACTCATAATGAGTTTATGTCCTTTGGGTCAGAAATTGACCCAGCCTAGTCCAAGTTTAAATGAACAAAACAGCTCACTATTGTGGAAGATCTGGTGGTCTCCAGAACGTCGACTTCTAAAGAGCCACGCTCCGAAAAATTCTGTACAGTTCAACAAAGACTTATTAAACTACCCTCTGTGGGGCAGACACAAATATACATAGCTCCGGTTAGGAAAGGGGAAAGGAACTGAGAGAAGGCAGAGTGAGTTTTGAGGCGAGACCTGGACAGTTAGGTAAGGTCAGGGAGCAGGAGGAGGCGGGGGCTGCCTACACTGGGGAGAGCTCAGTTGTAGTGCACTTCATGGACAACGGTAAGGAGACAACAGGAAAGGGCAGCATGTGTTTAAGAAGATCCAAGAAGGTAGTATGGCTGAAGCATAAAGCAGAAAACATGGGAGAAGACAGAAAATGAGCCTGTAGAAGTAACAGGTCCAAGATCATGGAAACTCTGGATACCCATTGATGAGGCTGGCACTGTTTTGTTTTTGTTTTTAAAGTTTATTTACTCCTTTCATGAGAATGAAAGATAAAAAGACAGAAAGGCAAGCGAGCACCTTCGGCAGGGTTCCACACAGCAGTCTCCCCACCACACACGCCTTCCTGGAGGGTCGCGGGCAGGGTCGTGGGCAGGGTCGTGGGCAGTACCTGGAGGACCAAACCTGCCATCTCCCATGTGGGTCTGGCATCACTGGAACAGCACGGGACTGCGGTGAACTGAGCAGGCCCAGGAGACGGGACTTCATTCTCCGAGGAAGAACACAATGCCACGGTCAGATCTACCTTTCATAAAGATCACTCTATAACAGAGAATGTCGGCTAAAAGCACCTGTGCGTCCAGTTTCAAAGTGAAAACAAATCCCAGCTCGGTGTGCTGTGTGACCTTGGGCAAGTTACTAATCTCTCTGGACCAGTGTTCTAACTTATAAAATGAAGATATCCCTTACTTTCAAAGTTTAAGAAGATCAAGTGGTGAATGAATATAAATATAAATTATACTATGAAGATACACAGCTCAGTACCTGGCATAAGTATTCAAAACAGTCTGGAAGAAAATTTGCTGGAAGAAACGTGGACAATGGACTAGGAGAGAATGGAAAATGGAAGGCCAGTTAAAGCCAGAGTGGTTAAGGCAGTGGTGGTTAAGGCAACTGGAACCCACAAGGCCAGTTACATAGTTAGAGTCCCGGACCAGGTGGCCTAAGGAACATGCTGGGCACATGTGCGTGTGTGCCCAAAAACCCAAGAGAAGAATGTAGAAGGGTTGTGGCATCCATCCCCCCAGGGGGTGCTTTTTCATTTTCCCTCCCTCTCTCCCTCTCTGCTAAGCTCAGGTGTCCTATAGCAAAACTAAAACCAAAACAAAATGGTAAAAAAGAAAAAAGCCACAGGAAAGGCCAGATTTGAAAACTACTCGGAAGGTATAAAATAACCAACCAAACAGAAAAAAAAAACCTAAGACCAGCAGAGTTACTGTTCTTCAGGCCTCAATGAAAGGGTAAAAGACACATGAGGTTTCTTTCCCACATATCTGCAACCAGGGCCCAGTGCTGCTGCTGCCACCTCCTCCACGCAGCAGTCCAGGCTGGAAACCAGACACTGCCCGTAACTGTCACTGCGGGCACTGCTGAAGGGGCTGTGGGGGGCCACAGGATAGGTCTTTGGTGTCAGAGAGGCCTGGTTTAACAGCACCACTTAACTGAAGTAAATTACCTAGCTCCTTTTTTTTTTTTTTTAAAGAATTATTTAACTTTATTTATTTATTCATTTATTTTTTATTAAGAGGTTTTTGCTAAGGGCGCAGACAGACAGAGAGAGACAGAGAGACAGAAAGCAGGAAATCACCCCCCAGATGGCCAGAGGGATCTTGGGCACGCACGCACACGTGCCCGGCGTGAGTTTAAGTCCGGGACTCGAAACTACGTGGGAGTCCAGCGACATAGCCATTACGCTAACTGCTGGTCCCATTAATTCATTTATTTTTAAATGGACCAGAGAGAAACAGAGCGACAGAGAGAGGGAAAGTGAGAAAGCAAAGTGAGAAAGCACCAGGTCTCAAACTGCGGTTGGCCATGTGGGAGTCCAGTGCCCTTAACCACCATGCCACCTGCCGGCCCCACCCAGCTCCTCTTAACCCACACAGTAGGGCAATGACACCTATACCTCGGGTGCTGCGAGGGGTCAGCATATGACCCAGCGACGTGAGCACTTGACAACTTAGCACAGCACAGACCAGCCCGACGCGGGTGAAATATGCTTCCCGGTGTCTCATGAGAGTACTGTACGGCCACCCAGTGGCTCCAGCCCATCCGGACACTCCTGCAGCTGAGACTGCCCAGGACACGGCAGTACACTGGCTCTCACGGAGGCAACCAATGCTCCACTCAGGGAGAGCTCGTCTTCACCTCCAATGTGTGTAACATCTTCCCCCATAGTATGTGCTATCTTGTTCCTGAACAATCTGATTTCAGGGAACTTTTCTCTGGAGCAGCAGCTGGGATAGAGTTTTACCCAAAAGTTCAGTAAAAAATTGGCCTGAAGCCCAGAAAGCAGGCATTTCTCCCAGACAAAACTGGATACACCAACTGTACAAACAACGAGTGGATAAGACAGGAGGGAAGGGAAGAACGCGAAGACAGAATAACCCACACAGAAAAGCCTACCCATAGCTTTTCTGAAGAGAACCAAGCAGGATCTAGAATTTATCAGTTTGGACTGGAAGCAATCAGGAAGGCAAAGAGTTACCAAGTATCTGATACCAAAGTTACTAACTTTGAGATATCTGAGACATAAATATTCTCCATGTTAAGGTGGAAGAAAGACTTATGGAAGCAGAAGAGCCAAATGCTCTCATTAAGATTCAAGACTCCTGAGAAAGGATGCCAGAGAGAGATGACCTAGGGAAGAATACCAGTGGAGATAAAATTTAAACACATTAAATGTGCAAAAGTAACAGTTTCTACTTCAATAGGCTATTTTGTTGACACTGCTACTGTTACACAGTTGTCTCTTAAGGAATGTTTTCATTGATACTTCACAAGGCTCTCTGCTATCTCGCATATGGAATAAGGAAAGTGAACCTTCTAGGGAGAAAAACTTGTCCTTGTGCCTTGGATAAGAAATTGATATTTTTTAGGGACCAGCAGATGGCGTAATGGTTACATTGCTGGATTCCCACAGAGTTGATCGTGGTTCAAGTCCTGGACCCGGCGGCTTAAACTCACGCCAGGCGCGTGTGCATGTGTGCCCAAGATCCCGAGAGCAAAATGGAGAAGGGATTGCAGCATGGCCAAATCCTCTGGGGGGTGATTTCTCTCTGTCTCTCTTTCCTGTGCACACGTGCACGCTCACACACATGTGCATAATAATTCTAAGGCTCACTCTGTGCAGTGGTAATGGGCTGCTCAAGAAAAGCCAGGTCCCACATGGCAACTACCGTTTGAATCCCTGGCCTGGTCATGCCAGACACAAACATAGATGCCCAAATTCCAACAGGGTGGAGATCGGAGAAAGGGGATCATGGTGTGACCAGAGCCTCTGGAGGGTGCTCGTCTCTCTCATAAGTGCACAGGCACTCTATCATGAATCAAGGAGAAGGAAGAAAATAATTTCAAAAGAGATAATATTCAGAAGTCAAACCACACATGTGGTTTGGATCAGTTCAAAAATTTTATGAAGATTCCAGCTGATAGTCTCTGCATATTCATCCTCTTCTTTATCATTTCCACCAAGTCTTTGTAAGTCAGTAATTCTCTATAACCTTCAATTCTTTTTTGATTTATTTTTTCCTGGGGCCGGCAGGTGGAGTGGTGGCTAAGGGTGCTGACTCCCACATGGCTGACCACAGTTCAAGTCCTAGACCTAGCAGCTTGCTTTCTCACTTTCCTCCTCTCTCTCTCTGTACCTCTCTGGTCAAATTGAAATAAATAGGGACCAGCAGTTAGCATAATGGCTATGTCGCTGGACTCCCACGTAGTCGACCATGGATCACGTCCCGGACCCAGTGGCTTAAAACTCACGCCGGGCGCATGTGCGTGCATGCCCAAGATCCCGAAAGGAGAATGGAGGAGAAGGGACTGCGGCGTGACCATCCCCTCTGGAGGGTGATTTCTCACTCTCTGTCTCTATGTCTCTCTCTGTCTGTCTGGCGAGCACCCACGCCCTATAGCAAAAACCTCTCAAAAAAAAAAAAAAAATTGAAATAAATAAAGTTGAATAAAATAATTCTTTAAAAAATTTTTTTCCTCTACAGGATACTAACCAACCTATTACTACTCACTCACCTAGCCACCTAAATAATTTGTCAGTGATTAACAATTATTTTTGGGACCAGGAGATGGTGTAATGATTATGTCGCTGGACTCTCACATGGCCGACCATGGTTCCAGTCCCTGACCTGGTGATTTGAAACTCATGCTGGGCACATGTGCATATGTACCCAAAATCCTGAGGGGAGAATGGAGGAAAAGGGATTGTGATGGCCATCTCCTCTCCTCTTTCTCACTTTCTGTCTCTCTGTCTCTCCAGCAAGCCAACGTGCCCTATAGTAAAAATCTCTCTAATAATAATAATAATAATAAAGAATTTGGGGGGGAGGGGGGGACCAGCAAATGACATAGTGGTTAGGGTGCTGAACTCCCATATGGCTAACTGTGGTTCGAGTCTCGGACATGGCAGCTTGAAAATCATGCTGAGCACATGTATATGTGTGCCTAAAATCCCAAGAAGAGAAGGAAGGAGAAGAGACTGTGGTATGACCATCTCCCCTGGGGGGAAGGGGTGATTTCTCACTTTCCTTCTCTTTGAATCTGTCTCTCTCCTTTCTGACAAGTATACATACCCTATGACAAAAACCTAAAATAACCATAATAAAATACAATTTTTTTTCCAGTCAGAAGTACTGATAGTGACTGAAGAAATCAGTATTCACAATAGAGATTATGTAAGCCAATGTTACCTTTACCTATATAAAGTATAGGTAAAAATGCCTTATTTCACTTTTTTTAAAAAGTATTATTTGCCAGACAGCACATGTGGAAAGTGGCCAATCTGAGTAAACATGGTGACCTTTAGACACATGTAAAAAAGTCGTTTTGTGAGTTGTCATTTACACAGTGATTAAAACAATTTACATGCACTTTTGTCCGGAACCGCCATCTTCCAGTAATTAACAAAAATGACGAACACAAAGGGAAAGAGGAGAGGCACCCGAAATATGCTCTCTAGGCCTTTTAGAAAACATGGAGTGGTTCCTTTGGCAAAATATATGCGAATCTACAAGAAAGGTGATATTGTAGACATTAAAGGAATAGGTACTGTTCAAAAAGGAATGCCCCACAAATGTTACCATGGCAAAACTGGAAGAGTCTACAATGCTGTTGGCATTGTTGTGAACAAACAAGTTAAGGGCAAGATTCTTGCCAAGAGAATTAATGTGCGTATTGAGCATATTAAGCATTCTAAGAGCAGAGATAGCTTCCTAAAACGTGTGAAGGAAAATGACCAGAAAAAGAAGGAAGCCAAAGAGAAAGGGACCTGGGTTCAACTAAAGCGCCAGCCTGCTCCACCCAGAGAAGCACACTTTGTGAGAACCAATGGAAAGGAGCCTGAGCTACTGGAACCTATTCCCTATGAATTCATGGTATGATGGGTGTTAAAAATAAACTAATCCGTGGTCTATTAAAAAAAATAAAAACAATTTACATGCAACTACACTAGCTGCCTGAAACTGCAGAGCAGTATCTGTTTAAAGAAAGCCCCATGTGGGGCCGGCAGTGGCATAATGGTTAGGGGCACTGGACTTCCACATGGCTGACCACGGATCAAGTCCTGGACCTGGTGGCTTGCTTTCTCGCTTTTCTCTCTCTCACTCTGTCCCTCTCTGGCTAAATTAAACAAACCAAGAAACCTAAATAAAATAACTTAAAAAAAGAAGAAAGTCACGTTGTTTGTCAGAATTCACTCCAAAAGATCAAACTACATGGTGCCAGTTGTCCTCCCAGCTTCAGCTGATTAACATCTGAAAACAATTGGCTCTGCATTCCTTTTCCTCTTTCCACATTTTCTGCCCTTTAAAAATACAAACCTGGGACTGGTTTGCTATCTCCATCAGAGAAGGCAGGCCCACCCGATCCTCACTTTCCTACACTTGTATGTCTTTGTGTGTTTATTTCTAATCCACAACCCATCCACCCCCCCCCCCAAAAAAAATGTGTTCTGTTGAGTGAGTCCCAATAGGCACATGCGTTTGCCAGAGACAAGAGAGGTAGGAAGCACCCACCCACCCTCAAGGAGCATGGTCATGCTGCAATTCCTTCTCTTCTACCCTGTTGAGATTCTGGGTACACACATACATGTGCACAGCATGTTTTTCAAACCATGGAGTCTGAGATTCCAACTACACAGTTGGCCATGTGGGATCTGACTACATTAACCACAAGACCACAGAACTGCCCCCTTATTTCACTTTAATCATAAACATTATTCCAGTAAGAGCAGTCTTTTCTCTTTCTGTCTTCTTTCTTGCAATGATAACCATAATGAGTCCAAATTAAATGGCTCTTACAGAAGCAAAGAAGAAAAGACCAAGAGAAAGCACACAGCTGCAGCCCAGACAATTCCACCCAGCACTGCTGCTCCAAGATCTGTGGGATTTGCTCTCTCCTCTGTGCTACACTTAACTGAGCACCTGGCTCCCAGAAGGTTCACCAAACGATGGAGCTTGATTAGAAGAGAAATACTTTATGGCCAATAAAAATAGAATAAAAAGTACAAAAAGGGACCAGCAGGTGGCATAGAAGCTCAGGTAGCTGGATCCCACATGGCCAACTGCACAGTTTGAGTCCTGGACCTGGTAGCTTGAAAATCATGCCAGCCACATGTACATGTGTGCCCACAATCTCAAAAGAAGAACAGAGAAGAAGGGATTGCAATGCAGCCATCCCACCTGGAGGATGATTTTCACCTTCCCCCAACCCCCTCCCTCTCTTTTTCTCTCTGGCAATCATCCATACCCTATAGCGAACTAAAGCAAAACAAAACAAAACAAATGTACAAAACAGGAGACCAGCAGGTGGCATAGTGATCACATTGCTGGACTCTCACATAGTTGACTACAGTTGGAGTCCCAGACCTGGCGGCTTAAAACTCATGTGGGGTGCATGTGCATGCGTGCCCAAGATCCCGAGAGGAGCATGGAGGAGAAGGGACTGTGGTATGGCCATCCCCTCGGGGGTGATTTGTCACTTTCGTTTCTCTGTCTCTCTGCTGAGCGCACATGCCCTATAGCAAAAATCTAATAAAAAAGGTACAAAAAGGTAGAGGGCTGCCCTTCTTTTTTAATCATCATAAATAGGACATATTAAAACTGAACAGTGTTTTTGATGACTGACTCCTGACCTAGGCCTTGGTTTTTCATACTGCTGCTAATCAAAACATGATAGAACCTGTTGAATCCATTCTCCAGTACTTCTTTTTAGTGGTCTTCTCTTTATTTTATTTATTTATTCATTTAGGTTTTCGCCATAGCGTGTGTGTGCTCACTGGAGAGAGACAGAGAGGGAAAGTAAGAAATTGCCCCACAGTGTGGATGACAAAGCCACGATCCTTTCTCCTCTCAGGATTTTGGGCATACATACCTGGAGTGATATTCAAGTTACCAGGTCCAGGACTCAAACCACAGAATCGTCTATATGGGATGTGTGCCCTAACCTCCCAATCACATTTTCTTAAATCACGTCTTCAGATGCCCTTCGCCATGGTGATGTTCTCATTCTCATCTGCCCCAAAGGGGCCTTATGGATGGTCGCTGCTGCTGCCCCCCACAGAGACCTAGCACAGGCCCATGAGCACTTCAGGGCTCCGGTGCGCATACAAGTGAAGGCGCCAGGACTCTTCCCCTGCACAAGTGGGAGTGAGATCATGACCCCCGAAGAATTCTTTAAATTTACGGGTTTTGTCAGTACCATTAACTGTGATGGGACTGACTGCACTCCCTGCCTGTGGGTACTCAGTCACTGAATGAAACGCGAAGTAAAAAAATGCCTGACTACTAAAATCATTTTTCTCTCCATCCCTCTCCCTCCCCTTCCTCTTCGATGTGCACAGCTGTACTGAAGCCAAGTAAAATGTAAGATGTAATTCGCTATATAGTGAGACACCTACCTGTCTATCGAGGGTACAAAGAGACCTCTTAGTACTAGTGAGCGTACTGTGACCTAGTTAGGGAGAAAGTACAAGGCTATGTTTATTAAGCACCTTTTGGAGAACAGAGACCCCAAGTGCACCAGAGTTCAAAGAAGGAAGCAACGGAGTCTGCAGTGCGGATGCTGTAGGAAGGGTTCCTGGAGAAGGCAGGCTTTGAGATAACCCCTGAAGCAAGCCACAGATAGGTGAGAAAGGAAGGAGTGGGCATTCCACATGAAATCACGGCTTGGATCTGAGGAGCACTGAAAAGACGGAAGTGCATGTTTTCTGGAATGGGAGATAAAAATGATTCATCAATAAATACAGATTAGGCATCTACTACTGACCAGTATTGGCCGACACCAAAGATACACAGATGAGAGAATCTCGTCACAGAGTGATGATTGGAGCCCTCCAGGGATCACCCAGTCATCTGACACAAATACGTAACAGACACCATGAACGAGTGAAAATTTAATTAGAAAAAATAAAGGCACATCTGAGAGAGAGAATCAAGATAGTGCAGGATCCTAGAAGACAAGGTCAGTGTCTCTTCTAATACTGACATGAGGGTGTTCAACAAGTCTGCTGAATGACCGCATTAATGATACAGAATAAGGAAAAAGAGCTCACGCTCCCAGGTAGGTAAAATGCTGTGCGAGGCACTTTATTTCATTTTTTATTTATTTCTTTTCTTGGAGAGGTTTTTGCTATAAGGCGCGTGCACTCACCAGAAAGACAGAGAGAAACAGAGAGACAGAAAGAGAGAAATCACCCCCCGGGGGGATGGCCATGCCACAATCCCTTTTTCTCCATTCTCCTCTTGGGGTCTTGGGTACACACACACACGCACCCAGCATGAGTTTAAGCCACTGGGTCCGGGACTTGAACCACTGTCAGACTACATAAGAGTCCTGAGACATAGCCATTACGCCAACTGCTGGTCCCACTAGGCACTTTAAATGTGAGTAAATGAGATAACCTCACAACAGCCCCATAAAGTAGGATTAGCATCACCATCCTTACTACATACATCTCAAGATGAGAAAATGAGCTTGTAAAATAGCCTAGTTCCACAGCCAGTATCAGAGCCAGTAAAAACCAAGTCTTCTCTATTAAGGAAATATTGCTAATTTTTTTTTCTTTTTTTTTGAGAGGTTTTTGCTATAGGGCGTGTGCGCTCACCAGACAGAGAGAGAGAGACAGAAAGCGAGAAATTACCCCCCAGGGGGGATGGCCAGGCTGCAATCCCTTCTCCTCCATTCTCCTCTCGGGATCCTGGGCACGCACGCACACACGCCCGGAGTGAGTCTAAGCCACCGGGTCCAGGACTCGAACCATGGTCGACTACGTGGGAGTCCAGCGACATAGCCATTACGCTAACTGCTGGTCCCAATTGCTAATTTTTATTAAGAGAAACAAACTGAACTGCAGGGCTGGAAGCCACATGGCTGACCATGGGTGCATATCCCCAGGTCAGCCTGAAAACACACAGCATATACGTGCACACCCACAATCCTGACAAGCTAGAGGGCTGCAGGAAGCAGACTGCAGTGTGACCTGACTCTGGATAGTGCTTTTCTCTTTCTTTCTCTCTCCAGTACACAAATACACGCTCTCTATCTTAAATAGAAGTAAATGAATTTGGGGTCAGCAGGTAGCATGATGGTTAAAGACACTGGGTTCTCACATGGCCAACTGAGGTTCGAGTCCTGGAGTGGGTGGCTTGCTTTCTCACTTTCTCTTTCTCTCTGGTCAAATTAAAAAAAAAAAAAAAAAAAAACAAAAAAATATGTGCCCTGGGACGATGTCAAATAAAAAAAAAAAAAAGGAATTAATTAAATAAATCTTTTTTTAAAAAATGTAAATGAATTAAAAAAAAAAAAAAGTAGGACCTGCTGGTGGAGGGATGGTTGAGGAGGCTGGATCTCACGTGGCCAACAATGCAGTTTGAGTCCTAGACCTGGTAGCTTAGAAAATGTGCTTGGTGCGTGTGCATAAATGCCCAAAATCCTAAGAGAAAAATGGAGACTGGTGCTCACTTTCACTTTCGTCCCTCCCCTTTTATCTCTTTACTGAGAACACATGCCCTCTAGCAAATTTTAAAAAACGATAAAATAAAATGTTCTTGGAACAGCCACTGGCATGGCAGTTAAGCCTGCTGGATCCCACATGGCTGACTGCATAGTTCACGTTCCAGACCCAATGGCTTGAAAAACATTGTGAATGTGTGCATGTGCCCAAAATCCTAAAAGGAGAAATGGAGGAAAAGGGATTATGGCCTGACCGTCCTCCATAAGAAGTGCTTTCTTTCTCTCCCTGTCTCTCTCTGTCAAGAACATGTGCCCTGGGGGAACCAGCAGTTAGCGTAATGGCTATGTCGCTGGACTCCCACGTAGTCAACAGCGGTTCGCGTCCCGGACCCGGTGGCTTAAAACTCACGCCGGGCACGTGTGCGTGCGTGCCCAAGATCCCGAGAGGAGAATGGAGGAGAAGGGACTGCGGCGTGACCATCCCCCCTGGGGGGGTGATTTCTCACTTTCTGTCTCTATGTCTCTGTCTGTCTGGCGAGTGCACGTGCCCTATAGCGAAAACCTCTCCAAAAGAAAAGTAAAAAAAAGAAAAACATGTGCCCTGGGACCAGCAGTTAGCGTAATGGCTATATCGCTGGACTCCCATGTAGTTGACCCTGGTTCGAGTCCCGGACCCAGTGGCTTAAACTCACACTGGGCGCGTGTGCATGCGTGCCCAAGATCCTGAGAGGAGAATGGAGGAGGAGAAGGGATTGTGGCGTGGCCATCCTCCCAGGGGGTGATTTCTCGTTTTCTGTCCCTCTGTCTTTCTGGCGAACACACGCACTGTATAGCAAAAACCTCTTAAAAAAAAAAAAAAAAAAAAAAAAAAAAGAACATGTGCCCTCTAGCAAATTTTTAAAATATTCTTATTAGTTAGAGACACTCAGTGACTATGTCTGGGATCTGCTTCAAAATATGCTAACAATAACAGGAACACACTGAAAACAAATTGGGATAGTGTTAATAATCGTTCAAATTGGGTATGGGCACACAGAGTTTATTAAACTCTTTGTTGGGTATGTTTGAAATTTTCCACAATAAAAAGTTCACTCAATTCATGTGTAGCTTCCTTACAAGCAAGGATAGTGGAGGGAGGAGTTAGAACAAGGGAGACCAAACATTAAGAAAAAAAACATCTTTGGTCCAGGCAATAAGGAACAGACGTCAGAGAGATTGCTAGGAAAAACGCAGGACCAGAAGCCAGACAACGAATGGTTCAGGGACCAGGGAAAGCAGGTGGTGAGGAAAGGCAGTAAAGCTGCCCTTCAGACAAATGAGGCAGATGGTAAGGCGAAGGCTGGTGTGGCATGAAAGGTGCAGAACTAAGCAAGTCACTGCTTCTACCTTTCAGAAGGTGGACAAAAGAGGAGGGAAGGGAGGTTAGGAAGGAAGGAGTCCAGTAAGACGTGAAGGAGGAGGTCACTGACAAATCAGAGTTAAAGAAGAAACTAACAGATAGAACCTAATTGGAAGGGTTGGCTTAGGGGATAAAATGAAGACCATCTTTCTGGGAGGATGAACAAAGAAAAGGTAAAGTTCTGAAACTAGAATGCATGAAGGGCCCTGCAATGTAACAGTTAAGGGGGGTGGGGGAGCCAGCAGGTGGCACGGTGGTTGGGGCACTGGACTCCCACACGGCAGACTGTAGTTGGAGTCCTGGACCTTGTGGCTTACCTGCTTGCTTGCCTGTCTGCTTGCTTGCTTTTTAAAAAATAATTTAATTTTATTCATTCATTCAATTATTTTAATTTGACCAGACATAGAGGGAGAGAGAGGCGGAAACTGAGAAAGCAAGCTGTCAGGTCCAGGACTCGAACCATTGTCAGCCATGTGGGAGTCTAGCGCCTCAACCACCACACCACCTCCCAGCCCCATGGCTTGCTTTCTTACTTTCTCTTTCTCTGATGAGTGTGCCCTACAACAAATTAAAAAATAAGAATAAACAAACTTAAATGAGTCTTAGGAAAAAATAAAGTTAAGGAGAAGACTAACACTCAACCCTCTGACCCAAATCCCACCTGTGTGATATGGGACAAAGGTTCCAGTTTCCTCATTGGTAAATTAGTCTGATACCCTAACCTTAAAAAATGAAAAAATTAAATTAAACATAAATAAATAAAATTGGGGCCAACAGATGGCATCATGGTTATACCATTGGATTTTCACACAGTAGTTCGAGTCTCAGACCTGGTGGCTTAAAACTCCTGCCAGCCGCATGGGTGTGCGTGCCCAAAATCCCAAGAGAAGAATAGAGGAGAAGGGACTATGGTGTGGCCATCCACTGGAGGGGGGAGTGATTTATCATCTTCTGTCTCTTTTTCTGTCTCTCTGGTGAGCACACACACCCTACAGCAAAACTCTAAAAAATAAATAAATAAAGGGGCCAGCAGGTAGTGTGGTGATTGAGGGTGCTAGATTCCCACATGGCTGACCGCTGTTTGAGGCTTGGACAGCTTTCTTTCTCTCTTTCAATCTGTCCCTCTCTGGTCGAATCATAAATAAACAAATAAATAAATAAAGTTAAATAATACCTTTAATTAATTAATTAATTAATTATCATAGGCAAAGTTAATCCCCTTTAATGGTCAAATAACTCTCATAAATAGACAAAAATATATATAAAACAAGCAAAAATAATTAGCAAAGGACATGAAAGGGGAAGAATACACACACAGGGCCAATCCTGTATGGCAGCAGTTAAAGCAAAGTGCTTTGGGAGCAAGATCCTACAAGGCCACACTGCAGCTTGAATCCCAGCCTGTGACATGAAAATCATGCCTGGCACATGTACACACCCCAAATTGAAGGGATAGAGAAGTGACGGAAAACAGACTGGGGCCTGATCATACTCTGTTGGGGGGCTGGTTTCTCTCTCCCTCACATGCTCCCTCCCACGAGGGCACACATCTTTTGGCAAAACAAAAGAAAGTACACAATAAACACATGAAAAATGCTCATCCTCCTGAATAAAGAAATGTAAATTAAAGTTAATAATCTAGGCTTCAAATTGACAAAGATTTAAAATATTCATAATATTCAGTGCTAGAAGAGAACAGAAATTGGTACAGCCTGTTAAAAGTAATTTGGTAATATCTGACAAAATTTTAAACATGTACAACCTTTGACACAGAAATTCCCCTACAGCTTTTTCCCACTATACAAGATGGCAGGTGAAAAAGCAAAGCAAAGTACTAAGGAGAAGAAACCTGAAGCCAAGAAGGCTGATGCCAGTGGCAAGGTTAAGAAGGGTGACCCCCCAAGGCTAAAGAGCCCAAGAAGGGGAAGCCCCATTGCAGCCGAAACCTCGTCCTATTCCGGGGCATCGGCAGATACTCCCGGTCTGCCATGTACTCCAGGAGGGCCGTGTACAAGAGGAAATACTTGGCCACTAAATCCAGGATCAAAAAAAAAAAGGAGAAAGTTCTTGAGACTGCCACAAAACCAGTTGGTAGAGACAAGAATGGTGGTACCCAGGTGGTTATAGGTATTATCTTACTGAAGATGTACCTCGAAAGCTGTTGAGCCACGGCAAAAAACCCTTCAGTCAGCAAGTGAGAAAGCTGCGAGCCAGCATCACTCCTGTGACCATTCTGATCATCCTCATTGGACCCACAGAGGCAAGAGAGTGGTTTTCCCGAAGCAGCTGAGCAGTGGCTTGCTACTTGTAACTGGACTGCTGGTTCTCAAACGAGTTCCACTGTGTAGACACACCAGAAATTTGTCATTGCCACCTCCATGAAAATTGATATTAGCAAAGTAAAAAATCCCAAAGCACCTTACCGATGCTTACTTCAAGAAAAACTGCGGAAGTCCAGACACTAGGAAGGTGAGATCTTCGACACAAAGGAGGAGAAATACGAGATTTCAGAGCAGCACAAGATTGATCAGAAAGCTGTGGACTCGCACATTTTACCAAAAATCAAAGCTGTTCCTCAGCTCCAGGGCTACCTGCAATCTGTGTTTGCCCTTACAAATGGAGTTTATCCTCACAAATCGGTGTTCCAAATTTTTTGCGAAGCACCTAATTAAATAACTGATCATATAAAAAAAAAAGAAGAAATTCCACTACAAAAATTTATCTTAGAATGTATACCAAGTATAAAAACATACATACAAAGAAGTATACAAGTGTGGGACCAGCAGTTAGCGTAATGGCTACATCGCTGGACTCCCACGTAGTCGACCGCGGTTCGCGTCCCAGAGCCGGTGGCTTAAAACTCATGCCAGGCGTGTGTGCGTACACGCCCAAGATCCCGAGAGGAGAATGGAGGAGAAGGGATTGCAGCGTGACCATCCCCCCCTGGGGGATGATTTCTCGCTTTCTGTCTCTCCTGTCTCTCTGTCTCTCTCTGTCTATCTGGCGAGCGCACGTGCCCTATAGCAAAAAAAAAACCCTCAAAAAAAAAAAAAAAAAAAAAAAAAAAGAAGTATACAAGTGTATCTAAACTGAGGTGCAAAGAAATACAAATGTCCACTACTAGTGCACTAGAAAAATTGATACAAATAGGGACCAGCATAATGGTTATGTCACTGGACTCCCATGTAGTCGACTGCGGTTTGAGTACCGGACCCGGTGGCTTAAACTCACGCTGGGCACATGTGCATGCATGTTTAAGATCCCGAGAGAAGAATGGAGGAGAAGGGATTGTGACGTGGCCATACCCCCTGGGGGGGGGGTGATTTCTCACTTTCTCTCTCTGTCTTTCTGGCAAGCACACGTACCCTGTAGCAAAAACCTCTCCAAAAAAAAAAGAAAGAAAGAAAAATTGATACAAATAGACAATGTATTATTATTACATAACTATTAAACATAACAGATTTGTACATCCTAAACATGGAAAAATGCATTAAATTTAAAAAAAAGTGAGTACAGGGAACCAGCAGTTGGCGTAATGGCTATGTCGCTGGACTCCCACGTAGTCGACCGCGGTTCGCGTCTGGGACCCGGTGGCTTACAACTCACGCCGGGCGCGTGTGCGTGCGTGCCCAAGATCCCGAGAGGAGAATGGAGGAGAAGGGATTGCGGCGTGACCATCCCCCCTGGGGGGTGATTTCTCGCTTTCTGTCTCTATGTCTCTCTCTCTGTCTGTCTGGCGAGCGCACGCGCCCTATAGCGAAAAACCTCTCCAAAAAAAAAAAAAAAAAAAAGTGAGTACAGAAAAATAGTCCATTATGATTCCATTTCTGTATAAAGAACTCACTATCTCTCATACATGACATACATGTGTTAGCATGTACAATGGAAAAAAATGAGTAAACAGACCAAATTCTTAATGATGGTTAAGACTGAAACAGAGGAGGCTGGCAGGTGGTTGAACCACATGGCCAATTGTGGTTCAAGTCCTGAACCTGAAGGCTTGCTTTCTCTTTCCCTCACTCTCTGTCTCTCAAATTTAAAAAAAAAAAAAAAAAAAAGGGATCTTAATAAAGCTAAATAAAAATTATTTAAAAAAAAAAGACTGAGATAGGGAATTATGGATTCCTTTTCCTACATAAAAATGCCTGCATTTTACTGAGCTTATATACAACCAAGCTAAGAACTTTCCAAAAGTAACAGACTGAATGATGAAAGTCTGCAGACAGAAACAAACAGAAAATATTAGAGAGCATAAGCCCTAAAGTGAGGTCACAGGCCCGGGGCCTGAGAAGAAGGCGAGTTTTGGGAAATATGTAAGCAGTTGTTGTGGGGAAAGGGACCTTCAGGAGGCAGCACAGGAGCATCTTGGGGCAGAGAGAGCTCCACTCAAGTAAGGCAGTGGGAACTGCTGGCACCCAAGACAGCACACGGTGCTAACTCCCCAGAAACGGTGGCCACAGGCAGCCTAGAGGCAGTGAAAGCAGCCAGAGAAGAGAATTCAGGGATCATAAACGGCATAGTGGACAGGGAAGAGTCAAGAAAGCAAAGGGTTCTAAGACCTGGGGGAGGCGGCACTCAGACACTCTGAACCACAGCCAGCAGCATGCCAGCTAGGGTGGGAGGTGAGCAAAACACAGACAGAAAGATGGAGATGGCAGGTAGGGGACAGCAGGACCTGGAAGGCACTCTCAGAACAGGGTATAAGCTCAAGCCAGAGTACAACCAAAGGATGTGTTCCCAAACCTCCACTCTTCTTCCAGTTCCCAGTTCCTATACAACACCGCGTAAGGAGGAAGACACCTAATTGTGTCATGGGCCTGAACTGCAAAGCCACCTCTGCAGTTCTGGGTTTGCCTCTTGACTACCAGGCAATGTGTGAGAAGACTGGATGGAGCTCCTTCTAGGTTCTTCCACCACCCAGCTCTTCCAGAGCTACCAGCTGCTGTTTTTTTTTTTTTTTTTAGAAGTATTTATTCAATTTATTATTATTATTATTATTTTAATTTGCTAAAGGGCACATACGCTCACCGAAGAGACAGAGAGAGAGAGGGAAAGTGAGAAAGCAAGCCACCAGGTATGGAACTTAAACTGCAGTTTGCCATGTGGGAGTCCAGCCTAAGCAGCAAGCCACTGCTGGCCCCAACCTGCTGTTACTAGACTGTTCCCTGTGCGGCACTATCTTCTTTGTATGTATCCTCTACTGACCAGGAGCCTGGAAAAAGGGGTGACTATCCCCCCAAACTGAAGCCCTAACGATATCCTGTGAAGACAAAAAAAGAGCCTTAAACTTAGCATCAGAAAACTGGCATCAGGTCCCAGCTTTTTCTTACTGGCTTTGTGCATGCAAGCACGCCATTTCTCTTCCACTTGCTCCCTCATCTGTAAAATAAAGACATCTGCCTCACAGGACTGTTGGGAGGATGATGTAAATACATAGGAAAGTGATTTATAAACTATAACATCATACATATGCAAAGTAGACTTATCATAATAAAGCAAACATTTTTCATTTCTGCCTAATATAACTGTCCACTGACAGTGCTGAAAACCGTCCGCAAGTGCGGGTGCCTCCACTGTGCCTATGCTGGCTGAAATGTGCATGTTTTTATTGCTTCCAACCTGTAATATAACAACTTCCTTCTCAACATCTCGATGCTGCTCACAAAATGTCTTCATTTAACAGCTGCTGCCAAATTTAAAGTGCCTTATGTTTTGCCTCAGTTTTCCTTTTTATCTCATATCAATTTTTATCTTTAACCTCACTACAGCAACTTTTCATGCTTCCCTTTTCTGCATTTGGCTCTGTTTATCCCTTGCGTGAAAGAATAGCTGCATTATATAGGCTTTGATAAGCTTCCTAACACCCAGCCTTCAGTGAAATTTCTATGTGGTCTGATCAACCATGAAAACGAAATCGAAGTAATCTACATAGTATACTCTCAAATTATGCTACCACTGAAAACCAAGAGGGTAACTGAGTGAACCGGCATAATTATGTAAGTTCTAAGTAAATAATTTAGAACATACAGCCTCCTGACAAAGTATTAATATATCAGTTTCAATGCAAACATAGCAGGAAACTGGTACACATCATTCCACAGTCACTGAATTCGAATTCCTGAATAAAGAGGTCTTGTGGCCCAACTGACCAGTCACTTCTTCACACATGAGGACAAAGTACTTCAAGCAGTAGATGGCCCAGAGAAGATCTAGATGATACCAAAGAGAAATTGTCACCTGCTCTCCCAAAGGAAACTTTTGCATGACCCAAACAGAATGAATAATAGCCCCCAGTCTCAAATCGCGAACATATGGAATAAGCAACACATTTTCACAGCAAAGTAAATGTTGCCTTTGGCCACGTGGAAACACACAGGCAGAGTCAGTGCTTCAATCAGGATTAGATGCAGCTACGAAGTCAGATCTCTCATCAGACCACCAGCTCCACAAGAAATTAGCAGGTGGCATGGTGGATAGGGTTTAGACTCCCACACGGCTGACCAAGGTTTGAGTCTCAGACCTGGCAGCTTGCTTTGTCACTTTCTCTCTCTATCTTTCTGATGAGTTCATGTGCCCTAGGGCAAAACTCTCTCTCTCTCAAAAGAAGTAATAATAATAATAAAATTATATTTAAAAAATTATTTCCTGTCATTCACGAGCAGAGGCCATTCTCTGTTCACTCCACAGACATTTACCAAGTCACTACTCTGTGCAAGAAATAGTTAGGTTCTAAAAATAATAGGAAAGTTAGGATATAAAGATAAATGAGGCAAGGTCCTGCCCTCAGGTTACAATCTAGGCGTGGAAAACACAAAAATGTAAAAACTTAACAATTCAGTGTGATTATGAAAGAATGTTGACCAAACTAGAATACTAAATCAGAGAAGCGTTTAGATGAACCTGGAGAGAATCAAGGAAGGTTTTAATTACTTAGAGATGATAGTACCCATTCCATGGCCTAGTGATTAAGGGAGTCAAATCCCACATGGCTGGCTGTGTGGTTCAAATCCTGTCCCTAGCGGCTTGAGAAACGTGCCATGCACATGTGTGTGTGCCTGGGATCTCGACAGGATGGAAAAATGGAGAAGAGACTGTGGCGTGATCAGGCCTCACTAGGTAGGTCTTTCTCCCTCTCTCTCCCTCTCTCTCTCTCCTTGGTATAAGCGCACTCCTTTCTGGCAAAAATTTTAGAGAGACAGAAAGTGATGCCTGAACTCCTGGTTCAAGACTTAAGTCAGCCAATCACCAGAATGAGGAGGAAAAACAGCAGAAGAAAGCCTGAGCATGCTGGACCGTCAAGGTCACTATAACTGAGCCTTCAGTGACAGAAGAATTACAGCAGAGGAGAAACTAGAAAGGAAGACACAGAAGGGGCCAGGCCATAAAGGTCTTTGTGAGATGCTGAAGCACAGACATGCCACAGTCTAGATTTTTGTAGTTATTTTGAAGCCAGAGAAATATTACTCTTAACTGGAATTAAAGAGTACTCTGGAAGGGAGATCTGACCAGGGCAAGACTGGAAGGGATTTAAGAGCCAGTTATTTCTAATCACTTCTGACCTCTAATCACTTTTCTCTTGAATATTAATAGGATTTTGTTCCTCACACAGGGAAAAAAATAACACTGAACAATTCTATAACAAAGTCTGTGAACCTTCTGTTCAAAGACATGCCTGAATACAGTGCTAGATTCTATCAAAGTAACCCCAATTAGAGAAAGATGACAAATCTCTCCAGCATCTAGCCTTCCAGGCAAAAAGACCAAAGCCGGGTCTCTGATGCCAACAGAAGAAAGCCAGAGAAGATCCAGATCAGGGGTCACACATACACTGCCTAGTATACTCTGGTACCTGTCAATGGGAATGTCCACGGTTCCCAACCAAACGCATGCCAGTTATCTCTGGGGTGCTCCATAGAAGGTGCCAAGAAAAACCCTACCAGCTCCAGGGATTACCTCAGACTTTAAAGAGGACTCCTGCCTACAGTGCTGGATAAAGACTACCTCAACAATTCCCTGTCCTAGGACCAGCAGTTAGCGTAATGGCTATGTCACTGAACTCCCATATAGTCGACCACGGTTCGAGTCCCGGACCCGGTGGCTTAAACTCACGCCGAGCGTGTGCATGCCCAAGATCCCGAGAGGAGAATGGAGGAGAAGGGATTATGGCGTGGCCATCCCCCCCCCCCCCGGGGGGGGTGATTTCTCGCTTTCTATCTCTCTGTCTCTGTCTATCTGGAGCACACACGCCCTATAGCAAAAACCTCTTCAAAACAAAACAAAAACAAACAAACAAAAAGAAATTCCCTGTCCAGAATACCAGCAAATGCAGACACCACAGCTGCCTTCCTTACCAGATAAGGAAACTGAGCCCCCAATCCCTGCATAATACCCAGCCCCAACCCACTATTAATACTACTGAAAACAATGGCCCTACATAATTTTTTTTTTTTTTTTTTGGAGAGGTTTTCTGTTTGCTATAGGGCGCGTGCGCTCGCCAAACAGAGCCCACATGGGAGTCCAGTGACATAGCCATTATGCTAACTGCTGATCCCATGGCCCTACATAATATTACACATGACTACTAACAGCCAGCTCTGACCACCCACCAAGCATGAGGCCCTCATCTCCAGCCTCACTACAATCTCCAAAGAAGTTGCATTAACCCCACTCTATTAAAGCAAAAACAAACTGAAGCACAGAGAGGTTAACAGTTACCCAGAACCAAAAATAAGCTAAGAAGCAAGAAGGAAGATGGGATGGCTCCAAAAACCATGTTCTTTTCTCATTGTAGTAGGCACCTCTGAGAATCCTCCTAAAGGAATCAAATCTCAAAAAAAAAAAAAAAAAGGAATCAAATCTCTAAGCCTCTTTTCCAAGAGTTGCTGATGTTGATTCATTTGACTCAGAGGTAGCCAAAAATCAAAGCAACAAAATAAACCAGTTTTGATTTGATTTGATCAAATAAATATTCCTGATAGAATGAGATATTCCAAAGAAGTTATTTATGATCTAAGTGCCTTGATTTTAAATGTCTTCCTTTATTTTTATTTCCTTTATGCACAGAGAGGAAAAGACAGCAAAGAGCAGAATTTCATTTTACTCAGTTGGAATAAAGATTAATAATTAAAGCAAAATAAAATACCGTTCAGGTTTACATTATGTTTTATGCAGTAAAAATTAAGAGGCAAACAACTTCAAATAGGCCAAGCCTTACCTCAATCTTACTCCTCCTGTTCCAAGAGACAGCACTCCGAGCAATCAGCAGACACTCCCAGCCTACATACAGTGAACCAGACACAGGGGGTAAGCAACGCCTTCATGCTCCCAAAACCACAGTGGGAAGGAGTGTGATGGCTTCCTGGGGAACCTGAACACATACACAGTAATTGTAAATCACTGCTCATTAAGACACACACTAAAAAAAAAAAAAAAAGTTTTACCTTGGGGGTTGTCTACAGGAGTACTTAAATTTAATGGGTATATTTAAATAAAATAATGCAAAAACAAACCCATACCAGTGTAAACACACACAGAGCTAAATTATTTCCATGAAAACATATAAAGCTAATCAATTGCTACTAGTCAAATAATTACATAAACTTTATTCAATAGCTATATGGTTTAAAAGCTTGGTATACTTGAATCATGTCTTTCTTCATATACCTACAGCCCTCTCTGAACTAGAAACTACTATCGAAATGTCAAAAACTTCGTCGTTTTTAAAGTGTCCAACACAGTGCCTGGTACAATGCAATATACATTGGCTTATGAAAGAAAAAATGACTTAAAAAATTTTAGAAGACAGAGAGAATGCTACTGAAGGAAAATAAAAAATTTTTCAAGCTCAAAGGCAAAAATAATCCCTAGAATAACTAGAACTATCAGAACTACAAAGCGTCCATCTCACATAAAAATTTGTACTAGACTCCAATTAGACCCAACCTCCTACGACTTTAAATAAACTTAGAAGGTACAACACTCCGATACTGTTTTTCCTCCTATAGGATTTTTTAAATATCTTATCTAAGACAACACATTGCCTGAATAATACATACAAGAGCTCTGATGCACAGCTGCAGGCCTCAGAGTTGGAGTCTGCACACTGCCCTTCAATGATACAGACTGTCACAGAGAAACACAGTGTGCAGACCAGATGCACTGAAGACGGATAACACTTCTGGAGAAGATAAAGTCCTGTGAGAGTTAAAGGGTGCTGAAATGACAGTCACTAAGATTTAACAGATTCATCGTAATCACTTCATAACAGAGAAAAATGAAATCTCACAAATTTAGGAAGGTAAGGAGCTTTTAGTAACATAAACTGTTATTTTTCACATTCTTCTCTAAAGTTGCACACACTATGATCCACCTTGGGACTAGGGGCAGATCTTGGCGTGATGATCCTAAGGGTGCTTGTCTCTCTTTTTCTCTTGGTAGAAATAAATAATTTTTTAAAAAGTTACACACAAGGGGGACCAGCAATTGGCGTAATGGCTATGTCGCTGGACTCCCATGTAGTCAACCGCAGTTCGAGTCCTGGAGTGGTGGCTTAAACTCACGCTGGGTGCATGAGCAAGCGTGCCCAAGATCCAGAGAATGGAGGAGAAGGGATTGCGGAGTGGCCATCCCCCTGGAGGGGTAATTTCTCGCTTTCTGACTCTCTGTCTCTCTCTGTCTTTCTGCTGAGCATACGTTTCATATAGCAAAAAGCCTCTCGACTCTCTGTCTTTCTGGTGAGCAGACGTATCATACAGCAAAAAGCCTCTCCAAAAAAAAAAAAAAAAAAAAAAAAAAAAAAGTTACACACAAGGGACAGCAGGTAGCTGGACTCTTACATGGCGGACCACTGTTTGAGTCCCAGACCTGGTAGCTTGTTTTGTCACTTTCCCTTTCTCTCTCCCTGTGTCTTTCTCTGGTCAAATTTTAAAAATAATGATAAATAAAACTAAATAACAATTTTTTTAAAAGTTGTTGTACACATCGAACAATGGTACACAAATTGGTGAACACAGGCTTTTAAGTTAATTTATATTCATAAAATTTGGATAGAAAACCGCTAGAATTTACATACACCATGGTGTCTTAAGTTTGTCAATTATTACAAACAATAGCCACAGTGCTGAAAAGAAAGTGTGAGTCACGATTCAAAAACAAAGGAGAAAAAAAAGAAAGAACAGAGGAAAGCTTTGGATCCAAAGACGGCAAAGAAATTCCTTACTTAAGATATTGTCAGAGACAACCACCACTCTGACTTGAAGTAGGAAGGTCCACTGTCTCCTACTCAGGAAAAGAAAAAAAAAAAAAAAAAAAAACCCTCTTCCAATCCCAAACGCCCCTTTACAGTCTCATCCCCTTCAATGTCCAGCCACTAATACAGCCAGCCACATCTGCTAGCTAGCAAATGGCAGGGATACTAAGATCTGAGTCACCCACTCCTCCGCAGTAACAGGTCATCCCGTATCAGGAAGCCCACTCTGCAGAGTTCCCTTGCTCATCTCCCAGGCTACATAAAGCTGATTCTCCAACCTCAGCAGCCCACCTACCCTCCTCTACGCTTCCCAAATCATATCTCCCACTGGCCTCTCCCTAATACCAAGACGGCCAAGAACTATTAACCGTGTGATTCTCATGTAGAGTCCTGCCTGAGAACCACTCAGCATTAGGGTGCACTGGGCCTGGAGGATCCAGCTCTGCTCAAGTCTCCTGTGCCCAGCTGATCTCTTTGCCTTTCCAGGAACTAATCACCAGTTACCCTCAGAGAAGCTGAACTCCCCAAGCCTCTTCCTCCACACCCTAACTCCAGCCTGCTAAATTCCTAGACTTCGAGAGGGGGTGTGGAGGAGACACATCCCGATATGCCGTGAGAACCAGGCACACAGAGGCCCCTAAAATTCCAATCCTCTCACCTATCTACCCCACTATGTTCAGCCTTCGGGACGCCAGCATCACGGGCCAAGAGCGCACCGCCACTAACAGTTAAGTCTCCGGGCCCCTAGGATTCCCTTCCCCGACTACGAAATTCTCAAATTATCAAGTCGCTGAGGCCCCAGGTCGTGGCCAAGACTCCCCCCATAAGCCTTCAGCCATTGGAGTTTCCCAGGTTGGACACGGTGCCCCCAAGGCCTGGGCCGCCCGGACCCGTCTTGCTGTCCCAGGCCGCTACACGCCAGCGGCCCGGGCAGCGTCCCTCCTCTGCCCCCATTGTTGCGGGTCCCGGCGGCCCGGGAGGGAGCAAGGAGCCGGCACCGGCTCTCACCTCCGGCGCCGCGGCTCCGAGCCGTGCAGGACCCAGAAGAGTAGAGGGCCCTCGCGTTCTGTTGTGCCCTTCTCGGCAGAGTCTGCGGCGGCGGAGGCGGGGGCGGCGGCGGAGGCGGGAAGCAGCCGGCCAGGCCCGGGCGCCGCGGGCTGGCTCTGGCCGAGCGTCGGTCTTCTCCGGCGGCGGCGCTAGCAGCCTCCGCTCGCGGTCCGCACCAGAAAGCGTCCCCCTCCCGGCCCGCGCACCCGGCCGCCCGGACGGGAACATGCGCCACCGACAGGAAAGTTCCGCTGAGCACAGACCTGAGGCCGTTCTTTCCCAGCGCTGGGTGTGTGGCGATTTCTCCCTGGATAGAGCCATTTATCTACTACAGAGAACCATTTCAGGGATAAATGTGGCATATCCCAGGCCAAATCAACCTGGAAATGGTTCTAGGGCTGGGTCTATCTGGATGAGTTTGCAGCCGCCAGCCACCAGTGAGACACACCGGCCCTTTAAATGCCTCAGTTGTTTTCTCCTCATTCTTCACTTGGGGGAACCTCTGAGGTCTGTTAGGCTTGAATGAGATGATGCATGCATGCATATGCCGGGGGTGGAATATGGGGCTCCACTGGGGCATGGTCGTTGCTGAATCTGCCAGTGGCGACTGCTCCTTCTACAGTCGCCTCCTACACAGGTTGTGCTCGGCACTCAAAGGGCCCTGACATTGATGTACCACATAACTCTCACCTTTTCCTCCATCCCTCCCTACCGACTCATTTCCAGTTGACTGAAGCTGAAGGGCCTTTTTGGATCACAGACACTCAAGTGAGGGTTAAGGGTGCAGATTCTCGTCCCTAAGGTTGGAATGATTGCCGTGTTGGGCTCCAGTTATGGAGGACAGCATTATCAGCTCTCTCCACTACAGCCCCAGCCTCTCCTTCTCCCAATATTAACTTTCCAATAAGCAAATATTAGCAAAATTATGAAAAAATTATGAAAGCAGATTTTTTCTGAAGGTTTGTTTTCCTTACCAAAAAAAAAAAAAAAAAAAAAAAAAAAAATTCCTTTCTCGGGCGGCAGGTCACGGTATGGTGGTTAAAGGAGCTGGATTCCCACATGGCCGACCATGATTCGAGTCCTGGATCTGGCAGCTTGCTTTCTCACTTTGTCTCTCTCACTCTGTCCCTTTCTGGTCAAATTGAAATAAGCAAATAAATAAAGTTAAATAAAATAATTCTTTTTAAAAATTCCTTTCTCGGTTCGAGTCCCGGACCTGTTGGCTTACTTTCTCACTCTCTCTCTCTCTCCTGTCTCTCTGGTCAAATTAAAATAAATAAATAAAGTTAAGTAAAATAACTCTTAAAAAAGAAGAATTTGGCTTCAAAGGTTTAGGACCAGCCCATGGCAATTGGATCCCACGTGGCAGAGAGTTTGAGTCCAGACATGGCAGCTTGAGAAACACACTGGGCACGTGGATCTTTGTGCCCCAAATCTCAAAAGGGTGAGGAAATGAAGAAGGGATTCCCTTCATTTCCATTCCCCATGGGATGGGTACTTTCTCACTTTCCCTCTCTGTTTCTCTCCCATAAGCACATGCAGTCTCTAGCAAAAAAAAAAAAAAAAGGTTGTTCTAGCCTGTTGTGTTCATAGAAACACGTGAGTCTGGGTAATTTATAAAGCATAAAGGTTTATTTAGCTCACAGTTTGGGAGGCCAAGGGGCCATGTCTAGTGAGGGTCTTCTTGCTGATGGATAACATGGCAGAGGACCTCACATGGCAAGACAAAACAAGGACAGAGAATGTGTCTGTGTCTCTGTCTGCTTCTAAACCAATCATGGGGTCCCATCCTGATGCCTAATCATTTTGCAAAGGCCCTACCTCTTTGTTTGTTTTAATATGCTATATTGGTACATGTGTTTGCTAGAGAGAGGGGGAAGGGAGAAAGCACCCCTCAGGGGGGTAGCCATGCTTCAATCCCTTCTCTACCAGTCCCCTCTCAGAATTTTGGGCATGCAGTTAGCGTAATGGCTATGTCGCTGGATTCTCATGTAGTCAACAGCAGTTCGCATCCCGGACCCGGTGGCTTAAAACTCACGCCAGGTGCGTGTGCGTGCGTGCCCAAGATCCCGAGAGGAGACTGGAGGAGAAGGGATTGCGGCGTGGCCATCCCCCCTGGGGGGTGATTTCTCGCTTTCTGTCTCTCTGTCTCTCTACGTCTGGTGAGCGCACACACCCTATGGCAAAAATCTCTCTCTCAAAAAAAAAAAAAAAAAAAGAATTTTGTGCATGCACACACACACATCCAATGTTTCCAAGCCACCCAGTCCAGACTCCAACCATGCTGTTGGCCTTGTAAGATCCAGCCATCTTAACCACCATGCCATGGGCTGGCCCTGCCCTACCTCTTTCATTTGCTTGTTTATTTTAGTTTTGGCTAAAGGGTGTGCCTGCTCACCGGGGGCAGGGGAGGGAGAAGGGGAGAACCAGGTTCCAAGATAACGGAGTGGCACTGCTGTCTTCAACAGTCATCTCATTCTTCTTGAGAAGAATTTACATTTTCTGCTTGAATACCATTTTCCTCATCATCCAGATTATAATCCATGGGGAGATTTTTCTCTTAGAATTATTTTTTTTAATGTTATTTATCATTATTTATTTTCCTTTGACTGGTACAGGGCACATGCACTCACCAGAGAGATAGAGAGAGAGAGAGAGGGAGCAAGCAAGCCACCAGGTCTGGGACTAGAACTGGTCAGCCATGTGGGAGTTAAGCACCTTAACCGCCATGCTTCCTGCTGGGCCCCCAGGGAGACTTTTCCTAAACCTACCCCAGTACCTAGTGAAGTCCCAGCATAATTACTACATTGTAAAATTCCCCATTCAGCATCCTTTTTTAGTTTTTCTTTTTCTTTTTTTTTTTTTTTTTTTAAGGTTTTTGCCATGGGGCGGCCTGTGCTCACCGGAGGGAGACAGAGAGACAAAGGGAGGAAATGAAAAATCACCTCCCCCCAGGGGATGGCCATGCCTCAATCCCTTCTCCTCTGCCCTCCTCTTAGGATTTTGAGCACGTATGCACATGCGCCCAGTGTGATTCTCAAGTTGCCAGGTCTGGAACTGAAACCAAGGCCAGCCCTGGAGTCTAGCACCCTAACCACCATGCCACCTGCTGGCCCCATGTGTTTTCTGAAGCTAGACAAACTGTGAGATCCTTTGGCATCAGGAGACATTTTAGGTTGCCATTCACCATGTAGTCCAAGGAACCAAGGCAGATGAAATTCTGGAGGAAGGTTTAAAGGTCTGGGAGTATGAGTTACAGAAAAATAATTTTTCAAAAGAATTATTTATTTGTTTTTTTTTTTTAAAGAATTATTTATTTAATTATCTATTCATTTATTTATTTTAATTTGACCAGAGAGAGAGAGAGAGAGAGAGAGAAAGAGAGGAAGTGAGAAAGCAAGTCGCCAGGTCCAGGACCCGAACTATGGTCAGCCATATAGGAGTGTCCAGCACCTTAACCACCATACCACCTACTGGTCCCTGTTTTAAATATTATTTTTTAAAATTTGCTATAGGGCAGAGAGAGAGAGACAGAGAGAGAGAGAAAGCAAGCCACCACTGGAACTCAAACTGTGGTAGGCCATGTGGGAGTCTACGGACTTCACCACCATGCCATCTTCTGGCTCACAGGGGAAAAAAATTTTTTTTAGTAAAAATAAAAAGGGGGAAGCTGGCAGGAGGTGATGGTTAAGGGCTCTGGACTCCCACGTGGCCAAAAGTGGTTCGTGTCCCATACCTGGCGGCTTGCTTTCTCATTCCCCTCTTTCTCTCTCTCACTCTGTCCCTCTCTGGTTGAATTAAAATAAATAAATAAATAGAGTTAAATAAAAGAATTTTTTTGAGAGGTTTTTGCTACAGGGCATGTGCGCTCGCCAGAGAGAGAGATAGAAAGCGAGAAATCACCCACCAGGGGGGATGGCCACGCCACAATCCTTTCTCCTCCATTCTCCTCTCAGGATCTTGGGCACACGCACACGCGCCCGGTGTGAGTTTAAGCCACTGGGTCCGGGACTTGAACCGCGGTCGACTATGTGGGAGTCCAGCGACATAGCCATTATGCTAACTGCTGGTCCCGAAATAAAAGAATTTTAAAAACTAAGTTAATAAAAAGGGTTGTGGCTAGCAGGTGGTGTGGTTAAGGGCGCTGGACTCCCATATGGCCAACCACAGTTCAAGTCCCAGACCTGGCAGCATGCTTTCTCACTTTCCCTCTCTCTCTCTTTCTCTCTCTCTCTCACTCTTGCTCTCGCTCTCTCTCTGGTCAAATTAAAATAAATAACTAAAGCTAAATAAAATAATTCTTCAAACTAAATAAATAAATAAATGGGGACAAAGGATTTGTATAGACATTTATCCAAAGAAGACATATAAAATGGTCAATAATCATATGAAACGATGTTCAATATTATTAATCATTGGAGAAATATGAGTAAAAACCACAATGGTTATATCATTTCACAACATAAAAAAATATTGCTGGTGGAACTTTAAAATGGTACAGTTGAGACCAGCAGATGGTGTAATGGTTATGTTGCTGAACTCCCATGTAGTTGACTGTGGTTCGAGTCCCGGACCTGGTGGCTTAAACTCATGTTGGGCTTGTGTGCGTGCATGTCCAAGATCCTGAGAGGAGAATGGAGGAGGAGGGATTGTGGCGTGGTCATCCCCCCAGGGGTGATTTTTCACTTTTTGTCTCTCTCTGTCTCTCTGGCAAGCACATGCACCCTATAGCAAAACTCCACTCCCCCCCCCCCCAAAAAAAATGGTATCTCTAGCAGAAAACAGTTTGACAGTTCATCTAAAAGTTAAATGTAGATTTACCATATATCTCGGCATTTTCCCTTTTAGGTATAATTTCAACCCAAAAGAATTGAAAGGAGGGACTCAAACAGGTACTTAATCACCAACGTTCATTACAGCATTATTCACAACAGTCAAAATGTGGAAACAGCACAGCGTCCATCAACAGATGATGGTTTAAAAAAAAAAAAAGATGATGGATCAACAAAATATGGTTATGTATAAAATGAAATATTATTTAGCTATTAAAAAGAATGAAGGGCTGGGGCCAGCAGGTGGCATGATGGTTAAGGTGCTGGACTCCCACATGGCTGACCATGGATCCAAGTCCTGGCCCTGGTGGCTTAAAACTCACCTCATGTGCATGTGCGTGTGCCCCCAAAAATCCCAAGAAGAGAATGGAGAAGGGATTGCGGCATGGCCATCACCCGGGGGGATGATTTCTCACTTTCCCTCTGTCTCTCACTGCAGAATGCATGTGCCCTGTGGAAAAAACCTTAAGAAAAAAAGAGAAACATGCATATATGCCCACCCAAAGTCCACGAAGGAGGAAGAAGTAGAGGAGAGGGACTTGAGGTGTGACTGTCCCCTGTAGGAGGTGCTTTCTCACTTTTCTCTCTCTCTGTTTCTCACGTGCCCTCTGGCTAATTAAAAAAAAAAGTAAAAAAAAAAAAAAACAAATGAAGTACTGATACATGCTACAGACTGGATGTACCTTGAAAACAATATGCAGAGTGAAAAAAGCCAGAAATGAAAGGTCACACATTGTGTGATTCCATTTATATAAAATATCAAGAATAGATCATTCATAGAGACAGAAGGTAGAATAGTGGTTGCCAGGGATGGGGGAGGAGGATGGGGATTAACTGTTTAATGTGTACAGGGTTTTATTATGGAGTAATGGAAAGGTTTTGAAACGATACAGGTGATAGTTCTATAGTATTGTGAATACAGTCATTGAATAACTCACTTAAAATGAACAATTACAATTTTATATTACATGAATTTTACTTTTCTTTTCTTTTCTTTTTTTTTTTTTTTTTTTTAGTTTGCTATAGGGCACCTGCACTCACCAAAGAGAGACAGAAAGAGAGAGGGGAAAAGAGAAATCACTCCCCGGGAGTGTGGCCACTCTGCCATCCCTTCTCCTCCACACTCCTCTCAGGATTTTGGGCACGCACACACATGTGCCTGACATGACTTTCAAGCCACTGGGTCTGAGACTCAAACCGCACAGTCAGCTAGGTAGGATCCAGCTGTCACAACCTCCATGCCACCTACAGACCTGAATTTTACTTATTTTTAAAGAAAGAAAACCGAAGCTCAGAGAAGTGGAGTTACATAAGGTCTCACAACCCGTAACTGGGGTTTAAATTCCAGAATTTGAACCCATATCAAATAATTCAAATATAGCTCACATTAAATGGTAAGAAAGTAGGCACGTTTGGGAACCAGCAGGTGGTGTGGAAATTAAAGCACTGGATCCCATGTGACTGACCGCGTGGTTCAAGTCCCAGACACAGCGACTTGAAAATCATGCCTGGATGGGAACCAGCAGTTAGCGTAATGGCTATGTCGCTGGACTCCCACGTAGTCGACTGCGGTTCGCGTCCCGGACCCGGTGGCTTAAAACTCACACCGGGCGTGTGTGCGTGCGTGCCCAAGATCTCGAGAGGAGAATGGAGGAGAAGGGATTGCGGCGTGACCATTCCCCCTGGGGGGTGATTTCTCGCTTTCTGTCTCTATGTCTCTCTCTGTCTGTCTGGCAAGCACACGCGCCCTATAGCGAAAATCTCTCCAAAAAAAAAAAAAGAAAAATCATGCCTGGTGCGTGCCGAAAATCCAGAGAGGAAAATGAAGGAGAAAGGATTGAAGCATGGCCATCCCCCTGCGGGGTGACTTTTCACTTTCCTCTCTGTCTCTGTCTCTCTACACTGAGTACACACACCTTATAGCAAAAAGTAAAAAAATAATAATAAAAAAGGAAAGCAGAAAAAAAAAATAATAATAAATAAATAATTAAAATTAAAAAAAATAAAAAAAAAAGGAAAGCAGACGCATTGCATTTACTTACTTTAGAGGTAAATGACTTTTTCTTAAAAATCAAATTAATTAATTAATTTTTAATTTACTATAGGAGCCCAGCAGGTAGCGTGGGAGTTAAGGTGCCAGACTCCCACATGGCTGAATGCAGTTCGAGTCCCAAACTTGACAACTTGCTTTCTTACTTTCCTTTTCTCTCTCTCTCTCTTCCCCTCTGGTGAGCACAATTGCCCTATAGCAAATTTAAAAAGATAATAAAAATTATAAAATAAAAATAAAATAAATAATTATTTAATTTGCTATAGGGTATGTTCACTCACTAGAGACAGGGAGAAAAAGAGAGAAATAAGAAATGAGAAAGTAAGCCACCAAGTTCAAGACTCAAAATGCATTCGGTCATCTGGGAGTTCAGCGCCTTAACCACACCACCACCTGCTTGTCCCAGAGGTAAATGATTTTTATGTTGGTGCTTTCCTTTCTTTCTTTCTTTCTTTCTTTCTTTCTTTCTTTCTTTCTTTCTTTTTTAACCTTGTTTTCTTTTTTTTTTTTTTGAGAGTTTTTTTTTGCTATAGGGTGCGTGCACTCGCCAGACAGACAGAGAGAGACATAGAGATAGAAAGCGAGAAATCACTCCCCAGGGGGGATGGTCACGCCGCAATCCCTTCTCCTTCATTCTCCTCTCGGGATCTTGGGCACACACGCACACGCGCCCGGCCTGAGTTTTAAGCCACCGGGTCCGGGACGCGAACCGCGGTCGACTACGTGGGAGTCCAGTGACATAGCCATTACACTAACTGCTGGTTTCCCCAACTTTGTTTTCTTTTGAGAGATTTTTGCTATAGGGTGCGTGTGATCGCCAGAGAGACAGAAAGGGAGAAATCACCCCCCGGGGGGATGGCCACGCTATGATCCCTTTTCCAGTCTTCTCAGGATTTTAGGCATGCGTGCACATGCACCCGGTGTGAGTTTTAAGCCACCAGGTCCAGGACTCAAACTGCAGTCGCCTACCTAGGAGTCCAGTGATGTAACCATTATGCCATCTGCTGGTCCCTATGTTGGTGCTTTTCTGAAAGCATTTTTCACTAAGCGAAAGAGGGACAATCAGGCCTTCTGCACAGCGGACACACAATAGCTGTTTTTCTGTGGAAGAGAGGAGGAATGGGCTCCACTTACAGTTCTCTGAGTTCTGGAGAGAACTTTGGAAGTTTAAAGAGAAAATAACTCCCTCTAAGCAATGAAAAGGTTCTTCCTCAGGGATGGTAGGGAAAGGCAGGCTCCTCTCAAATGCTGTGTGACCTTGGTTAAATCATTTAACCTCCCTGAGCTGTTCTTCCTCTTTAAAATGCAAATAATGTGCTTGCAGTAGTAAGAAATGGAAAAATAACTATAAACACTCTTTTTTTTTTTAAGAAATATTTTATTTAACTTTATTTATTTATTTTAATTTGACCAGAAAGGAACAGCGAGAGAGAGAGAGAGAGAGAGAGAGAGAGAGAAAGCCACCAGATCCAAGACTTGAAACACAGTTGGCCATGTGGGAGTCCAGCACCTCAACCACTGCACCAACAGCTGGCCCCGAACACTCTTTTATAGCGCTAAATGTACAGGTTTATTTAGTTCAGAGAAAATGTAGCCAACCTCTTTGCTGTTTTGAGTCAATTCCACCATCTCCTCCTAGAAGTAACAAGGCCTTATTTACCTCTGCATAGTGTTGGCTGGGATTCCCAGACTCAGCTGCAGTTTTGCAATTATCTTGGTTATAGCGTCTCATTCTTTCCAAAATTGCATCTGATTGCTCCAGATGGGACCTGGGTATTCCATCCCAATAGCCCCTAAGTGTGGTTCAGGCTTAGATTCTATGAGGACACATTGAAAAGAATATTCGAGTCTGGGCCAGCACTGGAGCCTAGTGGTTAATAGAGTCAGATCTTGCATGGCTGACCGTGGTTTAAACCTTGGCCCTGATGGTTTAAAAAACACACCAGATGTGTGCATATATCCCAGAACACAACAGGACAGAGAAATGGAGGAGAAGGGATTGTGGTGACCACACCCTGTTGGGGGCTGCTATCTGCCTCCATCTCTCTGTCTCTCTCTGGCAAGTGCACACACTTTCTGGCAATTAGAAAAGAATAGGAGGGTTGCTGCGGCCCACTGTTCGCCATGAGGGGATTCAGTTTTATTCAACAGACCTTGGAGATTAGTTATACAAAGATGAAAACCACATAGCCCCTGAGACTCCTGGGAAGAGGGTTCACAAACACAATTATAATACAGCCTTAACTCCTGCGAGAACAGAACTGTCTGTGGGGTTCAGAGGAGGAACTATTTGGCTCAGATACTTTTGGTAATCTAATCCTACTTTCGGCCACTCCTCACCCATTTTCAGGCCTTACCCTACTCCCACAGCAGTC
Source organism: Tupaia tana (assembly GCA_026018925.1). Taxonomy (NCBI): domain Eukaryota; kingdom Metazoa; phylum Chordata; class Mammalia; order Scandentia; family Tupaiidae; genus Tupaia; species Tupaia tana. The sequence continues at coordinate 39,692,610 of JAKSZU010000022.1, forward strand.
ACCTAATGAGTCATTAATCTTTGGGAGCTCAGTGTTAGGTGACTGGCCAGAGGGACACCTTTTCCTCTTGCTAAACCTCTGCTCTCAGCTAGTAAACCTACTCCTCTGAAAGGCCTACCCAAATGTCATCTCTTTTTTTTTTCTTATTATTTTATTGAACTTTATTTATTTAAATTTGACCAGAGAGGGACAGAGTGAGAAAGAGAGAGAGAGAAAGAGAGAAAGTGAGAAAGCAAGCCACCAGTTCTGGGACTCAAACCGCACTTGGCCATGTGGGAATCCAGCACTCTTAACCGCCATGCCACCTGCTGGCCCCAAATGTCACCTCTTCTGTGACGCCTCCATGTACCTGAAGGCTGGTCCTTTTTCTGGACTTTCTTGGCATTTCATTCTACAAACATTCATGAGGCAAATTCTATTTTGTTCCTGGGGACCGCATTCTACAAGTTGGCCTCTGATCTAAGAGATGTCCATTGGAGAAGGCAGATCAGTTGCATTAAAGGAGTATTTACCTGGTAAATACTCCTTAAAGGAGCTGCAGGAGACACCTTTGGCGTCTTTTTAGCCTATCTTCCCCTTCATAAAACTGCCCACCCATTGGGCGGTAAGGCCTGGTGACTATGTTTGTGTTATGTGTCTTCTCCCCTGCCAATAGCTGATTGGCCCACAGAGACTACCTGATTAAAGACAGGCCAATGTGTGTGGGGGAGTGCAGGCACAATGGTAACACAACAGGACCCCCATGGGAAAGGCCTTGGGTTTGCATCCCGGGACTTCCCTGAGCATGCACGTACATACACATGTCTGTAATCCAGGCTGGCTGAGACGAGGGGTGAACTGCAGTATAAGGACCCTTTTGGGGGTGCCTCTCTCTCTCTCTCTTAGGAAAAACACAACAAAAAATATTTGGGGGAGGGGGAGACAGGCCAATTGGATCCTGTATCCAAGGAATTTGAAGTCAAAGTCATTTCAAAGATGCAGAGAACAAGGCCAGTGGGTGGCATGGCAGTTAAGGCACTGGATCCTACATGGCTAACTCTGCAGCTGGAGTCCCAGACCCAGTGGCTTGAAAAACACACTGGGCGCATGTGCATGTGTGCTCAAAATCCTGGGAGGAGAATGGAAGAGAAGGGACTGCAGAGCGGAGTGGACTTTCCACTCAGGGGGTGCTATCTTCCTTTCTTTCTTTGTCTCTGTCTCTCTCTCTGGTGAGTGCAATGCACCCCAAAGCAAAACTAAAAAGAAGAAAAAGAAAAGGAGCACTTTAAAGGTTGCACACAGACCCTGGCAGTCAGTGGGCAGGAGTCAGGGATAAGTACAGAATCCTGGCCCCACTAGGGATCAGTCATTATCGCCAGAAGCCTGGCTCGCAGCATCCCTAGTTAAGCCATGGGGCCCAGCTAGTGACATGGCTTCTGAAGCCTCGGCATGCTGACACACAAAGAATAGGAGGGGCTGGGTCCCCATCTCCCTCCCATGAGCAGTGGCTGAGAGGGAACCATGCAACAGAGGTGGCCATACAGCAAAGCCAGCTCACACTGGGCACTCAACTGCCCCAGACCCTTTTCCTCCCTGAGCTCAGTTTCCTTGCAAACCTCATGGGATGGGTACTATTTTCAACTTATGGTAGTTTTACTTATCTATCTATCTATCTATAAACTCACTAATTTTTAGAGGAGCTTTGAGTTGACAGCAAAATTGAGCAGAAAGTACAGAGAGCTCCCATATACCCCCTGCACAGCCTTCCCCGTTATCAACAGCCTGTAACGGAATAATACACTCGTCACAATTGGTGAGCTCACATTGACAATCCTTGTCACCCAAAGTCTGTGCTGTGCTCTTTTTTTTTTTTTTTTTTTAAGTTTTGCTATAAGGTCATGTACACTCACCAGGGAGAGGGGGAAAGAGAATGAAAGTACAAAACCACCCTCTGGGGGGATGGCCACACTGCAATCCCTTCTTCTCTATTCTCAGATCTGGGGCATGCATACACACATGCCCAGTGTGTTTTTCAAGCCACTGGGTCTGGGACTCAAACTGTGAAGTCTGCTGTGTGGGTTTCAGTCACCTTAACTACCACCCCACTGGCTGGTCCAGAAAATATAATTTTAAAACACAGGTTTGGGGACCAGAAGACGGCATAACGGTTACGTTGCTGGACTCCCATATAATCGACTGTGGTTTGAGTCCTGGACCTGACAGCTTAAAATTCACGCTGGGTGCGTGTGCGTGTGTGCCCAACATCCCAAGAGGAGAATAGAGGAGAAGGGACTGCAGCATGGCCATCCCTCTAGAGGGTGATTTTTGGCTTTCTGTCTCTCTCTGTCTTTCCGGCAAGTGCACACACCCTATAGCAAAAATTTTTCTCTAAAAATGAACAAAAACCAACATACAGGTTTGTTCATTTGACCTCAAAGGTGTCTATACCGGCTGGCCTGTATAGTTTTACTTTTCAATACAATTTTATTTTTATTAAGAGTCAAAGTACAGGGGCCAGCAGGTGGCATGGTGGTTAAGGCGCTGAACTCCCACATGGCTGACTGTGGTTCGAAACTCATGCCAGGCGCATGTGTGCATGCCCAAAATCCCAAAAGGAGAATCACCCTCTGGGAGATGATTCCTCTCTTTCCCTCTCTCTGTCTCCATCTGTCTGTCTCTCTCTCTCTCTATCTCTCTCTGGCAAGCGCATGTGTCCTATGACAAGAACCTAAAAAAAAAAAAAAAAAAGATAAAAAGAGTACAAAAAAGGCTTAATGGAAAACCAAGGCTTACGTGGAGATCACCCTCCCACCACCATTCCTGCTTTTCTAACCTTAAGCCCAGGCCCCAGGGACAGAGTGGCACCTTCTCATATAATCAGCAGCCTCAGGTGGCCACACCCTTGGCACCAAAGTAATGAATCTTCTTTTCCTATCAGGAACATCAAAGAGGATGGGGCAAACTGCCCACAGGGGCCACTTGGCCAGCCAGGCTGAACACACCCTCTGCCTCAAGAGTTGGTCAGGCGCCTCAGATAAGGCATTCTGAAGTTATCCATTTTTGTTCTTTTTTAATTTGCCAGGGGATACATACACTCACCAGAGAGAGAGCAAGAGTGGGAGAAAGCTGTCCCCAACAGTGCGTGATCACGCTGAACTCTCTCCTCCATTTCTCCATCCTGCGGGGGATCTTAGGCACACACACCACATGCACCTGGCATTTTTTTTTAAGCTGCTGGTTCTGAAACTTGAACTACAAAGTCAGCTATGTGGGATCCAGCCACCTTAACCACCAAGCCAAGCCACCAAGCTGGCCCAGAAAGCCTAACTTAAAACACAGGTTTGTTTATTTTGTTTTTGCTCGCCAGGGGGAGAGAAAAAGAAAGAAGGAAAGTGAGAAAGAACCCCCTGGGGGGATGGCCACAATAATCCTTCTCCCCTAGGGATTTGGGGAATACATGCACATGGGCCTCTCATGTCTTTCAAGTTGCCAGGTCTGGAACTCAAACCATGGAACTGGTCACGTAGGGTGCAGTCACTGTAATTACCACGCCACTGGCTAGCCCTGTTCATGTGGCATGAGTTTAAGCCACTGGGTCCGGGACTTGAACCGCAGTCAACTACATGGGAGTCCAGCAACATAGCCATCATGCTAACTGCTGGTTTTTCAAACAAGGCTTTCATCAAGTGCCTCTCCCATCCCCCTCAGACAAACTGACTTTCCACAGCAATGACTGACTTCCCATACTTTACAAAATAAAGCTTTCTCCCTCCCACCTTCTTCCTGGTTGACCCCTCAAGCAGTGAGGGCCCCTGCACTCTGGAGAGAGTGGGCACTGGGCACCCCCATTCCACTCCTGAAGATCTTTTGAATAGGCCAATAGGTATGGGGCACCTCAAGGCCATGTGGGCTGTTTTTTATCCCCTTCTTTTTTGAATGGCCAGAGGGCGCATGTGCTCTTCAGAAAGAGAGAGAGAGAGAAGAAAGTACTGCCCCCTCAACCCCACGCACACAATGATGTGGTTTCGCTGCAATCCCTTCTCTAGCTCTTCATCTACTCAGGATTTATTCAAGCCACCAGGGCCAGGAATGGACCTCAGTTCAATCCCGAGGCAATTCAGTTGCAATTCCCTGAGGCTGGGAGGTGAGGGTGGCTGTCTCACACCTGCCCCTGCTGACTGGACCACACTGCTACTGCTCATGTCCAAGAGTGTCAGTGGCCACCAGGAAGAGGCTCAGGGCTACCCATCTCTGGGGACACCAGCCTAAGGCAAAGAAGAAATCCCAGTTGCTCAATAGGTGCCCTGCCCCTGCCTGGGGACCCCTCCAACCCCGAAACAACCAGTAGAGGGGGCACTATCTCATTACCCAAGCGGTACACAAAAGTCCAGCGACATAGCCATTACACTAACTGCTGGTCCCTGTTCATTTTTTTTTTATTTTTATTTTTGAAGAGGTTTTTGCTATAGGACGCATGCGCTCACCAGACAGACAGAGACAGAGAGACAGAAAGCGAGAAATCACCCCCCAGGGGGGAATGGTCACGCCGCAATCCCTTCTCCTCCATTCTCCTCTCGGGATCTTGGGCACGCATGCACACGCGCCCAGCGTGAGTTTAAGCCACCGGGTCCGGGACTCGAACCACGGTCGACTACGTGGGAGCCCAGCGACATAGCCATTACGCTAACTACTGATTCCCTGTTCATTTGTTTTTAAAACAAGGCTTTCAACAAGTGCCTCTCTGTTTGAGATCCGGCTCACCTTTACCACCAGGCCATGAGTGGAAGCAGGTGGAATTTTCTTTTCTTTTTTTTTTTTTAAAGAATTATTTAATTTAATTTGATTTATTATTATTATTACTTTAAATTTGACCAGAGAGAGACAGAGAAAGGGAGGGAAAGTGAGAAAGCAAGCCACCAGGTCCAGGACTTGAACTGTGATCGGTCATATGAGAGTCCAGGGCCTTGACCACCATACCACCTGCTGGCCCTAGCAGGTGAAATTTTCAATTGGATGATCATGGATGGACAGATCACACTGAGGGAAAGATCTAGTCCATGGCCTGGTGTTTTAACTTCCCTTTTCCACGGAATACCGTAAATATCAGTAATTAGGGTCCATATATGTACTTAGTTGAAGAAAGGGTCCTCCCTGCTCCCTGCCATGTCTCAAGGCCTTGCCTCAAGGGACAGGCCCATGGCCAGGACCACAGCCCCAGGCCCCAGCTGTTCTCACCTTTCAGCAACGAATGAGGCCTGAGAAACGGTCCTCAGCATGTCTCTAATAGACACCCCGTACCTGCTACAAGCTGAGGCCGGTCTGATGACCCTCTCTCCTCTCCAGAGCCCAAAGGCTGCTTCTGAAGTCCTCCCTCCCCACATGTTACGTCTACTAGTACGTGATTGTCCTGGGCCCTGTCCTGGGGGAGGCAGTCAGCTTTGTGACTTCATAAAAGGCCATTTTATGACAAGTCTGGACCTGGCGAAGCAGGAGCTGGGCAGCGGGTGCTGCTCCCAGGAACATCATGTGGCTTTTCATAGAGAGACATCCCCACCTCTAAGGGAATGAAAAAGAGCTTCCCCACGGTAAGAGTCCAGGACACCTCTGTGCCTAACACGTGCCCCACATTGATGACTTTGGCTCCCGGGCCTAACTGAGCCCTCCAGGCCAAACTGGAAACACTTCTCAGAGGTCCAGGCCCCAGGTGGCCAGCTTGGGGCGGGGCAGGAGGTAGTTACTCTAGGTGGTGCTAGTGGGTCCAACCAGCCTCCACCCGCCCTTCTCCAGGCCCTTCGGAAATTAAACGACTAATAGGGAGGAAAGATTCATCTGACCTGAGTCTTCAGCAGGGGCCGCTCCTGTAGTTCCCTTCAAATGGATCAGGCCAGAGAACCCTGAATCCTGTAGAAGGACCTGGTGGCTACAAGCATTGTCCCAAATCCAGGGGCTTCTGGGAGCTTGGACTCCAGGCCAAGCTCGGGCACCCTTTATTCCCAATGTCGACTCTGCCATTATTTCCTCCAGAAGGACTTACAACCCAGGACCTGGGGCTTGTTCCTGACCTTCCCTGCACCTGTTCCCCAGCCCTAACCTGGAACTTGGCCTCCAGGGAGGGGAGGGCTGGAGGAGTCAGCTGGGATGATAACTGGCAGCCAGGCAGGAATTCCGGGCCTGGGGTGGGAGGAGGGGTACCTGGGAGGCAGAGTTTGGCCCTCCTCCTGCTTCATGTGAGACTGGCCCAGCTTATACCATCTCTGGCCACCCCCCTGGCCTCTGCTTTGATTATGACATCACTGTCCTACCAGAGGACTCCATGGAGGAAGGTGAGTAAGCTTGGCTAAAGGTTCCATATGCTTTATTCTGGAAAGGGTTGATAGACTGGTTTGGGGAGGGGAACAGGTCTGGCTTCACTTCCAAGGGGCTCATCAGGACCTTGACTGCCCTTTACATTGCTGTAGCCTTCTCAGGTGTGAAGAGACCTACAGCAGATCCTCTGACCTCCACCTTCGGATCCACTCAGTTTTCCATTCTCTGCTGGAACAGAGTGGACAGGTGGGCTCCCCCGCTTCCCAGTTCCACTGCTTTCCAGCACTTCTGAAAACGTGCCCTAGGCTTTTTTCTGGTAAAAAGCTCATTTCTTGCTTAAATATGGAGAGTCTGAGCTCCTCCGGCAGGCAGGACAGAGGGCAAAGACCAGCCACAACCCAGGGGTCGGCAAGAACAAACACACACCAAGAACGATCACTGTAGAAGTAGCCATCAATTATCTGGCACTTACTGTGTGCCAGGCCCCAAGCTGAGCACTGCATACACATTATCACATGTGATTTTCATTACAATGCCAAAAAGGAGGTATTATTTCCAATCTCTAGCCAGGGCAACTGAAGCTCAAGGGAAGTGAAGTAATTAGGCCAAGGTCCCGCTGCTGGTCGTCAAAAGCACTAGGTTTGAGAACCAAGTCTGTTTTTGCCTTCAAAGCTAAACTCAAGCATTGAGCTAGTCCTCTTCCAAACCCTTCCCAGCAGTAAAAGACAGTATTTTCTTGGGCCAGCAGGTGATGTGGTGGTTAAGGCGAGTGGACTCCCATATGGCTGACCGTGGTTTGAGTCCTGGACCTGGCAGCTTGCTTTCTTACTTTCCTTCTCTCTCTCTCTCTCTCTCTGTCTGGTCAACTTCAAAAATAAAATAAAATAAAATAATGACAATGAATAAAATTAAACAAAAATTCTTAAAAAAAAAAAGTATTTTTTTCATCCTTAACTATCAATGATGAAGTTCCAGAAGGCGTAAATTTGAGCCCAATACCACCCAGATCACCAGCTTTTAGATAAAAAACTTGACTGCTTGACCTGTTTGATTTTTTTTAAGAATTATTTTATTTAACTTCTTTAATTTTAATTTGAGCACTTGACCAGAGAGGGATGGGGTGGGGGGTGAGAAAGCAAGCCACCAGGTATGGGTCTCGAACCATGGTTGGTCATGTGGGAGTCCAGCACCCTTAACCACTATGCCACCTGCCAGCCCCTGACCTGTTTGATCTTTAAGGATGTTGGGAAGCAGCTGTTTTGATTGTTTCTTACCATTTTGCAGATGATTAAAGTGAGGCCCTGGGGGCCACAGAAAGGAAGTTTTTGGGGTCTGTGGCTCTGAGGTAGGGTTGCCAGATAAAATTAGGTAAGTCAGTTTAATAGAAACTATATATATATGGATTTTAAGGGTAAGTGTCCTAAATATTGGGTGTGGCTTCTCTCTCTAACTGGGACCCTGGTACATGGCAACTGGGGTGGAGTAGGGGTTAGTTGTCTCGTTTCTCTCTTAGGCCTCTGGTCCCTCCATGAAGTTGTGCCTGTAGGGCAGGAGTTGGGGACTGACTTCTGGAGATGGAAGCTGCCACATGCCCTGAGCCAGGCAGGGGCTTAGGCTGTAGTTTCCGTGGTGCTTTCGTTTCTTTCTCTGCAAGGTGACAGTGGTGGATGTGATGTAATTGGACAGGAGCATCCTTTTGTGTACCGCTTGGGTAATGAGATAGTGCCCCCTCTACTGGTTGTTTCGGGGTCGGAGGGGTCCCCAGGCAGGGGCAGGGCACCTATTGAGCAACTGGGATTTCTTCTTTGCCTTAGGCTGGTGTCCCCAGAGATGGGTAGCCCTGAGCCTCTTCCTGGTGGCCACTGACACTCTTGGACATGAGCAGTAGCAGTGTGGTCCAGTCAGCAGGGGCAGGTGTGAGACAGCCACCCTCACTTCCCAGCCTCAGGGAATTGCAAGAGGAAGCACAGGAGCTGTGGGGTGGCACCAGGGTGAGGATGGTCTAGCAGGAGCAGCTGGGTCAGGGGAGCTAGGAGGAGGAGGTGCTGGGAGGGGGAAGAACAGAAGAGCAGCTTGAGGCCCAGAGGACTTTGTGTTCCTGATTCTCCTGCCCCAGGATGAGGATGAGGTGGGTGAAGTTGGGGGCCAGTTCAGGTAGAGCATATCTAAATCTGTAGCTGCTGGTCCGGGGGCCAGGGCTGGGCTGCTCTTGCCCTTCCCTGTTGCTGGGCAGCTCTGCAAGCAGGACTCCTCACCCTTTCAAGGTATGGGCTTCTTTCTCAGGCACACCAGTGGGGAGAAGGAAATAGGCAGAGCAGCAGAGAGTCCAGAGGTTTCTACTGAAGTCAAGAAACCCCTTTCTTGAGAGAGTGCTTTGGGACGGGTATGCCAGAACCAAGCTGGGTGTGTGGGCTTTGATTATCTATGGGTTTGTATTGTGTATTAGATGTGAAAATATTGGCCACAAGAGGTAGGCCTAGTGCACAGGTGTGTATCCCTATGTATCTGGCTGTGAAACGTGTTAATGAGTGTGCTTTGAACACGTGAGCAGCTGGGGAAGCCTGGGTGCTGCCACTTCCCCTTTCCAGGGTGAGAATTCAGGGGTGCTTGCAAGCGCATGGCTGTCTGTATGTATGTCAGCAGGGGAAGAGGAGGCTGCTGGAATTACGAGGCAGAGATTTCTGAGGGAGCAGCTGCTGGACAAGCCTTGCTTTGCTTTCCCAGTCTCCTGGGTCCTGGCTTCTCCTAAGCCCCTTCTTGGTGCCCCTCACTCCCATTACTACCCTGAGACCCCAGGCTGGGTTTCTGAAGGGGACCAGTGCCATCTTGTGGTCAGCAGAGGCAGTGCCAGAGTGGGTGGGTTGGGCCCTGGGTTCGCACAAGGGCTCTACCATTCAGGAACACAGTCGGTGCAAAGTCACCACTGGGCTGACTAGACTATGGACAGAGGAGAGATAACTAAGGTTCAAACACTCCTTCTTCAAAAATTTTACAGGGAGGCAAGGCAGGAAAGCTGTCTATAGGAGTGTTGCAGGAAAGGCATAGGCAGGTTATATGTGAGCTCCCGGCTCTGGGCACCATCGCTTGAACCACCTCTCTGGTTCAGATTTCTTACCTGCAGTGGTGGCTAACCATTACTACTCTGTGGGACAGCAGTGATAGTTAAATGAGAGAGTGCAGCTAAAATACTTGGCTCAGAGCCGGGCAAGCAGTAAAGTCAAGATACTAGTGGCTACTACTGACATAGGCAAAGTTCCAGAAGCACAGAGAAGAGAGCTAGCTGTGTGTTGTGGCTGGAGAAAGGATGACAGAGAGGGGACGGCATTGCCACCACACATTGTAGAATCTGTATCTTGAGTAGCTATTTCAAGTTATACAAGTAAATGAGTAGAAAGATCTCCCTGCTGGAAAGCAGGCGATGGAATCCAAAGGGGAATGGAATCAAGAGAAGCGTTCAGGCTCCTTTCTAGCTGTGGAGTCTGAGCATGGCAGTGGGTTCCCTGTGTCTCTGTTTTCTATGTGAAAATATTGGCTGTGAGGACTCAAAGGAAATGCCTGGTCACTTGTTCATGACTCAGAGATAATGAGCTCTGTCAGGCCTTGAAGGCTGGATATACTTTTGTTGAGAACCTCAGGGTCGAGATTCTGCTCAACTGAGGAGTCACGTTTATCTTCTATTGCCTCCACGAGGAGGTCCCTGCGTCAGACTCGTGTGGTGTTAGGCAAGTCACTCACTCTCTCTGGGCCTTATTTTCCCCAACTACAACATGAAGGGGGTTGAACTAGATGATCTCTGAGGGCAGTCCTGCATTCCTTATGGACTTTTGATATCTCCTTTTCCTGCCTCACCTGTCATACCTGGCAATAAATATTTATTGATTTCTACATGCTAGGTCTTGAACAGCAAGATTTAAAAAACAAAACAGTGCCCGGGAACAGGAGGGGGCATGGTGGTTAAGGTGCTGGACACTCCCACATGGCCAACCATGGTTCGAGTCCCAGACCTGGTGGCTTGCCTTTTTTTTTTTTTCTCTCTCTCTGGTCAAATTAAAACAAATGAATAAGTAAATAAAATTAAATTTAAAAATTCTTAAAAAACAAGACAAAACAGTGCCTTCTATGAAATAAGTGCCATGATTTCTGATATGTTTATGGGAAATATTTTCTTAGATCCTAGCACATTCTAAGTATGATGGGGCAAATTGGAGAATAAAGCAGAGGCTCTGTGTTGACACACAGGCTAGACTAAGGCATCGAGAAGGTATTAGAGAGGTTATAGTCCGGCCTTGGAAGGGTCAAGTCCCTGACTTTTCCTTTCAGCCTTCTGAAGCAGCCCATGCATACTCAGCAGCCCGCGTTTATGCAAAAAACTACAAATTCCGTAAGGCAATGCGCGGCGCAATCTGCACATGCGTCAAACTGGACTGGGCGGGGCCCCTCCTAAACGTGGAACTCCATTTCCCAGGCATCCCCGGGGCTTTTGATTTCCCCCTCTGGGCGCTGGCGTCCTCCCGCCCCCTGCTTGCGAGCCTCGCGCCAAGCGCCAAGCCGGCGCGCGCGCAGGGCACGTAGCGCGCGCGAGTGACGCATAATATGTGGGCCATCCTGGAGCCGTGGTCGCGCTGTGTGTGTGTGTGAGTGAGGGTGAGTGAGTGCGGGACCTGAGACGGTGTGTGTGAACTGTGGCCGCTGGCGGGGTCAGGGGGGTAGCGGCAGAGCCGCCCGGGAAGGTGAGTAGGAAAGGAGGGAGACGGCTCTCTGGGAGGGGCGCGAGGAGACAGGGCGTGCGGGCGGCCGGCGGAGAGTGGGCGCCGGGCTGGGGGGAGGGGCGGCACCTGCTGGGGCCGCTGGCGGGGAGGGGGCGGGCCAGGCCGCCCGGGAGGCTGGACGGGGGCCTGACAGGACTTTTCCTCCTCCTGATTCCTGGCTCGGGGGCGGGGCCTCCATGTTCTTCCTCCAGTCCCCAAAAGAAGCTTCCCCAGAGTAACTCTTCCGCCCGGAGTGGGGGCAGGGGTGTGTACGCCCCTACCTGGAGTAGAGGCCCTTCACTTCCCTTCTCACCTTTTTTTCCCCAGTCCTTGCAGGCTCCGCTCCGTACGGGTTGGGGGGCTCCATCTTTCTTGCCGTACGACGGCCCCCTTCCCGGACTGTCTCCGCCTCCAGCCCCGGTCACCTGGGCGGGCTCTCCCCTCCCTCGGCCTCAGGCCACCTCCTCCTGCACCCGCCCTGCTCTTGGACCAGGAAAAGGGGGCGGAGCTTTCCAGGCCTCCCTCCCAGTGGAGGGGAGCGGTGGAGAAAGAGGTGTGTGGTCCTGTGGCATGGAGCCAAACCTTAGAGTGCCCAAGCTTCCCGGGAGCCTATTACCAGGGGTTATAGTTGTTTTCAACTGGAGTGACAGAGGCATTTAACTCCGTCTTCTAGACGATTTCCGTCTTGTTTCCTCTTATTGCAGCGAGCGCTGTGGTTTCCTATTTGTTGAAATTTTGGGGTGTTTGTAGTACTTTTTGAATCACAAGTGACCCTTCTTTCTCCAAGACGTGTTGATCTCAGTTTTTTCCTTACTGTGTTTTTTATTTTCAGTAGAAAGTTTTTTAATGATCCGAGTTATAATCTGTTTATATTAGTAGCATCTTCTTGTTCTAAATGCTTTGTTAATATACAGAGTGAGAGGTTCATGGTAGAGTCATTTTGAATGTTCTTTTTCCGGTTTCCTAGAGTTTACTTTTAAGATTTATATAAGTGGATACAGTTGGATTTTAAGAATTGATTTGGAATCCTTCTACATGCTGTCAAGATTTGAACTTTATGGGCCAGCAGGTAGCATGGTGGTTAAGGCGCTAGACTCCCACATGGCCAACCACGGTTCAAGTCCTGGACCTGGTGGCTTGCTTTCTCACTCTTCCTTTCTCTCTGTCACTCTCTGGTCAAAACTGAATAATAATAATAAATAAAATTATAAAGAAATCTTTTAAAAAAAAAGATTTGAACTTTATATGTAGCAGTTTATTCATTAACCATTTAATAAATTCATTTTTAATTTTGTTTAGTATTACTATTTTTTAATTTGCTGTAGGGCACCTGTGGTCACCAGAGAGAGACAGAGAAAGCTGGGTGGGAGAGTGAAAAAGCAACCCACCAGGTCTGGGACTCAAACAGCAGTTGGCCATGTGGGAGTCCAGTGCTCTAACCACCACACCACCTATTCGCCCCAGTTATCTGTTTTTGATCTGTTATATTTTTGGATGCTACAGAGAAGATAGAGAATTGGGGAATATAGCGAAGTCATTTTGTGCTCGTCCTTTTAAAAATAATCATTTAGTTTTATTTATTACTTTTTAAAAATATGCTGTGGGGCACATGCACTTACCAGAGAGAGAGACAGACAGAGGAAGAGAGAGGGAAAGTGCAAAAGCAAGCTGCCAGTTCCATGACTTGATCTGTGGTTGGCTGTGTGGGAGTCCAGCGCCTTAACTACCATGTTACCAGCTTGCCCCATGCTCATCATTTCTTGGGTTGTCGAGCACTATATTATACCACTCTACCTTTTGTTAAATTTAGTTAAGTCTTTTAAAACATTTTTTTGGGGGCCAGCAGGTGACTTGGTGGTTAAGGTGCTAGACTCCAAAAGGCCCACCACGGTTTGTGTCCCTGATCCAGTGGCTTGAAAAATCACCCTGGATGTGTGGGTGTGTGTGCCCAAAATCCAAAGAGGAGAAGGAATTGCAGCATGGCCATCCCCTCTGGGGATGATTTCTCACTTTCCAACTTTCTCTGTCTCTTTCTGGCAGTCACATGGGCCCTATGGCAGAAAAACCTTAAGTTTTTATTTATTTATTTATTTTTTAACTGGGCCAGCAAGTGGTGTGATGGTTAAGGTTCTGGACTCCCACATGGCTGAAACCAGTTAGAATCCCTGACCTAGTGGCTTAAAAATCACACCAGGCATGTGTGCATGTATGCCCAAAATCCTGAAAGGAGAATGGAGGAGAAGGGATTGTAGGATGGCCATCCCCCTGGGGGTGGGGTGATTTCTCACCTCCCCACCCTATGGCAAAAACCATAAAAAAAAAAAAAAAAAAGAAAGAAAAAAAGAAAGAAAAGTCCAGGCAGTTTTGAAAGAATGGTTAATGCTTAATGCTTGGGGCCAGCAGGTGACATGGTGGTCAAGGACGCTGGACTCCCACATAGCTGAGGTGGTTTGAGTCCTGGGCCTGGTGGCTTGCTTTCTCATTTTCCCTTTCTCTCTCACTCTGACCCTGTCTGGTCAAATTAAAACAAATAAATAAATACAGCTTAATAAAATGATTATTAAAAAAGAAAGAATGGCTAATCCCAAGGCCTGGAAGGCAGGCATGGATTTCAAGCTGGAGGGTCCAACACTTGAACCATGGAGTTGGCCGTGTGGGAGTCCAGCACCTTAACCACCGTGGCACCTGCTCGCCCCAACTCTTTTCTTTTTTTTTTCTTTTTTAAATTGCTAGAGGGCTAATGTGCTTGAAAAGAGGGGTGGTGCAAGAGAGAGAGAGGGAGAACACGAACACTCTCAAAGGTCATGGTCATGCTGTAATCCTTTATCCTGCATTTCTCCATCCTGTTAGGATTTTGAGTATACGCGCATATGTACCTGTCATGTCTTTTAAGCTGCTGGGGTTGGGATTTAACTACAATTGGCCATGTAGGATTCAACTCCCTCTGCACAGGGCTTTACCTTTGTGCTTTGGGGTCAGTTCTCTGTAACTTCTTTGGAGAAATGTTTAGTTACATCCTTTGCCCATTCTTCTAAATGCCTTGCTTATGTCTTTATCCTTGGATTGTAAGAGTTCTTTATGTATTTAGATAGTAGTTCTTTATGAGATACATGGTTTGCAAATTATTTTTCCTAGTCCATAAGCTGTCTTTTTACCTTGTTAATAACATAATAATGTTCTTTGCACAGAATTGAAAATTTTTTAGGTAGAAATTACATTTTTTTAAAAGATAGGTTTCGCTGTAGGGTACGTATGCTCACAAGAGAGACAGAGACAAAATGAGAAATCATCCTCCAGTAGGTATGGCCATATTACAATCCCTTCTCCTCCATTCTCCTTTTGGGATTTTGGACATACATGCACATGTGCCTGGTGTGAGTTTTCTTTTTTCTTTTTTGAGAGGTTTTTTGCTATAGGGCGTGTGCGCTCGCCAGACAGAGAGAGACAGAGAGACAGAAAGCGAGAAATCACCCCCTGGGGGGATGGTCACGCTGCAATCCTTTCTCCTCCATTCTCCTCTCAGGATCTTGGGCATGCACGCACACGCGCCCGGCCTGAGTTTTAAGCCACCAGGTCCCGGACGCGAACCGCGGTCAACCACGTGGGAGTCCAGCGACACCTGGTGTGAGTTTTAAAACTGCCGAGCCCAGGACTAGAACTGCAGTCGACTACTTGGGAGTCCAGCAACATAACTATTACACCATCTGCTAGTGCCTACTTTTTTTTTTCTTTAAACTTTGCTGTAGTACACATGTGCTCACCCGAGAGAAACAGAAAGAGAAAGGAGAAAAGTGAGAAAGCATCCTCAAGAGGGGGTGGCCGTACTACAGTTCCTTCTTCTCCATTCTGTTCTTGGAATTTAGGGCATGCAAACACATATGTCCTGTGTGTTTTTCAAGCTGCTGGGTCCAGGACTCAAACTATACTTTCAGCCACTGGGGATCTAGCTGCCTTAACTACCATGCCACTGCTAGCCCCAAATTTCTTGTTTTTTTAAAAATTATTTAACCTTATATATTTATTTATTTTAATTTGACCAGCGAGGGACAGAGCAAGAGCGAGTGAGAGATAGAGAGAAAGTGAGAAAGCAAGCCGCCAGGTCTGGGACTTGAACTGTGGTTGGCCATGTGGGAGTCTAGCGCTCTTAACCACCATGCCACCTCCTGGCCCCCAAAATTCCTTTTTTAAAAGTTACTGATTCCTTTCTCTTTATTTATTTAAACAATTATTTTATTTAACTTTATTTATTTTAATTGACCAGAGTGGGACAGAGAGAGAGAGGGGGAAAGCAAGCAAGCAAGCCACCAGGTCCAGGACTCGAGCTGCAGTCGGCTGTTCGGGAGTCCAGCTCCCTTAACTGCTGCGCCACCTGCCAGCCCCAAAAGTTACTGATTTCTGGGGCAAGCAGATGGCATAATGGTGATGTCACTGGACTCCCACGTAATCGACTGAGCTTTGAGTCCCAGGCCTGCTGGCTTGAAACTCATGCCAGGCATGTGTGCATGCATGCCCAGATCCCTAGAGGACAATGGAGGAGAAGGGATTGTGGGGTGGCCATCCTCCCAGGTGTTGATTTCTCATTTTTTGTCTCTTTCTGTCTCTGTGGTGAGTGCACATGCCCTAAGGTAAAAAAAAAAAAAAAAAAAAAAAAAAAGGTACTGATTTCTTTCATGAGCAAGAGAGGAGCAGAGAGACAGCACCCCCAATGAGGTCCCAAGGCCATGATCTACCCCCAGCTTTAGTCAGTTCTGGATCATGGACACCCTTGTGCTCAGCATGCTCAGGGAAGTCTATGGATGCAAACTTGGACCCTTCCCATGTGGGTCAGCTTCACAGTGTCTCTTGTTACCACTGTGACACCATCCAGCTCCCAAAAGGCTTATATTTTGAAGTCCTATTTACCAATTACTTTTGTTCCTTGTGTAGTGTTGATGTCATGATTAAAAACCCATCACAAAACAGGGTCATGAAGATGTATCCCTACATTTACTTCATTCTATTTTTTTTTTTTTTTGGAGAGGTTTTCGCTATAGGGCGTGTGCGCTCGCCAGACAGAGAGAGACATAGAGACAGAAAGTGAGAAATCACTCCCCAGGGTGGGATGGTCACACCGCAATCCCTTCTCCATTCTCCTCTCAGGATCTTGGGCACGCACGCACATGCGCCCGGCGTGAGTTTTAAGCCACCGGGTCCGGGACACGAACCGCGGTCGACTACGTGGGAGTCCAGCGACATAGCCATTACGCTAACTGCTGGTTCCCCCTACATTTACTTCTTAGAGTCTTACAGTTTAAGCATCTACATTTAAGTCTTTGATCTGTTTTCAGCTAATTTTTATGTATGATGTGAGACAAAGGTCAAACTTTATTCTTTTGTGTTAGAGTATTCAGTTACCACAGTACCACATGTTGAAAGGTGATTCTTTACTCCTTAAATGGTCTCGATACCCTTGTTAAAAATTGATCATTCATGTGAGGGCTTATTTCTGGACCGTCAGTTCTATTGTATTTGTCTATATGTTGATCCTCATGCTAGTAGCACACTGTTTTGACTTCTGTAGCAGTGTAGTAAGTTCGAAACTGGAGTTCTCTCCAACTTAGTTCTTTTTTTTTTTTTTTCTTGAGGTCTTTGCTATAGTGTACATGCATTCACTAGAAAGAAAGAGTGCAACAGAGAGACAGAAAGTGAGAAATCACTCCCTGGGGTGATGGCCATGCCACAGTCCCTTCTCCATTCTCCTCTTGGGATCTCAGGCATGCATACGCGCCTGGTGTGAGTTTAAGCCACTGGGTCTGGAACTTGAACCGCGGTCAACTACATGGGAGTCCAGCGACATAGCCGTTATACCAACTGCTGATCCCCTCCCCCCCCTTTTTTTAAGGGAGATTTTTGCTATGGGGCATGTGTGCTTGCCGAAGAGACAGACAGAAAGCGAGCAATTATTACCTATGGAGGATGAACATGCCACAGTCCCTTCTCTTCCTTTCTTCTCATAAGATTTTGGGCACGTGTGCACATGTGCCCATTGCACACGCACCCAGCGTGAGTTTCAAGCCTCCATGTCTGAGACTTGAACTGCAGTGGGCCATGTAGGAGTCCAGTGTCTCAATTACTGTGCCATCTGCCAGCCCTCTTTCTTCTTTTTTAAATTTGCCAGAAGCTTTTGGGCATGCATGTACATGCGCCTGGCATGTTTCTCAAGCCGCCAGGTCTGGGGCTCAAAATGTGTGACTGGCCATGTGGCATCTAGTTGCCTTAACCTCCATTTCACAGTTTAGCTCAAGAAAGATCACCCTCCACTGCAGTGTGGTCATACACCTGCCATATTCAGGCCACCAGGGCTGGAATTAAAACCACGGTCAGCTATGTGGGATTCAGCTCCCAGGGCACAAGGATTAACCACTGTGCTATAGACAGGCCTCATTTAGGGTCTTTTTTTTTTTTTTTGTATCCCTTTTGCAGACATTCCATGTAGATGTCTTATTTGGCTTCTATGAAGCCTGTCTCAGCTCCCTGTCTTTCTGTGTCTATGCTGACCATTCATCCTAGCAACCTTTTATCTTACCCACCTTCCAAGAAATCAGCTGTGAGAGAGGTTAGGAAGTCTGAAGAACAAATAGGTTTATGGTATACCTTTCTCGCTTTAACGTTGGTAACAAAATCTCTTCACTTCTTGGCTAGGGTTATGTTAAAAATTAGTAGGGGGCCGACTGGTGAGGTGGTGGTTAAGGTGTCTGGATCCCACACCTGACTACCTGATTCAAGTCCTGGACCCAGTAGCTTGAAAAACATGCTAGGTGCATGTGCGTGTATACCGAAAATCCTGAGAGGAGAATGGAGGAGAAGGGATTGTGGTGTGGTCATCCCCCATGAGGGTTTGACCTCCCCCTCACAAACCCCATATCACTCTCTGGCAATCGCACACGTACAATTTATCGATCATGGAACTTCCCCAATGGGAAGCAGAAGATTTTTAGAAGTGATTTTTTTTTAACTACATTTTATATTTAAGAAAAAATAGAAAGCAAAACTTCAAAGTTTTAGAGATCTAAGCCTGGGATCACTGTATGTGCCGTTTGTAGGTATTAGGTGTGTGTATGTTTGTTTTTATTTATTTTTTTGCCATAGGACACATGTGCTCATTGTGGTGGGGGGGGGGGAGAAAAAGAAGTCATCCCCCCAAGGAGATGGCTATGCTGCAGTCCCTTCTCCATTCTCCTTTTGGGATTTCGGGTACTCATGCATATGCATCTGGCATGGTTTTCAAGTTGCCGGGTCTGGGACTCAATCTTCATTCAGTGCCTTACCACCATAACACTTGCTGGTTTAGTTGTATGCATTTGAAACAAAAAATTCATTTATTTCTTTTAATTTGACCAGAGAAAGACACACACACACACACACACACACACACACAGAGAGAGAGAGAGAGAGAGAGAGAGAGAAAGAGAGAGAGAAAAGAAGCAAGCTACCAGGTCCGGTAGTGTCCAGTGCCTTCACCACCACAGCACCTGCTGGCCCCAGGTATATGCTTTTTTTTTTTTTCTTTTTTTTTTTGGAGAGGTTTTCACTATAGGGTGTGTGCGCTCGCCAGACAGAGAGACATAGAGACAGAAAGCGAGAAATCACCCCCCAGGGGGGATGGTCACGCCGCAATCCCTTCTCCTCCATTCTCCTCTTGGGATCTTGGGCACGCACGCACACGCGCCTGGCGTGAGTTTTAAGCCACCGGGTCCAGGATGCGAACCGTGGTCAACTACGTGGGAGTCTAGCGACATAGCCATTACGCTAACTGTTGGTCCCCACCCAGGTATATGCTTTTTTGATGAGAGAAAGGGACCACAAGTCTTGTCTGATTCTCAAAATGATTCCTAGAAAGATTTAAGAATCAGCTTTTTTAAAAATAATTACTCATTTTTGTTTTATTATTTTTGGTTTGGCCAGAGACAGAGATAAAACAAGCTGCCAGGTCCGGGACTCAAACCACAGTCGGGCCATACGGGAGTCTCGCACCTTAACCATCACACCACCTGCCGGCCCCAAGAATTAGCATTTTGATCTGACTTCTGCCTTATTTGACAGTTGAGGAAGCTGAGGCTAAGCAAGGTGAAAGGATTTGTTCATCATGATGTAATGAGTTTGGCTTAATGAGTATGCAGGATTCCCTTGTGTATCACAAATAAAACAATCTGAAGGGTCCAAAGGTTCAATTTCTCTTGCTTTTTAATTGTTTTATGTGCCTGCTTCTACCTTTTCTACCTTTTCTTGTTTCCTTTGTAAAAAGATCTATTTGCCTGTGTTCACTTTTTTAATTTTTACTTCCTTAGGCCAAGCTATGACTACTGTAGCGGTGCATGTGGACTCCAAGGCCGAGCTCACTACCCTGCTGGAACAGTGGGAAAAGGAACATGGCAGTGGGCAAGACATGGTACCAATCCTTACCAGGTATGAGTAGTTAGGTTTTGTTTATTTGTTTGTTTTGTTTTTTAAAGAGACTTTTGCTATAGGGTGCATTTGCTTGCCAGAGAGACACAAAGAGACAGAAAGCAAGAAATCACCCACTAGGGGGTATCATTTGCCTATTTTTCTATGCAAAAATGTGTCATGACTTTTCTGATGACCCAGTAGTGTTCTAGGTAGTTGAAGGTGGTGATTTTTTTTTTTTTTTTAAGGTTTTGCTATAGGGTGCGTGGGCTTGCCAGAGAGAGACAGTGAGAAAAAGTGAGAAATCACCCCCCCTCGCCCCCCCGCAATCCCTTCTCCATTCTCCTCCTGGGATTTTTTTTTTTTTTTTAATGAGAGGTTTTTGCTAAAGGGCACGTGCGCTTGCCAGACAGAGACAGACAGAGAGAGAGAAAGCGAGAAATCACCCCCCAGAGGGGATGGCCACACCGCAGTCCCTTCTCCTCCATTCTCCTCTCGGGATCTTGGGCACGCACGCACACACGCCTGGTGTGAATTTAAGCCACTGGGTCCAGGACTCGAACCGCGGTTGACTACGTGGGAGTCCAGCGACATAGCCATTACGCTAACTGCTGGTCCCTCCTCCTGGGATTTTGGGCATGCATGCACAAATACCTGTTATGATTTTCAAGTTGCCATGTCTGGGACTCGAACCATGGTCAGCTATGTGGGAGTCCAGCACCTTAACTGCTAAGCTGCCCGCTGGCCCCTAAGGTTGTGATCTTAGTAAGGGTAGCAGTCAAAATTTAGAGAAGTGATTAGAGTCAGCAAGTATCTTATAGATAGAACTGGAATTGTTGAGGATGAAGAGAAAAGAGACATTTTAATGATGACTCTTAGGCTTTCAGCTCTGAGCTAAAGATAGTGTTGCCCTTTTTTTCTTTTTCTTTTTTTTTTTTTTAAAAAAAACTAGGACTCAAACCCCAGTTGGGCATGTGGGAGTCTAGCACCTTTGACCACCACACCACCTGCTGGGCCCAATAGTGCTGTTTTTTAAGGCAGGGAAAGTTTAGAGAAGAATGAATTTAGGAATGGAAATTGTTTTATGAGATTTTTTTTCTATCTCTGTGTTTATTGAAAAATAGCCTTTTTCTAAGTTTTCACTGTTATTTACATTTTCATTGTTAAATTCACCATTGTAGGTGGTAGTATATATATATATTTTTTTTTTTTGAGAGGTTTTTGCTATAGGGCGCGTACTCTCACCAGAAAGACAGAGAGAGACAGAGAGACAGAAAGTGAGAAATCACCCTCCAGGGGGAATGGCCATGCCACAATCCGTCCTCCTCCATTCTCCTCTCAGAATCTTGGGCACGCACGCACACGTGCCTGGCATGAGTTTAAGCCACTGGGTCTGGGACTCGAACCATGGTCAACTACGTGGGAGTCCAGTGACATAGCCATTACACTAATTGCTGGTCCCAGTAGTGCATTTTTTTGTATACTTGTCCAAAATTGACCCCTCTTCCCCTTGTGCTAGGATGTCTGAATTGATTGAAAAAGAAACCGAAGAATATCGGAAAGGGGATCCAGATCCGTTTGATGATCGACATCCTGGTAAGATGTGTTCTCATGACCTTAGGTCTTTTTTTCTTACAAAGGAAATTTGCTACAGGAGTATTTTCCAGTTGAAATAGTGTCTTCTAGGGTAAGTTTTATGACCTTTTATTTGTTAAAATAATTCAAGATAGCAATGAGGAAAAATAAATTTTTGAAAAAAATTGAATATTTGAAATATTACAGGTCAAAAAATATATCTCAGTTAGAACCATGACAACCCTGTGTGCTTTAGCATGGAATATGCTCTGATACAGAATTTTGTGGGACTCAGAACTTTGCCATTTTATGTTTTTCTAAGGTAGAGTACCAGTGGGTGAAGCTTAGTGAGGGTACATGTACAGGCCCACTGTGCGTGTAAATCCTATAGCTAGAAGCAGTCTTCTGTGGAGAGGAGTCTGAAATCTGTGTGTGGAGGAATAGCATGAATGAGAACAGTTATAAAGATAAGAACATTGTGTATGCAACCTGAATGTTCGGGCGTTTATTTTTATTTATTAGCTTGTCCTCAAATGCGAGTTAGCTAGCTAGGCATTTTAAATTGAGTGCCTAGCCATTTATCTGATATTACCTGACGCCCTTGTCCTGAACATCTCCACTTGAGACTTCAGAGGAATAGTCACTTTTGAACCCACATCTTCAGTAAGTCAGTAAGAACGTGAAGGAGTCGAAAAGTGAATGAACTCAGAAATTGAGTTAATGCCTGGGGTTATGAAATGAATGGGAAGGAAGATGATCATGTGTACTGTCCCTGCCTCGGAAAGGATGAAATGGTAACGTGGGAAGAAAAGGGAAGATAGAGAAGATGCCTTTTTCTTTTAATTCTTTTAGTTTGCTGTAGGGCACATGTGGTCACCTATAAGAGACAGAGAGAGGGAAAGTGAGAGATCACCCCCAGAAGGGATGGCCAGGCTGAACTCTCTGTCCTCTATTTTCCTATGGGGATTTTGGGTACACAAACACGCCCAGGGTAATTTTTGTGTCACCGGGTTTGGGACTTGAACCATGCAGTTGAGGTGGTTAACCTTAACCTCCACTGCTGGCCCCTGCTTTTTTTAATAGAAACTTAAAAGTAACTATTTTTTTCTCCCTACTTCATAATTTAAAAAAATATATATATTTTTTAATTTGCCCGACGGCATGTGCCAATGGAGAGAGACAGAGACCTCACTGGTATGGGGTGAGAAAGCCACCTCTCTGGGGGATGGTCACGCCACAGTGCCTTCTCCTCCATTTTTCCTTCCTTTTGGGATTTTGGACTTAACATGCACACATGCCTGGCATGTTTTTCAAGACATAGGGTTTGGGACTCAAATCATGCACTTAGTCATGTGGGATCCAGTTACCTTAACCACCATGCTTCCATCTGGCCCTTAATTTTAATGTGTCACATGAGTAAATTGTGCACATGTGAAAGAGAATACCCTTAACAGGGTCTTCCCCCCCCAATTTGTTAGAGGACACGTGTGTTCTCTGGTGACCAAGAAGGAGAAAGGGAGAGAGGAAAGTGAGAAGCCATTTCCTGTGGGGGGTGGCGACAATGTAGTCCTTTCTCTTCCATTTCTCCTTTGGGATTTGGGGCATATACACACATGCACCGAGTGTGTGTTTCAACTGCCAGGTTTCCTACTCAAACTGCATAGTTGGCCATGAGGGATCCAGCTACCTTAACTACCATACCACTAGCTGACCCATTTTTCAATAATACTTACAAATTTATTGGAATGAGACATGATTCCTATTGTGTGTGTACAGACAGGTCAATTATGTTTTCAGTAATTACCAGATCTCTATCATGAGAACAGGCCCAACTGTACACTTGTAGCAGGTGGCCAGGTGTTTCGGAAGCTGTAACCAATTAGGGTAGCTAGCAGTATATGCTTTATGGTACACATTCTTTTTCCAAAGGTTCTTGTTCCAAATTAACAGGTCTAAATTAACAGATAGGTTTGGTTTTTTTTTTTTTTTTTTTTTTTTTTTTTTTTTTTTTTTTGCTATAGGGCACGGCACTCACCAGAAAGACAGAAATAAAGAGGCAGAAAGCGAGAAATCACCCCCCAGGGGGGATGGCCATGCCACAATCCCTTCTCCTCCTTTCTCCTCTCGGGATCTTGGGCATGCATGCACACATGCCTGGCGTGAGTTTAAGCCGCTGGGTCCGGGACTTGAACTATGGTCGACTACATGGGAGTCCAGCAACATAGCCATTACACTAACTGCTGGTCCCTTTTCTTTCTTTCTTAAAAAGTTTTATTTCTTCAGTGAGCGAAAGAACAAAAGAGAAAAACAATGCCTCCTTGATGCCACAATCCACACTCAGCCTCAGCCACCTCTGGATCATAGGCACACAGGTGCCTAGAGTACTTGGGGAGATCTCTGGATGTAAACCTGGAAACCTTCCCATGCGAGTCAGTCTTCAGGGTATTGTGTTTTATCACTGTGCCACTATCCAACTCCTAGTTAACAGATAGGTTTTCTTTTATTTTTTTGAATTATTATTTTTATTTATTTTATTTTTATTTATTTTTAAAAATAATTATTTAACTTTATCTATTTATTTATTTTAATTTGACCAGAGAGGGACAAAGAGAGAGAGAGAGAGAGAGCATGTGTGTGCGCGCGAAAGTGAGAAAGCAAGTCTCCAGGTCTGGGACTGGAACCGTGGTCAGCTATGTGGGAGTCTAGCGTCCTTAGCCACTACACCACCTGCTGGCCTTTTTTTGAATTGTTTACTTAATTTTATTTGTTATTATCTTTTTCAATTTGACCAGAAAGAGACAGAGGGAGGGAAAGCGAGAAAGCAAGCCATCAGGTCTGGGATTCGAACCATGGTCAGCCATGTGGGAGGTCAGCATTTCAAACACCATGCCACCTGTAAGCCCCCTAGAAATGTTTTCAGTACACTGTCCCTCATGGCCAAGGAAAACTACTCCCCACTCTATCCCCCATCCTGCCAGCCCTGCCTTCTCCCTCTGCTTCCCCAGGACTGTGTAGTCTCCTATGAATAATGGAAGCTCTGTCTTGTATTTCAGTTATGGATCTGTCTGTCCCTTGCATTTGATGAACTTTTTAAGGGTTACAGGTATTCATATTTGTCACTACCCTCATAGCACCTAAACTCAACACCTTGTGCCAATAGCAGTGGAGCAGTGTCAATAGCAGTGGAGCAGTAAATTTCAACTCTATGGGTTGCAGTGTGACAACATAGATAACAGGCCTAAAACTCAGATCCTGACTCACTGAGTTTTTTGGCCAGAGGCCACAATGTTCACCAGAGACAGAGAGTGCATCTTCCAGTGAGGTGTGGTCACACTGTAGTCCCTTCAACAGGGTCTTGATACCGTGATCCACCCCCAGCTTTAGCCAGCCCTGGATCATGGGTGTGCATGTTCCCAGTGTAGGAAGGTCTCTGGATGCAAACCTGGAACCTTTCCATGAGGGTTAGCTTTGCAGAGTGTTGCATTTTACAGCTGTACCACCATCTAGCCCCCTTTATTATTATTATTTTTTAAATTATTATTTATTTAATTTTATTCATTTATTTATTTTCATTTGACCAGAGAGGGACAGAGAGAGCGAGAGCGAGAGCGAGAGAAGGAAAGGGAGAAAGGAAGCCGCCAGGTCCAGGACTTGAACCGTGGTCGGCCATGTGGGAATGTCCAGCACCCTAACTACAACGCCACCTGCTGGTCCCGTCCTCTTTATTTGTTTTTAGGGTAACTAATCTCTTAACTTTTCTTTTTGTAAATTACTTTGTGATACTTTGTTTATTAAATTACAGCTTAGTAATTTTTCATTAGTTCACATCTTGTCTTCATCCTGTGCTATATCTTGCACTTAAATTTGCCACTGTAAGACTACAAAAGGAAATTAATAAGACAGGTGGTCTCTATTTTAAAGACAGAAGAGAATTTCTCCTAGTCTTTCTCCCAGCAGTTCTTTTACCTCTGGGCTGTGCATTGAATAGATCTCAGGTCCCTCGCCTCCTTTCTTACCCAAGAAGCTAGGGAGTTAGATGGCCAAGGTTACTGTATCTTCAGGGTTCATGATTGCTTGGTAGGCTTCATCCTCTCATGACCACCCAGGGTCTTTACAGGTTTGAGGATGTATCCCTATTGCTGCTGTCTGTATTTGAAGGAATAATTGGACTTGTAAGCTGTCTTCTCCAGGCCACCCATCCAAAACAGCCTGTGTCCTACCTTTCTGTCCTGGGAAGCCAGGGGTTTTCTTTTTCTTAGGCTCCCTTATGATCTATAGACTCGTATACCTTTGGCTCTGCTGGTCTGGATCTAGTGCTTCTTTATTTAATTCAGCATTGCTATGTAGGCACTGTGCTGGGTGATGGGAAGGCCAGAGAGTAGTGCCTTAGGTTTTTATATTGTCATTTTTAATTTTAAAGAATGTAAAAGAGAAATTTTACTCATCACAAGAATCTTTTCTTTATTTGTTTTTACTGGCACTTAATTTTGTACTTATAACAATCGGTGCCTTTCCAGTGGTCTGAGTTGGTTGGCGTACTCGTTGGGATGACTTACTCATTCCTTTGTTCTTCCCCTCTTCTTTTGGTAGGTCGAGCTGATCCTGAGTGTATGCTGGGCCACTTGCTGAGAATACTCTTCAAGAATGATGATTTCATGAATGCAGTAGGTTTGCTTCTTCCTTTTTTCCAGACATTGTCATCAGCCTACATTTTCATGTACCTTTATTTATTTTTAAAAGAGCTTGATTTCTCTTAAGGCCTTGGCAAAGTTGAAAGTACAATGAGTAGGTTTTTTATTTGGTACTGGTTCAATTGAAGTAAGAGAAGTCATGGGCTTTTTTCTTGCCAAAGTCCTGTTTGTGGCCAAATTGCTTTCTCTTTGGTGTATACTTTGGTGTGTTGAATATTATAGATGGCTCTCAGGACATCTATGCTCATTTCTTTTTTTTTTAAGAGATTTTTGCTATAGGGTGTGTGCACTTACCATAGAGAGAGAGAGACAGAAAGCAAGAAATCACCCCCCAGGGAAGATGGCAACACCACAGTCCCTTCTCCTCCATTCTCCTGTAGGGATCTTGGCATGCATGCATGTGCTCCTGACATGACTTTTATTTATTTTATTTTTCGGAGAGTTTTTTTTTTTTTTTTTTTTTTTCCTTGCTATAGGGCATGTGCACTCGCCAGAAAGACAGAGAGAGACAGAAAGCGAGCAATCACCCCCCAGGGCGGATGGCCATGCTGCAATCCCTTCTCCATTCTCCTCTCAGTATCTTGGGCATGCATGCATACACGCCTGGCGTGATTTTAAGCCACCGGGTCAGGGACTCGAACTGCCATCGACTACATGTTGTTCAGCGACATAGCCATTACGCTAACTGCTGGTCCCCCGACATGACTTTTAAACCACTGGGTCCGGAACTTGAACCATGGTCAACTATGTGGGAGTCCAGTGATGTAACTATGTAAATACACCATCTGCTGCTCTCTCTATGCTTCTTTTTTTAAAATTTTTTTTAGTTTAATTAAATTAGTTAATTATTATTATTCAATTTGACCAGAGAGAGAGAGAGGGAGAGTGAGAAGGCAAGCTGCCAAGTCTGGGGTTTGAACCATGGTTGGCCATGTGGGAGTCCAGCACTTTAACCACCATGCCGCCTGCCAGCCTCTCTATGCTTATTCTTAACCAAGATGATTTTGAGCTTGTGAATATAGGTGTCCTCTTGGACTCCTGAATGGAAAGATGAATGATGCATATGGCATGGTTCTGCCCTGATGTTGTGTTGTGTGCTTTGGGCATGTGGAAGGACAAAAAGGTGCTTTCTCTCCAACTCTGTTGTGAGGATTACATGAGAATATATATGTTTCACACACAATTTTCTGTACATGGTAATTGCTCAATAACTTGTGACTATTATGTTTGTTTTTGGAGGTGGAATGACCTCATGCGTAAGAACGTGGAATTTGGAGTTCACATTTTGGGTTTAAATTGAGCTCCACTGTTCACTGATAGTTTGATTTGGGGGCAAGTAAAGTCTCTTTAAGCTTTATTTTCTCTAACCTATGATATCAAGATAATTGTATTTACTCAGAATGTTTTGTACGGAGCCATCAGGTGGTGTAGTGAAGGTGCTGTGCTCTCACATAGCCAACCACAGTTCAAATTCCAGACCCAGCCACTGAACATCATCACCCTGGGCATGTATGTGTGTGTGCCCAAAAGCTGGAGGAGAATGGAGAAAGGATTGAGGCATGGCTATCCTCCCTGAGGGGTGGTTTCTCACTTTCTCTCTCACTGTCTCTCTGTTTCTGACAAGCACACATGCCCTATGGAAAAAACCTTTAAAAAAAAAAAAAAACGTGCCCTTGGTTAGGCTAGCCAGTGGCATGGTAGTTAAAGCAGCTGGATCCCACATGACTGAGTGCACGGTTCAACTCCCAGACTCGGCAGCCTGAAAAACACACTAGGCACATATGTATTATTAGTGTCTCTTTTCAGCTTCCAGCTGTCTTCTAGATCACTTCCAGCTGTCTTCTAGACAGTTCCACTGGATATCCCCCTAGGCACCTTGAATTCTACATGTCTTACCATTTGCTATACAGTCTGTTTCTCTTGCTGTCTAGCTCAGTAGTGATGATCCTGTCTAGCCAGCTAGAAAGTGTCCTTTATTCCTCCAGACTCCCTTTTTCAGTGAATTTATAGGTCTTGTCATTCCTTACTCCTGAAAATTCACAAATTCCTATACTTTTGTCCTCATTGCTAGACTTTAGCAACTGCCATCTCTCACTTGGTTACTACAGTAGCCTCTTAACTGTTTTTTTCTTGTCTTGTCCCCTTCTAATTCCTTCTTCACTTTATAGCTGAGAGATCTTTCTACAATGCAAACAACTGCTCATGCTAACTCTTTCTCAGAATCCTTTTAGTAGTTACCCATTGTTCTCAGGATAAATTTTAAATTTCTTAGTTTGGTTTAAAACCTAGTCTGACTTTGACTCTTGTTCTCTGCAGCTTCAGTTCTTATCCTTTGGCCCTTTGTTCCTTCCAGATGCTTAGCTACTTCTATTTGTCCTTTACATTCTGGCTTGGAATCCCTGCCTTTATGAAGCCTTTTCTGATTCCTCTGCCAGGGCCGTATGGTCTCCCAGGGACTTCTGTAGCATCCTGTACTCATGTGATTTGTTTTCCCACTTTCACCTCTGTTGGATTGTGAGCCTTTTGATGGTGGGACTGTATCTCGTTATTTACTGTTTTATACATAGCATACAACATACTGCCACTTGGTAATAGAGATTCACCAAATGTTCATTAGATGAATGCCAAAAATTTAATTTTTTTATTAACAACTGTCAAGAGTCTTGAGCTTATCTTGCTTTGCTTTGTGTAAATGAAGAAATGTAGGGAACCAGCAGTTAGTGTAATAGCTATGTCGCTGGTCTCCCACGTAGTCGACCGTGGTTCGCGTCCCGGACCGGGTGGCTTAGAACTCATGCTGGGCGCGTGTGTGTGTGCCCAAGATCCCGAGAGGAGAATGGAGGAGAAGGGATTGCGGTGTGACCATCCCCCCTGGGGGGTGATTTCTCGCTTTCTATCTCTATGTCTCTGTCTGTCTGGCGAGCGCACGCGCCCTATAGTGAAAAAATCTCTCCAAAAAAAAAAAAAGAAATGTAGGTAAGGGTGAGGGGATAATTTTATGATACCCTTTGAGCTGTAATTTCTATTGTTACACAGTTGTTGTTACGGGATTTCTTGGATAAATTATGTATGATATCACAGCTTAGCAGGATCATAACTATAATAACTAAAGGCATAATTAGTGATTAGTAGACATGGTCTTTTTTCATACTCTTTAAAAAGTTGATGGGAATATATTAAAGATTTCTTAGACTTTCTTAATTTGATTGGGTTGAATTTCAGATGAAAGGTATTCTTTTTATTTACAGCTGGTGAATGCATATGTGATGACAAGCCGAGAGCCCCCTTTGAACACCGCAGCTTGTAGGCTCCTACTAGACATCATGCCAGGGCTGGAAACTGCTGTTGTCTTTCAAGAAAAGGTACTTAAAAAGAAACGTCTCATTTCACATTTTATATTTTTCTTTTTTTGGAGAAGTTTTTGCTATAGGGCACATGTGCTCGCCAGAGGGACAGAGAGAAACACAGAGACAGAAAGCAAGAAATCACCCCCCAGGGGAGATAGCCATGCCGCAATCCCTTCTCCTCTATTCTCCTCTCAGGATCTTGGGCATGCATGCACACTCGCCCAGTGTGAGTTTAAGCCACCGGGTCTGGGACTCGAACCACAGTCGACTACATGGGAGTTCAGTGACAAAGCCATTACACTAACTGCTGGTCCCTTATTTTATTTTTTTAAAAAATTATTTAACTTTATTTTAATTTGACCAGAACAGGAGGAGAGAGAGAAAGAGAAAGTGAGAAAGTATGCTGCTAGGTCCGGAACTCAAACCAGAGTCAGCCACATGGGAGTCCAGTGCCCTTAACCACCACACCACCTGCTGGTCCTCTTTCATATTTTAATTGAATGGTAATCTATTTGCTGATTTGTTTGTGTTGCTGAAATAATCGTGACAAATTCTTATTAATATATGTTACAGGAACTGAGGAAATCTAGCTAGATAAGCAGTAAAACAAAATTTGACAATAGCTATTTTGATGAGTACTTGCTGCTTGGCTATTGTGGTTTTTTTTTTTTTTTTTTGGAGAGGTGTGTTGTCGTTTTGTTTTGTTTTGTTTTTGCTGTAGGGTGCGTGCACTCACCAGACAGACAGAGAGACAGAAAGCGAGAAATCACCCCCCAGGGGGGATGGCCACACTGCAATCCCTTTTTCTCCATTCTCATTTTGGGATCTTGGGCACGCACGCACACACACCCGGTGTGAGTTTAAGCCACCGGGTCCGGGACTTGAACCGTGGTCGACTACATGGGAGTCCAGCGACATGGCCATTACGCTAACTGCTGGTCCCTTGTCTCTCTCTCTCTGTTTTTTACTCTAAAATGATCATGCGTTAGGGAAAAGATCATGTGTTAGGGGACCAGCAAGTGGTATAAATGGTTATATCGCTAGATTCCCAGATGGCTGACTGCACTTTGGGTCCCAGACTCTGGAGGCTTGAAACTCACACTGGGTATGTACTCCTAAAATCCCTAGAGGAGAGTGGAAGAGAAGAGATTGTGGCGTGGTCATCCCCCCCAGGGGGTGATTTCTTGCTTTCAGCCTCTGGTGAGCTAGTGGTGTGGTGATTCGTCATTACTCCTGGTAATGATGAATAGTCTTCCCCAGTGGTGAAGAACTGTATTTTTCAAGAAGCTCATTTTATTCTTGGTGGTATTTAATATGAATTAGCTAATAGTTATTTAAGTATTTTATGCTAGGTGCTGGAAATATTTTTCATCTAGAAGGGAGCTTACATTTTACATATATTATGGCGGCTGGCAGACACAAGTAAATTGATACTTTCAAATAAAAATAAGTACTGTATGAAGATAAGAAATGCTGATTTGACATTATGCATGCATACTTCAGTTGTCAGAGATTAGTTCTGTTTTTAGAAACAATGTAAATATTTAGCTTTAAGAATTTGTCTTGTGAATTGTGTGTGCCACAAAGCCTGCGTTATGATTTTAAAAAGTTAATCTTCTGAAAAAATGTAGAAGTCTTACTAAAGTTCAGTATATGAACCCAAATAAAAGATCTTGATATATTTTTCACTTTTAAGAAAATTTGTAACTTTTTTAGAAAATAATTGTGCCACATGAAATATTTTAGAGAATAACATTGTAATGTTTTCATTTGTGGCATTGTGCATAGACTAGATTTTAAAATTTCCCACTAGCTACGCCAGTGAAAGACCAGAAGATTCTGGATATATCCTTGTCAAAAATATTTAAAATTCATTTTGTTTGAAAAATCAGGATGATCAAAGAAACATTTATAACAATGTATTTGTGCACACAAGGTTTACAGATGATTTCTTTGTGCTTTGTGAATGTTTCCTGGTTATCACTGTGGGAAAATCATCTCTGGTTCTGTAGTTTCATCATTGTAAATTTAGAATGAAGTGAATGCTTTTTGGAGGTTAGAAGCACTATTTAAGAGAGATTATGAGTAAGGCTTTCTGCGGGGCTGGCAGGTGACATAGTGGTCAAGGTGCTGGACTCCCACATGGCTGACCATGGTTTCAGTCCTGGACCTGGCAGCTTGCTTTCTCACTTTCTCTTGCTCTGTGGTCAAATTTTAAAAATAATGATGAATAAAATTAAACTAATTGTTAAAAAAAAAATAAAGCTTTCTGCAAAAACAGTTTTATTGTTTCCTAATTATTTAATTAATAACTAATTTCTGTTAATTTAGAAGAAAAGATGTATTCAAGGATAATTATGCATTCAATAGGAAATAAAATTCTCCAAATCCAGTGTTCCAGAGAAAAGATCATAAACCCCTTTGACATAGTATTATCCTATCATTGGATTACATGATGATTTTTACCCTGAGGAAGTATCCTATGTGAATGGTTTTTAAAAAATATTTTTATTTAGTTTTATTTATATGTGTGTGTGTGTGTGTGTGTGTGTGTATACACACATACATATATAATTAGATGTATACACAATATATGTGTATATAATGTATGTATGTATATATACACACACATAATGCATATACACACACACACACCACATAAATATTTATTTTTTTGGAGAGGTTTTTGCTATAGAGCACATGCACTCCCCAGAAAGACAGAGAGAGGCAGAAAGCAAGAAATCACCCCCCAGGGGAGATGGCCATGCCGCAATCCGTTCTCCATTCTCCTCTTGGGATCTTGGACATGTATATACATGCGCTTGGCGTGAGTTAAAGCCACCGGGTCCAGGACTTGAACCGTGGTCAACTACATGGGAGTCCAGTGATATAGCCATTACGCCAACTGCTGGTCCCTACATATATATTTTTATATATAAAATTTTATTTAACTTTTAATTAAGTGATTTATATTTTAATTTGACCAGAGGGAGACTGAGTGAGAGAGAGAGGGAAAATGAGACAGCAAGCCACCAGGTCTGGGACTTGAACCGTGGTTGGCCATGTGGGAGTCCAGCACCCTTAACCACTATGTCACTTGCCAGCCCCTATTTAGATTTATTTATTTATTTATTTTGGAGAGGTTTTTTTTTTTTTTTTTTTTTTTTTTTTTTGCTATAGAGCACGTGCGCTCTCCAGACAGAGACAGAGAGACAGAAAGTGAGAAATCACCACAGAAAGTGAGAAATCACCCCCCGGGGGGATGGCCACGCCGCAATCCCTTCTCCTCCATTCTCCTCTCGGGATCTTGGGCATGCACGCACACGTGCCTGGCGTGAGTTTTAAGCCATTGGGTCTGGGACGTGAACTGTGGTAGACTACGTGGGAGTCCAGCGACATAGCCATTACGCTAACTGCTGGTCCCTATTTATTTATTTTTTTAAGAATTATTTTATTTTTATTTATTTATTTTAATTTGACCAGAGAGGGACAGAGAGAGAGAGAGAGAGCGAGAGACACAGAAAGTGAGAAAGCAAGCCACCAGGTCCAAGACTTGAACCGTGGCCAGCCATGTGGGAGTCCAGTGCCTTTAACCACCATGCCACCTGCTGACCCCAGTTTTATTTATTATTTTAAAAATTTGCTATAGGGCACATGCACTCACCTGAGAGAAGGAGAGAATTGAGAAAGTAAGCAACCAGGTCTGGGATTTGAACTGTGTGTGGTCAGCCATGTGAGAATCCAATGCCTTAACCACAACGCCACCTGCTGGCCCTGTAAATGTTTTATTTGTTTGTTTGTGAATCAATATATAATATTTAATTGCCAGAGATCATGTGCATTCACCAGAGTGAGACAGACAAAGAGGGAGAAGGAGCAAGCATCCCCCAGTGGGTTGCGATCACGCTGTGATCCCTTCTCCATCCTGTCAGACCTTTGGACACACATGCTCAGTGGATGCAAACTGTGTGATCAGTCATGTGTCAAACTAATACCTTCTCAGAACTATCACTCAGTTTTTTTTTTTTTTTTTTTAATAGAGATACCATTAATCCATTCATGAGACCGACACCTTCATAATCTAATCACCATGACCCAGTCTCCACCCACTAAGGCCAAATTCTCAAATACGCCTTTTGGGGAGACGAACCATGATCAGGGTCAGAACACCTGCCTTATGTTGTGTGCTGTTTAATGCTCCACGCAGCAGTATAGTTCATCTATTGATGATGATGTGAGAGAAACGGGTACAGAGAAGTAGACACCACACAGTTTCTACAGTCCTAAAGCATTTAATACTTAACGAAAATTTACCAACATTGTTAAAATTTAAGAATGGTTAAATTCCTTGGAAGAGTGAGGAGACAGGTGATACTGGAAGGGACACATGGGATGTTTACATTTCTAAAGCTGGTAGAGTGTAGGTGATTTTCATTTTCTTTGACTTGTACCTGTTTATGTGTATTATATTTTTTTATAAAAGCTGATTAAAAATAAATTCAGAAGGGCTGGCAAGTGGCGTGGTGGTTAAGGGCTCTGACTCCCACATGGCTGACCACAGTTTGGGTCCGGGTCCTGGCCCTGGTGGCTTGCTTTCCCACTTTCCCACTTTTTTGCTCTGACCCTCTCTGTCAAATTAAAATAAATAAAATAAATAAAAAAGATAATACAGAATATGTGGGTTTAATTAAATAGTTCTTTGGTGGAGGACGTCTCAGCATTAATATGTTACTGGTGCATTCTGAACTTCCGTTATTTTTAGTTTTGCTGTAGGGCATGTGTGAGAGAGAGAAGGAGAGAGAGAAAGGGAGAGATCATCCCCTATTGAGGATAGCCACTCTGCAATCCCTTCTCCTTCATACACTTCTTGAGATTTTTGGTCACACAAGCATGTCTTCCTGGTGTGTTTTTCAAGCCTCCAGGTCTAGGAAGCCAACCTAAAATTGGCCATGTAGGATCCAGCTGTCAATCTTTTTTTTGTTTAATTTATTTAAAAAATATTTTAAAGAATTATTTCATTTAACTTTATTTATTTTGAATTTGACCAGAGAGGGACAGAGAGAGAGAGAGAGAGAAAGTGAGAAAGCAAGCTGCTAGGTCCAGGACTTGAACTGTGGTTGGCCACGTGGGAGTCCAGCGCCCTTAACCACCATACCACCTGCTGGCCTCATTTAAATTCTTTTTAAACATTTTTAAAGTTTATTTATTCCATCAGAGAGAGAGAGAAAGAATCCCCAACAGGGTCTTGGTGCCACAATCTATCCCCAGCTTCAGCCAACACTGGATCGTGAGCACGTGTGTGCACAGTCTACTCAAGAGGTCACTGGGCACAAGCCTGGAACCTTCCCACACAGATCAGCCTCACAGAGCATCCAGAGCCTCTGCACCCCACCTTGTGAATTTCTAAGGGGGGTATTTCTAGTGCTGCACACTCAGTCTTGGATCCTTTTGGGAATTAACGTTTAAAATAGGACTATATTCTAGCTTGAATCTTTTAAGTTTTTTGCCATAGGGTTATACACCTGCCGGAGAGAGAGAGGGAGAATGAGAAATCACTCCCTGGGGGTGATGGCCACACCAAAAGCACTTCTTTTCCATTCTCCTCTCAGGATTTTGAGCGCACTCACACATACAACCTGGCTGTTTTTCAAGCTGCTGAACCTTGTATGCAGTTGGCCACATAGGATCCAGCCACCTGTACTACTGTGCTACCTAGCTGGCCCTAGGACACTTGTATTTTTTACCTTTATGAACAACATTGAAATATTTCATTAACATTTTTTCATGATACTTCTATCTTAACTTACGAAAGTGTGCTGTCTGAATTGTACTATTTTATGATATCATTTGTTTCTTTTTTCATGATAGAATGTTTATGTGCATGTGAAAGTGAGAGAAAGAGAGGGAGAAATGAGCACCATCCACTGGGTCTGATCTCCTCGTGATCCCTTTTTTAATCCTCCAGCCCACTGGATCTTGGATACTTGCATGTGTGCCTGACGTGTTTCTTCTTTTTCTCTTTTTTAAAGAATTATTTTATTTAACTTTATTTATTTATTAATTTTAATTTGACCACATAGGGACAGAGTGGGGGGGGGCGTGAAAGCAAGCCACCAGTCTGGGACTCAAACCAGTGCCCTCAACCACCATGCCACCTGCCTGCCACCTGCTGGCCCCCTGGCATGTTTCAAGTGGACCAGACTGGGGATTTGTGGTCGCTATCTGTAATACGGCTTTTCTTCAGCAGTGTATTATGCCACATCACAGAGACAACTCTTCTGAATCGTACTATTTCATTTATTATAGGAAGGAATAGTTGAAAATCTCTTCAAATGGGCTCGAGAGGCTGATCAGCCATTGAGAACATATTCTACTGGACTGCTAGGAGGTGCTATGGAAAATCAAGACATTGCTGCCAACTACAGAGATGAAAATTCTCAGCTGGTAAGGACCATGTTAGAATGAATTTTTAAATATGATGGGATAGTATTCACTAGTTCTTTCTTGCTTTCTGAATCTGAATAGGTAAATTTTTTAAAAAGAATTATTTAATTTTTATTTATTCATTCATTTATTTTAATTTGACAAGAGAGAGAGAGAGAGAGAGAGAAAGAGAAAGCGAGAAAGCAAGCTACCAGGTCCAGAACGAGAATGAACTGTGGTCAGCCATGTGAGAGTGTCCAGCGCCTTAATCACCTACTGGTCCCCCTGAATAGGTAATTTTTTTTTAAACCTTGTATTGGAGCATAGCTATAATTTCAATATTTCAAAATTATTTTCCTTAAGAGTTTTGATTTCACTATTTTTCGAAAGGATTATTTTGTTTAACTTTCACTATTTTTTTAAAAGAATTATTTTATTTAACTTTATTTTATTTTGACCAGAAAGGGACAGAGCGAGAATGAGCAAGAGAGAGGGAATGTGCGAAAGCATGCTGCCAGGTTTGGGATTTGAACCATAGTTGACCATGTGGAAGTCAGCATCGTTAACCACCACACCACCTCTTGACCCCATTATTTCACTATTTTTTTTAACTTGAAAGTCTTTTCTTTTTTTTTTTTTTTTAATTGCTAAATAGTGTGTTTGGTTGCCAAAGAGAGAGAAAGAGCATGCACTTCCCACTGGACATGGCCACACCGCAATCCTTTTTCCTGTTTCTCAGTGTCATCAGGATTTTGGGCACACATGTGTATGCGCCTGGCATGTTTTTTAAGCTACTGGGACCAGGATTGGAATGGCTGGGATTTGAACTGTGGTTGGCCATATGAGATCTGGTTCCCTGTGCATAGGACTTAACAGCTACCCTACTGGACTAGTGAAGAGAATAATTGTTTTTCATCTTGTTAAAGATTTTTTTTTTTAATTGCCAGAGAAGGTGTGTGCTCACCAGGGACAGATAGAAAAATAGAGAGGGAGAGGGATACGAACCTTCCAGTGGGGCGTGGATCATGATGTTTTATACCAAATAAGAAATAGTATCATTCCTGTGTCCCATTCTCTTTCTCCCCTCAACATTTGTTATGTTTATGAAAATTTTCAAATGCATAGCTAAGTTGGAATAATCTTATAGTGAATAACTGTATGTATTGGCTTGCTTTTTTTTTTTTTGTAAGCTTATCTTGTCAGTGAGAGAGACAGAGACTTAGAAATATAGCACCCTGGATAGGGTCTCGACACCATGACCCATACCAGCTTCAGCTAGCCCAGATCATGGGCACTTGGGTGCCTAATGTCCAGATGTAAAAGGGCCACTCTCCCATTTGATCTGCCTCACAGAGCATTGCGTTATACTGCCTGAGTTGATTGTGAACATTTTGTTATTTTTATCAATGTATTTATTATTAATTTTTTAGATTTTTTCTATAGGGTGCATGTGCTCACCAGAGAAAGAGAGAGGGAAAGTGAGAAATCACCCCTGTGGCGGATGGCCACACCACAATCCCATTTCTGTTCTCAGAATCTTGGGCACACAAGCACATATGCCTGGCATGATTTTGAAGCCACTGGGTCTGGCATTCAGACTGCATGTGGCCATGTGGGAATCCAGTGCCTTAACTATCACATAACCTGCTGACCCTCTCCCTTTTTTTTTTTTCTTTTTGGGAGAGGTTTTTGCTATAGGGCATGTGCACTCGCCAGACAGAGACAGACATAGAGACAGAAAGTGAGAAATCACCCCCCAGAGGGGATGGCCACGCCACAATCCCTTCTCCTCCATTCTCCTCTCGGGATCTTGGGCACGCATGCACACACGCCAGATGTGAGGTTTTTTTTTTTTTTTTTTTTTTGGAGAGGTTTTTCGCTATAGGGCGCATACGCTCGCCAGACTGACAGAGAGAGACATAGAGACAGAAAGCGAGAAATCACCCCCCAGGGGGGATGGTCACACCGCAATCCCTTCTCCTCCATTCTCCTCTCGGGATCTTGGGCACGCACGCACACGCGCCCGGTGTGAGTTGTAAGCCACCGGGTCCGAGATGCGAACCGCAGTTGACTACGTGGGAGTCCAGCGACATAGCCATTATGCTAACTGCTGGTTCCCAACGCCCGGTGTGAGTTTTAAGCCACCGGGTCCGGGACGCGAACCACGGTCAACTACGTGGGAGTCCAGCGACATAGCCATTATGGTAACTGGTGGTTCCCAGACCCTCTCCCTTTTTAAAAAAATACTAAATATACCATTTTTTAGGGCTGGCCCAAAAAGTAAGTACTTGAAAGAAATGTAAAGAACAATTCAGAAAACTTGAAAAATAGATTATGTAATTATGTATAATGCAGATGTAACAGCTTTCAGGAGGATATAAAAGTTTGAGAAAACTCATGTTTGATTTCCAAAAACATTAAAAAAAAAAAAATGTATCTAGGGGTCTGGCAAGTGGTATAGTGGTTAAGGGCACCAGACTCCCACATGGCTGACCATGTTTTGAGTCCCGGACCTGGTGGCTTGCTTTCTCACTTTCTTCCTCTCTGACCCTCCCTGGTCAAATTTAAATAAATGAATAAATAAAGTTAAATAAAATAATTCTTTAAAAAAATGTATCTGGTTTCCACCTCTTCAGATGTGATGGACCCAAACAGATCAGTTGCAAATGATGTGTTCTGCATGGAAATCTGGTTTGGGTTTTCTGGAAAATTACATGGGAAGTAAGGCTTTCAGCCATAGCTTATGTCATCAAGTTATACAAATCAAGTCAGCATGGTTTTTTTTGCTAGAGTATGTGTGCTTGTTGGAGAGAAGGGAGCGCTTTTGGGGAGAGAAAGAAAAGGAGGAAGCACGCCCGGTGGGGAATGGCCATGCTCTAATCCCTTCTCCACCATTTCTCCCTCTTTTTGGGATTTTGGGCATGTGTGTACATGCACCCTGCATGCTTTTCAAGCTGCCTGCTCTTGGACTTGAATCATGCAGTCAGCCATGGGAACTCCAGCTCCCTTACGTACCACACCACCAGCTAGCCCTCAGGTCACCATGTTTATCAGATCTTTACTCTTATTAGGCATTGGGCGAACTGCATGAGTATTTAGTCATTCTTAAGTGGAAATAGCAATTATTTATGAATGACCCAGCCATGGTGGTGCAGGTGGGAATGTGCTACTATGTGGTGCTGGGATCATATGGAAAACAATGGTTCAGATCTCAGGTCGTGCTTAAATCTGTGAATATGCCAGTGATCTTGCTGACTAGAAAACTGGGAGAATTACTTTGTTATGGTTCTCCCTCTTTCTTTTCTCCTGCCCTCTCTCCCTCTGTTCCTGAAGAAACAAAAATTTTTTTTTAGAGGTTTTCGCTATAGGGCGCGTGCGCTCGCCAGACAGACAGAGAGAGACATAGAGACAGCGAGAAATCACCCCCCAAGGGGCGATGGTCACACTGCAATCCCTTCTCCTCCATTCTCCTCCTGGGATCTTGGGCACGCACGCACACGCGCCCGGCGTGAGTTCTAAGCCACCGGGTCCGGGACGCGAACCACGGTTGACTACGTGGGAGTCCAGCGACATAGCCATTACACTACCTGCTGGTTCCCGAAACAAAATTCTTTTTTTTTTTTTTTAAAGAATTAGTTTATTTGACTTTATTTATCCATTTATTTATCTTTACCTTGACCAGAGAGGGAGGGGGAGAGAGAGAGAGAGAAAGTGAGAAAGCAAACCACCAGGTCCAGGACTTGAACCATGGTCGGCCATGTGGGAATCCAGCGCCCTTAACCACCGCACCATCTGCTGGCCCCCGAAACAAAATTTTTTTAACAGAGGTTTTTACTATAGGGCATGTGTGCTTGCCAGAGAGACAAGAGAAAGAAAGCAAGAAACCACCCCCTAGCAGGATGGCCATTCTGCAATCCCTTCTCTTTCATTCTCCTTCATTCTCCTCTCAGGATTTTGGGCATGTATGCACATGTGCCTGGCGTAAGTCTCAAGCCATTGGGTCTGGGACCAGAACCACAGTAGACCACGTGGGAGTCTAGCACCTTGACCACTACGCCACTCTCTGGCCCCAGAACAAAATATATTTTAAAAATTATGTGTTAAGAGTCATTTAAATTAAGATACAGAAGAGATAATAACCCCTTTTAATCCAATATTTGTTGGTAGGTGGCAATAGTGCTTCGAAGACTGAGGGAGCTGCAGCTTCAGGAAGCGGCTTTGCGGCAAGAAAACAAGCGTCCCAGCCCGCGGAAGGTCTCTTCCGAAGCCCTTCTGCCTTTGGATGAGGAAGCCGTGGATATGGACTATGGTGACATGGCGGTAGATGTAGTGGATGGAGAACAGGAGGAAGCTTCTAGAGACATGGAGATCTCTTTTCATCTTGATTCTGGCCACAAGACTAGTAGCAGAGTGAACTCAGTAACCAAACCTGAGGAAGGAGGATTGAAGAAAAACAAGCTGGCAAAACAGGGTGACAGGGAGAGTTTTAGGAAAGCTAAGCAGAAGTTGGGTTTCTCGTCTTCTGATGCAGATCGCATGTTTGTCGAGCTGTCTAATAGCAGCTGGTCAGAAATGTCTCCCTGGGTGATTGGCACCAATTACACCCTTTATCCTATGACTCCTGCTATTGAGCAGCGACTCATTCTCCAGTATTTGACTCCTTTAGGAGAATATCAGGAGGTAAGCTTTTTGAGAATACTGTTGACACTTTGGGGTGATTATGTTTTTTTCTGGGATATTTTTGATAACATTTTGTACATTAATATGTCATTAACTATGAAAAGTCTTCTCAAGCTGGTTAAGTGTTGTGCAGATCAGTTGTGATAAGATCTATTAGATCAAAGTGTGTTGATATGTTTTTTCTTCATTAAGGAGGTAAGAAGAGGTGCTTCATATCTTTAATCTTTTATCCTCGTAGAATGGAATAGGAATGTGTGAAAATAAATTCCAAATTTAAGACTTGTCTTTTTTGGTGTTCATTTCAGTTACTTCCCATATTTATGCAGCTTGGATCACGGGAGTTGATGATGTTCTATATTGATCTGAAACAGACTAATGATGTCTTGCTGACATTCGAGGCACTCAAGGTAACATCTTCCTTCCTCCTCTCTTCTTTCCTTCCTTACTTCCTACCGGGTGGGGAAAGGGAAAGAGGTGGTTGGTATTTTCAATAGGGTCTCATCTTGTTGTGATCTGCCTGTCCCAGCCTACTGGGTAGCGAGGATTATTAATGCATGCTACCATCCCTAGCCTGCATAGATTGGTCTGGGAACTGAACCTGGTCCTACCATGTGTCCCTAAACTCATAGTAGCACCCTATTACTTGCACCACTGTGGCTGGGCCTCAAGGTAAAGTTCCTAAAAAGTATTAGGTCACTGAGGCCAAGCTGTGTTGGTGCAGGAGGCAGGGCACTGCTGTGTAATACTGGAACCATGTGATCTAGATCTACCCTCTTAGACCCACCCAGACACATCGGCATACCTCCAGTCTGGGCTGGCTAGAAGGTGTTGGTGGGTGGCATGGTGATGGAAAAAAAATAGCATGATGAAGTAGGAGATTTATCTTAGTCGTTAACTTTGTTGCTAGACAAATACTCAAGACTGTGATTTATAAATAGAAGTTTATTTGGTTCATGAGCCTGGTGGCTGGAAGGTCCACAGATATGGGCTAGCATCAGATTGCCCTCCAGTGCTACATCACAGCATGACTGATGGAAGCAGAGAGAAAATGTGCACATGCCAAGAGAGAAAACAAAATTCCCACTTCCTCTGTCCCTCTAGTGCCCCCAGCCAATTGGGTGGTGCCCCAATAGGCCCAAACCATCTTTTTATTTTTTGAAGAGGTTTTTGCTATACTATAGGGCATGTGCGCTCACCAGAAAGACAGAGAAAGACAGAGAGATAGAAAGCGAGAAATCACCCCCCCCCCCCAGTGGGGGGTATGGCCATTCTGCAATCCCTTCTCCTCCATTCTCCTCTCAGGATCTTGGGCACGCACGCACACACGCCTGGCCTGAGTTTAAGCCACCGGGTCCAGGGCTTGAACTGCAGTCGACTACGTGGGAGTCCAGCGACATAGCCATTGTGCCAACTGCTGGTCCCAATTAGACCCAACTCTTAAAGGTCTCACCATTTCCCCAAGCCGTCACACTGGGTACCAAGCTTCTAGAACATGAACTATTAGGGGATAGACTGTTAGGCAACCTGTAGCAGGACTTGTTGTATACAATGATTAGCCTGAATCTGGGTTTTGAAAGACTATGTTTAAAGATTTTTGCCATTGATATTGGCAAAATTTGTACAAATACCAAATCATGTCATTTAAAGTCTGTGTTGTCTGTGTGTAGAAGACACCTTGGCATGGGAAACAGGAGAGGGAGCTCTAGCTCTTTGGAGGCCCTGTCCATGTTGTCCTAGCTTTAGTCATCAGGCAGCTTGCATTGTACCCCCTGCCCTTAATACTATGCAGGAGATCAAGTCAACTCAGACTAATAGAAATTGAACAGGAAGTTAACAAAACTGAAAAGATAAACCTTTTTAAAAAGAATTATTTATTTAATTCCATTTGTTGTTGTTATTCTTTTCATTTGACCAGAGAGAGGCAGAGAGAGAGAAAGGGATAGTGAAAAAGCTACCTGCCCGGTCCAGGACTTAAACCACAGTTGGCCATGTGGAAATCCAGTGCCTTTATCCACCATGCCACCTGCTGGCCCCTGTTTTTCTTTTTCTTTTCTCTCTTTCTTTCTTTCTTTTTTTATTTTAATTGTCCTTTAATTTGACTAGAGAGTGACAGAGAGAGAGAGAGAGAGAGAAGGAAAGTGAGAAAGCAAGCTGCCAGGTACAGGACTCGAACCAAAGTCAGCCACGTGGAAGTCCAGTGCCTTAACCACCATGCCACCTACCAGCCCCAAAATGATAAACTTTTTTTTTTTTTGGAGAGGTTTTCGCTATAGGGCGCGTGTGCTCACCAGACACAGAGACATAGAGACAGAAAGCGAGAAATCACCCCCCAGAGGGGATGGTCACGCCGCAATCCCTTCTCCTCCATTTTCCTCTCGGGATCTTAGGCACGCACGCACACGCGCCCAGCGTGAGTTCTAAGCCACCGGGTCCGGGATGCGAACCGCGATCGACTACGTGGGAGTCCAGCGACATAGCCATTACGCTAACTGCTGGTTCCCAAAACCATAAACTTTTAAAGAGCTATTTAAAATACATTCTGTTTAGTTCTAAATATTTACAAGTTTTGATAATTTGCTCAGGATTGTTGTTTTGGAATATGTTGAAGATTAAAAGAAGGCAAAGTTTGCAATTTTATTTATTTTATTTTTTAAAAGAATTATTTAATTTTACTTATTCATTTATTTTAATTTGACCAGAGAGAGACACGTACAGAGAGAGAGGGAGGGAAAGTGAGAAGGCAAGCCTCCAGGTCCAGGACTTTAACTATGATCGGCCATGTGGGAGTGTCCAGCGCCTTAACCATACCTCCTCCTGGCTCCCCAGGTTTGCAGTTTTATTAATTGATGAGTCAGCAATGGGCAAATCTAGAATAAAGAGCTAAGTATAATATAATTACGTTATAAATATAAATAACAAGATTAATGGGGGAAATTAGTAAGAGCTAATCTTTATAGAAGCTGCTTACTAATAAGTGGTTGTAAGAGTATATTACTGGGCTGGCAGGTGGCGTGGTGGTTGAAGGTGCTGAACTTCCACATGGCTGACCACAGTTCGAGTCCTGGAACTGTTGGCTGGCTTTCTCACTTTCCCTTTATTTTTCTCTGGTCAAATTTTAAAATAATAAAAATAAGTAAAGTTAAATAAAATAATAAAATAATTCTTTTTTTAAAAAAAGTATACTACAGTAATTTTTTTTTTTCTTTTTAAGTTTTTTGCTATAGGGTACGTGTGCTTGCCAGAGAGAGAGAGAGAGAGAGGGAAAGTGAGAGAAATCACTCCCAGGGGGATGACCATGCTACAATCCTTTCTCCTTTCTCCTAGGATTTTGGACATTCACTCCTATACTCCTGGTGTGATTTTCAAGCTGCCTAATCTGGGACTCCAAATATGGTTGACCATGTGGGAGTCCAGCACCTTAACCACCATGCCACCTGCTGGCCCCTACCGTAATATTTTGCATTTCTTATTTTTCACCTTTAGAAAAACTTTTGGTATTAGGGGGAAAAGGAGGAATGGTGCAGCTTTTTTTTTTTTGAATGTTACAGAATTTTTTAAATAATTATTTTACTTTATTTTAATTTGACCAGAGAGGGACAGAGTGAGTGAGAGAGAGAGAGAGAGAGAGAGAGAGAGAGAGAAAGTGAGAAAGCAAGCCACCAGCTCAGTCCAGGACTCGAACTATGGTCAGCCATGTGGGACTGCCACCACGCCACCTGCCAGCCCCAGAATGTTACAGAATTTTAAGTTTGTTTCTCATTATGAGGGGGTGATTGTCTTAGAGGACTTAGAGGACTCTGGTATTTAGAAGATTAACTTAATATTATGTCAAGAGATTTTGTGATTTTTTTTTTTCTGGGTTGTTCCATGGTA
Source organism: Tupaia tana (assembly GCA_026018925.1). Taxonomy (NCBI): domain Eukaryota; kingdom Metazoa; phylum Chordata; class Mammalia; order Scandentia; family Tupaiidae; genus Tupaia; species Tupaia tana. The sequence continues at coordinate 39,736,656 of JAKSZU010000022.1, forward strand.
ACTTGTATCCATGTCATTTAGCACCTGGCATCTCTCCTGCTCCACAACAAATTTGCCACAGAATTTGTTGCGCATGGCGGAGTACAGAAATTACTGGAAATTCCTCGTCCTTCCATGGCTGCCACTGGCGTCTCCATGTGCTTGTATTACTTGTCCTACAACCAGGATGCCATGGAAAGAGTAAGTCCTGTCCAGACCGTCCGGGAGTACGGGAATGGGAGCTCATTCACAGAACTTGCAAATAAGAAAAAATGCATAGTTGAAGGAGTGAATTTTATGGAGAGAAGCAAGGGACATGAATGTTTTAGTCTTCAGAAAGCATTCTAAAATTGTAAAATTGTTTAGAAAAGAGTTTAGTTTTTCTTAACCTGCTAGAAAAATTAAAATGCTGGCTGTATTGGAGCATTTACTTAGATTTACTTAGTTTTTGCTACTTCTATGGCATTAATATTAGTCTTCAGGCAATTTTCAGCTCTCTCTGTGGGGTTATATTTTATACTTTGGACTATATCTAGTATCAGAAGACTCAGCCACTTTTATCACCTTAGGGATGTTCCTTAACCACTTTGAGCCTTTTCCTCGTCTAAATAATAATCCAGTTACCTGCATGACAGAGACATTGTGAGCATTAAATGATGTAAATGTTAGTATTTGTTGGCACTCAGCAAGTATAGGGTAATTTACATATTTATCTAAATTTAGGTAGATTTCCAGTTGGGGGTGAACTATGTTCTAAAATTGTAGTTACAACTTAAACTTTAAGAAAGACTTGACTAAGAATAAGCATTATATTCTGCAAAGATACCTATTTGTAACTGGTGAAGTTTTTATTCCTTTCCCCAAGGCTTCTTTGCCTGAAATTAAAAAAAAATGTTTTGTGTTTTTGTAGGTGTGCATGCATCCCCACAACGTCCTGTCTGACGTGGTGAACTACACCCTGTGGTTAATGGAGTGCTCTCATGCCTCGGGGTGCTGCCATGCTACCATGTTTTTCTCAATTTGCTTCTCATTTCGGGCCGTCTTGGAGCTCTTTGACCGCTATGACGGTCTTCGTCGTCTGGTGAACTTGGTGAGGTTCTTCCTGTGGCTTCTCTCACTAGGAGTAGGGCTCTTGCTTTTCTTTGCTGCCCTTTAGCAGTGCCCCGTTGAAGAGAGGAAGCTTCTGATTAAAGGAGTTTTGCTCTTAGTGTTGGTGTGAAGTCTTTTTTTTCTCTCCCTCCCTTTACCCGCATGTTTCTCTTTCTCTTCAGTGATTAGAGGACTCTGCTCTTGTAGACTTCCCTAGGATATAGTAATCTTAAAGGGGAAATCATTGATCATCTTGATCTTTCTTCTTTTTTAAATTTGCTGGAGGGTTTGTGCACTTATTGGAGAGAGAAAGAGAAAGGAGCCCCCCCAACCCCCCGTCCCTCAGTGGGGCATGGCCACATCACAGTCCCTTCTCCATTTCTCCTTTTGGAATCTTGGGCACGTATGCATGTGCTCCTAGAATGCCCTTCAAGCTGCTGAGTTCATGATGTGAACTGCACAGTCAGCCATGTGGGATCCAGCCACCTTAACCACCTTGCCACTGGCTGAACCAGTAATCTTGATCTTTCTTCTAGCAATAGCTTTATGCCTGTATACCTTTCAACATGTTTAAAAGTTGTGTTGAGTGGACTGGCAGGTGGCATGGTGGTTAAGGGCAGTGGACTCACACATGGCCACAGTGGTTCAAGTCATGGACCTAGAGGCTTGCTTTCTCACTTTCTCTTTCTCTCTCTCTCTCTCTCTCTTTCTCTCCCCTACTCCCTCTTTGGTCAAATTAAAAGAAAGAAAGAAAGTAAGTAAGTTAGTTACATAAAATAATTCTTTTTTTTTAGAATTATTTTATTTAACTTTATTTATTTATTCATTTATTTATTTTTAATTTGACCAGAGAGAGACAGAATGAGAGAGAAAGAGAGAGAGAGAAAGAGGGAACTTGAGCAAGCAAGCTGCCAGATCCGGGACTCGAACACTGGACAGCCATATGGGAGTCCAGTGCCCCTAAACACTACGCCACCTGCCAGCCCCACATAAAATAATTCTTTAAAAAAAAAAGTTGTCTTGGGGTCAGCAGGTTGTGTGGTGGTTAAAGTGCTGGACTCTCATATGGCTGACTGGTTTTAAGTTCCGGACCTGGCAGCTTGCTTTCTCACTTTCCCTCTTTTTCTTTCTCTCTGTCTGTCTTTGGGAAAATTTAATAGTAATAATAATAATAATAAAATAATTCTTAAAAAAAAACAAAAACAAAGTTGGGGCTGGGGCTGGGGCTGGGGCTGGCAGGTAGAGTGTTGGTTAAGGCACTGAACTCCAGCATAGTTGACCACAACAGTTTGAGAGCCAGACCTGGTGACTTGTTTCTCACTTTCTCTCTCTCTTTCTCTCTCTCTCTTTCTCTCTGATCAAATTAAATAATAATAAATAAAAATAAATAATAATAAATAAAATGTAATCTTTTAAAAGAGTGTCAAGTAATGTTTTGCTTTTATATGGCTACTGTTAGCATGTTGTATATATAAATATACCTTGATATTTATCAATTTTTTTGACCTTTAACATTTATTGAAATATTTTCCTCCTTTTGTATCCTTTTTAATTTTTCTCTCCCTGCCTGTTCTTTCCCCACTCTTTTGTCTCCCCCTCCCAATCTTTTGTCTTTTAATAGATTAGTACTTTGGAGATTCTGAATTTGGAAGATCAGGGTGCACTTCTGAGTGATGATGAAATATTTGCTAGCCGCCAAACTGGAAAACATACCTGCATGGCCTTGCGTAAATATTTTGAGGCTCACCTGGCCATTAAATTGGAACAAGTGAAGCAGTCACTTCAGAGGACTGAGGGTGGCATTCTTGTCCACCCTCAACCCCCATACAAGGTGAGAGAATCTTGTCTTAAAGGGGAAAGTTTTGCGCCAGCCTAGTTGGGGGAGTCAAATCCCATGTGAGTGACTGAAGTTTGAGTCCTGGCCATTTGCAGGCATGCCCAGGATCCTGATGGAATAGAAGGACAGAGAAAAGGGGGTTGTGGTATGATCAGGTCCATTGTAGAGCAATTGCACGCACACTTTCTCTGTTTCACACACGTGCCCTCTGGCATTAAAAAAAAATTGTGGGGGCCGGCAGGTGGCGTGGTGGTTTTGGGCACTGGATTCCCTCATGGCCAACTGCGGTTCGAGTCCTGGATCCAGCGGCTTGCTTTCTCACTTTCCCTTTCTCTCTCTGTCTCTGGTCAGATTAAAAAAATAATACTAACAAATGGAATTAAATAAATAAATTCTTTTTTAAAAATTGCGGGATTTGAAAACCGTTATTACTCAACTTTCTTAGAAACCTGTTCTCTAGAGAAGATAACAGATGGATGAGTAGAGTTACTTTAATAATATATTTCTCTTCTTACAGGCCTGTTCATATACTCATGAACAGATTGTGGAAATGATGGAGTTTTTGATAGAATATGGTCCAGCGCAACTCTACTGGGAACCAGCTGAAGTATTCCTCAAACTTTCTTGTGTGCAACTCTTATTGCAGCTTATTTCTATCGCCTGCAATTGGAAGACCTATTATGCAAGGTGGGACCAAGGAGAGGTTTCAGATGAAGCTTGATCTTGCTTTTTGCTAACATTGATATCGTTTGCACATGATTGTCTTAACAAACATGGTGAATTGAATCGAAATGTGGGACTTGACTTTGAGAAACTAGATGAAGCATGAAAATGGATTTTTAATTTAGAGAGTACTGGTTCATAGATCAGGGTTCGTCAGAAAGTTTATGGGAAATGTGTATTATGAAAAAACTATGCATGCATTTCAGGTTTTTTCGCACCAAAACTCAAAGTTTAATTCTGTTTTCCCACAGACTTTTTGAAGTTACCTTGTATATGGTCTTGGTGATTATAAACATTGCACAGTAGGCAGGAACCAACATCTGTACTTAGAGAAGTTACAGAATTGGTGAGGCTGCAGCACAGAGCCAAAGGTGAAGTCCTGTGGGGAGCCTAGGAGCCTATATTTTTTGCTATTTAGACTTAAAATGTCTTGCTACTGCTTGACAACCATATATAGTGTTTATCTTATTTTCACAATGAACTGTCTTTTTCCTCTTGGAATGTAACACATTGTACTTTCACATTTCAGTTAAAAGCAGAGCAGAGCAGGAGGAGGCTCAGAAAAGGGCAGCTGACACAATCAGGAGGTTGGATGGTTGTGTTTGAGGATAAAAAGAACTAAAACTATCTTGGAAAATATGGGGTCTAAAGAGAAGATAGTTAATAAATGGCAGGGTCTTTAAAATTTTTTTAAGAGAGATTTTTGCTGTAGGGCATGTGCGCTTGCTAGAGAGATGGAGAGAGACAGAAAGTGAAAAATTACCCTCAAGGGGGGATGGCTATGCTACAGTCCCTACTCCTCTATTCTCCTCTTGGGATCTTGAGTACACATGCACATGTGTCCGGCATGAGTTTCAAGCCATCAAGTCTAGGACTTGAGCCATGGTTGACTATGTGCATGTCCAGCAACGTAACCATTATGCTATCTGCTGGGCTCATAAATGGCAATTTTGACCCTCTTTCCTTATCTTCCTAATAGCATAAAGACAAGAGGGGTTTATTTAGGCTGTGAATAAAACAAATATAAAAAAAAATTATGAATTTACTTTAAAATGTGAGCCTAGTGCATGTTAGTATTTTTAGTGAAAAATTTGGGGGCTAGTGCTATAGTATAGTGGTTAAATGAGCCAGGTCCCACATAGCAAACTGCAGTTTGAATCCTGGCCCTGACAACTTGAAAAACTATCCCAGGCACATGTGCCTATGTGCCTCACATCCTGACAGGAAGAAGGAATGGAGGAGGGGGATTGCAGTATACCCATGCCCCCCCCCCCGGGGGGGGTGCTTTCTCTCTGGCAATTGCATGTGCCCTCTGGCAATTAGAAAGAAAGAAAGAAAGAAAGAGAAGAGAGAGAGAGAGAAAAAGAATTCTAAAGTAAATCCAGATGATTTTAGCAAGTTTTTTTTATTATTATTTTACTTATTTACTTTATTTATTTATTTATTTTTGAGAGCAAGAGTTTTGCTATATAAGATGCGGGCGCTTTCCAGAGACAGAAAGAGAGACAGACAGAAAACAGATCACCCCTGGGGGGTAGCCACACCGCAATCCCTTCTCCATTCCCCTCTTAGGATTTTGGGCATGGACTCACACATGCCTGCCGTGAGTTTTAAGCCACCAGGTTCGTGGTCTACTATGTGGAAGTCCAGCAACATAACCATTACACCATCTGCTGGTCCCAATTTTAGCAAGATTTAAAAAATGTCTGGTTAAGTATTTTATACCTTCTTTGTTCAGTCTTTTGTGACATCACACATTACATAGCCTTTAGAAAACTCCACTCTGCACTTAGGAGAGAACGAGAGTGAGAAAGAAATATGACATCTTAGTATAATTGTGTAAATAGCTGTGACTTTACAGGATTTTCTTAAAGGGCCTTAGAGACTGCCTTGGGGTCCCCGATCATAGTTTGAGAACTGCTCTTTTTTTTGGGGGGGGGGGGAGGTTTTTGCTATAGGGTGTGTGCGCTCACCAGAAAGAGAGAGACAAAGACAGAAAACAAGAACTCACCCCTCCCCAGGGGGTATGGCCACGCCGCAATCCCTTCTCCTTCATTCTCCTCTTGGGATCTTGGGCACACATGCACACGTGCCCAGTGTGAGTTTAAGCCACTGGGTCCAGGACTTGAACTGCAGTCAGCTACATGGGAGTCCAGCAACATAGCCATTATGCCAATTGCTGGTCCCAAGAACTGCTCTTTTAGAGAATTAAAAATTAGTAGGTTATTTTTATTTGGAGAAGTGCTTAAGAAAACTCAAATGATAACTAAGAAAGCTATAAATACATTTTTTGATTTGTAAATCCATAATTTGATTAATAAAAAAAGTCCTTAATTGTTAAAAAAAAAAAAAAAAATTAAGATTTACTATAGGGCCTATGTGCTCACTGGCAAGAGATAGGGAGTAGGGTGAAAAATCCTACCTGCCTCCCCAGCAGGGATGGCCACACCATGATTTCTTCTCCATTCTCCTGAGATTTGGGGCATGCATGCATGTACACATGCTCATTATGCTTTTCGAGTCGTTGGGTCCAGGACTAGAATCATGGAGTCAGCCATGTGGGATCTAGCCACCTTCACCACCACACCACCAGCTGGCCCTTAAAAAGTTTATTTTTCCAGCAGGTGTTGTGGCCATCACCCCTTGGGGAGATTTCCCACGTTTCCTCTCTCTGCATTTCTGTCTATCTCAGGCAAACTCACATGCGCCATAGCAAAACTAAAACATAAGTAAATAAATAAAGCGACGGGGACTTGCAATATTGTGCTCCTGCTGCTTCACCTTCCCAGCCATGTCTGCAGGTACTCGCCACCACCCTGGCCTTGAGCTTGGACTGGGAATCAAACCTGGGCCTCTCTGTGGCTCTGTTCTGCAGAGCACAGTCTTAGCAGGATGTGCCACAAGGCTGGCCCAGATTTTGAAATTTATACCTTATTTTTTTAATTTCATTAGTGTTGTGATTTGAGCTTATCCCTTTCAGAGAACCCTTTAGAGTTCTCTGAAAAAGATTATCAGTAACTGCAGAGTACTTTCTGTACTGTATGAGACACTCGAGTGTACTACAACTTAATGCGTGTATTTCTGTTACCCCGTGTGGGGTTCTCTAATTCTACCATTTGACAGGATGTGATAATGGGCATGTAATACCTAAGTGTTGTGCTTTCTGCTGTCCCCTGGGGGCACACTGCTCGAGGTAAAACTCCTGAGCTGAAGGTTATGAACATCTTAGAAACTTTGTTTTATGTTTTTGGATTGCTTTTTAGAAAGTGTCCTAATTTCTACTCCTACCAAAAGTTTTAGAACATTTCTCTTCATACATCCTTACTAGGATAGTTCTCGATTTTTAATCTTGGCAGTTTGATAGGTAAAAGTTTTATCCCTGTGTTTTTTGGAAGTAGTGTCTTGGTGACTCGTAAATCTTCTAGGGATAGAGCCACACAGGTAGTGGCTCTGATTTGTTGTCTTTCTCCTTCTCTCCTAGCTGTTACTGTTTCTTCTGATTGTCTTTCAGCTTCCCTTTGACTAATTCTTTTTCCTGTCCAGGAATGACACCGTGCGCTTTGCTTTGGATGTCCTGGCAATTCTCACTGTGGTGCCAAAGATTCAGCTCCAGTTGGCAGAGTCAGTGGATGTGCTGGATGAGGCGGGCTCCACCGTCTCCACTGTAGGTAAGCTGCACCTTGCCATTAATTTCTTGTCGCCTGGTCTGGATTTGTTTTCCTCTGCTGTTTTGGGAGTTGTGGTACAAACCTGACTTGACTTGGGCGTGTTAGGACAGAAGGTGGTAGAGGGCTCCTTGTGCACCCCTGGAAGTAGTGCCATACAGTTTCACATCAGGGAGTTGAGCCCGTAAACTCAGGGTTTCTGAGTGGTTCAGGCATTTCTGCTATAATGGTACATATGCATTTCTAGAAACTGTATACTCTTTAGTCTCATATTTGTTTTTTTATTTGTTTTTAATAGACTTTTGCTATAGAACATGTGTACTTGCTGGAGAGACAGAGAGAGATAGAGAGCGTGAAATCATCCTCCGGGGGTGGGATAGCCACACCGCAATCCCTTCTTCTCCATTCTCCTTTTGGCATCTTGGGCACGCACGCATGCGCGCCCGGTGTGAGTTTTAAGTCGCTAGGTCTGGAACTCAAACCGCAGTTGACTCCATGGGAGTCTACTGACGTAACTGTTCTGCCATCTGCTGGTCCCTCTGCAGTCTCATATTAAAAATGGTATTTATGGGGGAAAATTAGTTGAGGAGACAGTAAAAAATTTGAACTACTTTGTACATGAACACTAAAAAATAATCCAGTAATTGATAGGCAGCTCAAAATAGATAGAAACTGTCATATACTCCCAAGAAGGAAAACAGACTTTATTTGATGATGTACTTTATTTAGACCAGGGCTGATGAGTGAGCTGCTCAGGTGAGCATGGGAGGTGGTATGAATGGCCCTTTGTCTGGGGTACACCACTCTGGGAAGAAGGCTTTGTGGCTTGACCATGCCCCCACTAGGGGATTCTTTCTCCCTCTTCCCCTCTGTCTCTGGTGAGGGCATGAACATTCTGGCAAGTTGAAAATAAAAGATACATTATAGAGAACTGATTGTACAAACAATTTCTTGTGCTTTTTATTTTTTATGCCAGAGAGTATGAGCAAACACACGTGTGTGTGTGCGTGTGTGTGTGTGTGTATGAGAGAGAGAGAGAGACCTTCCCCTCCAGTGGGGCATGGTCATGCCCCCTTCCTTCACTTCTTCATCCTGTCAGAGTCCTGGGCCTGTGTTGTATGTATCCAGTGTATCTTTAAAGCCACCAGGGCTGGGACTTCAACCCTTGGTCAGCCATGTAGGATCTTGCCTCCCTTGCACAAAGTCCAAAGACTCCATTATGGGGCTGCTGGTACCTTTTTTTTTTTTTTTTTTTTTTTTTTCCTTTTTGGCTAGAGGTCACATGCACTCACCAGAGAGAGAAAGGCGAAAACATCCTCCCATGGGGAATGGTGACACCACAATCCCTTCTCTTTTATCTCTCCCTCCTTTTAGGAATTCGGGCACTTATGCCTGGTTTATTTCTCAAACCACTCTGTCCTGGATTCAAACTGCATGGTTGGCCTTGTGGGCTCTGCTGCCTTAACCAGCAGGCCCCGGTGCTGGCCCACTTGGACAGTTCTGAGTTTGTGTCTGGAGACTCCCTCCATCTGCTGGGCACACGTGTGCTCATGATCCCAGGCTTGTTGAGGGTGGGAGTGGACCATGGCTCTAGAACTCTGTTGGGTGTGCTCTCTTGGCTCATAGAAGAAGTCTGTCTTTTTTTTTTTTTTTTTTTTTTTTTTTTTTTTTAATAGAACAAAATGAATAGAACTCCAGGTTTTCACTCTGGAATAACTCTTGAAGTTAGCCACTAGTTTTAGGAAGAATGACACAATTTTTTTCCCTCCATAGGTATCAGCATTATTTTGGGAGTGGCTGAGGGTGAGTTCTTTATCCATGATGCTGAAATTCAGAAGTCAGCACTTCAGATTATCATCAATTGTGTATGTGGCCCAGATAACCGAATTTCTAGCATTGGCAAATTTATCTCGGGAACGCCTCGGAGAAAGCTGCCTCAGACGCCCAAAAGCAGTGAGCACACCCTGGCCAAGATGTGGAATGTGGTCCAGTCCAACAATGGCATCAAGGTGCTCCTGTCCTTGCTGTCTGTCAAGATGCCCATCACAGACGCCGACCAGATCCGGGCCCTGGCGTGCAAGGCCCTGGTGGGCCTATCTCGCAGCAGCACCGTGCGGCAGATCATCAGCAAACTGCCCCTCTTCAGCAGCTGCCAGATCCAGCAGCTGATGAAAGAGCCGGTGCTGCAGGACAAGCGCAGTGACCATGTCAAGTTCTGCAAGTACGCTGCTGAGCTCATCGAGCGGGTGTCCGGAAAGCCACTCCTCATTGGCACCGACGTGTCCCTGGCACGACTGCAGAAAGCAGATGTTGTCGCACAGTCAAGGATCTCCTTCCCTGAGAAAGAGCTGCTTCTGTTGATACGAAACCATCTCATTTCTAAAGGGCTTGGAGAGACGGCGACTGTACTGACAAAAGAGGCTGACCTACCCATGACTGCTGCCTCCCATTCCTCTGCCTTCACCCCAGTTGCCACTGCTGCATCTCCTGTGTCTCTTCCCCGAACTCCGCGTATTGCCAACGGCATTCCAACTCGACTGGGCAGCCATGCTGCTGTGGGTGCCTCTGCCCCTTCTGCCCCCCCTGCCCATCCTCAGCCACGGCCGCCCCAGGGCTCACTAACCCTGCCCGGCCCGTCTTACGCAGGCAACTCCCCTTTGATTGGTAGGATCAGTTTTATCAGAGAGAGGCCGTCACCCTGCAATGGCAGGAAAATCAGAGTGCTGCGGCAGAAGTCGGACCATGGTGCTTATAGCCAGAGCCCGGCCATAAAAAAGCAGTTGGACAGACACCTTCCTTCCCCACCTACACTGGACAGTATCATCACAGAATATCTTAGAGAGCAGCATGCGCGCTGCAAAAACCCGGTTGCTACCTGCCCACCTTTCTCTCTCTTTACTCCTCACCAATGTCCTGAGCCAAAACAGAGGCGGCAGGCACCCATAAACTTTACCTCAAGGCTAAACCGCAGGGCATCGTTCCCAAAGTACGGAGGGGTGGATGGCGGATGCTTTGATAGGCACCTTATCTTTAGCAGGTAAGGAGAGGCCCCTTAACTTCCTGGGAATCTGAATGATGCTTGTGTTTAAACCAAAATGGGCAGAGTCACAGAGGGTGATTGGTCCAGGAAACCAATTTTTGACCTGAAACATCACTAGTTGTCACTCTGTGTAACATATAAACAACGTAATAGCCACATTTTTTTCAAACATGGTTCTTTGTGTGATTCTTGGCAGTACTGTGATAGGATATTCTGTTCACCACTAGTGTTTTTTTTTTATTTTATTTTACATTAACAGCTCATATATATATATATATATATTTTTTTTTTTTTTTTTTTAGAGGTTTTTGCTATAGGGCACATGTGCTCTCCAGAAAGACAGAGAGAGACAGAGAGACAGAAAGCAAGAAATCACTCCCCCCGGGGGGGATGGCCACACCGCAATTCCTTCTATTCCATTCTCCTCTCGGGATCTTGGGTACACACTCACACACGTCTGGTGCAAGTTTAAGTCACTGGGTCTGGGACTCGAACCGCAGTCGACTACATGGGAGTCCAGCAACATAGCCATTATGCCAACTGCTGGTTTCTGTTTTTAAGAACTACACAACATACTGTTTGTAACCAGTCTCCCAAACTTATTTTCGTGCTTGTCTAAGTGCCTCCCATTCTGATTTTTTTTTTTTTTTTTAGTTTTTGCTATAGAGCATGTGTGTTTACCCAAAAGAGACAGAGAGAGAAGAAAGGTGAGAAATGATCCCTCAGAGGGAATGGCCACACTGCAGTCACTTTTCCATTCTCCTGTTGGGATTTTGGGCATGCATGCATACGTGCCAGTGTTTTTTTCAAGCTGCTGGGTCTGGGACTGAACCACTTAGACAACTACGTGGGATCCAGCTGCCTTAACTTGCTGACCCCGATTCTTTACACATCTTATATAAAGTTCTTGGGATAACAGGTTTGTTTGTTTTTAATTTATTTTTTTTTCATTTTAGAATTATTTTATTTGACTTTATTTATTTAATTTGACCAGAGAGGGACAGAATGAGGGGGAGAGAGAGAGAGAGCTGCCAGGTCCAGTACTCAAACCACAACCAGCCATGTGGAGTCCAGTGCCCTAACTATCATGCCATCTGCCAGTCCCAAGGGATCACAGGTTTTGTTTGTTTGTTTTGAGAGATTTTTACTATAGTAGTATGTGTGTGCTCACCAGAGAGACAGAAAGTGAAATCACTCTCCCCCCAGGGCAGGGGTGATGGCCACACTGCAATCCCTTCTCCTTTCGCCTCTTGGGATTTTGGGCATGTAACACACGTACCCAGCATGAGTTTTAAAGCACTGGGTCTGGGACTTGAACCGTGGTTGACTATGTAGGAGTCCAACAACGTAACTGTTACACCATCTGCTGCTCCCGGAATCACAGATTTTAAACATGGGAATTTTTGTTGCTTAAGTTTTTAAGTGGAGATCCTGTTCTCATTTAAAATGAAAATGAATCACTGAAGCTAACCAGTAGTTTGGAAGACATTTGAAACAAAAGGTCTGTGATTTTTCTTTCATTCTTCTAGCAAAGTTCGTCTTTCCTGAGTCCCTGACATTCTTTGTCTCTGATTCTCTCTCTGTCTCTTTCGCTTAGATTTCGTCCCATTTCAGTGTTTCGGGAAGCCAATGAAGACGAGAGTGGCTTCACCTGCTGTGCTTTCTCAGCACGGGAGCGGTTTCTGATGCTTGGCACCTGCACTGGGCAGCTGAAGCTCTACAATGTGTTCAGTGGACAGGAAGAGGCCAGCTATAACTGTCACAACTCAGCTATCACGCATCTTGAACCTTCCCGGGTAAAAGCCCCTTCCTAGGGAGTTTTTTTTTTTTTTTAATTTTGCTGGAAGGGGCATGTAGCCAGAGAGAGACTGACAGACAGGGAAAAGGAGAAAGCACGCTCTAATGAGGCATGGTCATGCTGCAGTCCCTTCTCCAGTTTTTCATTAGTTGGGATTTTGGGCAGGCACACACACATGCTGGCATGTGTTTCAAGCCACTGGGTTTGGGATTTGAACTATATGGTTAACCACATGGGTCCTGGTTCCCTTAACTACCAGGTCATGGGGCCAGCCCCATAGGAAGCTTTTTTAAAAAAAATATTTATTTAATTCCATTTGTTAATCATTTTTTAAAAATTTGACCAGAGGGAGACAGAGAGAGAGAGGGAAAGTGAGAAAGCAAGCTGCCAGGTCTAGGACTCAAACCGAGGTCGGCCATGTGGGAATCTAGCACCCTTAACCACCACGCCACCTGCCGACCCTGGAGCTTTTTTATTTTAATTTTTTCTAAAGAGAGATTTTTGCTATAGAGCATGTGTGCTTACCAGAAAGACAGAGACAGAAAGCAAGAAATCACCCCCCAGGGGGATAGCCATGCTGCAGTCTCCTCCCAGGACCTTGGATATGCACGAGATCTTGGGTATGTCTGCACGTGCGTCCGGCATAAGTTTTAAGCTGCCACGTCTGGGACTCAAACCGCGGTTGACTACGTGGGAGTCCAGGAACTAACCATTACACCATCTGCTGGTCTCCCATAGGAAGCTTTTAGTCAGTTTTCTGAGATGGTTTGGTGAGTGAGAGTAAAGGAAGTGCTTGCTTGCTTTTTTTTTTTTGGAGAGGTTTTTGCTATAGGGTGCGTGCGCTCGCCAGACAGAGACAGACAGAGAGACAGAAAGCGAGAAATCACCCCCCAGGGGAGATGGCCACGCTGCAATCCCTTCTCCTCCGTTCTCCTCTTGGGATCTTGGGTGCACACGCACCCGGTGTGAGTCTTAAGCCACCGGGTCCTGGACTCGAACCGCGGTCGACTACGTGGGAGTCCAGCGACATAGCCATTATGCTAACTGCTGGTCCAGCTTGCTTTTTTTTAACTTTTGTTATATGGTATGTATACTCGCTAGAGACAGAGAGGGAGAGAGAGAGAGATGGACAGTCAGAAAGTATCCTCCAGGGGGCATGACCACACTATAATCTCTTCTTCTCCATTTGCCTCTTGGGATTTTGGGTATGCATGCACACATGCCTAGCATGGTTTCCAAGCTGCCAGGTACGGGATTTGAACCATGTAGTTGGCCATGTGGTATCTAACCATCATGCTTCTGGCTGGCCCTATGGAAAGCTTTTTGGGCTTTCTTTTTGTAAAGAGTTTCAACTAGAATGTCCAGTTGAGGTTGACTCATATTTTGGGTGGAGAGTGAGGAATATGGCCAGGTATTAAGAAGAGAGATAGGACACCTCTGCAGATCCCCTCCCCCCCCTTCCCTTGTAACTATTATATCCTTGTTACTAGTTCAGGAATATTTGATACTCTTTTAGTTAGAATATTAAATATTAAATTAGCATACTATAGGTACATGCATTTAAATCCTAGTGGCTTCTTGCCATTTTTTGCTTCCTTGGAATTTTCCTATTTTTCTTTAATGCATAGTGGTTTTATGCACATATTTTAAAATGCTAATGGCAAATAGTGACATCTGCGTGCACATAAATACACAGTTACCTGCTTTGGTCTTTTTGCTTTCAGGATGGGTCCTTGTTGCTGACATCTGCGACTTGGAGCCAGCCTCTGTCTGCACTTTGGGGAATGAAATCAGTATTTGATATGAAGTAGGTATCTGCTTTGGCTACCTCACCTCTTTGTGTTTCATTTATCTAATTTATATCCCCCTTTATCTGCCTCTTAGACTGGAAGCCTTTTAGGAAGAGAGGAATACTGGGAGTTATTGCTAGCTGTCTTTCCTCATTTGAGGCTCATGTTTAATAAGATTTTATTTTTCTGAATTCTTAGATTTTCTTACAAAGTATGTACGTTCCCATTATACAGCAGACTCTTGCTAACCCCAGATAGCACCTCTGTGTATTTTTTTCATGTTCACATATGACATTGCCGGGGTGTTTAAAAAGCATATGTGCCCTGATGTCACCACTTTAGCCAAGGAATTCCATGAACAGTTTTGGATCTGCCTGGACAAACCCATGGAGGGGATTTTCTTTGTAATCCAGTGTACAATGGTTTTGGGAGCCGAGGCTCTTTAAGGAAATATGGTTGTGCAAGAAGTTTAGGATCACTTCTGATTTTTGAGTTGGCTGAAGGAGTATGTCCTGAAGAGCTGTCATTTCAGTACTCTGTCATCTGTCTGCAGGCATTCCTTCACAGAAGATCACTATGTTGAGTTCAGTAAGCACTCACAGGACCGGGTCATAGGTACAAAAGGAGACATTGCCCATGTAAGTAATGAAGAGACCTCTGCTTTCGAGCCAGTTATTCCTATGTGTTCAAACTGAAATCTCCCGGACTGAATGTGAGGATTTAAATCTATAGTGAGCATCTAGGTTTCAGTGATATTTCTTCCAGTACAAATCTAGAAGTGCGATAGAGTAGTTCTCAGTTATTTGGGAATATGTGGGAGGGCTGAACATGCACTTAATCTGGCAATTTGAGAAAGTTGTCATTAGCACAGCAGACACTTTTGAGCTCTTACTGAGTTTCAGATGAAAAAAAGTATCTGCTTTTATGGAGGCTTATTGGGGAGATTATAAGTAAACACATAGATGGTATGTTAGGAGATAAGTGCTGCAGAGAAAAAGCAGAGTAAGATGTAGAAAATGTTTGATGTTGGGGGCTTCTGTTTTATCTAGAGTAGTCGGCATCACTGGTTGGGGTAATATTTAAACTGAGCCATGAAGGAAATGGGACCCTCACACACAAGTCTGGAGCAAAGTGTGTTAAGGTAGAGGAAATGGCAAGGAAAAAGCCCTTGCTTGGGACGTGGGAAGGAGAAGAAAGGGTAAGAGTTGAGGTCTGTGAGGGAGCCACATTCTCTAGTTTCTTGCAGATGGTACTTAGGATCTTCACCTTCTGCAGAGTGAGATGAAGACACTGGAGGGTGAACAGAGGACACATGATTGGATATAAAACTCCTAAAGTGTGGCTCATTTCTGAGAGGGAGAGCCAGTAGCAGACCTCCTAGGGAGGGTGGTGTACCAGCCGATGTGAGAGAAGTAATGGAGCTGGGCACAGGTAGACATGGCGGAGGCAGTGAGAACGTGTGGGCAATGATTATGGGGAGTTAGACCCAGGAAGTTTGAGATTCTGTTAAATATCCAAATAGGGAATAGAGGATTTAATACAAAATTTGAGAGTTCAGGAGAGAGGTCTGGGATGAGAGAGAAAGCTGGGAGTTGTCCACGTTATGGATAGTGTTTAGAATGACTCTGGATGCAATCAAGGAGGCTAGAGAAGTGATGAGCCCTGGCATGTGCCAGTATCTAGAAGCTGCCAAACGAGGAGGAACTTGGCAGGGACACCGAAGAGAAGTGGCCAGTAAGGCAGAAGGAGACCCCAGGAAAATGAGATGCCTGAGAAGCCAGAGGAGACTGAGTTTCGAGGAAGGGGTTGGATCACTTGGGTCAGAAACTGGGGATGAGTTGATGAGACGAGAACTGAAAGGTGACCTTTGATTTAACAGCATGAAGGTTATGAGGTGACTGTGTTAAGAAACCGTTGTACATGCAGGTGGGGCAACCTGATCCGAATGGGTTCATAAGAAAACAGAAAAGAAACAGATGCAGAAATGTGTAGGTAGTTCTCTTGAAGTGTTTTGCTGAAAAATGAAGCAGAAAAGTTGAGGAGGATATGGGATGGTAAAAGGGTTTTCTCCCCAACTTCTCATTGGAAATGTTGAATCATAGAGAAAAATTGGAAAAAGAGTACATGAAACCACTCACCTAGAGTCATCAGTTTAATATTATGCTGTTTGCTTTCTCTATAAATATGTGGGTTTTCGAATCATATAAAATTAAGTTGCAAATGTGACATTTTCCCTCTGAGTTTTATTGCAGTGTGAAAGATTTTATATCATCACACACGATTCATGTATTGCCTTTGGTCTTATGTCTTACTCATGTCTTGAAGCCAAGAACCACTTCTTAGTTCTTATAAAATTAACTTTTGAAGTGATCAGGCTAGTTGTCCTGCCTCATGATCTTGATTTGTTTGGTTGTTTCCTGTGGTGTCTCCTTATTTGTTCCTATGTGAAAGGAAGTTTTCTTCAAGATTGGAAATACAGCCTGTTTACGAGCTGATGGGAAAGATCCCATTTTGGTATAGGTTGCATGTTGTAGGCTTGGGAAGCTTTCATTTTGATGGGCTAAAAAAAATATCCATCGGGAGAGTTTAAGGAGAAAAGGGTATTTCATTGATGCCTTTTTCAGGAGTATTCTGTGGTAATCATTGATTGGCTTATGTGGAGAATTTCTCAGTTTTAATCTTAGTAACTTTTTTTGTTTATTGAAAAGGGGAGCAGAAGAAGATAGTTTCTTATCCCTGATGCAGTTTCATTTCTCATTTTCTTTCTTGTGGGAAAGGGGTTTTTCAAACTTTGAATGAGAACCAAAGCTCTTAAGCTTTGCTTGGATGGGTGTGGTCTCCCTGCTTCCCAGTTAATTGTATTTTACTGTATTAGGGCTTTTGTAATTTTGAGGGGATTTGGAAAGCACAGGATAGATATTTTAGTTTCTCTTTAAATTTGTCAGTGAATGGATTGGTCTGATTTTTCTCTTCCCCACCCCTTCTTCTCTAAAGATTTATGATATTCAGACTGGCAACAAGCTGTTGACTCTGTTTAACCCAGATCTTGCCAACAACTACAAGAGGAATTGTGCCACCTTTAATCCTACAGATGATCTTGTCTTAAATGATGGCGTCCTCTGGGATGTCCGCTCTGCACAGGCCATCCACAAGTTCGACAAGTTCAACATGAACATCAGTGGCGTGTTCCATCCAAACGGGCTGGAGGTCATCATTAATACTGAGATCGTATCCTTCGCACAGTCTCACTTTCCGCTTGTTACCTGATTTGTGCTGCAGAAATGATTTATTTTTTCTTTCCACCAGTACCTGGTTAAAGTACCCACACTGGTAATGATGTGGGGCCTGCTCTTTGTTAGCGAATCTCCAATGGACTGCTGTTGGTGTGGGTAACGGCCAGTGACGCGCTGGCATGTTTCCTATGTAGTTGGAAGAGTGACCGGATTCCTGCCTCCCATTTCTTCAGTATTAAACTAAACTTTTATTTTACCGAGAGATTTTACTTTTACTCTGCAGAAATCAGTTTTACTTTGTAGAAATCAGTGGCTGGACATCAGAGGGAAATGAAATCCTGTTATTGGAAGGCAGGGAGCTCACATAGCGCTCTTGGCTGTGATGGTACCAGAGAGTGTTTGCAGGGACAGTATTCAGTAATACACATTCTGCATGTGTTTGTTTCAGTTTGATCTCATTGACTTCTAAAATACTGATACCTGGCAGAAGAAGAAAGTGATATTTCAGAATTTCTCCTGTGAGGTTAAATAAAAATGTTTGTATAAAATAGTTTTCCTTGATGACTCCCCTCCCAGTGGGACCTTCGAACTTTCCATCTGTTACATACTGTCCCTGCTCTGGATCAGTGCCGTGTAGTGTTCAACCACACGGGGACTGTGATGTATGGAGGTATAAACTTTTCCATTATGTCATCATTCTCTTCCGCCTCCTCAGCCCCCCTCACTTCTTTTTTGGAAATATCTCTCTCTCCTAATTTTTTTTTTTTTTTTTTTTTGCTATAGTGCGTGTGTGCTCGCCGGAAAGAGAGAAACAGAAAGCGAGAAATCACCCCCCACGGGGGGATGGCCACGCCACAATCCTTTCTCCTCTCGAGACCTTGGGCATGCACGCACGCACGTCCGGCATGAGTTTAAGCCACCGGGTCCGGGGCTCGAATCGTGGTCGATTACACGGAAGTCCAGCGACATAGCCATTACACTAACTGCTGGTCCCATAGCTCTCATTTTTGAGCTGGAAAGCATTTGAAAGTTATAACATAGATGATAAAATGATAGTGACAAAAGAAGGTAAAAATAATGTTGATTTAGAGTGAAAGGCAAGGGACAGCTCATAGCATGGTGGCTAAGGTGGCTGGATCCCACATGATCAACTGAGTGGTTTGGGTCCTGGACTGGCATCAACACATCGGGTACATGTGTGCCTAAAATCATGGAAAAGGGATTATGGCATGAGTATCCCCCGTGGGGGGTGCTTTCTCACTTTTCCTATTTCTCTCTCCCTGGGGAGTGTACATGCCCTCTGGCAAAATTTAAAGAAAGAACAGGGCGGGGATGGGGGAGAAGAAAACTCAGAAGTAAATATCGAAGAAAACTGTATCCAGTAATTCTTCAAGTGTATTGTTAAGAACTCAAAACCCTTTGCCTTTGTTGACGTGCAGTGTTGTAAGCCTTCAGCAGTAGGACTTTTGGGGAGCTGGACGAGAGGTGAGACATGCCAGGAGATGATCCGTTTTGTGTTAACTGCCAAAGGACGTGTGCACTCAGAGAGAATAGCACCCCGCAGTGGGGCACCTTCAGTTTGGTCTCCCATCGCACGTGGGCCTGGCATGTTTTCCAAGCCACTGAGGCTGGAATGTGAACCACAGTTGGCCATGTGGGAACAGCTTTCCTTCACTGCTGAGCTACAGGGCTCTCTTCAGGAGAGGATATTTTAAGAGGAGCTAACTAGATGCAGAGAAAATGTTATTTGCAAGGAAACTCACTGACATGCAGATTGACTGTTAACTTTTCTGCACTAGTGATTAGGAGATGTTTCTGGTTCTTACGGTGTCCTCCCCCTCAGCTATGTTGCAGGCAGATGATGAAGATGACTTAATGGAAGAGAGGATGAAGAGCCCTTTTGGGTCATCCTTCCGAACGTTCAATGCAACTGATTACAAACCTATAGGTAAGCACAAAAGAGCATATGTTGGTCGTTTTGTCATATTTTGGTGTTTCTTATTTAAGTTCCTTCAGTTTCTGGGAAGACTGGTTTTTTATTGAAAAAGAGATGAGTTATAGGAAAATTCATGAATAATCACCTTGAATTCCTTTAGAGGGAAGTAAGGTTTTATGGTCATAGTAGTAGTCCAGTCCTGAGCCTTAATCACATTCTATTTTCCAGCAACCATTGATGTGAAACGGAACATCTTTGACCTGTGTACAGACACCAAAGACTGCTATCTTGCTGTCATTGAGGTAAGGGGAGCTTTCAGAGGCTTTACTGTTTTGTTCTGAGGTCTTGGATCTATTTTTTTTTTTTTTTAGGTCTTGGGTCTATTTTGAGCTATACCTCCGGTCTAGGACAGTTTTGTCTGATAAGTGTTCCAGGATCGGTCATTCTGTTTGGCAGATTATTGATAACATACTCATTTGATGAGGTTTGGGAGCTACACAGTGCAGGATACTAGTAAGAAAATTCCCCTGTAAGATGGCTCAGGGTCCTGTTTCCTTATCCTGGACTCACCGTCTTCCTTTCTCAGATGTGTCTGTGTCTCTTGTCAGAGCAAGACCAGTTGAAGAACGGTGGTCTCACCTGTGCTTACATCCCTCATTGCCCATGTCCTCATCCTGTTTTGTTTTTCCCTTACGTATGACATTTTCAGAGTCACCTCAGGAATTTGGGGTATCAAAAACTCTGATAGTTACAGGGTCGAGGTCATGGGTGCCAGTCAGAGCTGCAGCGTGGGTGTGGGCCTTCTGAAAACTAACTGCTCCCTGTGAACCGGATGTTGTGTTCCAGAATCAAGGCAGCATGGATGCCCTGAACATGGACACCGTGTGCAGGCTGTATGAAGTGGGCAGGCAGCGTCTGGCAGAGGACGAGGATGAAGAGGAGGACCAGGTCAGTGGTCTTGGAGATTTCATTCTGCCTAACAGTGCTCACAGAGCCTTTTGCCTTTTGCCATGGGGGGGGGGGGGGGGGGTTAAGAACCTGTAACCATATTCAGAAAGTCTGTTATGTGCTCTTCATCACTGAACACAGAAGAGAGTGGAACTTTGTTATTATATGACTAACCAATACCTGACGACCTATGAGATCCATTTGCAGTTAATTTGCAGCTAACGATCTCTGATTTTGATCAGAGAATTACTTGTTCTGTCTTCAGTACTGGTGCCGGGCTCTGGCTTCAGGATAAGCAGCCCCATACTCCCAGTGTCAGTACAAACAGAGAAGCTGCTCTGCTGAAGGGAGTTCTGGTTTACATTTTCTCAGGTTTATGGTGGTGTTTATTTCCAGTCTAACAGATGGAACTTTCAGTAAAGAGAAGGTTGCGATGCTTTTGAGAAGTAAACATAAAACACAGTTAGATGGAATCTAACTTTTAGCTTTTAGTCTTAGCTTTTCCTTTTTCGTAGGGGATTTTCCCTTGTGGTTGTATTTTGTCAGTTGCTTGCCTGTGTAGTGTTGGTATTGGTTCTGGAGAGTTTCTCAAGCTTCTGACCTTCAGCAGCTTTTTTCCTATCTGTTTGGCTCACTCTGTGTTCTCTTCCCAGGGTGCATCTGCAGGCCAGGTTCTCTTGTCTAATCTTCTGAGATGTCTTCATTGCTGAGTAAGAAGCTGAAAATGAATGACTAGGATTGTTGCAGAGATTAAAGCAGGCGAATTGTCTTTTCCCAGATCTTGGGCTCTTTTCTGGCTTTTCTCTCAGCCTTGGTGCTTTGCTCTTTAAGGGCACGGAGGTGCTCTGTGGGGGCACCGTGGATGAGAGGAAGGGTGCTCTGTCCGTATTGCCTCGCCTGTCACCATCGTTCCTCCCGTGTTTGGTAAATTGTGCTCAGTGGTCAGGGCTAATTAAATGCTTTTCATTAGTGTCCTTACCAAACAGCTTGTATTTAACATTAAGAATTTTTTTCAAAAGCAAAAACTTTGGAAAACTGATAATTTTGTTAAGTACTTTTGGATGTAAGCCTAATACTGTGGGCAGAGAACCCACAGTTTTCTGTATCAGGACTTACCACAGCAATGGTGTGTGTGCCAGTTTGAGGTTTAGGCACGTGCTTTGTTGTTGACTTTATGGCTTATGACCATGTAGTTTTGTCACTCCAGTCCTTTGAATATTGTGTCACCTGTATAGCCGACATGGTACAGCACACCTGGGTCAGATAATACCTGGATTCAAAAGCTCAGAAACTCAGTTAAAACTCTTCTGTGCACTCTTGGTCTCTCCTGTTTCTCACTGGCTAAGCATGCACTATATTAGAACTTGGAGATGATTCTTAATCCCAAGGTATGGGTTTTTGAGGAGAGTGAGAGAAAGAAACCTGTGTGGGAGTGGCTGGTGACCACTGTGGGATCCGAGCAGAGCCTTCTTCAAGGCCTGGATGCCGTTTGACATAAAGTCGCTTTCCTCTGTTGGATGCTGTCTGAGCGGGGGACAGCTTCCCAGCTCAGCTTTCCCCTTTTTCACACACAGATGAGGGTTGTTACGGTCCTCAGTGAGTTCCATGGGAATATTGTTTTATAAAGCACAATAGATTCTTAACTACTGTAGTTTTTATTATTAGTTCTATTTTTTCAAATTTGCCATCTTGTCGTCTGTCCGTTTATTCACCACTGTGGAGTGTCAGTTCTGTCTCAGGCTTCTTCGATGTTGCATGTTGAACAGAAAATCTGAAGCAAAAACAGAGTTTTGTTTTGCTTAATTTGCCAGAGGGTGCATTTGCTCACCAGAAAGACGGAGAGGGAGAAAACACTTCACAGTTCAGTGTGGTCGCACTGCAATCCTTCCTCTTCCATTTCTCTATCCTGTTAGGATCTGAGAAGTACACACACACACACACCTCGTATGTTTTTTAAGCCACCAGGGCCTGAACTTGATCTACACCTGGGATCCGACAACCTTACGTACCAGGACATGGGCAGGCCCCACAAAACTTGTTTAAGTTATTTGTCAGTACATTATCTCTGCTTTCTAACCAGGCAGTGGACAGCAGTCTTCTCTGAGGCCATATGATGCCTGGTGTCTGTCTTTGCTGAGGTCAAGCTGAAGAGCAGTTAGCTTTACCCTGCCACCTTGGGTGCTGGAGGGCGGTTCTCTGGTTGGCTCCTCCTCCATGGAGACATGGTGGTGAGAGGCAGAGGCACTGGAGATAGTGGCTAGCCGTGGGAACAAGAGACCGCCATGAGGGGACAGCTCTAGTGTTCCTCTCCTCTTACTCTGCCCTCTCCAGGGCTTGGGTCAGGGAAAATCTGACTGATCTGTCGGTATGTCTCTGCTTTACTTCCCTGCTGAGTGGTTAAGGAGAAAGACTAGAAAGCGGACAGGGTGGCAGTTAGGACTTGTGACTGGTACAGGAAGGAGATCCAGTGTTGCCTCGGCATGGACAGCCAGGGTTGAGAGGGACAGGCCCAGGAAGCCCTAACAAGCAGCTGTGGGGTCCAGTCCGTAGAGGAGCCCAAACGCTTTCTAACTTTGAGAGGACTAGGTGTCTAGGTAGGTGTGTGACACGAGTGAGGAAGCATGGCTTCCAGATTTCTCGGGACCTAGGCACGTCTCACTGCGTTCTGACGCCACAGTCCTTTTTGATCCTCTAGTGCATTTTGTGTTGGAAGGACTGCCATTAGAGAACTGTTGGCCCCCTCAAGCTCTCGGCATTTACATTTTTGATTTAGAGATGTTGTAGGTGGGGTAATACCATATCTGTTTATGTCTCCATTGCAACCGTAACTCTGCTGATCTACATTCCTCTAGAATCGCGCAGTGGTGTTTTGCTATATTTGCCGCCACCACCAGGTTTCTCCCCACAGCCTCTTCCTGTGTGTGGCAGCTTGAAGGTTTTTAAAGACACTTTTCTTCACCTGATTTTAAAACTATACACTTCTCATTTTCATATGAGTTATTTGCTATTCAAAGTTTTGTCCTAGCTAGACATCTGCTCTCAGGTCTTCTCAGGTGTTCTAGGTCTGACGTAGATGGCTCAGGGATGCAGACACCTGTGACCAACACCTCTGAATTTGCCTCTTTGCCATAGCAAAATAAACTGAGAAGCATGCATGATTCAGCTGCCGTTTGCTAAAATGGTTCAGCAGAAAGTCGTCGATGTAAAATGGTTATTCACTCATCCATTTATTTAAAGAGCTTTATTGAGCTTTAATTTACATGCCATAAAAATAGTGGTCTTTAGGCGTTATGTTTAAGTTTGGAAATTAACAGGAAGGGATGAACTGTGCCACTCTTGGGTCTTCAGAAAAGTCGTGACACATTTTTGCATAGAAAAGTATAGAAAAATACGTTATGACTCTTCCAGTGACTCACTATATCGATGAACAAAAACGATCAGAAAGTATTCGTCAAAAATATTTGGTTCCTGAGGCTACTGGTATGCCTGCCTTTAGGTATTTGATAAGGTACAGATAAACCAGTCACCTGTCCAAGCGTATATTAGCCTTTGGAAGTTTGGTATCTGTGTTACTAAAAATCAGTCCTGTCAACTTTGATGTTGACTTTTAGGAAATTTATAAAATCAAAGATTAGTAATTGATTGTTCTTAGATTGTGAAAAGTCGATACATTTCAGCTAATTATAGTTAAGCTTAAATTTTTTAAGAAAAAATTCAACAAGGGAATAATGTTCTCTTTTCTTCACTCCATTTTGGGATCTGGGACACACTGCGCTGTGCTTCCTGTGTGTTCTCCACTGCCTAGAAGCGGATGGTAAGCATCTCTACTGCTTACACACCTACTGCACGCTTGGTCAGAGCTGAATGCGATGGTTCCTGAAAGGCTTCCCCCCCCCCCCCGAAAAATATTAAGATGTACTTGAGTTACATTCTGCCAGTGAGAAGAGAAAAACATAAGCATTTATGACCCTGAAATGAACCTGTAACTTTTAAGGATAGTTAATACAAAGA
The DNA here is from genome assembly GCA_026018925.1 of Tupaia tana. Classification (NCBI taxonomy): domain Eukaryota; kingdom Metazoa; phylum Chordata; class Mammalia; order Scandentia; family Tupaiidae; genus Tupaia; species Tupaia tana. The sequence goes on from JAKSZU010000022.1 coordinate 39,760,705, forward strand.
ACGGTGTTAAAAGAAGTAAGAGTGTACATTTAGTACAGAAGACATGTTAAAGCGTCAAGTGAGTAAGAACAAGTTGGTACTACATTTTTTAAAGTAGTCCTACTTTTTACATGAACTGGTATTGAAATGTGATTATGTTTGGTTTTCTATGAGACTTTATATTTTTGAAGGAAATACAAGCAAAAATGGTTTCACTTTAGAAATAGATAGTCAAGAAGAACTTTGGCCTAAAAACAAATGCTACACTAAAAAAAAAAAAAAAAAAAAAAAAAAGGACCAGCAGTTAGTGTAATAGCTATGTCACTGGACTCCCATGTAGTTGACCGCGGTTTGCATCCCGGACCCGGTGGCTTAAACTCACACCGGGTGCATGCGTGCCCAAGATCCTGAGAGGAGAATGGAGGAAAGGGGATTGTGGCGTGGCCATACCCCCTGGTGGGTGATTTCTCGCTTTCTATTTCTCTGTCTCTCTCTGTCTTTCTGGCGAGCGCACGCGCCCTATAGCAAAAAAAAACTCTGAAAAACAAAAAACAAATAACAACAACAAAGCAGGATAGTTGGGTGTGTAGCACAGAAAGATGTTGGGAATACCTGAATTTACCATTTGGGTTGTGTCGTCGAGAGTATGTGACCAGGGTATATTATTACAGAACAGTAGAACTTTAGAGCTGGAAGGTACTTCGGCTCTTATGTAGTGGGTCTTAATTAGGGTTACTCTTCATAATTCCTGGGGAACTTTTCCAAAATCTGCCTGCATGAGCTTTCTTCAGAAAGAATGGTTCTGTCATCCTGGCCTGGATGGAGTCTAGGATTGTGTATTTTGGAAAGTCTCTTCAGGTGATTCTTCTGGTCACACCTGAGTAAAAGCCACTGATGTAACTAAACCAGAAATTAGAGTAGTTGGTATTTGTTGGATACCCAGTAAATAGCCATCGCTTCTGTTGCAGTTCTATAAATGGGTAATTATGGAGCCTTTGGGGTTTTGATCTGGGAAGGGAGTTGGAGACTGGAGGTTGATGGGAGAAGAGCCAGCATAGCAGCTGGGTAGTGAGAGTGGAGAGGAGTGAGTCCTGGGGACCCAGATTGGTGAGAATCGAGTTACCTGGCTATGAAGTCAGAGAGGTGGAGAAGTGCAAGATACGACTGTGATTTCGACCTGGTAACTGAGAGAGGTGTGGAAATGTGCTCGAGTTAGGAGTGCTTTGAGTTCTATTTTACAGTTAAGGGATTTCAAGTTTTCTTGGTATAAATTATAGATTGCACTGCCTCAGGAAAGTTCAGGGTTTATGAATGAGAGGAAATGTGAAGGCAGAAGTAAAAGCTGGAGGAGCCTGTAGGAGAGGAGGTCTGGAAGAGACCCAAGTAAAGATCAGGTGAGGAGCCCTGTTTGGAAGCCAGGACTGGTTAGTGCCAGCCATGCAGAGAAGCCCTGTGGTTGCCAGTCAGGCCTTCTTGTTTTTTTGCTATAGGGCATGTACACTGAAGATAGACATGGAGGGGAAAGGCGAGAAAACCTTCCCTCCTCACCCCCTTGGGGGATGGCCACTCCATAATCCCTTCTCTTTCATTCTCCTCTCAGGATTTTGGGCATGCACGTACATGTGCCCAGTGTGTTTCTCAGGCTGCTTGGTCCAGGACCCAAACCATGCAGTTGGCCACATAGGATCCAGCCACTTAACTACCACGCCACCAGCTGGCCTGGCATTCTTACTCCTTTAGGAGGGTTTCAGTAATTGTAATAAGAACAACCAACTAATGCTTGTTGGACACTTTACATATATCAAGTGTTTTCCAAAGCACTTACATACAGATAGGCACATGCTAAGCTTAAAACACGGTAACCCTGTGAGAGTAAATAAATTGCCCCAAAGTTGGTCATGGTGGTACTTAAGAATTCAGGTTCACTGAGGCAGCCCGACTCCAGTGCACGCACCATTAACTGCTACCCTGTGAAGCAGTATGGGCAGATACCAGACTGTCAAGTTATAGGAAGAGGGACAGAGTGAGCAGAACGAGTGCGCAAGTGGCAGCTGGGTACCTGATGGCCAGGAAGAGGGTTTAGATTCCCTTTCCAAGTCTATAGATGGGAGGAATTTGAAGCCCATGTATTTGAGAACTTGTTGGGTGCTGGGGGACTGAACCTATTGGCATAGAAGGTGAGAACCAGTGGAGAGAAGTGTGAAGGTGGATGGGGGTGGGGATGAGGAAAGTATATCCGTGGGCCAGAGTCCCAGGGTGGACTGGGACGCAGAGCAGGAGTGGGAGGACTGCCTCTTCCTCAACCCAGGACTGAGGTCAGGTGTACATGTGAAAAAGGGGCCAGAGGGCAACTGAGGGGCTTGTGCCACTTGGCCTATCCCGTGTGCAGGGGTAGTAACCTGCAGGGCTTCAGGTTGCCATGAAATTGACTTATGGTGGAATTGAAAAGACGTTTTGTATTCTTTCTGTAGGGAAATTTACTAGTGGCATAATTTAGATTGACTTAACCCTAGTTCTAGTCCTCTAATGCTTCCCTGAAAGAAGTCTTAGAAAACAGGGAAAAAAATATTTCCGGATCCAAAATACTATCTAAATGGCCAGAGTTGAGTCAGGAGTCTAAAAAGGTCTGCTTTCTTTATTAAATATTTTTCAGTTATTACTTTTTTTGATCATTAAACTTTAGAGGCTTTTTTTTTTTTTAGAGATACACACACACACACACACACACACACATATTTATTCACAATGAAGTGTACAGTGTGTACGCGCGCACACACACGCATCGAGAGAGAGAGTATGAGTGAGTGGGGTGGGGAGCAACTGCCACAGGGTCTGGTTCCCTTCTCCAGTCCCCTAACCCATTGGATCCTGGGCACTTGGGCACATGTCCAGCGTGTTTCAGGCCAACTGGGCTGGGGATTCGAAGCATGCTCACCACGTGGCATCTGGTTTCTCTTGAGCAGTGCATTATTGCTGCATCACAGAGGTGGCCTGAACTTTATTCTTTAGATATGAAGGAAGGAGGGGATCATCCTGCCAACTCTAGTTACTTAGCCAGCAGAGAATGCTCTTACGTTGTTTCCTAGAATCTCTTTTGGGTACAACCACAAAATCGAATTCTGCCACAGCATTTTGGACGGGTCTTATGAGCCTCTGCTTCATGATCCCTATTTTAGATTTAAACTTCAGAAAGTGAGTTCATTGGCCATATCTATATGTGACAGAATACATGTTAAGCCAGCATTGATTATGAAGTACAAAGTACAGACAACACAATCATGTGTTCCATGAGATTCAGGTAGATCTGTCCTTCCTGCTCATTCCCCCTCCCCGGTCACGGTCACACATGATGTCTTCACGGCCTTCTGGGATGAATGAAACAAAGCTCTTTCTTCTGTTACAAGACTAAGTAAAGGTTGGGTTTGAAGGCTGCTGGAAGAATTTGGATTGGTATCCTATAGATAGGATCAAAACTTAGGTGCTGCTTGAACTGTTTTCCAGCATTGTTTTTGATTTAGAAATTGTTTCTTCATTTCTTCTGGAAGAGCTAAGCTTTGATGGTTTTAAAAACAAACATTTGCTGGTCAACTGATGCCTACTTGAATAGTTTACTCTTCAGTATACCCACGCAACTGTGGATGTTTTCAGGTTGTGCTATCTTAGGTTAAAATATGGTGTAAGAGACAATAGGCCTCTGATCATTCTTGGCTCCTCTCAGTTGGTTAATGCTTAGTTCCCACCTGCCTGTGCGCCTCTCGGGTGGGATGTGGCCAAGCCCATAGATTGGTGGTCTCAGGCCATAACCTGTGTCGTTTCCTCTCGTACATATGCAAGATCTAGTGTAGACCATGCTCACATTTGTACAGAAAATAGGATTGTGTGGTATTTTAAGGGGTCATAATTGCTAGAAATGGTTGAGAAATGTAAATCACTGAATCAAACACCATATCAAATAGTCTATACTGGTTTTTCCAGAAGTGCCTGTAGCAGAGCTGCTGGGCCGCGTGAGCCCAGTTAGTATTGTAGCTGGCAAGTGATACTAGAGGCCGGTAGACCCAGTATGCTTGTCTTTTTTTTTTTTTTTTTTTTTTAATGTGATTGGCAGTCATTAACACTTTTTAAATGAACAAATAAAAATTAACTTAAGTTGGGCTTTTCTTGACTTTCATTAGGTTGATGTATTAAGTGAATTTTATATTTCATTACTGCATAAATTAGAATACTTTTTCCATTAGCTGGGCTGACAGTTGATGTTTGAGTCGAAAGATACTGAATGTCTGACTGATAGATCCATTTACTTGGGAATATCTGTCATCCTTATCAAAGCCTAAAGGGAAACAATTTGGGTTATAACACAAAGCAGAAGTCTGTGGCAGATGCCTGAATGTGCCATTTACCAAGCCCTGGGTACCTAGAACAAAATGTTTCATGGGTTTTCTGGTAGTTTTTATGCCCTTGGGAAATGTTCTTAAGAATGGAAGGATGGATAGATTCTCTAGCCTCTGTTTTTTCTTGCCTTGTAATGGGAAGTGTGGGTACTGTTGGGAGTCTGTTTTTTTGTACTGTTCAGATCATCAAATGCTCACAGTAGCATTGATGGAGGTTACTCACATTCTTGGTTAGAAGATCAAGGGCAGGAGTTTGAGGGTTTAGGAGCCGACGACTCTGCGGTGTTCTTGTGCCAGGTTCTTAAACCATTGCTTTTAGATTTCAGGTAAGAGCTTTTTGTTCCGGTGCCCCAGCTGCACTCAGTTGCTTTGGCTGATGCAGGGGAAAAAGAGGAGTCCCCTTGGACTCTTACAATATTGATGGCAGAGACTTCTGTGAAGCGAGTTGTCTGTGTCCTTGGATGTGTGACCAGTAAGGCCTTTGTGGAGTGACCAGTAAATCCTGTCTTAGAGGTGCATCAGCTGTCTTGGGGACCTGAGTGTGTCTGTTTCAGCTATCATTGACAACCCTGGCAGGCCCACAAATCTCTGCTAATTTAGATTACTAAATTACTGACAATTTTCTCCTCTGTCTCTTTGGCCCTACATGGGTTAGGCCTCTGTGCTTGTCCTAATTGGACCTCATATTCTCTTACCAGGAAGAGGAAGAGCAGGAGGAAGAAGATGACGATGAAGATGATGATGACACTGATGATTTAGATGAGCTTGACACCGACCAGTTGCTGGAGGCAGAGTTGGAAGAGGATGACAACAACGAGAATGCAGGGGAAGATGGGGACAATGACTTCTCTCCTTCTGATGAGGAGCTAGCAAACCTTCTAGAGGAGGGAGAGGACGGGGAAGATGAAGACTCTGATGCAGATGAGGAAGTGGAACTGATCCTGGGGGACAGTAAGTATAGGGCAGAGTTTGGGCTGAATCTTGGCATCCAGAGCAAGGTCCCTTCCCTCATGCCAGCCCAACCCTGAGGGCAAGCCACACCAGAGTTCTGTGTCCTGTACCTGCCAACTGCCACTCTGGTCCCTTAGGAAAATCACTCTCACATCTCTCCTCTCCTGTGCTTCCATCAGACTGTGCATCCAGACCAAATGGCTGTTGTCTCTTACCTTTGAAGCAGAGGTTGGGAAACCTTTGCTATAAGCCAGACAGTAAGTCTTTTGTGCTTTGTGGGCCGTGTGGTCTCTATGGTGGCTGTTCCACTCTCCCCTTGTAGTGAGAAAGCAGTCATAGACGATATGTGAATGCATGTGGTGGCTATGCTTTAATAAATCTATCCTTTACAATAATAGGTGGTAGTTTGTAGTCTGTCAATTCCTGCTTTAGAGGATTAGCCTTAGAATGAAAGCGTCACTGTTCTCCAGTGGGTGAGCTGCAGTCGGTCAGGAGATGCTCCTGTGGTTGCTGTTCCTTTCTAAGGTTAGGAAAAAGTGGAGTCCCTCTTGTGGAGGAGCCCTTTCCTGTCTGCTTTGACTCATCCTGACTAAAGGCCAGGGCACAATTGTTTCTCTTTGGCTTCTCTTTTGTTTTGTTTCTCACACACACACACACACACACACACACGTTATTTTTTTTCTTAAATTCCAAATTTTATTTTTTTGGAGAGGTTTTTTGCTATAGGGCGCGTGCGCTCACCAGACAGACAGAGAGAGACATAGAGACAGAAAGCGAGAAATCACCCCCCAGGGGGGATGGTCACGCCGCAATCCCTTCTCCTCCATTCTCCTCTCGGGATCTTGGGCACGCACGCACACACGCCCGGCGTGAGTTGTAAGCCACCGGGTCCGGGACGCGAACCGCGGTCGACTACGTGGGAGTCCAGCGACATAGCCATTACGCTAACTGCTGGTTCCCTTAAATTCCAAATTTTGAAGAACAAGTTCTAGTTTTCTAGTACTTCTATTAGGATAGGTTTCTGAAGTCATGTTGTCCCTTGTCTGCGCTGCTGAATCCTGAGTCAACCAGCTGCTGGCTCTGAGAGCCCGCCAGTCCTGAAGTGCTATTGGGGCTGTCTCTGGTGGACATACCCCGCAGCTCGCTGTGAGATCCCTGCTGCCAGGCGCAGGCTCACTATGGTCCTGGTTCTTCGTCGTGCTGCCCGGGCCGTGGAGCGATCCCTGTGCTACTGTCCTGCCTGTTCCATGTAGCTAATCCAGCAGTAGGTAGTACGTCTACATGGTGGCGACTCACCACGTGTGATTGTTTACATTTAAATGAATAATTGAGTCTCTTTTCCATGTACATATTCCAAGTGCTCCAGTAGCCACATTTGGCTACCATATCGAGCAACCAGTGGAGGAGGTTTACATCATCATAGAAAATTGTGCTGTTCAAAAAATGTCAAGTCTCTTCATAGGAGATGCGTGGTTTTTGATTGGTGTTTGGTGGTGGCGGGGTGAATGATGACGGAAGTTATAGGAAGGTGAGGTGACCATAATAAATAAGGTGGCGTGCATGTGTGTGTGTGTGTGTGTGTATTTTTCTGTTTGTTTTAAAGATAGGATCTTGTCACTGTCCTCTTATCTCAGAGGCCTCCTAGTCTACAGGTTGTACCATCACACCCAGCTGTTTTTGTTTTCTTTGTTTGTTTGTTTGTTTCTATAAAAGACATGGCCTCACTTTGTTGTCCAGGCTAGCCTTGAGCTCACAGTCCTTCTGCGTCAGTCTCTTGGGTCTCTGGAATTGCAGGTGCACCCACTGCACCCAGCCTTGAGGTCAGAGCAGGAACTGAATGAGGCCTCCTTTGTGGTCCAGCCTGCAGAGCCCAGTGCTTTCCAACACATGCCGCCGCACCTGCTCAGGTCAGCATACACGTGAATACAGACGGGATTCTCCAGTCCGCAGTGGCCTCAATCTGTTTTCTCGGGATAGATCTTTTCTGTGCTTCTGGCCTTTTAGATTGAAGGCTCACTGGCTTAGGAGATGCTTTTTTTTGTTTGTTTGTTTTGTTTGCCGGAAGATACAAGTGCTTGCCAGAGAGAAAGTGAGAAAGCACCCTCCATGGGGAATGGTCACTCTGCAATTGCTTCTCCTCCATCTCTTCCTCCTCTCAGGATTTGGGCATGCAATGTACAGGGCCTGGTACGTTTTTCAAGCCATTGGGTTCAGAACTGGAACTGACAGTTGGCCTTGTGGGATCCAGTTGCTTCAGCCACTATGCCACAGGCTGGCCCCACGAGACCGTCTTTCTCACATAAGTCTTTTACCAAAGTTGTATTTTGAGGATGCTCAGCAAACAGGAGCAGGAGAGCATGTGTATCTGCTATTGATTGGCATCCATTTTCCATACGTATAGGCTGAGGTGATTTCACTGGAGTAGTGCCAAGCCATGGTCAGAGAGCCACAGGGCATTTGACTGAACCTTGCCGTCATCTGGAGTGGGGAAATGTTGGGACCAAAGTCTGTCTACGTCCCTAGTTAAAAGTAAGTGGGTCAGGAGGGGCAGCCATAGCGGGCCAGCTGCAGTGGCGCTCCCTAGTCCCAATTTCTGTATAAAGCCACTTAATTTGTATGTGACCTGGCCCCTTTAGCTGTTCAGTTTAGGAAATTCCTTCTATTTTGCCAAAAGAAAACGTGCCCATTTAGACCCAGGAATGCTGTTTTTTGTGTTTTTTTTTGTTTTTTTTTTCCAGCCACCTCTTCTGCTTGCTTGCCCTGAGGGCTGTCTTATATCTGCTTTCAGTATGTTTTACTTCAACTTGGGGAGAATATTTATGATGTGAAAATGATGATAGCTTGAAGACGTTTCACCTTGGATTCTAGAACTAGGTGAAGATGGGGAGGTGGCATTCGCTGTTGTACCCCATTGCTCTTCCTGTGTTTTATAGGAGATGCACAGCACTCAGCAGGGCAGAGGACATTTCTGGGACCCTCAAGACCTTGGTCTGAGGGTAGTTTGCCTCACACTGGTCCTGGAAATAAGTAGCTTTTGAACTTTTAAGTATTCAGAGCCCTTTCAGGATATGAGGAGAGCCACAGGAGCTATACCCATGTGCCACACGTACCTTTGTACAGGCCCAGATCCTGCAGGGACCCAGTGTTCATGTGCAGAGCCTTAGCAGTAGGAGGGAAATGCCCTGGCTCCAACTGTGTGGTTCTCTGCTTGTCAGTTTCCCTCCAGAATTACCTGGACCGTCGATGAAAAGTGGGTTGAACACTGCAGGGATTGATTCTCTACATCTTTGCTGCCTTTGCCTTTGAGGCTTTTCACAGTAGGTTTTCCCTTCAGCTCTGCCTCAGGGTCTGGAACAGGCTAAGGAAGGCAGAGAAGGAAGTCCTACCACCTGACTGCCAGGTGAGGAGTCAGTGCCCAAACCCTGAAGTTTGCTCTCAAATCAGTCTCCCAAGTATCTGCTTCAAGAAGGTGGAGCCTAGGGCCTCAGTAAACCGCATTTCTGTGCTTGGCTGTGTGCAGAGTTGGTAAGGGCTCAGCTCCTCATTGCGGCCCAGCCAGGTCACAGCAGGCCGGTCCGCCTGGAGGAGGAGGACAGGTACTGTGCCTGGGCCCGGGGAGGAAGCCGTCCTTCCCTGTGGCACTTTTGGAGCTCTTGCAGCAGAGAAGCTGCTGAGCTTTGTTCATTCAGGTGTCAGCTATTCGTTCTTTGATCTGTTTTCCACTTCCTCACCAGTAGTCAGGCCACGCTGTGTCCATTTAAACCCAGGGATGTGGTTTTATTTTTCAGCCATCTTTTCTGCTTGCTTTGAGGGCTGTCTTGTATCTGCCATGCTTTTCACAGTTTTACTTTATCCACTTCAGTTTTCCTCCTATAGGAGCTTGGAGTGAATGAGGCTGGTTTGGGAACACGCGTTGCTCACTGTCAGCTACCTGAGAAGGGTGTGAGGGAGTATTTGCAGCTGGTGGTTGCTCTGTGTGGGATCCAGAGCCTTCGGGCATTTGCAGGCTCTGATTCAGAGTCTTTCCTGGGACCCTGTTAAGTTTTTCGTAGCTTCTTGAGCTGGGAGTAATCAGAGTAGGTGATGAGGCCGTTCCCGTTGCTTCACTCAGCAGAGGCCAGAGTCTATGAACTCACTAGCATGTTTCTCTGTGATTTTCATCAGGCAGGCATGGTGTGTCTACCTATTTTTAAGGGTACTTTTGCTACCATCTGGGTTTTACAGCCTTTAGTCGATCCTTCCTGAGAAGGCAGGCAAGTGAGCAGAGGCTCCATGCCACAGTGCTACCTTCCAGGGTGTCACTGTTGCGCTCTGCTCTTCCCCCGCCTCCTTTCTAGGTAGACAGCACCTTCCCTGGTATTGCTGCAGACTGGCCTTGCTGTTGTTTGGAAATCCGTTCCCTACAGTTTTATTCAGGAACTCCAGAGTGGACCCTGGGTTGACCATCTCTGCCTTCGTGCAGCCTTCTGAGGACTGGGGAAGGGAATGGCTAAGGTTTATGAAGAGATGAAGCTCTCACTTTGACTTGGGCTCTGCCTGCCATTTTAGTAGTTCCTGGTGGTCAGGCAGGCCTGTGCCCGATGGCAGGGGCTTAGTTATACTCGCCTCAGCTCTGCCCCTTTGCAGCCCTTCAAAGTGCCATGGGTTGAAGTGTCACAGGACACCCACCTAATTCCTACAGGGCTTCCCAGGCAGGAAGCAGAGCCCCTGGAAGGGGGAGGGGGCAGAGCAAACCAGGCCCGTTGAAAGGTAAGAACAGAGGTCCCAGGGGCGAGCTGCTGGCAAAGGTGTATTCTCCAGAGCCAGCTCCGGGAGCTAATTGATGTGTTTTCTTCTTTCTGGAAACTGGTAATTAACCTCAGGCAATAAATGTGTGCAAATGCAGGTGCTTCCTTCCTGAAAGCTTCCCACAAGCCTTGTGCATAATCTCGTCTCTTGCTTTTCTTACCTTTTAGCTGACAGCTCTGACAACTCTGATTTGGAAGATGACATCATCTTATCTCTGAATGAGTGAGGAGCCGTCACTGCTTGGAAGAGTCTTGGCAGGCGAGAAACCGAATCAGATGAATTCCAAACACCTTCCTTTCCCTTCCTCCCAGGGCTGGCTGTCTCTTAAGGACCTACAGGCTCTGCGTTCAGAGGGTTTTGGTTTAAGCGTGTCTCACTGGAACTTGAGTCCTTCCAAAAACAATAACCACCACAAAAAGACAACAGGGATTAGGTCCTGTTCTGCTTCCCCCCTTCTCCTAGGATGGACATATCTTTCCTCAAGGGAAAAAAACAACAACAAAAAAAACATGTCTCTGGGGTTATTTCACAATATATTTTCTTTGTATAATGTTCTTTACTTAAAGAACAAGAAATAGTTTTTTATAAAACATAAAAAAGAAAAAAAACACAACAGGCATTTATAACTGAGGGTATGAACTTATATCCACCAGGTCTCTTGTCCGTGCACTTCATTTTCTTTGGAAGAAAATGATGTCTGAAGAATAATAGAGAGGCATTTTTACATACGTATTTAAAAGAAAAGGAAAATCGTGGTTTCTTAAATTGATGAGGATTAAGAATATTTTATTATAAATATAATATATGATTTTTAAACCTGTTTTGTTGCCTCACATGCTGCCAGGTTAATTCGTTTTCCTTCATGTCAGAGGTGGGAGGCAGCGCGGCTTGCTTGCTGAGGAAATGCCTGGGCTCACCCTCCGCGGTGGGCGCAGCATGGTCATTGTGGATACTGGTTTTGTGGAGTTGAGGGAACTTAGGATATAAGTTCACTCCCTCTATTTTTCTTTATGATTCAGTTTTTCAAAAAAATTTTTTCTTTCACTTTCTCCCCAATGTGGAAATTACAAATCAAAGGCCTTTTTCTTTAATGTAAAGTGTATTTATTTAAAAAAAAAATACAAAATAAACTACAAGTCTGTCTTTGTTTGTTTATGGCCTTTCCCTGTACTCCTTTTACCAAAGTGGGGTGTGATCTTTTCCTTGTAGCTCTAGCCAGGCCATGGAGAAGACACCTTCTAAGCAGGGCAGACCAGGGTGGTGGGAAGAACGTTTTCTGTCCAAATAAAGCACGCCAGGGAGAAGAGGCGCTCAGGGCATTGTGCTTGGACACACCTCTCCGTCCCCGTGTTGTGCATCAAGGCAGCTGCCAAATACAGATTTGGTGGAGCAGGAAAGGTAGGGATACCGGAAAGCTTTGGAGGAACAAGCTGGCAAAGCTAAGGAGTAAAAGCCTTTCGCTTTCCCTGTAGCGTGGCGGCTGCCATTGCTTTTTCCTGCTGGGTCTGTGACTTAGTTCTCCTCTCCTGGTGTTTTGGGTACAGCCGGGGCTTGGTCAGGCTGGGTTTGCATTAGTGTATTTAGAGGCCTTTAAAGTTGGCCTGTGGTGAAAACCATGTAACCTCCAGGGAAAGTTCAAGGGGTGCTACCTTTTTCACTCATCCTACCTGCCCCCTTTCCTTCCCAAAATATAAGACCCTAGTCTCTTGCGTTCTTTGATTTAGTCCAAACAGCTGTTACACAGGAATTATATAGCTAAAAAGATTTATCTCCCTTTACTCAGAGAATGGGGACCAATTTGGTGGTTGTAAAGTACATCAAGCAGCACAGGGCAGGTCCTGCTGGGTAGGAGCATATACCGAGCAGGCTTGTGTCACACAGGTGGGGTCCCTAGTCCCCTGGAGAACAGAGGCCTCAGCTTAGCTTAAGTGGGTAGTTAACCCCTAACCAGTGGAATAATCCCACTGCTGGCACTGAGTGCATAGAAGAGGGCAGGATAAAAGCAAGTTGGAAACGCCTGTATTCAGGTCATTAACTCAACAGAGCCAGTCACTCTGCCAGAGCTCCTGGGACACCCACAGGTCTCCAAGGTGGAGATGGGCACTTCTAACAGGAAAGCACAATTCTGGTTGCCTTGACAACATACCCTTAGAAAGGTGCCCTAAGAGGATAAGGAAATAGCAATCCTGGCCCCTATTTTACCAGGGCTTCGAATCAGAGTCACTTAGGAAGAAAGTTGAGACATCAGTACAAAGTGCCAAGGAGGCGAATCCCGCCTTCTCTGCTGTTTGCCTTGAAGCACCATCTCAGCACCTGAGCCCCAGGGTGGGGGGTGGCGCACACCTGCCATCAACTGCTTTTCTCACTGGGGCAATAGAAGGCTGACGGCCGGATTCCTGACCTACTGTTACTACTGCTAGCCACAGCCGGTCAGAGAAGTCACAGAACCTTCTATGTCTTAAGAGCTAAAGGAAGGAAGTGGTTGAGAAGGTCCAGGGAAGAGAAGGGAGGAGGAAGGTCACACTGGGGTGTGGCTATTCACCAAAACTTGGCAGTTTGGAGCCAGAGGGCAAGGCAAGGGATGAAGTATCGTATCTCCCCAGGTTTTTAGCATATTTCTTTCTGTGCAGTTGTCGGGGAGAGCTGGGAGATGTATTCTGGACCCTGAGCACCCACTCTACGAAGGGACAGATGTTCAGGACACATGCCAAGGCAGCTCTGACCTGTGACTGAGGCATTTGTTAAAGACCTATGAGCCCCCCTTCCCCCTCAGCAGTGTGCTTTCAAGAGGAGCCCCACTTGGCTTCTGGCAGTACTCTGTGTACCCTAATGGTGCAGGTGGTTCTGCCGTGTCCGACTCAGTGCCTTAGACAGAGCAGCTGTACCCAGGGCTCGGGTGGAGGCAGGCAAACATGGTTAATTAACACTTTCCAGTGTTGACATTTGTTATGAACCTGCTTGCTCTCAGGAGCACCAGCTGAAGCCCAGTGGGCAGCACTTCCCTAGGCACCTAACCCTGTTCATTCCAGATCTCCAGGGTCTCTACAAAACAGCACTGTGTCCTTGTAATAGGCCTGGGCTCTCCAGGCAGCCTGCACCTCACAGAGCACCTCTCCCTAACCCCACCTGCAGCAGGGACCAGGCCTGGAGAGGAGAGCTTGGCAGGCAGAAGCTGAGCTCTTGGCCCTTTGGGGAGCTTATTTCGCTTACCAGAGCTTCTGTTCTTAGCCCTGACAGTGGTCCCTTTTAGAACATCCAAACTGCTACACGAGAGTGCTGTTTGGCTGCATTCTACGGTGGCAAGTGCCATGTGCTTCCTACTAGAGACAAGTGAAGGCAGGACCTAAGACTCCTTCAGGCCACCTTTGCCCCCAGCTAATGGCTCCACACCTTCCTCTCCAGCTTGGCCTGAACAGCTTTGTTCTAGCACTGCCCCAGAGGGTCCCCACCTAAGCCAGGGCAAAAGGTCGATATGCTCACTCTGCACAGGGAAACAGGAGCCCATCACGGCTAACCCACCGCTCCTGGGCGGCACTGCGGAAGCACTCCAGGTGAGGGGTTTGCGGTCTCTCACAAAGCTCTAGGGGAGAATGGGGACAGTGCCACTTCACTTCACCTGCACCGAGTCCACAATCACACCAGTCAAGTTCCGGAATTAACCAAGGAAGGCTGCCTCCAACCCTCCACTCTGGCATCTGGACTCCCAGGCCTTTGGGAGTCTGAGGTGGGAACAATGAACATCCCTGGGCTGAGTAAGGCTAGGAGGAGGCTAACGAGCGGGAGCACAGACAGACTAGCGGCACCAAGACCCGCTGGCATCAATATTGCACTGCTACCCCTATGTTCAAGGCCACACAAGTGCTGAAGACCACTTGCTGCCAAACAGGCATTTTTGTCCAACTGCAGCTCAAGTTGACGGACGCACATTATTTAGGGCAGGAAAACACTACAAAAAGCTTCTGGCCACAAACCTTCAGGCTCACCCGCTTCTTTTTGCACTGGCTCTCCTCAGGTCAGAGTGGCAGGGTCCAGAGCCCAAAGTGAAGCCCCATGCCAACAACCAAGATAAAATAGCTCACATAGTCTTGATGTAGCTCGAAGATTGAGGGGCTGAGAGCCACTGACACAGCAGGGCTTTTGGACATGGCAGTGTTGGACAGGTGACATGGCATTTGTGTGCATGCACTGGGGGAAAGTCTTCCATTCGTTGAGAGAAAGCTTGATTAAACCAGGACTCAACAGGATTAAAAATCCATCCTCTGACAAAAGGCTTTACTGACAACTTTCCATACAGTTAGTCAAAAATTAAAAAAATACAGAACACAGCAGACAGTATTTCATACACTAGAAATCAACATAACTGGAGTCCCTTCTCTTTGTTGTAAAAAAAAAAAAAATCCCCCAAATCTAAGAACTTAAGTTTTGGTGGTGGACAGGACATTGGTCCTCACTGAATGAACCAAAATATCCTGGCAGAGAATTCAAACCAAGGGGGACAGGGTAGAGGGGTTCTGATTTTAAAATAACTGCTTCTGCGACACAAACATAGAAGTGGAAAAGACGGGTCTGGGCTAGGCAGTGTCTCTTACTATAACTATCACCATGTGTTCTTCTTCTAGTTTGCCCAGTGTCCTCAGAGCTGACTGGAGGTACTGCTGTGAAAAGTCGCAGGGTGGGAAGGCGTACAGCATGCCCGTGCTGTCCCTGCCCTTGGACCCACCCACTGGCAGGCTAATCACCCCTGCAGCCTGCTTCTGTTTCAAGTAGGAGACCAGGTTCCTGAGAAGCCGCCTCTGTAGGCCTGGCTCTACCGCAGGCATTCCCTCAAGGCCAGGTCCACTGGGGGCTGCCTGGGTAGCTAGGAGCACTGCGTAACCATTGGGGCTCCCTTGCTTGATGCGTCGTGTGACCTCGTCGAGCTTGGGCTGGTCCAGTCGAAGGCGCTGGGCAATCTTCAGCTGGGTCAGCTTGCTCCCAGAAGTGTGGTCTTTGAGGAGACCACTGATAACCCCCTGGTCTCCCTCCAGGATGTGCATAGATGTTGGGAAGCAGCTATTTTTCAACACCAGAAGCCCGTTCCAACCCAGCTGTAGTGTCTGAGCATATTCCGAAAGATTCTTTAGCTTTTTGGTCTCATGTTTTGGCTCTTCAAGAGGCTTGGGCTCAGCCTCAGTGGTCCGGTGATTGCGCTCGCTATCTCTTGTCTTCTTCCCGTGGGAAGAGTCCGGAGCCTCATGGTGGTGGTGGTGATGGTGGCCCCGTTCCTCAGCCCCGTGTCTGCTGTTGCTGAGAGAATTGCTCGACTCCTTGGTCCCCTCACTGGAGTGGTTCTCCCTGCGGCTGCGCTCTGGGGTTCGGTCAGAGCCTGGCTCCAACTGCAGCCCGCCCTTGGTCCTGCTGCGTTCCTCATAAGGGGAGTGGGTTGTCCTTCCACGGTCACTAGAAAGGCTCCTCCGCTTCCGCCTCTCTTCCCAGGGCTTGGGCATCCCACGGTCCCCATCACCCCCCCAGCGCTCACCACTCCGGCTGCGCACTGAGCGGCTGTAGCCCTCTAGGCTGTTTCTGCGGTCAGAGCTTTTACTGGGACTGGTCCAGTCCCCTTCCAAAAATGTCCGGTCCCGGTCTGAGTACAGGAGGTGTGGGGGGGTCCTATCGCGCACGCGCAGGTCAGCATCCAGGTTTCGGTGTCGGGTATATCCATCTGTGAGAAGCTCATAATGCACAGGGAGGGGCGAGGGCTGGTACTGCTGGGGGTACCGGGTCTCCTCTGCTTTGGCGAAATCCACCCGGAGCCTGCGGTCAGGCCCACCCAAGGGAAAGCCCCTCATTTTGGCGCAGGCAGCCTGGGCTGCGTCCAAGCTCTCATACTGGATGTAGGCAAAGCTATCTCCTTTGACATGGTCGATGGTCCTGATGCTGCCAAAGCGGTCGAATTCCCTGGCCAGAGCAGCCAGCGAGGTGTTAGGTCCCAGGCCACCCACCCAGAGGCGAGTGGTGGGGTTGGCCTTGCCATAGCCTATCTTAATGGGGTTGCGGCCAATCACCCGGCCTGACATGGCCACCTTAGCCCTGTGGGCCATGTCCAGGTTCTGGAACTTGAGGAAGGCATAAGCGCCGCCCTGGCCCCGCGCAGGCCTCTTGATGACCACCTCCTCGATGATGCCGTATTTCTCGAAGGCCCGTCGCAGCTCCACCTCGGACACGCTGTGGTCGAGGTTCCCGATGAAAAGGTTGCGTGTGGCCCTCTGGTCGTCCTCGGGCATCAGGTCCTCCTCGCAAACGGTTGGGTAGCCGTAGGGGCGCCCGCGGTCGTCGTACAGTCCGTAGTAGTCCAGGGCCCGCTCCCGGGAGAGCCCCACGGCAGCGGCGGCGGCAGCATCTAGGGCGAAGGCTGCTGCGGCGGCGGCGTGGCGGGCGCGGGGCTCCCGCAGGGGCGGGGCAGCGACCGGGGACAGCGATCGCTGCTTGTACTGGTAGCCTCCGTGCAGCGGCAGGTAGCCCAGCGGGTCGGCGGGCGCGGGAGGCCCCGGGGGCGGCGTGGAGGCAGCGGCGCTGCTGCTGCTGCTCCGCCGGCTGCTCCCGCCGCCGCCGCCGCCGCCACCGCGCAGGTACACAGGTTCTACCTTGAGCGGCCGGTCGTAGAGCAGCAGCTGGCGGGCCAGGGCATGCTGGCGGGCCTCGCGCGCGTCTTGTGGGTGCCGGAAGTTCACGTAGGCCACGCGGCCCAGCTCCGGCGTGTGCGACAGGCGCAGGCTGATCTCGCCGAAGCGCTTGAACTGGTGGAAGAGCCGGTCCTCCAGGTGCTCGGCAGGCAGCGCGGGGCTCAGGCTGCTGATGAGCAGCGTCTTGTACTCGGGCGCGGCCGCCGACGAGCCGGGACCCGCGGGCTCGGCCCCCGGAGGTGGCGGCGGTGGTGGCAGTGGAGATGCGCGGGGCGACGAGCCGGAGGCGCCGGGATCCCCCGAGGCCTTGCCGCCGCGTCCCCCGCAGCCGGCACCGGCGCCTGAGGAGCGGCCACTGCTCGCGCGGTGATTCGCGTCCCCGGCGCCGCGACCGTCGCGGTGGCCGCCCCCGCCACTCCCGCTACCGCGGGGTTTGTCGCGGGCCCGCGCTGGAACCGGGTGCTTGGCGCCGCCGGAGGCCTTGTGCGCCGCTCGCCGCCCGCCCACCTCTGCCTCCCGTTCCCGCTCCCGCGGCCGCTTGGCCGACGATGACGAGCCGCGCCCGCTCGGGCTAGAGTCTCGCTCGCTCTGCCGCTTCATGGCACCGGCGCGGCGGGCGGGCGGCCTGAAGGTCCCTCACAGCGGCGGCGGCGGCGGCCGAGGAGGCAGCGCCCCCGGCGCCGCCATCTTGGACAAAAGGACTCGGCCCGGCGGTGGCGGCCGGGCGGGGCGGGATCGGCGCCGAGGGGCTGGGCCTTGCGTTATCAGGCTGCGCCGCCCAGCCCACGTGACTGCGCCGGGCGGGGCAAAAGTTGTGCGGGGCATGCGTCATCGGTCGGCGCCGCTCCGTGTCACGTGACCGCACCGCAGCAGGCGAGCTGGGCCAGGCTACGCGCTCTGGCGCCACCACGCGGCCGTTTAAGGCTATATGGCGTGAAGGGAGCCCTTGATTTGCACTCCCCTGGACCCCAGCTGTGCCTAGTTCTCATGCTCCCCAGGGAGTTCGCAGCCCCGCGTAAGTCCTGCCTCCTGCCGGCGCTGGGAGCCGTGCTCATTGGAGCAGGAGTGGCACCTTCCGTGGGCGCCAGGGCCTAGACCCAGCGGCCTCTTCATGTGACATCCCCCATCTCGAACAAGTTTAAGGGACTCCCATTCCCCTATGGGTAGTCTCCTGGCTGGGGTTCAGGCAGAAAGCCCCGAAAAAGACCAACACGCTGATCCCTAGACCTGTCCAGGGCCCATGGCCCACATCCGCAGCATAACCCGCACTCAGATCTGCTTCCAGCCATCTCTCAAAAGGTCGAAGACAATGGCTATGCATGCAGGAACACCTGGCTGGGTCCCGGCACAGAAACCATGAACACGCCACCATTCTCACACTCTGCTGTGGACATCCCCACAGATAGCATGCTAGAAGGCCGGAGCCAGGAGCCAAGACGCCGAACATACGCATCACCCACCAGCAGTTTCCACAGCTTACCTGCTGCCAGTGCTCATCTGTCCACCTCCAGGAAAGGGGGTACCCCTGTGAGGTGAGGGCAAGGCTTGGCCCAAGCCCACTGAGGAAGCTTTCACTCTCCAAGGACAGTTGCTGGAGCCGATGCAGAACCTGGCCCAATTCAGGCCGGCTCTTCCCCTCCCACAAGCAGCTTCTGGAGCAGCTCAGGCAGGTGCAGAGGGAGAGGCCTTAACAAGAAACACTGGTGGGCCGCCCACAGGCGCACTTTATTTAGGAGCCAGAAACCATAGTCAAGTGATCTAAGACTGAGTCCTTGGAAAGCAATTTCTTAGTCCTGCCTCTAGGTGAGCTCTGCAGGTAGAGAAGCAGGTGTCTTCACTGAGCCACGGCTCACACCGACAACTGGGTTTCCTGAGCACCAGTGCCAGGGAGCAGCTATTTTAAAACCCAAGCCCTCAGAACCTCAACCTTTCCAGGCTCGGACTGATACTAGGCCAGATGAGTGAGGAGGCGGCCAGGCCAAGAGCTTCTGTAGCAGCAGTGCTGACCACCTCTGACTTCTGAAGTCCGCACTGCAAAACAGCACCCCCACACCCCCGCGTCCTGCTTGTACTGCGTGATGGCAACGTGAGGCCCTCCCATACACCTGACGCCATCTTCTGTGCCCAGAAGCAGGCAATCTCCAGACCCTGGCAAAAAGGTAAGACAGACACCGTATCAAGGGGTGGGGGAATCGAGCCTGCTATTTTCAGCACCGATGAGTTGAGATTACAAATAGGAATATACCTGAAGAAAAAAAACTGGTAGGATCCTCTTTATGGGGTCAGTCCCCTATTTCAGTATTTTAATTTTCCAAGAACAGCTAGAAATTTTTTCCTTTAATAAAAAAATCCCAGACACACTTTGAAGTCCTAGAGTAAACCAGCAACAGAAGGAAGTAAAGCCCCCCCGGGGGCCGTGGAGAGCCAGCATCATCAGGAAAGCTCCAGGCTTCACACCTGATATTGTCAGGAGCCCGCTTAAAAAATAAATTACAAAAGGCTGTTTTGGGAAGAGACAGTGGAATTGTTTTTCCTCAGGTGCAGCAGGGACCGGGCAGACTACAAATCAGTCCTAGCGCTGGCTGCCTTGGGGGCGTATTTAGGCATCAGTTCATGTATCTTCCGGATGTAGTCGGATTTTTCTGCGCAGCCTTTGCATGTCTCCCCCCAGTCGTCCAGGATCTTCTTCAGCTCTTTCACTCGGAGCTTCTTCAGGTCCACTGTGCTCAGGTCGATTTGCTTGTCTGGAAGAGAGAGCAGGAGAGTGACTGACTGGTGGGGCAGTCCTGGTCCCCCAGAGTCCCAAGACAGGTCATCCCTGCATAGTCAAACCATCTTTTTTTTTTTTTAAGAAATTTTTTTGCTATAGGGTGTGTGCACTCGTCAGAGATAGAGAGTAAGAAATCACCCCCCCCCCCCCCCCCCCCCGGGGATGGCCATGCCACAATCCCTTCTCCTCTTGGGATTTTGGGAATGTGTGCACATGCACCCGGTGTGAGTTTCAAGCTGCTGGGTCCAAGACTTGAACTGTGATCAGCCATGTGGGAGTCTAACACCTTACCCACAATGCCACCTGCTGGCCCCCAAACCACCCCTTAAGCCAGCACTGCTGGCTGTGGGGGGAGAGACAATACAGACACATGCAGAGTCATGGCAATGCCCACTAGTCCCTGAGAGGAGGATCTAACCCTGTCACCAGGAAGGCCGGCCTCACGCTGTCAGTGTTCCACACAGTGCTGGACAGGGACAGAGGCCGCACGGTTCTTAGTGTGGCCCCGACCCAGCCACAGTCTGACTCTTGCCCAGTAGTAGAATGACAGCTCCAGGCTAGTGACAGCAGATAGACCCCCTACTCCCCATTTCCCAGTGCAGGTCCTGGCGAGGCCCTGAAGTCAGGAACTTCCTCTCTCTGACCAGAGTGATCTGGAGCCACCCGGGCCTGTACCAGGTTCACTCTCAGAAGATCAGGCATTCCTGACTCAAGTGGGAGAACAGGGGCCCTTGGACATGTGAGTCACAATAAAAACGTCGGCACTGTTTCCGTGTCACAGCGGTCCTGACTCTTAAGGCAAGGGTTGTGTTCGGGCAACCAGGGACCAGCTCAGCAGGAGACACACAGTGGCCCCCACCCCTCTTGGGCTTGCTTGAGTGGTTGCAGTCTTTTTCAGAATCATAAAGATCGCTGGGCCTTCAGCACACGCAGCCAGGACAAGTCTGTCAACCCCAGTCAGGTCAAGCCCCTTCTCTGCTCAAAAATGCCTACTGCTCCCAACCTCACTCAGACTGAAAGCCGAAGTCTTCACTAACCTGCGAGTCCCTCTGAGCCCCCATCATGCCACTGGATGCCTTTACATTGTTGCTGCAGGGTGTGTGCCTGGAACGCCCTTCCAGTAGCTGGGCTCTTGGCCAATGCCCACCTCCTTCAAAGCTTGCTGAAAGGCCACCTCCTCCTCAACGACCTCTACCGGCCCGGATGGATGCCAGGTCCCCAGCATTCAGCACCATCTATCGTGCTCCGTACCCACGCCATGGCTCTAGTCTATCACCTTTCTCTCTGGCTGAAAGTAAACTCAGACGATGCACACGGGGATCCCAGAAAGTGCACAGCATTTGACTAACGAGGCTGGCCACACTCACCATACTTGAGCTCACAGATCTGGCTGTCCTTCTTCTTGAGTTTCTCACAGATCTTCTCTACAGGGATGTGGTGGGCCAGGGGCTTTGACACCTCATTGATGATCTTGGTGGCCGCGTCATCTGTGGCCCCTATGTAGTAGCACTGCAGCAAAGGACAGTGGCCTTCAGGAGGTGCTCCGTTCAGAGCTGTCTCCCCCACAAACATACTGACATTCCAAAACACGTTCCCTCCTTTGGAGCCACAGCGTTTTGCACCCTGCCTCTGCTGGCGGGCAGGTTGGGCAGGTCAGTGTAACCCTGGGTGTGTAACAAGCCCTGGCCCACCCTGTGTGTAATCTGTCTGAGATGCTCTGACCCCACTTCAGTGACGACTGTTCTAGGATGTTCCTTTCTGACCACTGTCTGCATCGGCACTTCTCTCTCCGTCAACCCACCCTGGTCTATTTTCTCCATGGCACTGTGGGCTGCATTACCCGTTTGCCTATCATGTTTCCTCATATTCCCACTGCCTGGCATGCAGTAGGTGCTTAATAAATACTAACAGGGTAACAGATATCACAGCTGAAGAATCCATGCTGCTTGGGGAAGGAGACAAAAGCTTCAGTCCCACATTAGTTTACGGACAGAACAGCTAACTAGAGAGGCGGGCAGGGCCTGTTACCCAGAAGCCCAGGGAAGCCCAGGGTTAGACGTGAGCCATGCCAGGTGAGGAGGGTCAGTGGCTACTCACCAACCGATTCTCTTTGCCTCTTGCTTCACGGCAGAATTTTATAAGTTCTTTTTCAATAGTGGCTGGTGAGAATGTGACATCTCTGTCTTTGAGATCTTGGTAAAATCTTCCCAGATAAGAAATACAAACTGGAAAAGAGAGGGAAGGGGGGTGCTCAGGGATCACCAAGTTATCCCCTAAACCACCAGGAAGGAACTCCCCCGGCTATGTTAATAGGAGACATGGGGATGAATCATCAGAGGTGAGCTTTTCCATCACCGGTTTTTCTAGACAGACCCGGCTCCTGATTGCTGGGGTCCCCGGTACATCCAGGGCATGCAGGCACCGAGCATCACCCCAGGGACCCACAAACGTCTCCTCCCTGCTTCTTTCAAGTTTAAGCTGAACGTGAACACGTGTCCTTGAGATGGGACTCGCTGTGACCTCACAAAGGGACAGATTGGAGGCTTAAGAGAAAAATGATCCAAATGCTGCTTATTTCCAAATACCACCCCGAGTCCCGAGGTGCAGCTTCGCGACCCCAGTAGACGGGTGCAGTACCCACGGCCGGCCCTCGGGGCCCCCGACCTGGAACGGTGCCGCTCTCGGGAGCCTCTGGGCAGTGATAGGAAGGAACGAAAACTCCGGCGTGATGTGGATTTCAGGCCAAGTTCTCAGCACCACCAGGTCTCAACTTTTTTCGCTGTTCTCTAGGCCCCGGAAGTGTTTTCTAGGCCCGATGTCTGCCCTTCCTCCGGCGGACCCCGCTGGGACCAGCCGCCGCCGCCGCCGCCCCCGCCCGCTCCGTGTCCCAGCCGTTCGGTGGTTTTGTGGCGTTCAGTGTTGCCGCCACGCCTGCCCGGAGCGCGACCCCGGGGCCCCCGCACCTTCGCAGTCACCGGGCCGCAGCGCCCGGCCGCCCGGCAGCACGCTCAGAGCCAGCGCCACCGCCAGCCCGTGCGCGGCCCACATCCTCCTACTCCGCTGCCGCCGACCGACCGACTGAACCGCACCCGCTGCGCCGCGCCGCCTCCGGTCCCGGCCGCGCGCCGTAGCCCCCCATTGGCGGGCGCCCTCCGCGCCCTCCCACACGCCGCGCTTCCATTGGTCCACGCGCCTCGGAGCCCAGACGGGCGGCTCCACGCTGCCCTTCCCCATTGGCTGGCGGTGTCGCGGCCCTAGACAGTTGTCGGCCGCTGATTGAACCTGGCGGTCCGCCGGAAGCGGCTGCGGCCGCGACGGAAGTAGACTGGCTGTCGTAGTGGGTAGGGGTGTCTGCCTTAGCTGGGTTGGTCGTCGCCCCACATCTGCTGGATTATACCCCCTGTCCTCCCGAAAAGCCCCGCGGCTCTCGCCGCCCAGGGCCCCACTCGTGGTCAGCAGGCCCGGGGGCAGCCAAGACCCGATCGGACAGGTGAAGAAGGCGGGCGGCCGCAGGCGAGGCTCGGAAGAGCTTCTTTCCCTGGGTTTTGTTTTGGTTTTAAACAGGCATGTGGCGGAGGACCCAGCCGTTTGGTGTCTGCGGAGACCCAGGAAGTCATCCGCGTGACCCCTGGCTCACCGCAGCTCGCTGTCGGGACGTACGGACTGTCTGGCTTCAGGGCTGCCCGGAGGCAGGGCTCCCGGCCGGCCAAGCAGGGCTGCCACCCTAGACCTCTGAGATGAGCGCCGGGCGGGGCTGCGCGCTGAGGCTTGGGATCACCACAGAGTGGAGAACGGGGGCTCAAGAGGTTTGACCTCCCTGTCTTGGAAGAGCTCCCCATTTCTTCGCAAGCTTCAGAACCGTGGCCGGCTGCCGCCTGCTTCTCCGCTAAGCCCCAGGGGTCCTGGCTGCAGAGGGGTTTCGTTGCGGGGGTCCCGTGAGTCGGAAGGTGGGCGCCCGTCAAAGGCAGGACGCGGGATGGGTTGGCTCTGCTCAGTGAGCAAAGGAGACGTCTATGGGGGTAAAAGGGCATGGAGCCCGGCGACCAAGGGGGGAGAGGGGCACTTCCGCTGCTCCCAGTCAGTGAAGTCAGTGGCTCAGCATCAGGTATTCATCTTTAATTCACATCACAGCAGTCAAGGGAACGGGGAGGGGGATACCGGGTGGCAGATATGTACATGTAAAATTCACATTGCTCGCTGGGTTTTGAACATGCTACCACAGTATATACAGTAAAATACCTCTTGGGACACTGGTACAAATTTTATCTTCTAACTTTGCTTTTCTGGTACAGGTAAGATCATTTTTAAATTACTTTTTCTTTAAACATGAATACATAAAAGAAATGGTTAGAAGTTTTCTTGTTTTAAATAAGCACAGAATGCCAGAGGTTAAAAACACATTTATAGGGCTGGATACCAATTGAACATCACACTCTATACATTTTTTGCTCAAATTCCTGTACAAATACACAGCATTCAAATAGGTATGTACAAATAAGCTTGAAAGAATGAAAATCAGTATTTTACAATCTTTTCAAAGGAGTTTCATCTCTGGCCTTCCATTTCCCCTCACACTGGCTGATTCTCCAAAAAAGGGATTCAGAGTGTGTCCTTTTCATCCAGTTAGGGAAAATGGAGAGGAAAAACAAACTGCTTCATGTTCATAAAGCAAGGCCCAATGGACCTACACTGCCTGCCCACCTTCTGTGCCACCAGGTGGAGAAGGTAGATGTTCTTACGGGATGGCTGCCTTGTCCGCGTTGAGGTTCAGAAGTGCCTTCATATCTACAGCTGCCCTCCGATCAAAGCTAGGCCAACCCTATAACACCTGGGGACACCAGGCAGTCCTAGAGAAGGGCTTGCAAGCGACTCAGCCTGAGGAGGCCTGCCCTCTAGGTGGGGGCTGCCAAGACTGACCCATACCTGCAGCAGCCTCCTGCCCACTGCCTGGCATGACCCCGATGGCATCAAAAAGGACCTGTACTGGTGATACTGGTGATACATCCCCAGACACCCTGACAGTAATCTGGCCCTCCATCTTTCCCAGTAGGTTACTTGCTGATTTTTTTTTCCTAACCAAATAGGCATTTGTTTGCTAGAGAAAGACACCTGAACATGGCCTTTTCTGCTTAGGGACAGGCCATGGAGGTCAACCAGCAGCAGAGGGGTTGGGGGGCAACACGCCTGCTCAGCGAAGAGAAGGCAGCCTTGTTACCGTCGCTAATGTGAACTCAGGCAAATGAAAGAAAATGATACTGTTGTAGACAGTTTTTAAGTAACTTAGAAGCACCCTGGTAAAATACCATTGTACTCATCCTATCCTGCCCCCCACCCTGTACCCCCGCAAATAAACTGAGAAAAATCAGTGCCCTTACCTGGAAGAGTTGCCTGTAACACTGCGCTCGGCCCAACAGACTGGGAAGGCTAGAGAAACTGCCCTCCTGCCCGCCCCGAACCCTGAGTGGTGGTCCCTATGGTCCTGGAGCGGGGGCTCTTGACTTGGCCTCTTAGGAGATGACAGGTCTACCTGCATGGCTCTTTGCTTCCAAAAGAAGCTCTCGTCCACCCTTTACCCAGGAGTTTGCTGAACCTGACCACACATCCTCAGGGCCTGGAAGCCTGGCTGGGCAGCCAACCCCGTGGCTCAGAGGTAGTGCTAAAAATCCCTGATTCAGGAGCTGATGGCTGGCACTCTGGCCACTTCTGAAAGCCTAGAGGATTTCCGGCCTCTGCCACACCCTGGCCTCACTCTTAGACCAGCTCTCTAACACATGGAAGGGGGCCCAGCTCCCCCTAAGAAGAAGCTACCCCATAAGGCTCTTATCTCCACTCAAGACCCAGGGTGGTAGATAACCCTGGCAGGTCTTTGCCCTGGGGCTCCTGCTGGGCATGAGGTGCATTGAGAGTGGAAGGAGTGAACGGTCAGGAATGGAAGTGATGCAGAGGAAAATCCAAGGTGAAGTAGGAGACGGGGCTGGCCCATGGGAGCCTGGCAGTGTGCCCTGGGCATGCAGTTAGACCAGCCACAGGCCTGAGCCAGCAGGCTGGCCCGACCAGCCCTCAGCTGCACACTCCTGAATGGAAGAGTGGGCCGGTGGGCAGGCATTTGTGCAAAACGGCTTGTAACCCCTTTGTCCACCCATGACGTATAGTCCACGTGGTCCTTGCAATCCCTGAATGCAACCATGAACTTTTCTGTCCACACTAGTGCAATTTCCATTCTGTGCATCCCTACCCTGGAGGGGGGCCTGGGCTCCTGCTCCTGGGCCTGCGATGCCGTAAGTCTGTTCAGTGTCTGTGTAGCTCCATGTGGTCTGGAACTGCAGGAGGCAGAAAGCATCTACTGCATGAAGAAAAGAAAGGGGGGAAAACCCATAGAAATGGAAACGTAAAAAATGAAATAAAAAGAGAAGCCACAACCCTTCATGCTGCTGCGGCCTCTGCACATGGCAACACGAGTTCACGGCAGTAGAACAGAGACTGGGGTGGTTCTCTCCTGAGGGCCACGCCTCTCTGGCTCCCTGGGGGGACTTGCTTTCCAGGCCTGGACCGGGTGGGCAAGCTGCTTGCTGAGGGCGGCGTCCCAGCCGCCTTCCTGCCCCTCACTGTTCCCCTCGGCCGTGCTCCCAGGCCATGCGGGCCTGCTCCTCCTTGGCACTCCCAGGAGGCAGGGAGGCCTTGCGGTGCAGGCCCCGGGGCCTCTCGGCCTCTTCGCGCAGCAGCACACCCTCGTCGTGCTCCAGGGCCGGCAGGCGGGGGTGGTAGGGTTTCGGCGGCAGCGCAGGCGGGTCCATGGGGTCCTGAGGGATGACACATCCCGGGGCCGAGTGGCTTCGGCACGGCTGGGCCTTGATGGCATCCAGGACGGCAGACTCGGAGAGGCTGTAGTGGACAGGGAGGTAGGGCGGCTCAAGGTCATCGTCGGCGCTCCAGGCCTGGCTGGGCATGGAGTCCATGGTGTCGGTGCGAGGTGGGGCCTCGGAGGAGTGCCCAAAGTTACTCTCACTCAGGGAGGACACACCGCTGCTGGCACTGCCGGACAGTGTAGAGTTGCTGCCGTCCAGGCCCGACTGGGGGCTGGTGGGGGAGGCTGGGATGGGGTGGAGCGGAGACTGCAAAGAAAGGGGTGGGTGTGTGAGGACCCCTTTCAGCCCAGCAGCCACCACCCACCACACCACCCCACAGAAGGCCAGTTGCTGGGCTCTTCAGCAGCACCCCCGACTCTCCTCCCACCCAGAGCAAGTTCCCTGAGACCAGAATCACCTGCTGTGCTGGCCACAGGAGGGCCCTGCTTGGCTGCTGGGCACTGGTGCCCCTGGGGTCAGATCCCAGGACACTGACTGTGGTGTTAGGCCAGGTGAGAAGGCAGAAAGAACCCCGGTGGGCTGTGGACCAGATGGATGTATTCTGCTGCTACTGTTCATTGTGACAGGCTCAGGGTTTGCCAGTTTTCAGAACAGTTAAATGAATGGGCAGGACTTAAGTTTTATGTGGGAGTTTTTCTTAAAGCTTTGGTGCCTGATGCTCCCTGCTTTTGCCGGACCATAGAAGGGTCTGCCACGGGAATGTCCACTTAGCTCCTGCACCGCGGTGTGGGGAGACCCTGGGGTGCTGGTGCAGAGCACCCAGCCTCTCAGGGCTACCTGCCAAGTGCTCTTGGTACCATGGGTGGTTGTCTCCAGGACACTCTGCTCTCCCTGTCCCCAACCCAACTTGCATTTGTTGTGGGACATGTTGGTCACTTGCAACTCAAGTGTGACTCTGGCCCACTTCCAGCTTCTGCCCGACTGGGGACAGAGGAGCAGGAATAGGGCTCAAGTTCCTCTCACAGACCTCAGGGGTGATTCTCGATGGGCTGGTGGGCTGTGGCTTCAGTACGTTACCTTGCGCAGGGTCCGGGCAGGGAGGGCCGGGGGTGTATCACCCAGGGGGTGGTGGAAGGCGTCAAAGTGTAGGGAGTAGTGGCCTGTAAAGGGAACAGAACCAGAGCCTCAGCTGCGGGCCCTGCTCAGCTGCAAGCCAGCAGGTCTACCTGGGCAGGGAAGAGACCCCCCTGGTGGGGTCCCTCACATTGAGGCCATAGGAAAACTTCTTTTTCATTCTGTCGTTCTCCAAAACACAGGCTGTTGGGATGAAAGAAACCTCGTCCACACGAAGGTCAGAAAGGTGAATGCTTCAGAGCCCATGGGACACCAGGCCACAGGCAGTGGCAAGCAGCAGCTCCAGCCCATGGCTAGGTGACGACAGGCTGGTGAGCAACGTGTCTGGTTGATTCAATTCCGCTGTCTTCGCCTCCCTGGTTGAGAGGCCTCGCTGTGCCGACCTGCTGTGCCCAGAAACCTCACTGACCCCAAAGCCCAGCGGGAGCCTTTCTGCGATGGGGATGCTTTTCTTGGCTGAGTCAGCCCAGAGAATGGCCCGTCTTCTCAGCCTGGATGGCTGTTGCCCTGGCTCTTGAGCAGAGCCTGAGACCAGGGACTATTTGGGGGACCCGCTGGAGGTCTTCTTACCATGCAGCAGGCTTCGGGGAGGCACTGGGGGGACCAGGACGCGCCCCATGTGGGCAGACAGGAAGGGCTGGGCCTCTCGGGCTCCGCTATCCAGGCTCCAGCTGCTGGGGGCTGCTGGCACCGCTGAAGGGTGGAAACAGACGGCATGGAGGGGGGTTACTTCTTGAGCGACCTCTGGGAGAAGCCCATCATACGGCCTGGGGCTTCTCCAGGCATGCACTGTGTGCCCAGCACATGGGGGTGGCATGCTAGCCTCTGGGACTGAAAACACTGGCCAAGCAGGCACTGTGGCCCACAGAGGAGAGGCCAGGGGCTGAAGCTGCTTCGGCAGAGCGCGGTGAAGTCTGAAGCGTACTCTGGATGAGACAAGCTGAGAAAGTGCAGCGAGGAGTGGACGTCTGCAGCCCCTGGGACTTGCCAGGAGAAGAGAAAACGAAAGAAGACGAAGAGGAGAGTGGAACAGGCTAAGGAGACCGAGAACACAGAGTGTGCAGCCCACAGAGTTCCTTGGCGAGGTTGAGAGCCAGGCCTCTCCTGCTGCCCAGGCCCAGTGGGAAAAGCAAGGCATGCGGTGGGCGGGCAGCACGGACTGCCTCGACTCGATGACGGGCCTAGTGTACCTGCCGGAGGGAAGCCAAAGGGCAGGAGTCGCAGCTCCAAGGGCCCGCTGCTTCCTGAGGGAGGAGGACTGGAGCGAGTGTGCTTGTGAGCACCTGGAGAGGCCCCGCTCCTGGCACCACATGCCATGGAAGCAGAGGAGCTGGGCCCTGGACAAAGGGAAGCATGGGGTGCCCCGCTTCCATGCTGAGGAAGGGGTCCAGTGCCAGAAACCTGGCCCCTCGGCCACTGTTGGGGTGAGACTTTGCCAGAGGGGAGGGGAGAAGAGCAATGACTGGACCTGGGTTGGAGGTGCCACTCTACAGGAGCAGTAGGGGACGGGTGAATTCTGACCGCTGATCCCCTTAAAGAACAAATACCACTGGGAGGAGACGTGCCCTTTCCCTGACAGAGCCAGGCGAGCCCCAGCACTTCTGGGCTGAGCAGAAGGGACGAGGCTCACAGCTGGGTGCCTGGCCACTGGCTTTGCTCACAGGCAGGACTAGTTCCTGTGAGCCAGGGGTAGCCAGGGCTCGGCTTCTTCCTCATTCAGGCACTGAAGGGGAATTCTAGGGCCCGATGGAAGGGAAGGAACTGGAGGCCATCCTCTGAGGAGGGTGTGGCCAAGAGGGACTGGCCCATGGCAGCTCAGTGTTAAGATGGTGCCATCTGCCCTCTTCCCCCTCATGGCTCCAGCTCCGGCACTGGTGTGGGCGCACAGCACATGCATGAGCAAGCTCTGCTATCGAAACAGCCTTGGTTCTAAGGGCTGCCCAATCTCATGTGTGGTAGATGGCTGGTGGAAAGGAGGGGCGCAGCAGTGACTGGGCTACAGGCCGGCACTCGGGGTCCCCAGAAGGGAGGAAGGAACTCAGAATCTGATGAGCCTCGGGGATTCTGCCCGGCCTCCTCAGGGAGCCTGAGTTACCGCAAGCGCAGGCCTACCTTTGCCCACTCTCTCCTACCGCACCATGAGCTTCTCGGTCCTCAGCACTGAGGCCCTCTCTCCCCCACCCCCAAAGAAAACCACTTTCTCCATAAAAAGCCACCAGATATCAGGACTACAAAGCTTGGAGGTGGGTCTGGGCAGTCTCCTCAAATGGGTTCCGGCAACCCAAAATGTCAGATGTACACTTAGCCCTTAGAAGAGTTGTGGGGCTGCAGAAATTAACCCACAAGGGCCCAGAGGAACTCATGGGCAGGACATGTGTGGGGGAAGAACACTGGCAGGCTGTGATGGTCTACGCAAGTGCCTCTCTGAGCGATCTCTGTGAACCAGAGCCATCGAGCTCACCCTGCGGCCTGGTGTCTGGAGCTGGAGGCCAGTGGACCTTTGCCCTGCAGCACAGGTGTGCTGGGGCTAGGGGAAAGACCAGGATGGAAAGTCTTCTCCCAGGAGAAGAGGGGCAATCCCTACCGTGTTCTGTCACATCTGTCTGTCTCTGTGTTAGCAACTGTCCAGCACTGGCCCAAGGTCCCAGAGCATAGCCCACGGCTGTGAGGGCAGGCTTGCTTGGTCTGGGAGTCGATGCCTGGCGAAGAGAGACTCAGTACAAGTGAGATGGAATCTTCCAGAGCCTCAGTCCCCTGACACCCCAGAGAATGGTGAAAAGGACCTGGAGCTCCTGCCTGGGCAGATCTGGGCAGACTTAGGGGGTTATCACTCTGGCCTTTGTTGGCACTCAGCAGATATTTGCTGCCTACCGAGTGCTGGCCTTGTAGTGTGGCCACACTTACTGTGGGCTCAGCCTGTCCTGAGACACCTTCCTTCCCTACATGCCTGAGGTGGGCATGTACGGCTCCTCGCTGGAGACTGGCCTGAGGCTTGAAGCTCTTCTGTACTGGATGGCCAAGACTCCTGGTCTGGCCACTGGCATCCATTTGAGCACTAAGCCCATCTGGCCCTTGGCTAGTTCGGAGATTGCCCTATATCTCAGATGAACAAGAGCCGCTGTGAATTCTGGTCATCAAGGCCATATCACTTTGGTTTGGGCCCCAGGTTCAGGAGACCAAGAAACCACGTTTTTAGCACGCGTAGGCTGGAGGGTGTCTTCTGCCAGAATCTCCAGACTTTCTGTAGCTGAGCACCTGGAGCCAGTGCCCTCAAGGCATGACACTTTGGACAGAGGCAAGTCCTCCCGATGAGGAAGGGTAGAACAGTAACAGTGGAGACCACAGATAGCATTTGGGGAGCAGGCGTAGTGACAATGACAGCTTGGGGTGGATATGTCCCAATGGGACAGGGGACAGCAAGCTGTGCTACTGGGATCTGGGTGTGCTCAAAACCTCAACAAATGGAGGTGTGAGCAGAACACTGTGGGGAGAGGGGCTGACCCGTGGCAAGGTTCTGAGAGGCAGGAAGGCCTAGCATGGTCTCCCTTTAGGTATCGCTCTGTGTTAAAATGAGCTCAAGTGGCTGTTTGGGGCTTCAGGCGAGGGTCACTGGGTTTGAGTTTGGTTCTTCTATCCGCTTGCAGGAGCAGAAAACAGAATGGAATGTTGCTACGGAGACAGCCTCAGTTCTAGAAGGATCGCTCAGTCTCTTGGTCTGGTTGAAGGCCTTGACAGAAGATGGGCTCACAGCAGCTGCTGGACAGAGTGGCCACAGGAAGACTGGAGGGCTTCACTTCCTGAAGCCTGCGTTTGGAAAAGTCACTTTGCCCTGGCATGTCTTTCCCATTCCTTGTGGGGCTTATTCATCCACAGGCTTGTTCTGTGCTCCATGGAGAGGTTCCCGAGGACCCACGTTGAGAGGGATCAAAGGGGCCACAGGGCCTGCTGACTCCTGGGGTTGGCTGGGAGGAGCCTAGGGGAGTAACTGCCTACAGTTTGGACACAGTAGCCCCATTTTCCATAAATCAGGCTCAGGGCAGGTGACAGCTGGGGCCTCTCTGAGGGTCTAACACAGACAAACTAACAGGATCCAAACCTTAGCATCAAGCCAGACATGGGTTAAACTGTGAGTGCAGGAACTGGCCAGGACTCTGGACAGTGACAGACCAGAATATAGGACTGTGGCTTTACCCTGGCTGGCTGGTGCTCAGGGACAGGAGTCAGACACTCAGGTTGGAGGCAGACATGGAGGAGGCCACCTGGAGAGAGGGGGACAATACCTTTTTCAGCCACAGACAGATTGGGATCACTGCAGGGTTTACAGGCTCCAACTACTTGCTGAAACAGGGCCCGCTGGAAATTCGGCGGCTGGGGAAAGGAGAAAAACATCAAAGAAGGTGAAAATGACTGCTTCCATTTTGGGAAGCAGCACATTCCAGGTTCAGACCAAGAAATCATGACCAGGGTATGGCTCATCTGGGGATGTGCTGAGAGCTCCACGCAGCCCCAGGGTGGACAGCGCGGGTCTTGTCTGCATGCTTTCATGAGCAACGTTTGAGGCACTCCCCCCCCATGTCTGGCTGGGAGCCGGGCTGCCTTGTGCAGGGCTGAAGAGAAAGGACAGAGGGGCCTGAGAATATCTAGCTGTCTGCATCCTTTTGTCCAGACAGGGAGACCCACTGGCAGAAAGAATGTTGGGACTCCCTTCACCCATAGGCACCAATAGGGTGAGCCTCCTGGACAGGCCCTGCTCAGGCCTGTGTTAGCATGAAGGGCAAGGAAGGGGCTGCACTCAACCCTAGAGTCACAGACATGACCTGCTGGTCTCAGAGTAGCTGCCAAGAGACCTGCTCCTCGCCCTGGCGGGGCTGATGAGGCACAGGGAGGTACCACTGAGAAACTCCTGGCATCACAGGGCTAGGAACAGTCACTGGGAGGTGATGTCGACGGACTCTGACAGGAGGGCAGGGGACGACTGCAGAGGGGAGGGAGTTAATCCCTGCAGCTTCCTGGTCAAGGGCCCAGGCAGGGTATTTGGAGAGCTGGACAAGTGGAGTGGAGAGCAGCCGCAGCGGCCAGTGAGGAGCTGCAGGCAGGCAGATGGATATGTGAGGCAGGGCTTGTCCTGGTGAGATGCTCTGTGTTCACATGCAGGAAGGAAGGGCATCCTCTAGGCTCAGGTCTACCACTGCCCTCTGGGGACAGACTACAGTGAATCAATTGCCTCTGTCATACTGTTGAAGGACAAGGAGAGAGCCATGCAAGCAATGTGTGTTCCAACCCCTGCTGTTCTGTCCACGTCTGCACTCTGCAGATAGTTGGCCCTCAGACTCACTGCCCCCACTGTCTAGGGGTCCAGCAGCCTCCTGAGGGGTCTTGCAGCAGAATGAGGGAGCACACGGGATGGCACAGGAGGCCCAGTGGAAGGCATGAGGGAAGCCCAGGCCACCACACTTGCGGCAGAGGGCGGTGAGCAGGGTGGGTCTACTTACCTGTCCGTTCTCCAGGATGGCTGCGGGATACATGGCACTGCTTGGGCGGTCCCTGTGTGTAGGCAGCAGCAACATCATCTCCCGGGCATGGCGGTACTTATCTGGCAGAGAGGGAGAGCCTGTAACCAAGTGAGAACAATCACGCACAGATGACAAGCACAGATGGAGGGCTCAGCAGTCAAGCGTCGTCAAGACCGGGGAACCAGTGCAGGTATCCCGTGCAGTTGGGGTGAGGATGAGCTCGGCAAGCACAGAGAATGAAGCAGAGCCTGGTGGTGAGATGGTGGTGGGGGCTGTGCCTGCGTTGCAGCCGAGCGGACACACTGTAGCCCAGGGCAATGCAGAACCCCCAACAGAGCCCACCACCATGCTCAGAGGCAGAGGATGAGGGGGGTTGAGGCCTAGAGCAGGGGGCGAGGAGCCCCCACACTCAGCACTCTCAGGGAAGGGGTGTGGCCTGTATGTTGGGCTCTCAGGGGGCCCAGGCACGGGCCCAGGCCAGCTTGCAATGGAGTCGTCACACAGAGACAGACATTGAGATAACAGCTACACACTTCTATTTGACACCGTGTTTCCACACACTTACCTTCTGATACCACCGACCTCGTCCTCAGCAGCCCCTACCTACCACCTTTTCCCAGAAGCGTCTCCCTTTCAGATTCTAGGCTTCTGGTACCCAGCCTCTGCCCTCCTGCCAGTCTTACTGTGGCCCTAGAGCAAGGCTGCCTGAGCCAGGGCCCTGCACACAGGTGGTCCTCCAGGGTTCCTCACTCTGAACTTTGCCCTTCAGGGAACTTGGGGTCACTGAACTAATGTGGAAGTCAGAGGGCTCTTGAGGTGACCTGGCTCATGTCCTTTTCCTGCAAGGTCTCTGCAGTGATCTCCCCTGGCCTGAGGGGCTGTTACGGAAGCCAGACCACATCAGGTGAGTGTGATCCCATCCCCACGGATTCAGGCCACAGCAGTAGGTCTAGAAACTTGCCAATACATAGCCCTTGACAAAACCTTCCACAGAAGCAGTGAGAATAACTTGCTGGATTTCTAGGGGAATAGGTTACTTAGCGGCTTTCCAAACATGCGTTGCACAATGTGCTGGTCCCAGCACATCCAGGAAAAAACAGTGGGGACATGACTCCCCACAGAAGGTCACCTGGATGCCAGTGCTTCCAGCTAGCTAAAGTGCTTGAAGTCCCTACCTGTAATGCTCCCTGAGTGACAGCAGATGGTGAGACCAGCCCATGGACTCTAGCTGAGAGGAGAGGTGAACTCGCAGCCCCCAGAGGCTCTGCATCCTCCACACCCAGGGTTTCTGGTGCATTCCTTGAGCGTATAAGGCCAGCACTGTCAGGACACGGCTCTTGTATTCATGTTAGTCCAAGACGAGGCTTAAACGCTTTGAGGTCAGTGAGACAAGTACTGGCGAATAACTTCTTCCACAGTTGGTCTGGACATCCCCATCTGTAGAACCTCAGGGCTGGCTTTAACACCTAGTCTTTAAAAATGTCCTTCATTGAAACCAGCAGATGGAGAAATAGTTACGTTGCTGGACTCCCACTTAGTTGACTGGGTGACAGGAGAGGGTGACGGTTACTTTTCATAATGGTTCTGTTCTGGACCTGGCAGCTTAGAACTCAGGCCAGGCACGTGTATGTGCATGTCCAAGATCCCAAGAGGAGAATGGAGAAGGGATTACAGTGTGGCCATCCCCCAGGGGGATGATTTCTCACTGTCTGTCTCTCTGGCAAGTGCACATGCCCTATAGCAAAAAAAACTCTCTCTACACAAACACACACACACACACACAGTCCTTCATTGATAAGGGAATGAATAAAGTATGATTAAAAAAAAAACTAGCCTTGAACTGCTATTTTGTGATTTCTACTGATTTCAATGTGTTCTTTTAGAATTTGTACTTAGGCAACCTCAAGGAGCTGGCTATATAGAGAAAACAGAAAAGAGTTCCTAATTCCGCTGACGTGTATGGTGCTGTCAGAGTGGATTTGGAGTCACATTACGGTGGCCCCTCTGGTGCTACCACTATTTTCCAACGCTTCTACCTCACTTCCCTCCACTCTGCCCCGGGCAGTCAGTCCAATGGTAGGAGAGGGTGGTGGTTACTTTTCATGAAAACATTTAAAATACCATGGGTCTTCTATGTTCACAGGCCTTCTGCGGTCTGGTCAACCTTGGGAAGGCTGTTGCAGCATAACTGGGTTACTCAAGGAGGGTCATTCAAAATCCCGGTTTCCTACTCTCAGTCAGCTCCTGGCCACCAGGGGGAGCTTCCGACCTACAAGAGTTTAGATGGTGCTGTGTAGGCCATTCACCTCAGAGGATTCCAAAGCAACAGGGACCAGCCAAATGTCAACGGGCACTGCACCGGGCACCGCAAGGAAGGCTACTGGTCTCAAGAGCACTTCTGGGAGGAGGGGGAAACTACTCCAATGCAAAGGACTCCCCTCCAGCAAATCTATTCCATGAAAGGTGGGAGGTTTCCTCTCACCGTCAACAGCAGACAGACTCCAGCATGGACTGCCCCATTCTCTCTTTGTACCGAGTACATCTATAGCTGGATCTACATCTGTTTGAAGGTATTGGTCTTCCTCTCCGAGGCCAGGTCACAGTTTCCCATCTTCTCTCACAGAGCCCAACACCTGCACCCAATAGACAATGGGCCTACACCTTCACTGTATGGACCCTGTGGTCTAGAAGTGATTTTTCTCATTCTTATCGCCGCTGCACCAGTCCCCGCTTTAGGCCCAGTTTATTTAGCCATTTTGTTTATTTCTGCACTTAATGCGCACTCCATAAAGGGAAGGAAGGTCTCTCGACATTTCTCACCGAGATATGCAGGAGTCTGCCGCGGTAACAGCTTATCTCCAACAATGGCAGCAGTAAAAGGCTTTCCTTTCAAACACACACGCCACTCCGTACCACACGGGGTAGAGTCCCAGTCCTCCCTGCTACCTGGATTGGCCTTTGTGACTTGACTAGCCAATAGAAACATGGCAAAAAGGCTTTCTGGCTGAAATGCTTGCTCTGGAAAAATCAGCCACTGGGCTATGAGAAGCCTAAGCCATGTGGAAAGGCCGTATATGAAGACTCGGGTTGACAGCCACCACCGTCAGCCACTGATGGAGATCTCAGACACCCAGCTCAGCCGAGACTGCAGGTGATTCCAACTGCAGGGGATATCTGACTCCAGGTGAGGACGGCTCAGTGGGAAGGGCTCAGGGCTGAGTGAGCTCTGTTATCCATACAGGTGTAAGATAATTATTATTTTAAGACACTTTGTGTCGTTAAGTTCTGCTTACTGTGTAGCAGTAGATAACTAAGCAGTTATTTCCAAACAAAGCAAAAATAGGGGCCAGCAGGTGGCATAGTAATTAAGGTGCTGGACTCCCACATGGTCAACTGTGGTTTGAGTCCTGGACCCAGTGGCTTGAAGCTCATGGTTTAAAACATGGATGCATGTGCATGTGTGCCCAAAATCCCAGGAGGAGAAAGGATTGTGGCATGGCCATCCCCCCCTGGGGGCGGGGGGATTGATTTCTCTCTCTCTCTCTCTGTCTCTCTGGTGAGTATACACACGCTATAGCAAAAAAATTTCTCTTAAAAAAAAAAAAAAGAAGAAAAGAAACAAAAACCAAAGAGACAATAAGTTCTCTCTTCAGCTCTGAGGAGTGCCTCCTAAACCAAGAGCCATGCAGATTCCTCCCTGAGCACACAGAAAAGCTTGCTGCTTGGGCAGGTCAGTAAAGACAAAGGTGGGGAGACAGCCAGTGAAGTCCCAGACAGCAGCAGTGGGGCCTGCCTGTTCCTCCTCTTTATTCCCTCCAGGACACTGAGTACCAGGCACAGCCTAGAAAAAATGTCTGAGCAATGTCAGAGTTGAACTTTGCCACCTTCCGTCTCTATCAACTATCATTGTTCAGAGATCTGTCTTCAGCAAGAAAACAAGATAAGATTTCAGATACGGACATACATACCTTAGACTTCAGGTTAGAAGAACAAAACAAAAACAGAAACCAGATGAGATTACGAAATCTGTCTCTGCAGCCCGGTCCGGTGCATTCACCTTGAGACCCTCAGTGCTGACCTACGCTTGAATGTCCATGGCTTACTTCTCGGGGTTTCCTTCCTTTTTACTCCCAGAGCCAGCCTTCGGTGTTCCTTCTTTGTAACACAAGCCACTGCTCCTCCTGTATGTCCACAGCCTTTACTGAAAAACGTTCAGCATGTACTGATTTGTTGGTCCATTTGTTTTATTTAAGATTAGGAGTGTCTGCTTCCAAATGCTGGTTGCCCTCTTCTGAATCCCAGTCCATGCTGGAAGGTTCAGGGGTGGAGCGATGCTCAGACAGAAGGCTGGTGCGTGTGAAGGCCTGTACTCCAAAAGCAGGCTGGCAAGGTAGACCCAGACCCTGTCTCGGGGCCTGTTCCCCCAAAGGAAATGATGGGTTGGTCTGGGTGCTTCAGGTGGAAGTCTGTGACCACTCCTGTAGCGACTTAACTCCCTCTATTCTCTGCCAAGGCCTTTCCCAGACCCCTGCATCTTTCCACTATGCCACAAAGTCCCTGTCCTCTCCATCTCTCTTAATTTGGGCCTCATGGGTTTGTTGGATTTGGAGATTCTCTCCCTAATGACTTCCCATGTCATAAGTTTCTGCTATTTTTCTTTGTCTTCATGATAATGAGAACAATGAGACCGTCTTCTGAGGCCTGGAAGCAGCAGCCAGTGGCCAGCTGGCAAGCTCGGACCACTGTTACCTTCCTACAGGGCCAACCCTGGGAAACACTAGCTGTTATTTAGCACAGCTAATTTCCACTCTCCTGCAAATGTTTCCCTCTGAAGGGACAGACTCATCTCACTGCAGGAACTGCATCGAATGTGAAAAAGATGTCAGTTCTCCGAGAACAATATTTATTCAATTGAATGAGAAATCAAGCAATAACTGGCAAAGTAAATAGGTTTTCAGAAAGTCATCTCTCCTGATTAAGCCTTTCCCAACTGAAAAGAGGTTTTTTTTTTTTTTTTTTTTTTTTTTTTGGTCATTGTTACTGTTTTAAAATAACATTTTTCCAGGGTTAATTTTAGCCTTCAAATTTACTTTTCATACTCTGTCATCATGCTTGATTTCTCAAGACAAAAGACTCACTTTTGCCTTGACTTTGATCTTTATCCTTGCAAATGTTTCAATGGGAAAGAACTGCGCCTCCTCCCAGGCTGTGGGTGCCCTTACTGAGGGAGGGATGCAAAGGCTGGCTACCTGCTGCAGCACAGCGGCAACCACTGCTCGGAGCAGGCTCTACAGCCAGCCAGAGAGAGAGGTCTGGAGCCAGGAATCCTCGGGTCCTTAGTGCTGGAAACACAGATGAGCATTCTCTAAGTCACAGGGCTGCTCGCAAAGACACGGCCACAGATGAGAGGAGGGCGAGTGGCTTCACGAAGCCTGCTCTTCTCCCTCCCACAGCAGCACCCTGTCATTCTTACCTCGGGCACTGGAGGGGGCAGAGGTGATCATCTGGGATGGTGCTGAGTGAGTGGAACTCAAGCTGGAGGAAGAAGGGCTGGCCTGGGACGAGGACAGAACAGAGACGTTGGTGACTGAGCCCTGGTACCTGGGGTGGGGATACGCGAGCTGTAAAGAGAGAGAAGCCAGCAGGGTAGAGTTCTGAGTGGCCAGCCTGTATGCTGCCCAGAGTTGGCTTCTTCATGTCCTGAGGTGCCCAGCCTGTGCCCGATGCTGTACCCTGGGCCCTGATGGAGGGTAGGCTGACAGCTGGCACTAAGAGCCACACCACCCACATGGAACAGGGCTACCGGGTTGGCCCCACTACGGTGCACAAAGGAAACAGGACTTAGATGGCAGGGACATCAGGCAGGGGTCGAGGTGCAATCTGACCGAGGCTCTTCCTGTGGGATCTCTGAGAGCAGCCAGGACTGACGCTATATTTCTTTCTTGGGAAATAGGGCCGGGAACTGAGAGGCAGGGTGGCATGTGGAGGGAAGGCAGCTCTGCTGGCTCTGGAGAGCGCTGTTCTAAATTGAGGACCTAGGTGGGATTGCCAGCCCCAGACCAGCCAGACCAGCCCCTCCAAGGGAAGGGCGCCCTCCTGGAGCAATAGCCCGGCCATTCTCCCTGGACAGTGCAGTACCTGCATGTGGTGGTACAGATCCTCAGGAGCCTCGCCCATGGAGCTGTCACCCAGCATCACCATGTTTCCCGCTTCACTAGACGCATGTGAGGAGAGAGAGGATGATGAATGGCGGACTGTGCCCATCAAGTTCATGGGGCTGTGAGCAAGAGTGGGAGATAGGGAGGAGTCAGGTCCATGGCTGAGAAATGGTGCCGGCTGGCAGGGGCAGCAGAGGGGGGTGTATAAGAGTCATTCCCAGGTACAGCCGTGACTGGTGTGGAGGGTTCCATCGCCAGTTCTCATGCCCACCTGAGGCCCGAGCAGTCCTGAGCCCTACTGCTCAGAAGCCCCTGACTAGGAGGGCTTACGGTGGGCTGGTACAGCCTCT
Organism: Tupaia tana; assembly: GCA_026018925.1. Classification (NCBI taxonomy): domain Eukaryota; kingdom Metazoa; phylum Chordata; class Mammalia; order Scandentia; family Tupaiidae; genus Tupaia; species Tupaia tana. The sequence goes on from JAKSZU010000022.1 coordinate 39,800,204, forward strand.
ACCTGGTTAAATGGTACATGGCCACTCAGTCCAATGACACTGACAGTTTCTCACGAGGAATGAAAGACAGATATGCTGAGTCAGGTCAAGGATGTTGGGTCCCCGTTGCTATGGGGCGACAGTCTGAGCTGGTACCCAGCCCCTGCCTACACCATGACAGGAAGCCATCAACACGGTGTGACCACGTGTGCTTCCTTCCGCATCTGTGACCACGAGCCTGTAGCTGCTCTCCTCCAACACCTGGCAGCCCTTCGTCCATTTGTTCCTTTTCAACTACTGAGCACCTTCTGTGTGCCACCTTGGTCCTTACTTAGGAGAACGAACTACGGGAGCGGCCCCTCACTGGCCCTCCTGCCCTAGAGGCTTCGAGCATGCTCGGCTGAGCCCAGGCAGGCCAGGGCTCCTGCGTTCAGAGCAGCACACCCTGATGCCCACATCACCACACTGCTGTCTTCCTTAAAACCCACTGGTGAGCCTTGTCCCCCTTGGATCAAGTCCAAAGGCCTGTAAGAACAAGGCCCACTCTGAGCTGGCCTGCCCCGCCCCAGAAGCCTGCACTCCATCATTCCACTCTCGCTCCACTCGTAGTGTTGACCAGGCCGGCTTGCTCACATTGCGAGGCTTTTGCACGTGTCAGCCACTTCGTCTGGATGTCGGCCCGTCGCCCTCCTAACCCAGGCTCTTTTCTGCCTACTTATTCTTCAAGACCTACTCCAAGGCCCCCTCCTCCATGTTCCCACAATACTGTGTATACACTTCTGTCACCCAGGATGGTGAATGACCAGATGCAGAGTGTGAGTCCTGGGGCAGGAGCCACGTACATGTTGGCCGTGTGCGTGGGTAAGACAGGATGTTGGTGAGTATATATGAGTCTGTAGGACTCCTCTCCTCTGATCCTTGACCTTCAGACTTACCTCTCTGGAAGGAGCCCTCCCCAGCCCTAAGGCCGTACCTGTGCCGGTGGGTCATCTTGATGCTCTCGGGGCTCATGGGGCTATGGGATGCCAGAACGTTTCCCCGTGGGGTGCTGGTTCCTGAACATGCAGGACTTAGTTTATCCAAACCCGGAAACTCCTGTTGAGAAACGAACACCCCTTTACAGAAAGTAGAGAATAATGACGGGAGGTGAGAGAGGGGAGGGTTGGCTGGTGGTGGGGAATGTACAGAGTAATAAAGAGCCACATGCTGCTCTGAACTGCTGACTTCCTTGGGCAATGACCCCTTCACAGTTAATCACCCTTCTAACTGCACTGGAGCCTGGACCAGAGGCCAAGGACCCTCGGCTGATCCCACGGGAACAAGAAGTCGGTCTAAGCTCAGAGGAACATGTGAACAGCATTTCTCACTCCAGAGTAAGTAGGGCAAGAGCTGGGAAGGAGGAGAGGAAGAGCTGATCAGCTGTCAGTCAGTGAGTGCCTCTTACATAAGAAATGGGGCTGGATTTTATTGGACTGCTAACTGGCCCAGCTCTTAGTGACCTAGGTTAAGTTGCCTGTGACATGGTCCATGGGGAGATGGGACACAAAATCCTGATGTAAGTAACTGAAAAACAGCACAGTTCTATCTTAGCATAATTATATTCTAATTAAGCATGCAGGCTTGGCAGAAACTTCTGATCTCAAAGTCTACTGGGTGACGGCGTGTTGGCTTGTGTCCATCGCAACTCTGAACAGACACAGCACAGCTGACCAGGTGTCCTCAATTCCTTCATAATCTGTGGCAGACAGTGCCCTACTGTGCACCGGGGAAGATTCTGAGCGTGGCCTAAAAAAGGGGCAGGTTTTCCATCCCTTCATCTAAAGCACACAGGGGCCTACACGTGCTTCTGTGGCCAGAGAGAATAGCTCTGTGTGAGCACGTTGGAGGCCTCGGCACATGTGGGAAGTAGCCTGTGCTGTCGCTGCAGGAGCCCACTAGCCTGTGTGGCAGAGAACCTTCCCAGCGGCCAGACGCCAGTCTGCGTGGGCTGCTGAGACGGGGCAGTGTGCCTGCCAAGCCAAGGCAGCAGGAGACACTGTGGTGAGAGGTAACAGAACACCCGTAAGATTCAGCGACTCTGCCCGAGTTCTCTACCAAGTGGACACCTCTGTTTTCAGGGGGAAACACAATGAACCTCTGCATGTTTTGCCTTAAAACATGATGGGAGAATCACAACAGAAAAGGAAGTCGTAGGCGCCCTGGGTTTTCCTATGGAAAATGTTCCTACCCCTCAAATAACAACAAACTTTTTTTTCTTTTAAAACTTGTCATGCTGTCCACACTGTGCATGAACAGGCTGGACCTGCGCTGAGAGCCTGGAACAACCGAGATGACCGGAATGTATGGTGTCCACAACAAACAGGTAAGGTTCAAGTGGGCCAGGCCCACTGAGCCCCCAGGACCTGAGGGAAACTTGTTGCCCTTGACAGCCTGGCCCAGCTGTGAACAACTACTTCCTTGCTTCCCTGCCACTTCTGCACAGCGGTCCTGGGGACTGAGAAGAGCACTCTGCTTGGATGCCATGTCAGTGAAGCTGGACTCCTTGAGATCTGGGAGCCAGCCTATTTAGTAGGAAGGCTTCTCTAAAAAAACACCTGGAGTTCGCCCCATGGCAGAAAATGGGGTGATGTATCTGAATAGGCGGCTCGGTATGACTGGAGCCTTACCCTCAGCTGGCCAGCTTTCCCTGTGAGACCCTCCCCAAAACTACTAGTCCTGAAACATAGATCGTTCTTATGTGCATTGGCCTTGGGCCAAATGCAGCTATGGGGGCTAAAGAGCCAGGCTAGGTCCACCCCCAGAACTTGCCTGACCCCTCTGCGAACAGCCAGCCTGAAGGCGCTGCCTGTACTGGGCTTTCTCAGATTGAGCCTGGGACATCAGACATGATGGAGGAAGCTGGAAGGAAGTTGGGAGGGAGGACAGGGAGTTAGAAGGGAAAGGTAAAGAGGGGTGGCTCTCCAAGGAGATCCCTACATATGACCATGTACTTCAGCTCTTTCCCTCTGTCCGTGACATATTCGCTGGTGCAGTGCCCTGAGAAACGGTCTTTGTTTTGGGATCTGACTCCTCCTTTGGGAGGGAGGGAGGGGGTGGATCCGGAGCACCTCGCCCTGGACAAAGCACTCACTCCTGCCTCCTGCCCTCTTGAGGGGACGGCTCCTCCCTCCACTTTTTTTTTTTTTTTTGGAGAGGATTTTGCTATAGGGCGTGTGCGCCCACCAGACAGACAGAAACAGAGAGACAGAAAGTGAGAAATCACCCCCCAGGGGGTTGGCCACGCCGCAATCCCTTCTCCTCCATTCTCCTCTTGGGATCTTGGGCACACACGCACACGTGCCCGGCGTGAGTTTTAAGCCACCGGGTCCGGGACGCGAACCGCGGTCGACTACGTGGGAGTCCAGCGACACAGCCATTACACTAACTGTTGGTCCCCCTCCCTCAACTTTCTTTTGGTAGAGGAAGAGACACCTGGCTCTACTCTAACAGGGTAGGGCAGGAACAGCTTACGTGATAGAGACTGGCCCGCATCATCTGGAACTGATCGATCAGTTTCTTGTGCAGCGGCCGCATTTCTGGGTGCACGAACTTCTCATGAACTGCTAGCCCGACTCCAAGGATATGAACCTATTAGGGTGACAACAGGCCATCCCGCTAATTAGGAAGTGGCTCCCAAGAGCTGCAGTCATCACGTGGTGTGTGGCCTCCCCACCTGACCACTGGCTTCCAAGCCCTGTGGGACATACCTGCTCCTGCATGAGCTCCTTGAGCTGAGTGATCTTCTCAGCGTCTCCTGGGTGCTTGGTGATGTAATCTTTATCAAAGAAGGCCTGTGAGAGGTAAGGCCACATCAGGAAGACTTCCCACGACTATTACTTAGATGAGACAGGACGTCTGAGTCCCAAGGTGTCAGGCTGCCTCCTCACAGGTACATAGCCCAGCACCCCAACCTGGCCTGTCTGAACCTCTGACAATCAGAGGTGTCTATGGTGTGCGAGAAGGACTGAGGGTGACCAGGTCATGTAAGCCTAGATACTGGCCCCAGCCCTTGGGGCCTGGATGGCCTGGGAGTGAAGGCTAGCTCTTAACCAGTCTACAGCCAACTTCTCAAGAAGGGCTGGGCTCCAGGGCTCCAGGGCTCCTCTTAGGGGACACTCAACAGCCTCCCATCATCAAACAGATTCCTCATCAGTCAGCAGTTTAGAGAATAAAAATGAAGAGCCCCTGCCCCCCCAGAGCTGTGGCGCAAAGGAGGGAGTGGTGGAGAGCTCAGGGCCTCATCCCAGGACCATCCCAAGTGAGCTTAGCTGGGAAAGGGCTAGATGGGGAAGCTGCCTGGAAGGCAGTGACCTTGAGAAGAGGAGCCTGTGGACTGCCTTCCCAGCCAGGCTGCTCACGTGGTTTGGTTCAGGCCGGCTCACCTCCTGGTAGCGCGCGATGCCTCCGTTGACGGCCGCGTCAATGACGCCATTCAGGCACATGCTGAGCAGGTTGACGTTGCCGTGCACCTGCTTGTGCTGATACTGGCTGATCAGGGCCCGCAGCTCCTGGTTCTTGTTCTCAACCACCTGTATGGCATTCTCCAGGGGGCTCACCTCCACCTGGGAGCACATGGCATGGTGTCATCCCAGGACAACGAGAACCCCTCGTCACTTTCCTGACAGCGGGGCTCTAAGACCTGTGGCAACAATCCCCCCTCATTCCTGTGGACTTTTCACTTTTCTTTTCTGATCTGTAAGCACCTGAAGTATAGCAAATCGTGAGGAGCACCAATTCTGAAATCAGAGTGCTCTGGCTTCCAGAATCTCAGAAAATAGTTTTCTCATTTGTAAACTGGGAGGGTAACACTACGGCTGCCTCAGGGGATTGTGTGGATGAGATGAGAGAAGGTACCGAAGCTCCCAGTGCAGGACGGGCCTGTGGGAGCCTGGGCCAGGCAGGTGGCCGCAGCGCCCCTGAAAAGTCCCCAGGGCAGGACTGAGGGAGCAGCGGTGAGGCTCAGTCCCACCTGAGACGTGTCTCACCAGTTCTCTCCGCTCCACTTCGAACCACCGCGAGATGCCAGGCAAGCTGTGAGTCAGGGTCAGCGTGGTGCGCTCAATCCACAGGCTCTGTAGAGGGCACAGGCGGGAGCAGGCAGTTAGGCAAGTGTCACCACACCCTGCCTGCCTGAGTGAGGCAACAGTGAGGAGTCCCCAGACTGTGGGCTGGCCCTGAACTCCCTACAGCACTGCCTCTGCATCTGCTCACCTTGAATTCATTCTCCTTGTCCTTGGGGCCTTTGTGAAAGGGCCTGTCATACCGGAACTTCCTCACGTTGTTGACGCGGTAGAAGCTCTTGACGCGATCAGGGACCCTATCCATCTGAAGAACATCCACGTAATCGGGAATGGGCGTCACTGCGTAGATCTGCAAGTCTGGGCAGGAAGTGAAGGGGAAACCCAGACTTGCCAAGGACATGGACCTGTGGGGTGGACCCGTCACCACCTCAGAGAGAGGAGCACCACACCCCCTGTCCCCTACGGGTCAGACCCAAGCACAGTTGGACAAATCTGTCTGATCCTTCCCCTCTCTGTTCCAGTCTCCTGAGCGTTCAGCCAAGGTGAGAGGTCAACAGCCAGGTGTTCTCTGTGCCCTTTTAGGAAGAAGGGGAAACATCCCAAGGCCAGGAGCATGTGGTAACCACCCACAGGAGTGAGAGAAGGTCACAAGGGCCTGGTGTTGTCACTGTGGGTAAACTATATTTACTGCAAAACAACTTTTAAAAAATCTTTGGGGCCTTTGTGAAGAGAAAACAGATGGGAGTCCGCTTGCTTGCCCTGTCTGGAACAAGCCTGCTACAGTCAAGGCAGCTGTCATGTGGTTGCCAAGGTCGCTGGGTAGAGGGTGAGGGTGGTGAGGGGCAGGCTGGTGTTTGCATTCAGGCTTCCGATGCCACCACACCAGTGGCACTCCCCACTTCTTCCTCCGCCCCATCCCCAGAACTCTGCAACTGTCCACCTGACAAAGACCCAGGACAGTAACAACACACACGGGAGTGAAGCAGGCTGTGACAAGAACCCTGGAGGCCTTGCACAGGGTTGAAAAGACCTGAGAAGACCCCTGCAGGTCAGAGTGAGGACTGAGCTGCTAGATAAAGGTCCCTACGAAGCCCTGTGGACGACTAGTCCACCCGGGGCTAAGGCAAGCTGCTGCTTTCTCCAGGAGGCATGAGCACTTGGCTAAGTGTGGATGCAGTGATGAGCCCACCATCAGGGTTAGGACTATGGGTACCCCAGAATGTAGGCCCAATGACACAGTAGGGAGTGGCTGACCGGGTGGGCCTCACCTCCCGGGGCCCAGTCCTCCTCCCCACACTGAGTGTCAAAAGATACACTGGGCGTCACACTGCAGGATGGCGTCGTCCGGATGGTTGGGGTGCTGCATGGCCACAGCCTGTGGGAACTCGCTCAGCATCCTCTGTTGGAAGGCCTCTAGCCTCTCGTAGTCGTGGCCACGACACACGTATTCTTTGTTCTGCCGTAAACACAAGAGCACACTTGACGCCCTGCCCTGGCCCCCTTCCCCAGAAGAGTCAGCAGCTGCTCATCCCAGACATGTCCTGGGAGCCTCCTCTGGACCACACTCTTGGCAGGCAACGGGCACAGCACTGAGCCTGCGTCCACAGGGAGGTAACGGTCTAGGCAGGAGAGCGACAGACAGGAGGACTGCACTGGAGAGGCAGCCCTGGGGCAGGGGTACAGGCTACAGGAAGCTTGGAGGAGAGAAGCACCTCACTCAGGTGAAGATGGGACTTTGGAAAAAGGCCATATATAAAACTAGACCTGAAAGACCCTCCTGGGTTAGCCTGGCAGAGAACGGGGGGCAGGGCAATCTACGTGGAAATGGTAAAATCCAGGGCAACAAGGCCAAGACAGGAAAATGGGGAGCTGGAAAGAAGGTGTGTGTGGAGGGCTGGTGGGAAGGTGGCTGAAGAGGTGGGCAGGTTGTGCCAAGGAAAGATTGCTATAGATGCCATCAACTAATTTAAAACAGGGTGGAGCGGGTGTGTGCTTTGAAAGGATCACTTTTGTCAGCTGAGAGTGGCAGTCTAAACACTGCCCAGGTCTAGGAGTTATTGAATAACTGTTTATTGCATTAATAAACCCCTTATTATTTGCAAATCTGCTAATAAAACAAATGAACATATTGTAACTACACATTTCTTAAAACTCTGTTACATCACATCTGGCTTGGGGTTGGTCTCAGCTTTCCTCTTTGTGGACCAGATACCGCTGACCCTGCTGCTCTGTCAACCTCACATCTGGTCATGAGCGGGAGGCTGGGAAGATCCTCTGGATCCTAGCTGCCTCGCTACACATTCCAACACGGTGGTGTCAGGTACTGGCCGCCCCTCCTAGCGCATCTTCAGAGGAAGAGAGAGGCCCTAGCCATACGCTTTCTGAGACAGGACTGATCACAGGCTAGGCCTCAGGGGCCCCTCGACTTTCTTGGAATAGGATTTCTGCACCCCTTTTACTTTCCCTCGTACTGTAGGGGAACTCGGCTACAGCTGGGCTGGGTGTCTGGATGAATGAGAATTGTATAGAAGGGTAATACCTGAAGGGAAGCCAAGGTCAGGAAGAGCAGGCTGGCCTTCCCAGTGGACCACCAGCAGTCCAAGGGCAGAGACATTTCTAAATCTCTTGCTTGACAAACAGAACTGACGAAGTACTTGTGAAGAACTGGCTTTTTCATATCCACTCACATACATACAACCCTCACAGTGTCTGTTCATGGGTCAAGTGAAGAGAAATAGAAATTCCCCCAAGAAGGGAGGGCTGGATGTTTTCCTGTCTCCTTATAGATTAGCAGATAATCACATTTGTAAGGCCAGGCAGGCAGATGGCCCAGGGAAACCAAGCTGACGGGGCCAAAGTAATAGATGGCTTGCACACTCAGGGATGGTGAGCAGGAGCTTAGCCTTCTAGGGGAGGCCCAGCAGGAAGGTACACTGCGCTGACCTTGAGGCTGGCTGCTGGTCTCACATTTGCTCAAGCAGCAGCCCCACAGCCCCACACGACTGATCTGGCTGCCACTGCCTGGTGCTTTGTCCTTGCCATCTACAAGGCAAACAGCTACTTCCACTGGGACTTACTTGTTAGCCACAGATGAGCTGAGCAGCTCAGAAAGGGAAGGCAGCATGTGGCGAAGCCAGGGGAAATCTGTGTGAACGAATCATAGCTCTCAGGGACTGCTCTTACGTGGAGATGGGGATGTGCTGACAGGTGACAGTTCCTAACTCCTCTTGTTACTCATCCTCCATTGCTGGAGACTCTGAAACCCCACAGCAACATTCAGACTGTTACTTGAGAGCATGATTTGGGTGTAGGTCCCTGGCTGGGTCCTACTTGCTCGAAAGCAAGAACCCTGAGACACTGATGCACCTGGTGACATGAGCGTGAGTGGGAGCAAGAGCAGCAGTGGAGAGATGCTGTGGGAGCCAGGCTGAACCATGAGGGGGTATTACTGCTTGGGAGAAACAGAAGCAGGGGACACCCCAGGGCTCGATTTTGTAATATCCAAAAAAATGATGTGGCGTGAAATCCTGTTTATAATGTACAAACTGCATCTACACAAGGAGAATAAAGTGACAATAAAGCATAATTTGCAAAGGTCAAATGGAAAAGCAGCAAGTTACAGGCCAGGGTTGTTAGAACTTTCTGGAGATGCTTTTGGTTTCTGAATCTTGTACAGTTCTTTCTACAGCTCTTTGGCCGACTTCCGCCTTCACTGCTATTATGTGATCCATGCTGAAGGGGGCTGCAAATACCCTGCTTTTCAAATGTCTGGGCTGCATGGCCACTAGAGACGAAGAAGAGTCCATCTTCTCGAGGATGTTTCTTCACTCAGCCCCATTCTGCTACCAGGAATGTTTCTGTGGACAGCCTTTAGCCTTCCTGGAGACCACGATTAGAGTGCTGCTTGCTGCCCTGATGTATTACCAGGTCCCAAACAGATCTTTCTTCCTTCCAGCCTAGAATGACTGCTGCCCCAGGGAAGTGCAAGCTGGCCTGCTTTACATCTGAAGTGTGGTTAGCCTGAACTCTGCTGCTAGTAGTTTGCCTCCCCTTTTTTTCAGGGTTTCACCATAGGGCACATGTACTCACTGGAGTGAGACAGAGAGAGACAATGAGAGGGACTGTGAGAAATTATCCCCCCACCAGGGAAGATGGCCATGATGCAATCCCTTCTCCTCCATTCTCCTCCTGGGATTTTGGGCATGCATGTACAGACATCTAGTGTGATGTTCAAAACACTAGGTCCAGAACATGAACCATGGTTGGGCATGTGGGAGTCCCACCACCAAGCTGCCTGCTGGCCCTGCAGACTGGACTTTTTAAAGAAGCCATTAAGCCCACTTGCTGTGGTATCAAACTTGCTATTGCTCATTGGCTAAAGCAGTTTTTCCAATCAGACGAGATCCCAAACATATGCAAGGGACCCTGTGCATTTTTTCAGCTGCTCACTGAGACTTGTGGACATGGAACTTTAGTTAAGATGTTGAACTGGAAGCAATCAGAGCTCGTCTTAGGTCTCAACTGCAGATCCAAGGCCATTCATCAGGGCAGCTTCATGTTGGTCACCTGAGAACAACAGGTCTCTAAGGGAGATCAGCTCAAAGGCCCAGGCTGACTCCTGGAGCTTTGGGGTTGTGGGGAACAAATAAGGAAATCACAACTGCTCAGAAGGGGTCAGCAGGTCTGTGCTCAGTTATCCCTTCCATTATGTCTATATTCCAGCTCAGCTTCCTAGGGAACGGGGGCAAGATATGGCCACTGTAGAAAGGCGAGGCTTTCTACAGCCAAACTCAGTGTGGTAGCTCCTGCAGGACCCTGGGAGACAACTGGACTGTCCCTCAGGCTCTCTCACACCAACAGTTCTCCACCTTGGCTGTACAGGGTACAGTCGGATGGGATGAAAAACCACCATCTCTGATGACAAACCCCACGAGGCTGGCCTCCAGCTGAGGTCAGGCTGCACTGGTGCCCTGTTTGGCTGAGTCACAATGGAGGCGGAAGTTGGAAAGTACCTACAGGACAATTCTTAGACACTGGTCACTTTCTAAAGGAACTTAGCTGCTCTGTAAGAAAACCACTTTCACACATTCTTGGTAGCTACTGAATAACACAAACGACTAGAACAGAGTCTGACGTTGGCAGTCAGTCCAGTCAAATAAAACCAATGCTTTTTGTTGACTGGCCAGTTCTTTGAAAATAACTTATTCTGCAGAATAGGCCAAAAGGACAAAAAAAAAAAAAAAGTACAGGTTTTAAGTGAAATGTGTGTTAAATATACATGTTCTTGTGACTGCTTGGATAGACTCACCCTAAGAAAGAAGGGAAATTTCCTGCCGTAGAAGCCGACCCGAAAGAACTCCGGCTCCAGCCGCTGCTGCTCCATAATGTTGTCATAGTAGCTGGCCTCCATTTTCTGTGAACAAGAAGGCAACCATGTTTAGGCTGGCTGGACCAGAGTTGGTGTCCACAGCAAGTTCTCCCGGGCCCAATTGGACACTTTTTTGGAAAGGAGTCATGGCAACTCAATCGAGGAAAGGAAGCGAGCCCCTACCTCTCACCAACCTCTCTCCAGGGAGCTGCATCATGGAAGAAGCCCTCCTTCATCCTCACTGTCTGACAGTGGGATGGGGCTGGCCTGCCCACTGCAGCCCTGTGGGCTGCTCTGAAAGTCCTTCCTAGGAGTGGGCACAACCCCACAGGACCTGGGCTTCCTGCCCTTCAGGAGAGGGGGCTTACATTTGCATGGACTTCTGCTGAGAGACTTCTGGTTTTGACTGATAATCACTACACTGCTGATGCCCTGCTAGGGCTGCTTGTAATTGGTTGCCAGCAATTCTCACACCATTTCATTTCAGTCCAGTGCAACTATCGGACTAGAGATGCTAATGGCCTCAGTGAGGAAGGCTCAGTTGCCGGCATTGTTGGTACTGGCTCCAATTTAGACTTTTAAAACTTGAAACCTTAATATCTGTGATGTCTAGAATTACATGGGTAATACATTTTTAAGTTTTGGTTGAGTTAGGTAAACATTCAAAAAAAAATTACTGAGACTTTCTGGTAAGGAAGATAGCTCTATGTATTTAATCAAGCCAGCCCGCCAAGGGCAGTGGCCTTCAAAAACCAGTCAAGAAGCTACTGACAGAAAACCACTCCCAAACCCTAGTCTGGATCAGGGCACGAAAAGAGCAGGCCACAAGGGTGATGGGACAGGGGAAGCTGAGGTGACTGCTGGCCTGTCTTTGCTGAACAAATCAGCAGCTGTTACGATTCAGAACTCAGTACTAGCAATCAGGAAAAACTGGTGCAGACCGTCAAAGTTCATGGGGCATTTGACTTTTTTATATTTTGCTTTCAAGGACAAGGTGCTTAAAAGGAACCACAAGCCAAAATGGCGGAAAGCTCTTAAACTTCCATGTTGGGAAAGCTTCTTCATAAGCTGAGCTGCCACCTCCTCCTCGAGACTCCCATCCAGTCCTGCCCATGCCTGCTTCTCCTTCCCTGAGCAGAAGTGGCCCTCGGGGTCTGGATCACACAATCATTTGCTCGGTATGTGTTTTGCTTCCTCAGTTGGACTACAAGTGTCTTGAGGGCAGGAGCCTTGGTCTCTGCTTCTCTACTGACCACAGCATGAACCAAGGCTGGGCCCATGATGAATGCTTACTCAGAAACTAGTGCCAGGGACTCCTACCCCTCAGGTCAGGACTGGGTGGGGGAAGGGGCGAAGCTCACCCGAATCCAGCTGAGGCTCTGATAATCGTAGAGGTTCTCATACTGACACGCCAGCTCTCTGCACAGTGGGATCCCGAACTCCCAGCTCTGCATCAGAAATAGACAGGGCTGCAGCACCTTGGGCATCCTTAGAATGGCCTAGGCCCACACTAAACACATCAGAGGACAGGAAAAAGGCCTTTCATGCTAGCACCAACTCAGACATTACAGAGGACGTATGTCTCAAAACCAATGTGTGGAGCACGGTACATGGCACTGCGCCTTCTGGACCAAGGTCAGCTTCCATGTCTCCGCTCCAAGGTCTCCCCCTCCAGGAGGCTTCCCAACTACTCTGTCAAGGATAGGCTCTGCCTTTCTTATCCATTTCTGTTCTGTTACTCTGAAGTTACCTTATTTAAAAAAAAAATATTTACTTTTTGTTGTATTTGTCTCAATTAGGTGATAAACTGTAAAAAAACTTTATGGGTTTTTAAAATTTATCTGTCTGTCTGTCTGTCTATCTATCTATCTTGTGAAAGAGTGTGTATGCTCACCAGAGAAAGAGAGAGAAACAGGAAAGAAGGAAAGTGAGAGAGGACCCCCATGGCGGATGGCCACGCTACAACCCCGTCTCCTCCAGCTCCCCTTCCTCTCGGGATTTTTACCACGCACACACACTTATCTGGCATGTTTAAGCTTCTGGGACTGCCATGTGGGATCCAGCTGCCTTACCCACGCCAGGTCATGGAGCTGATTCATGTTTATTTACTTTACCCTCAGAGCCTAGAACAATGCCAGGCAGTAACAGATGCTCAATATTTATTTAATGTGTTAATAAAGGAAACACTAATGTTAAAGTTACGGTCATTTAAACCTAGAAACAAGTATTAAAACCAAGAAGAATGTGACTATCCAAAGACTTGGTAATTGGCCTGACAACTTCCTTTATGGAAAGATTTGAAACTTAAATTAGGCTTTGGATGGTCTTTACCTAATCAAATCCCAGTCTCTTCCTGTGATGTGGCTCTCATGATGATAAGGCCCATCCAACAGGTGCCTGAAGAAGGCTGCAGTGGCCTTCGTTAAGACACAATATTGTCCATTCTTGCTTTTTTTAAAAAATCAAACCAAACCAAAACATAGTGTTTTCTCTCTTGGTTAGATTGGGAATACTCAGCTTGCTTGATATTTAATTCAGGCTCTTCTTTCCAACTTCTAAATAACAAAAATTCCTTACGGGAAATTCTGAGTATACAGAAAAGTAGAGCGAATAGAGAACTGAGCCCCTGTGCCCACACTGTCTAGTCCCAACGACAACCAGCTTGTGGCCCCACCTAACTTACGCGCTCCACCCACTTCTCCTAAGAGTTTTGGAAGCAAATCTCAGACATCAAATAATTTCACCAACAGATATTTCAGTGTGAAACAGAAAGGACTGTATTTTTTTAAAAAAATTCTCTCTTGGGGGGCCAGCAGATGGTGTAGTGGACTGGCCTTCCCGCGTGGCCAACCACGGTTTGAATACCGGACCTGGTGGCTGGAAACTCACACCAGGGGCGTGTGCGTGCGTGCCTGAGATCCTGGGAGGAAAATGGAAGAGAAGGGATTGCGGCATGGCCATGGTGTGTGTGGGGTGATGTCTCACTTTCTCACTCATTGGCTCTCTTTCTGCCTCTGGTGAGCACACATACCCTAAGGCAAAAACCTCCCCTCCCCCGCAAAAAAAATCTATCTGAGGCCCAGTCACCACAGTGCAGCAGTAATACAAGTGCCCCGCAAGGTTGGAAGCAACATGGCTGCCATCAGCTTGAATTTCCAGGTCTGCCTGAAGACATGCCAGATGCCTACGGTGCTCAGGATCCCAGGGAGCTGGAGGGACCGGGGAAAGGAGAGCACGGCATGAGGAGTCCCTGCTGACGGTGCTTCTCTCTCGTGTGCATGCACTATCGTTAAAAATTAACCAAAAAAAACCTATTTAAAATAGCATCAGGAAGAAGGAAATCACTGTTTCATCTGGGATTGTGTTTCTCAAAAAGAGCATATTACTTTTATCCTTCAAAGAAATTAGTGCCATATGGATAGAAAATGCAGTACCAATTAAAAAGGTTGAGACAAATCAAAGAGAATTTTAAATAAACCCTGCCTCCCTGCTCCCAATATAATGCCTCTGCCTCAGTAATACAGAAAACCTTTTGCACCCTCTAATCACAGGGGGGCACGGTCAGTTCTCTCTCCAACTTCAAGTGCTACTTGGGCAAGGTTTCAGACAAGGACCCACACAGGGTCTGCCTGGCAGGCAGCTGCATGGGGGCGAGCTAAGCAGCTGAGCTGAGTACAGATTCTGGCCTGCCTGCCAGAAGCCACCCCCGGGGGACACATTTAGGCAGTAAGGGCCCCTCGTGGGGCTACACATGGTCTGTCTGCTGACAGAAGCTCCCGTAAGGCAGGTCTTCTGCACTGGGATCAATGCTTGTCTGTCTTGCTGGCATCTCTGCCCTGGCCTGTAACCCAGTTGCTCTAAGGCGCCCCCTCCCTCAGCTATCTTTAGGACGAGCCTGGACCAAGAGTCTAAGACACTGCTGGCCTTGAGGGTTGTGCTGAAACACTGCTGGACCCGGGGGTTTTGCCTTTGCACACGGGTAGGGCATGTGCGTCAGGGGTACTGCATCCTCATCTACATTCCCTCCTGGTTTCCCCCCCTCAGGCAGGAGGCAGAGCTGACTTTAAAACTCCTTACCAGTGTCTGAAATTCAATCATTTCTACTAGGTCTGGCAGACGGGGATGGCGTGACTCAGCTCACTTTAATCACACAGCAAAGGAAGGGAAAGCCTGGGTCTCCAGTCTGGCAGTCTTTGCACCTCTGTTTACACATAACATCATTCCTTCAGCGAGCGTGGGCCATGGTGAGCCCCCTCAAGCAGGAGAGCCCCGGCCCACCCCCCAGAGAAGGCTGCCTTGCCCGATGGTCTGTGTGTCAGGTGAATGTGGCCAGGGATGTCTAACCCCTCTCACCTCGCTCCTCTGGAAGGACTGGCTCCCATCTTCACATCTCCCCTTCCATCTCCTAACTGCCACTCTATCTGCCACACTGTCTCTGGAGTTTCCCTTTCCTTGTCTGGCTGGGGAGAGCGGACACTGTGCTGTGGACTGGTACCTGCTTCACTGTGGAGCAGCTCTAGGTTCCTCACCTCACTGCTGGAAAGAACGGCCCAGGGCTAGCCTGTGGCCATGAGTCTTCCTGGGTACCCAGGAAACGAACATGGGACCGAAAGAGATTGGGTTGGTCACAAGCAGATAGCAAAGATGCTGGGAGTGTGGAGAAGTCAGGAGGGGCCTGGTGTGAGGCAAGGTGTGCTGGCAGTGCTGAGGGCTAGAATCCATTTCCTGCCCCTGCCCCTTTTACTTTCTTTCCCTCCTCGTATTATCAAGGCAACTTTTCGCCCGGCACCAAGCCTTCCTGTACCAGTCAAGTTTTGCTTTTCTGGAGCCACTGGAGAAAAGCCCAAAAGCTTTCGAGGACTCGTTAGCCTCACCTACTGGTTCTGTCAAGGGCTGAGACACAGGAACAAAGAAGGCCCTTCTGTATGAGCCTGGGAGTGGATCTGTCACTGTCCTCTGAGATGAGCTCAGGAAAGGCTCACTGACCGCAGACCTTGCTCCTCCCTCCAGTCACTCACAGCAGAGGCAGGATCGCTAGAAAGGGGGCGGATCTCAACGAGGCGCCAGTGGAGCCTCCTATTCCTTCTTCCTTCCCGCCCATCTACCAGATTCAGGCAGGTTTTATGTTTTACTTTCCAGTTTTTTAAAGAATTATTTTATTTAACTTTATTTGTTTTAATTTGACTGGGCGGGGGGGGGGGGGGGGGAGAGAAAGTAAGTCAGAAAGCAAGTCACCAGGTCCAGGACTCGAACCATGGTTGGCCACGTGGGAGTCCAGCACCCTTAATTATCACATCACCTGCCGGTCCCTTTACTTCCCAGTTCAATGCTGCTTTGTGTGCACTATGTAGTGTGGGGTAAAGAGGGGGCACTAATGCTCACACATCCCACAGGCAGGCTCAGTCAGAATAGGGTAACTCTGCACTCTACCCTGTGCCCGTGGAATGCACAGAGGCACGTTAATACCCTCCAATCACTCATGTACACTCGCGGTACTGAGGCCATTCCCTGAGCAGGGAAGGCTTGCTGGACATGCGGATGAGTGACAGCTCCAGGGCAGTTGTGTGCCAGGAAGGCGGGCCTAAAACTGCCAGAGAGGGGCCTTATGTCAGGCCCTGGACAGGTCAGGGAAAGAGGCTTCAGTTACATGAGCTGGCTGAGATTTGAGCATGGGTCCCCTCTGGGGTAGGTTACATGAGAACTTCTGCAGTTTGAAAAGGTTCTTGCTTACCAGTGTATTCTGCACAGGTAAACATTTTCTAATATATATATATATATATATATTTATTTTTGGCCAGAGGGTACATGTGCTCACCAGTGAGACACAGGGAGACAGAGAGGGAAACAGCAATCCTCCTACAATAAGGCATGGTCTTTGCACAATCCCATCTCCATTTCTCCATCCTGTCTGGATTTGGGGCATGCAAACACACAGCTTTTCAAGCTGCCTGGGCAGGGATTCGAACTGCTTGTTCAGCCACGTGGGATCCAGCTCTCTCAACCACTGGGCCATGGGACCAGCCCTGAGTAAATATTTTAACAAACCCTGAAGTCTCCTATGCTATGTGCAATTAAAGAATGTTTTCTCACTTATAGGTAAAACCCATAAGAGCTTAAATCTTTTTTTTCCTTTTTCTTTTTTGTGGTTTATGTAGTGTAGTAGGCTTTTTAGGCAGGTCTTGCTTTGTCATGATCTTCCTCCTTCATTCTCCCAAATAGCTGGTACTATAGATGCTTGGCATCTGTACTGAGATGCTTGGCATTTGTTTTTGATGATGAGAAAAACTCTCAAAAAACAATTTTCCAATCATTTGAATCAAAGGCTCACTAACTACAGTTCTCTCAATGATCTGTTTTCTGCTCTTAAAACTGTGCTCAAAGCTATGTAATGAGAGGAGGAAGGGTTTTAGTAAGTTCCACACCCCCAGCCTTTCCAGTGCAAAAGTCACACGCAGAGTAGGTGGGCAGAGAACCCCTCGAGGAGCTCTCGCAGAGATGGGAGCAGGGTGGTCTAAGTACCCACGGGAGCCTGAGCCAGTGCTGACACCACCTCCAGCCCCACAGAAGTGAGTGTGAAGGGAAACAGCCACAGGGTAAGAGCAGCCTGGGCTGTGCTGTGGGGCAGGGAACCAAGACAGGCGCGTCATCAAGAGCAGCACAGGGCTCCTCTGGCTACGGCTAAAATCCATTCGTTTCTACTGTTCACGTTTTCCATGGCAGCAGTTTAAAAAATGACATCAATTCTTTCCATCTAGTAAACACAAACGAGGTTCCAGAAGCCCCTGCTGTAGACGCGTTAGCACAAAGCTGGTGTGTGGGGCTGCCTCTTACGTCTCTGATGTGGAATCGGCCTCCCAGCCCCAGAGAGAATCCTGCTGCCTCCAAACCCACGACGTATACGGCGACCCGTCCGCTCAGCACCCTCTACAGCGGCTGCCAACCCCACAGCGGCGAGGCCACACGGCACGGCAGAAGCTGCGGGCTGAAAGGCCTGCTGGAACACCCACCTTGCCTTTGCTGAAGTAGTGGATGATCTTCCGGCACAACCCCTCTTTCCGCTGCCACTCTGTCTGGGACGGGTAGTGGAGGAATTCCCGCAGTGGCCGGTCCTCCCACTGCAGCAGTTCACAGTACAGGAGCAGGGTGAACGCAGCCTCTGTGGGGATACGCAGCGTGGGAGTCCAGGGCTGCCCCTGGGGGGCCCAGGACAGCCGGGTGCCAGCAAACTGAGCCAGCACAGTGCCAGAGCAAGGCATTTGTAGCCCAGGTCAGAGACACTGGCCACCAGAGTGGAGCTGCCCAGTGAGTCAGCAACCCTTGTCCCTGCATTAAGAGGTCACAGATCCTAGCTGACGCCTTTCTCCCACAGCCTGGTCACCTATTCTGGGCTCCAGATAAAGAATAAAAGATGGGGACCAGCAGATGGCGTAATGGTTACGTCGCCGGACTTCCACGTAGTAGACCACAGTTTGAGTCCCGGATCTGATGGCTTAAAACTCATGCCAGGCCCATGTGTGTGCCCAAGATCCTGAGAGGAGAATGGAGGAGATGGGATTGTGGAGTGGCCATCCCCCCTGGGGGGAGATTTTCCCACTTTGTCTCTTTGTCTCTCTCTCCGGTGAGGGAACGTGCCCTAAAGCAAGCAACATTTCTCTGGAAAAGAAAAAAAGAACAAAGGATGGCTCAGCTCCTGAGTCTGCACGCAGTGGCCTCACTTTGGGAGGCACTGGGGGCGCAACTGACTACAGCGGCCATCCCACCTTCCTAAGAACTGGCCCTTCGAGATGAGCAGCCAAGCCTTCCTTCAGCCCTCCGTGAGCCAGCCTCAATGCCTCCAGCTCTGTTTGCTCCTCTCGGCATGGGCCTGGGAATGGCCCTTTCCCCCTCATCCCCACCATTTCTCAAAGGGCAAGACAAGAAGTGTGAACGGCAGTGATTGTGTGATGGGCCTAGGGCCGAGGCTCCATTCCTGGGAGCCTAGATTGATGTTGGACCCAGAGCGGAAGTCTGCCAGCACCTTCCTCTGTGTGGGAACATTAGAGTTATATAAAGCAGCACACACAAACACTGTGGCTCCCCAAATTCCAAGGGATGAGTCACACTGAACTGCAGCTGCTGCTCAGGGCCCTCATTACCCAGTCTTCTCCCTCCTGCTCTATTTGCTATGTTTAGTGGGCATCTCCTACTGGCAAGTTAATTAGTTCTAGCTTCTGCCTGGCTTCCAAGGCCCTGCTCAAATCTCCTTGTGACTAGGAAGAACCTCGTTTCTAATCACTTTGTGACCCACTTCCAGTTTCAGCCAGGCCCATTCGCCTGTGGCCACTCCAGACTCTTCCTCTTCCTTCTCTCTGCTTCAGTCCTGGCTGCTGAGATCCTGGCTGCTGAGGGTGCACATGCCTCCTCACTGGATATGGGGGGCCACTTCTCTCCGGGGCCAGCCCTGTGACTTTCAAGACCTCCCTCTGGAGCTTGTGAAATCTTTCTCTTCCCTGCCTATATTCTTTCTGGATGTTCCTGGAGCCACTGGAGACAAGGCTCAGCACCCTCTGATAAAATCACTGGCTCGGCCTCTCCATCATGGCCCAGTCCTCCGGGAGTTAGCAAATACCTCTCCTGATACGTGGAGCTCATGTCTGTCTCTTCACCGCCTTCTCAGAGGGCTGCGACCATGGGTGGAAGTGGATGCAGAGAACAGCAGATTCAGCCCAGATTTTAGATTTAATTCTTGCCAAGCTGTGCTATCAGAAAAGGTGGCATCTATGCCAAACACTTTCTAAGATCCAGAGATAAGGAAGTAGGATTCTGTTTCTAAAACCCATCTAATTCTAATTCTGTTTATAGATAAGATTAAATTCAAGGCCTGAGGGCTAAGGGTTACAACACAGTTACCCTCACAATACCGTGTCTGGTCACCACAGGAAACTCTGGCACAAGACAAGCAGACAGCACACGTGCGTGAACACACCCTCCCGACTCAGGCCGTGCACAGTGAAGAGGGGGACAAGTACTTCGAGATGCTTTAATGCTTGTTCTAGTGAGCACAGTTCTTGGTAATGATGGAACTGTGGACAGAATGAAAGGGCCCCACTGGCCTGTCAAGAAGTCAGATGAAGTCCCTGCTCCCTCCACTGTGGGCTCAATGTGGGGCTCTGTGAGGATGCAGGGATAAGCTTGACCTGCAGGGCCAGTCTGCCAGGGTTTGCTGGAAGTCCCGGGGGGTAGGGAGAGCCCTCTTTACTAGGGCCCCTCTTAGGTCAGCTCTGAAGGCCCTGTGCATGAGGAGTAGTGGTGAACGCAGGATGCGCTGAACCTGGGGCACCAGGATGTGGAGGTACCGTGAGGCCTTGGAGGGGTGGAAAGCAAGGAGAGAATGCAGCAGACTCGGGCAGCAGAGGGAAGGGCACAATGGGAGTTCCATCTTCTTCCCTTCCACCATGTGCCACAGAGGAGTTGAAGGAGAGGAGAAGGTGAAGGGACAACAGTGCGGCTCCAGTACCCCGCTGAGATCTGGCAGGAACCAGCCCAGGGCCTTCCTCTGCCAGCTCTGCATATCCCTCCAGTGTGTCTTCACAGGCAGGTACGGCTCTCCCCTCTCCCCACTCACCTGTGTAGTTTTCGGCCTGCAAGTGCATATCGCAAAGCTTATGGATGTAGCGGATATACATCTCTTCTTTGTTAATCTCAGATTTGTAAAAATTCTAGAGAGAAGGAAACACACATAAAGTTAAGGAAGTCTGCACCTGTGGAGGCTGTGCCTGAGTCCCGGCAGTTGGCCAAAGCCCTGGGTCCACTGGGCAGGAGGGGGAGGGCAGGCCCTGGAGGCAGACACCACCAGTGTTTGAGAAAGCACTAGTCAGAAGGAACACCTGCTGGGATGGAACCACTGGTAGGCCCGTGGGAGCCCTGAGCAGCACGAGGAGGAAGACTGCCGGGGTAGATGTATCAGGGTACTCCCGGCCTGGTGGGGCGCTGCCGAGAGGCCGGCTAGAGCTCCGCCCTGCGAGGAGCACATGACCCCTTTCCCGAGTAGGAGTGCCTGGTGTCCGGTGAGGTGCAAGGTACAGTGATGGAGCTGAGGGCCTGACTCAAACCCTAAGGACTTCTTGTGCAGTCCTGTGTGTGTACAAAGATCAACTCAATCACAGTGCAGGACAGAACCACCTCCGAGACAGACAGGAGGACGAGCCCGTGTCTTCTCACCATCAGGTTAACGGTGCAGCCGATCTTCTTATTCTCGGTTTCCTCTCCTTTCATGCAGTCCCTGGAAGAGAGAGCACGTGTGAGTGCCTCTGGGCCAAAGTGGTGCCCCTGGTCTGCAGTCCCCCGGGGCACATTGGGGTTTCTTTCAGTGGCACTGCTTCCACAGATGATGGCTGTGCTCTGAGCACCCTCTGAGCTTCGGACCCACTCCTAGGCTCAATGATATCTGTTCAACTGAGCCCCTTATTTGGGTGACAGAGTGCAGAGTCCAGATGCTGCCTTCAGGCACTAAGTGACACCTACCAATGTCCTTGGCACAGAAGCCTGTCAGTAAGGTAGAAGGTCAAATCCGTAAGTTCCCTGGGGCCAGCAGTTAGTGTAATGGCTATGTCGCTGGACTCCCACGTAGTCCACTGCGGTTCGCGTCCCAAACCCGGTGGCTTGAAACTCACGCTGGGCGCGTGTGCGTGCGTGCCCAAGATCCCGAGAGGAGAACGGAGGAGAAGGGATTGCGGCATGGCCATCCCCCCTGGGGGGTGATTTCTCGCTTTCTGTCTCTCTGTCTCTGTCTGTCTGGCGAGCGCACGCGCCCTATAGCAAAAACAAAAAAACCTCTCCAAAAAATCCCCAAACAAACAGAAAAAACAAATCCGTAAGTTCCCAAAAAGGGAGACACAGAGTTCTCCTTAAAGGGCCAGTTTCATTTTGTGGAATGGTACTGGGCAGAAACCAAGACCCTCCACGCCATGTCCCTAGCTTCAAGACCCTGTGGTCATAGCAACCATGGCATGGCTGACATGGTCACCACCCACTTGGCTTTTCTCCCTGTGGTCTCCCCTTCCTGCAGACTAGTCTTTGGAATCCTCTCTCATCAGAAACAGCCTGTCTGGTGCTGCTTCCTGGTGATTGAGAGGCAGCTTCTGCCAGGGCTGAGCTGCATGAGTACCTAGGGTGTGAGCACAGGGAAGGTCCGGGCTGGCCTGAGAGAGCCAGGGCAGCAGGAACACTGAGAATGGGTCCTTCTCAAGGACAGAGGGGCTGGCCAAGGTCACGCTCCTCTGGGAAGGAGCAGAGGCCTGCACAAGGAGATGAAGGAGAACGAGACCCAGACTGGCAAATGCAGAGGCCGCCTCCTGCACAGTCCAGTCCGCCCGCACTGCTTCCTCCTCTGGCACCCACACTGCCCTGGAGAAGATCGAGCAACTTGTGCAGCTGTGTGTTAGCAAGAAAGATCAACCTCTGGTAGCTAGTGTCACTGGCACTTCTGGACTAATTCAAAAGCCACAATGTGATTGGAAAAGAAGGACTTCATGGGAAAAAGGAACAAAACACCTCTCACTCCACATGAACTCTCAGACTAAACATAACATAGAGATCTCCGCACTCTCAGGCTGTTTGCTCTGACCTGCCAGTTGCTAGGGCCAGGGAACAGACTTTAGGCAAACAATGTAGGCCTGGAAAGTCTGGCTCCCTGTCTGTGGGAAGGTCAGTTCAAAGTCCTCCTGGGTCACACTCAGTACAAGGTGACAGTCCCTGCTCCTCTGCCGAATGGCTCTGAGGAAAGCCGACACGAAGGACCTACAGCTGTTCCCCTCTTTGCTCTGGTCCCAGCTTTTCTCCTTCCCTTGCTGTCCCCACCCTCAGCACCGTGACCTCTCTGGATGAAAGGTCAGATGGCTGCATGTCCCTGGGCCGCCTCCTGGGTGCGTGTACCACATCCTAGGGGGGAAAAGCCAGGAAGCCCTTGCTGCCTGGCCCTCGGAAAAGGTTCTCTCAGTCTCTCGTTGGTTACGTTGATTCCTAACGCCTGTAATGGCACCCAACGCCAGGAGCGTCCTCCCCATGAGGGCCTGGGAGCACCCTAGAGAGGGTATACTGATCAGAGCAGAGGCTGGGTGGGTGCCTGAGGAGATACCTGTAGTCAAGAAGGCGTTCCATGAGCCGGGTGACTGAGGTCACAAAGGAAATGCCGGTCTCGCGCCATGTTTCCTGTTCGACCTTCTCCAGCAGGCTGTTGGCGGAGGGGGAGGGAAACAAACACAATTCATGAGCCTTCCCTGGGCACGAGGGTGAGGTCCGAGTGCCCACGGGGGCTGTGACAGGTCTGGAGACAGCAGACTCACCACACTGTGGCCTTACCTGGGGTAGGGCCCAAACAGCTGGGTTCTACTCCACGCAGCACAAAGCAAAGACAAGGAGATTACCAAACTGACAGCAGCACACAGACACATTCCCCTTCCCCGTGGAAGATTCTAAGGAAGCCACTGAGGCAGAGGTGAGGGGGGGACTCAAACCCCCAGCCCTCTTAGCGTCTGCTGTGAGGTCTGTTCTGAGGGAGCAGCTGGGGAAGAGTCCACTGAGGGACACAGCAGTCTTTACCAGACTGATAGCTCTATCACCACCCAGAGCTGTCCTCAGCGAATCAACCACCTCTTCATGGAAACCCAGGGGAGGATTCCCATCAGCTTCCCAGGCCCAGTGTGAAGGACAGGGAGCGAGTCTAGCAGCTCCTTGTGGCCATCCCCACTGCCGGGGAATGCTCCCAAGCAAAACGTGTCAGTCAAGAACTAAATGCCCAAGTCCTTTTCTTAGGTGACAGCCCCATGCTCCTGTACCACAGGGCAGACTCTGGCTTCCCCAGAAAGCCTAGCTGGCCCTCTGCTGTCCCACAGGTCTCTTTTAGGGGACAGTGACTTGAAGTCTCTCTGTTGTTCCAGTGATGGGCCCACAGCCAGGTCTCACGCCACACAACTTTAGTGCTGATTTCTTTCCACACAGTCCCTTGCTCTCTAAGGTTATGAGAGTCACCTGCGTGGGGGCCCAGCACTGGGGACCCAAACCCACAGCCTGGCTACTGCCACTGCTACTGCTCTGATGCCCCTCTCTCTGCACGGCACCCTGCCTGGGCCATGGCTCCTGGGAAAGTGAGGGATTCCTGTGCTCATGCTGTCAGGGAAACAACGCAAGACCACAGACTGGCTGCTGAGCCATGCGCACACCTGGGGCTCCTCTATGGAGCTGAGACGTGCGCACACCTGGGGCTCCTCTACGGAACTGAGCCGTGTGCACACACTGTGCAGAAGCACCCTGCTCCTCTACGGAGCTGAGCTGTCCTGGAGGACCGGCAGAGGGGTGCAGTCTGCACACAAGCATGAGAAATGCTGGTCACTACACCCTCCTTCCAGAGATTATTCATACCATTTGCACATTAAAGACTTTGAGAAGTCCCACAGTAAGGAAGCTGGGTCAATCCTGTTTAAGTGAATCTTTTCTAAACTAACTAGTCCATGACTCTTCTTTTCACTACAAACATCTTCCTAAACACAAACTAGAAATTGCTGCTCCATGTTATCAGTGGCTCTCAGTTCTCAGACTAATTTTGAAAGAGTTTATGAACACTATTTGGTCAGGTAATTAGTAATTGTGGATTATTCTTATACTTTTTCCTTTGTAGTAATTTGTTAGTGGCCAAGGAAGAGGTTTTTCTGCCTGTTTCTACGATTAGAAATATCTTCAGCTAAAAAAGAAATACTAAAGGATAAATTCACTTTAAAAAGTTATAATTATTTAGATTTCAAACAAATTCACATTTTATCTCTTGACTCAGCACAGAAAACAGGCGTGGTATCACAGAAAGACTCCCCCATCTTGAAACTGGGAGATCTGGTCCTCCTTCCAGAGCTGCCTCTCACTGGCCATGGCACTGAGGGCTTGCTACACCTCCCCGAGCCCAGTTCCATCGCCTCTAAAATTGGAAGGAAAATCATTGGCCCATATTGCAGGTGTGTTGCAAGGATCAAATGAGACAAGAAATGTCAATATACATAGCACACTGTAAAGTTTTAAGTAAATGTACAATATTAACAGTGGAGAAAAACATTAGAGGCTGGTCTTCAAAACAGTACTAAAAAATCAGCAAAAACAAAACCTCAAAGTGAGAAATGAAGGGTAAGATGGAAGGGCCCTCTAGAGCTGTAAACATCTTCGGCTTTCCCCTTTTGTGCTAGATAAAATAGCGACATCACTATCTAACCGGGAGGGCCTTGGTCCTGAGTCCCTCAGCCCCCTGCCAAGTCCTGCTATCTGCTCTTTTGGCCTCCACCAACTCGAGACTGAAGTCACGGAGAGCGGACCTGCAAAGACCTCGACGGCTTTCAGGACAACCACCTCGTTTCACAAACAGGGAAACTGGCCAGGGGAGGCAGTGACTCATTCAAGAGTCCACTGCAGCATTTTCCCAGCTGACTATATTGACTTAGAAGACAAATAGGAGCCCCTCTTTTGGAAGAGGATTTACTTTCCTCCCTCTGCCAGAAATGCTAGCATCACACCCTCCGCTGACTCAGTCCCCATGTGATTTGGCTAGCTGGAGACAGTGCATGCTGTCACATCACCAGCCTTTTCCTGTTGGCACCTCTAGGACTCAGGGTCACGGCCGGTCTTGACCTCTTCAGGCAGCAATGGTGACCCCTACAGAGCTCGCTCTCCTGTTGACAGAAGCTGAGCACTGCCACCATCAGGAACACCTCATCTGAAGTCTGCCCAGCGTGGGTTTCACCTCTACCCTTCATTGGCTTGATTCAGCCTCTCCCCCAACGTGGGGTGCCTGGGGCTGGAGAAGCTTACAGCAGGCTGAAGAGCTCCCGGTAGCTCTCATCGCCTTTTCCTTCTGACACCATGCTGTCCAGCTTGTCAATCAGCTCGGCCTCCACCTAGAAGGAAGCAGAGACTTCATAAACCTGAGCTGACCTCAGAGGAAGAACGGGACATCCAGTCCCTGTGATGGGTGAGGACGGCAGGAAACTTCTGAGTTTGTCCTTGCTCCAAATAGATGCCAGGGAAGATGGGACCTCATCTACGGCACCAAGAAACCATCTCGCCTCCCCCGTCAGGAAGATCTCTCGCTGCAGTAGTTTAAGAAGTGCAACTTCAGGGTCTCAGACACCCTTCTCTCAATCCAAGGGCAAAATGCCAGGATTTCCTGGAGAGAAAAGTATTTTGACCTAAAAAGTCCTATGTCAAGTGTTTTTCTTAAAAAAAGTTCATTCAAAAGATTTTCCCTCTGGTTATCCGGTCAAAAAGGAAGCTTGCTGGGACTGGGCCTCCTCGCTCATGGCTGGCAGGTCGCAGTGGCTATCTCATGGGAGTGCTTCCACCAGAGATTTTCCTTCAGAATGTCAGTGTCCACAGGACCTACATCCCTTAGAGAAGCTGTCCCTGTCACTACCCTGTCACCGGATCCCTCAATTAGTTTTAACTAAAAAATGCTTTTTATGACAATAAAACTAATGTGAGGGCCCGCTCTTCCTGGTGGATGGATCCCTAAACCATGAGGAGCAGCTCTGTGCTGCTCCTGCCCCATGACCTGCCAAGGCAGTGGGCAGGGGTCAGCCGTTTCTCTACTAGGCCTCCCTGAACAAGCCTGGGGAGAATGTCGCTGCCTGTGATGTGAGATCAACTCTGTCTCACCCTTCATTAGCCGTTGAAATGTGAGACTGTGGAATTATTTAAATACATATTTCAAGTGAACAAACAAATAAGGGAAGTGCCACGGCTGTATTTGTGTTGTAACAAGCATGTCTCACCACAGAGGGCCAAAGAATCCTAAGGTGAAGAAGTAATAAAAGATGGGCCAGCAGATGGCGTAATGATTACGTCACTGACTCCCACGTGGTCAACCATGGTTCGAGTTCGGATTTGGTGGTTTAAAAACTCATGCCCAGTGCATGTGTGCGTGCATGCCCAAGAAGAGAATGAAGGAGAAGGAACTGCAGCATGGCGACTCCCCCCCGGGGGGGGGGGGGATCTTTCTTGCGTTCTGTCTCTGTCCTCTGTCTTTCTTTGTCTCTGGCAAGTGCATACACCCTACATCATAAATGCAGTCTTTTTTTGAGAGGTTTTTGCTATAGGATGCTTGTGTTCGCCAGAAAGACAGAGACAGACAGAGAGACAGAAAGTGAGAAATCACCCCCCGGGGGGATGGCCACACCACAATCCCTTCTCCATTCTCCTCTTGGGATCTTGGGCATGCATGCACATGCACCTGGCACAGGTTCAAGTCACCGGGTCCAGGACTTGAACTGTGGTCGACTACATGGGAGTCCAACGACATAGCCATTACTCCAACTGCTGGTCCCAATGCAGTCTTTTTAATAGTGGCCTCTATATGGCCAGGCAGGTCTTGTACACTTATCATCTGGCCTAATGATTCAGTTGCTTAAATATACATGTCAGAAGAAATAGACTAAGATGTGGAGTCATTAGAGATTACTGCCATCCTGTTCTCTCTATGGAAAGAAGAGACATCAGCGAGGACTTGAATGGGGCCATGTAAAATGAAGAGAAACTGGGTCTAGAAGTCAAGATGCCTCACTCCCAGTTCAGAACTTGTCTTGACTCACTGGGTTGACCAGCTGCCCACAAGCCTTGCACAAGAAGGGCCTGATTATAAAAAGGACCCCTCCAAATGGAAGGGCAAGTAGACCTTGACTCCTAGAACTGAGCGAAGGTGGGAAAGGGGCTTGGAGCAGCACAGAGTACAACCATGCAAATGGGTATAGTGATCAACTGGAGTCTAACAGATTCTCAAAACGAGTCCCTGAGCCAGCAGCATCTTGGAATAAATCTGAATTCTCAGGCCTCCCCAGCCTATTGTATCAGAAACGTGGGAGTAGGAAACCTACATTTTTCCCCCCTAAAGAATTATTTTATTTAACTCTTATTTATTTATTTATATTTTAATTTGAGAGAGAGAGAGAGAGAGAGAGAGAGAGAGAAAGGTGCCAGGCCCAGGACTCAAACTGCAGTTGGCCACATGGGCATCCAGCACCCTTAACCACCATGCTACCTGCTGGCCCCAGGGGTCTACAGTTTTAACAAGCCCTCCAGGTGGTTCTGATGTCTATTTAAGTGTTAGAACTTTTGCATAGGCAAAAGAGCTGGTGATAGAATAATTGGGGGAAAATTATTTATCACCCCTGTAGAGAGAATGAAAAAGAAGTTATTAAGAGAAACTTAGAAATCAAAAATATGGGGCACTGAAGATCAGTATGTGCAAAATCTATATTTCCATGGCTCACGGATTCATTTTGAGAATCTGTTAGACTCCAGTGGATTGCTATATCCCTGTTTGCACAGTTGTACTCTGTGCTGCTCCAAGCCCCTTTCCTACCTTTGCTCAGTTCTGGGAGTCAAGGTCAACTTGCGCCTCCATTGTGAAGAAGTCCTTATTACAGTCAGGCTCTTCTTCTGGACAAATGGACAAGTCCTTCAGATATATCAAGTCAAATTAATTAGTAATACTGACCATGAAGCTTTCAGAGTTTCTTCTTCTTCTTTTTTTTTTTTTTTTTTTTAAGAATTATTTATCTTTATTTAAGAATTATTTATCTTTATTTATCTTTATTTTTAATTTAACCAGAGAGGGACAGAGAGAGAGAGAGAGAAAGCCAGCCACTAAGTCTGGGACCTGAACTGCGGTAGGCCATGTGGGAGTCCAGCGCTCTTAACCACCACACCATCTGCTGGCCCCATGGAATTTATTCTTAAAAAACAATATTCTTGGGCCTCCTTTGGACCCAAGTGGGCACCAGATCTTACATGGCCAACCATAGTTCAAACCCTCGCCCTGGTAGGTTGAGAAACACAACAGGTATGTGTGCATGCGTGCCCCAAATCAGGACAAGATGGGAGCAATGGAGAAGGGGTTGTGGCATGATCACGCCCCCACAAGGGAGTGCTTTCTCCTTCTCTAGCAAGTGCATGTGACCTTGGCAATTAAAAAAAAGCCAAGTTCCAGCTCACAGCCTGGTGGTTGGGGCAGCTGATCTCATATGGCCAACCACACAGACCTGGCAGCTTGAGAAACACAGAATGTGCATGTGCCAGTGTGTCCAAAATCCTGAAAAGAGGGAGAAATAGAGGAGAAGGGACTGTAGTGTGACCATTCCCTACAGAGGTGTTTTCTTGCTTTTTCCCTTCTCTTTCCCTGTCTTAATCTCTCTCTCTCTCTGGCCAGCTCTTTTTTCCCACCAGCTCTTTTTTCCCCACTTGCAAAAATGAAAAAGAAAAAAAGACAGACAAAAAGACAAAAAGAAAGAGAGAAAAAGATACAATAAGACAGATAGACAGAAAGATAGAAAGAAAAACACAAACACACCAAAAAGAAAGTCTGAAAGACAGAAAGATAGGAAGAAAGAGAGAGAGAGAAAGGAGAAAGAAAGAAGGAAAGAATGAACCAACCAACATTCTTGAATGTGATACCTTGTTATTCACGCCACAAACATCTGTGCTGTGACCTAAGCAGCTCCCTAGTTTTTTACAGATATTTACAGTTCTTTACAGATAAATATCTGTAAAGCTATCAAATGTTTTTAATAGCTTTACTCTGAGCCCAAGTTTCCTCATTTGTAAATGGAATGGAGGTGGAATTCCTTCTTGGTGTCACTGTGCCCCAGCTCCTGGGATGTGCTCAAGGACTGTTACTTTTGATCTTCACCTCCCTGAGCCCACGATGTCCTAGGCACCACGTTGGGCTCTGAGAAATGTAACACACAAGAACCAGTCTTGGTCCCCGAGAGCTCATTATCTGGCAGAGGAAGCGGGCACAAGAGCCAACCCAACTACATGTGGTTAGGGTTTAGGTGGAGCACACACACAGAAAGGGGATCTTAAAAGTCAACAGACAATAGAATTTCAAAAAACAGTGCTATAAAACCTTAAGATATATTTCTGTTCCATCACCCAGTAATTGCACATTGAAGAATTTACCTAAGAAAATAGAAACTGATTTTTTTTTTTTTTCAATATCAACAACAAAAATTTGGAATGAACCTGTTTCTGAAACCAGGAGCCCAATTAAATACACTGTATGGTCTAGCCATACCATGAAATACTATGTAACCTCTAAGCCAACAGTGCATTATAGAGACACTAAAGCTAATACAGATAGTCATGAGTTCCTACCAAAAAGTGGTATTACACAATGATTCTATTTTTAATATTTAAAGTCTATGTAGAGAAAAAATTTTTTTTTTTTTTAAAAAAGACACAAACTGCCTCTCCACAAGTTACTAACAATGGTAGGATTATGGGGTAAAACTTTTCATTACTGCTTATTTGCATCTTTAATATTTCCACATTAAATAAGGATTTTTGAGAGGTTTTTGCTGTAGGGTGTGTGCGCTCGCCAGAAAGACAGAGAGAGACAGAGAGACAGAAAGTGAGAAATCACCCCCAAGGAGGGATGGCCACACTGCAATCCCTTCTCCTCTACTCTCCCCTCGGGATCTTAGGCACTCACACACATGTGCCCGACATGAGTTTAAGACACTGGGTCCAGGACTCGAACCATGGTTGACTACATGGGAGTCCAGCAACATAGCCATTACGCCATCTGCTGGTCCCCACAAACTACTAGTTTAAGTATGTCTCCCTAAATTTATGTGCTGAGTCACTGTAATAGGATTAAAAGGATGCAAGCTGATCTAATTATGGTATCAAAAGAATGGCCTTTGAGAGTAATTAAGTGATGAGGGTGGAGCCCCTGTGATTGAGTTCTGGTGGGTTTATAAAGAGAAGGTAGGAGATTGAAACAGAAGACTCCGATGGACACAGCTATCTGCTCTGCGTCTGTCCAGGTGCTGTGACTAGGACCCTACAAACAGGAAAACTCAGCAGATGTGGCCTGCACCTTGGACTTTTAAGCCATGAACTAAATAAGCCTCTATTTTTGTAAATCACCCAGTCTCAGGTATTTCTGTTAGCAACACAACAGCAGACTAAGAGGCAAACAAATAACACTGAGCCTTGGCTCGTGGGTGGAGCACCTAGAATTCTCGTACACTGCTGAGACTTCAAAATGGCACAGTTGTTTTGGAAAGCAGTTTGACAGCTAAATAGTTTGTGAGGCTAAATATGCACTTAACACAAAATGCAACAATCGTATTCCTAGGTATTTAGCCAAGAGAAACGACTGTTTACAGTCACACATAAACCTGTAAAGAAATGTTTTTAATAGCTTTACTCATAATCAGAAAAAAATGGTAACGGAGGCTTTCAAAGATAATAAATAAACTAAATACTATTCAGCAGTAGAAAACTACTGATACAAGCAATAATATGAATGAATCTCTCAAAGCATTATGCTAACTGAAAGAAGTCAATCTCAAAAGACCACATTCTGCTTGATTCTATCTGTGACATTCTGGAAAATAGGACTATAGTGGTAAGAATGTATTAGTGGTTGCATTAAGGTAGGGGATGGGTTTGACAACAAAGGCAGAATTTTTAGGAATTAAAAGCAACCCTGAGGGACCAGTAGTTAGCGTAATGGCTATGTAGCGGGACTCCCATGTGGTCGACCACAGTTCGAGTCCCAGACCCAGTGGCTTAAACTCACGCCAGGCATGTGTGCATGCGTGCCCCAGATCCCGAGAGGAGAATGGAGGAGGAGAGATTGTGGCATGGCCATCCCCCCTGGGGGTGATTTCTCACTTCCTGTCTCTCTCTCTCTGTCTTCCTGGCAAGCGCATGCGCCCTATAGCAAAAACCTCTCCCCTCAAAAAACAAAAACAAAAACAACAACCCTGAGGGGCCAACAGGTGGTGTAGTTATGGTGCCAGACTCCCACATAAATGACCAGTTTGAGTCCTAGATCTGGAGCTTAAAAAAAAAATCACGGTGGTCACATGTGCGTGAGGGCCCAGAATCCCAGGAGGAGAAGCTATTGTGACGTGCTCATCCCTCCTGGGCATAATGTCTCACTTTCCCTCTCTCTGTCTTTCTCTGTTGAGCACACACACCCTATAGCACAAACAAACAAACAAACAAACAAACAAAAAACATCTTAAAAAAACAAAAACAAAGAACAAATCTTGAGGGACCAGCAGATGGCATAATGATTACGCTGCTGGATTCTCACATAGTCAACCACCGTTCGAGTCCTGGACCCAGTGGCTTGAAACTCATGCTGGGCGTGTGTATGTGAGTGCCCAAGATCCTGAGAGGAGAACGGAAGAGAAGGGATGGAGGAGAAGAGACTGTGGGGTAGCCATCCCCCCTGAGGGGTGACTTCTCTGTCCTTCTGTCTGTCTCTCCAGCAAGCACACATGCCCTATGGCAAAAAAAAACCTCTCTTATTTAAAAATAAATAAATAAAACAAAAAAATCTTGATTGTGGTGATGGTTACACGATGCTATCTGTTTGGAAAACTCATAGACTCTCAAATCAAAAACAGTGATTTTTACTCTATATAAATTTTTAAATAAATTAGTAATTACCGGTTACTGGTCTCCTCAGTGTTACAGTCACCCACTGGTTCATCTCAGAATCAGAGGACCAGGAGAGAGCGTAGCAGTACAATCCCCAAGCCAGTACAGAAATTTCCCCTAGGGGCCTCGTGGTCCTTCTGCTCGAGGACCACCAGCAATGAGGAACTTCTCATCTCTCGAAGCAGGTCAGCTCACAGTGAATGGGTTTTGTTACTTCTTTTATCATCTAAAACTGGCCCCTGCTGGTCCCAGTCCTAGTTCCTGAAGCTACAGAAATAAAGGCAAGGGCTACCTTCTCCACCTGAGTGGTGGCAGAACTGCAGCAGGACAGCCTGAAGCCACTCTCCAGAAGCCGATGGACCTCCATCTCCTGAATCCACCCCCCCCCCCCCCCCCCCCGGCAGCAGTCTGTGAAATCACAGGCTGCCATGAGAAGGCATCTGTTTGGGTTCCAGCCCTAGAAATGCCTGGACCATAGAGTGGGGAACCTCCACTCTAGACAGGGAAGTCACTGTGCTCCCAGGGCACTCTCCTGAATAAACTCCTTGATTAGGACATTCCTTTTACATGATGCTCATCCCCTTCTTGCAGGGACCTGCCAGCTGCACACATTTTTCTGAGTGGGGAAGGCTGTGGATTAGAAATAAACACAATAACAAACACAAAGTATAGAAAAACAAGGATAGGGTGGGCCCAGCTTCCTCTGATGGAGAATTTGTGACCCGGAACTGGCCTCAGGTTTATTCTTTTAAAGGGCAGGAAATGGGGTAAGAGGAAATGAAATGCAAAGAGAATGGGGGAAAAGGAAATGGAATGCAAAGCCAGTTGGTTTTGGATGTAAATTGTCTGAAGATGTGAAAAGGATTGGCACCATGTAATTCCTCTGATCTTTTTGGGGCAAAATCTGATAAACATACGCGCCTTCCTTTAGCCTGATAACGCCCTGCAGTATCGGGTGTCGACAACAGGAAGACAACCGGTAACAGGCAGATAGCATTTCATATGAAGGGAAATGCTCTCTCAGCCATTGCATGAAGCTCACAGAAGCACATCTCTGCACATCTCTATAGGTCACACCATATTTTCTCAGACTGGTTGCTCTCCACACCTTTGGATTCTTCTCTGACATCTAACTTCATAAAGAAAACCCACACATCACTTTTTGCCAGCAGACAGAAGAAAACCCTTGAACAGGATTTAAGAAGGTCAAGCTCCAGCCCATCCCCACTGGCACCAAGGTCTGGCCACCTGGGCTACCTGCCTGAGAAGGGGTCCATCCCAGGAACAGCACCCTGAACACTGCCAAGCAGCGTCTTACCTGTTTGAAGTTGCCATTCTTCCTCTGCTCCCAGTCCATCATGTCGTGAAAGATGGGAATCATGATATTCCGCACTTCGGGCTGTGGGACCAGTGTCACACCCAGAAAAGGACCGATCATTCCCGGGATAAAGTGGATCTTATGTTCACCTGAATAACAAAACATGAGTTCATGCCTGCTTTGCTCTTCCGTGGAAATTTCCCAAGTGGGGCCATGGCACAGGCTGAGGTCTGTACTGAAAGCTTCTGTGGGCAAAGGGGGCTCAGTATTCTGAGATACTCCTCAGTTTTTTAAAGACTTCAGGGACAGAACTGGGCCCACTCGGTTAAAGCAAATGTTCAAAAAGACACAAAACTGCTTTTCCAAAGAACTTCCTGGAAGGTGCCACAAACTACCCCCACATCTCTCTGTAGTCAGGGAACAGAATTTGCTACGCTAGACAGAGTGAGATTTCTGAGTGATCTGTGATAGTTTCAAATGGACTACTCACAGCAGCTAGCAGGAGAATCCATATACATTTCTCTTAAACACAACGTATTTTACCTCGAGTTTCTACCTCTAGCCCAGATTCATTTAAGGGGTGAGGATATCTAGCCCACCAGCCTCTTTACTACTGTGCTCACTTATACCAAGGAGGACGCCTCCCGAGCCTTCTGCACAAGCCTACCCTGCTGCGTTAGATTAGAAATTCTCTTTGCCCACCCTCAACCCCCTTGCCTGCGCATCACACTTCTAATGGTAGCACTACGCCTACTCAGATCAGCTCAACTCATCCCTCCACCTCCTTTGTGAGGTCTTCCACGGCAGGGGAGTGATGCCATCTAGGCCCTGTTTTAGAAGCCAGGGCCAGGCTTGAGGATGTGGGCCTGTGCAATGATTGCTACAGTGAAATAACACTAATTCTTGGGGACCTGAGCATGTTATTTCTACCAAAAGCAACAAGGCAGAACTGACTTTATCAGAAAATTGGGCACTTTTTACATTTGTTCCATTCTGAAAGCCTATCTAAGAAGCAAATGTTAGCTCTGAGACTGACTCTAAATTTGAAATTGGTAGTTTCCATTCTCTTGCATTCCTGGGAATTTCAGAGTCAACTCCAGGGTTAAAATCCACATCCAAACTATTCTGGAGGCAAGGCATAAAGCACGAAGCTAGGAAGTGTTCCTGGGGAAATGCGTCCATATTCAGGGATGGAAGACCCTACATGTTCCTTCATTGATGGGTATGAGGTGTCTGATCGAGACGCACAAATGCCAGAGGCCCCTAAAAGTTTCAATCTTTATTGAAACCAACAGCCTCCCTTGGTCAAGTGCTGAGTATCTCCAAGACCTACACTTTGGGGACTGCAACAGATAGACTGGGATTTGAACACAGAGGATCTTATAGACATGGGTTCTCAAACTAGACAAAAGTACTGAAGCCAGCCTCTTTTTTTTTTTCTTTTTGACTTTAGTTCCCAAAAAAGGGACTGTACATATGTGGTAGCGGGGTCTTATTTCTCAGCTAAACTCTCCCTGCCAAGGGCTTTATGTGCATATGTTACACCAACCATCTGAGGTGTTACATTAAAGATATGTAAGGCTCTCTTGGGTCTGAGTTAACATTCATAAAGCCAGGGAGGAGATCAATCTTGTGACTTTCTTAAATTCCTTTTTAAAATTAATTTCTTTTCTTTCTTTCTTTTTGCTTTTTTTTTTTTTTTTTTTTAACAAAATCTTGCTGTTGTAATTCTCCTATCTCAGTCTCACAGCTGGGGCCAAGCACGTGCCACATCTGGCCCTTTTCTGGACAGGGTCCAGCTGTGTAGACCAGGACGGTTTTAAGCTTCCAATTCTTTTGGCTCAGCTTCCGGAGTCCCTGGAATTACAGGCACGTGTCACTGCACCTGGCCTTTGCGCTGGACCAAAGCTTGAACCCGAGCCTCCTATGTAGTCCCAGCCTGCAGAGCACAGCGTCTCAGCAGCACGTGCCACTGTGTCCGGAGCTCTTGTTCCCATTTATTTGGCTGTGTGATGTGTGGAAATGAACAGGGAGAAAGACTCACCCAAATTCTGCCACATGCTGAACAGTTCATAAGCCATCATCACACGCATGTCCCCATACCTGGGAATAGCACAGGAGCCAGTTGTTAGTGGGACAAGGTTCAGGACAAGAAGGCTGCAAACCCTGCGAGGCCGGTGTTCTGGCACTGTTTGTGGCTAAAGCTTCCCCAGTGTTATGCTGTCTGGCTCTTGACTGACCTCTGACATTTAGCCTCTTGGGAAACCCCCCAGGGGAGAACTTGGAGATGCCTAAAACAACCTCTCATGGAAATGTAGCCCCATCAGGGTGAATGGTAGGGAGGTAACAGAAGGAATTTGTCTTACTTATCTAGAATTTTCTTCCTCTTGGCTGAAGTAATGATTTCTAGCTGAAGGCTTGGCTGATTTATGAATAGAACTGCCAGGCTAAAATAAGAATTCCACACCTAGAGAGAGAAAGAGAAAAACATGTGACAGCCTGAGTCTTTAACCTTGAAGTTACTAAATATATGCATGTAGCAGAGAATCCAGTTTATAATCTTAAAACCCTAGCTTATTATTTTTCTTTTTAAATATCTTTGCAAACAGGATTTTTTTTTTTTTTTTTTTTTCTTGCTTGCTTCCTTCTGCAGCCCGCAGTGTTGAATTTGGATTAGAAAGCATACTCTTAGATGTTTGGCTCTCAACACCTCCAGCAGGGAGGCTTCCAGGTCATATTCTCATCACCATCAAGTTTGGAAGTTGTTTAATACTATGAATATATTAATAAAACAAAAATGGGGGCTGGATCCATGTCCTAGTGGTTAAGGGAACCAGATCCCAGATGGTTGATCATGTGGTTTGAGTCCTGGACCTGGTGGCTTGAAAAACATGCCTGGCACATGTGTGTGCATACCCAAAATCCTGACAGGATGAAGACGTGGAGAAGGGATTGTGGCATGACTCTTCCCCATTGGGGAATGCTTTCTCCTTCTCCCTCTCTGTCTCTCTTGGGTGAGCACATGTACCCTTTGGCAAATTAAAACAAAATCAGTCAAAACTAGAGCTTAATTTTTGGCTTTCTAGGGTAATTGCAAAGATAGTGATGGATTTCAGGAGCTCATACCTTGAAGTCAAAGTCTGTCTCTGTGAAATTCTTATGCAGTGCAGAGGACAGGTACTGGACAGTAGTGACTATAATACTGCAGTAGGGAAACAAGGCATTGGCAGAATTAAAAGACCACAGTGGCATCTGATAGCTTAGCATCAGCTATCTATGGCCTGTGTGCAATCTCTTGAGTACAATTTGCTCCCATGTAAGATGTGAATATACAGGAAAGAGAAGATGGCACAGACTCCACAGAAAACCAGTCTTGGAGAAATGCCCCATGGTTGGCAGGACAGCACAGGACATCAGGGAGTTCTACCTCCAGCTCTGCCATTCCCTGGCCTTGGGACTTCCCTCTGGGCCTCAGTTTCTCTGTCTGTAAAGGTTTCTTCCAGTTCAAAGAGTAAGTGAATCTAGTACTTTGGGGACCTTTGAGAAACTAACACATATTATGATTACTTTGTAGGACCTAGAAAATATTTCTATTATTTTACTTGGTAATAGGGGCTTATAGTTATGAAATCCTTGCTTTGGTCATATACTAGTATTTTCATCTACAAGGCATTTGATTTCAGTCCCTGGTCTAGAATATCACTCTGAATATTAGAAGGGGCAATGAGAAGCTGCCCTGCCAGAACCGAGGGCATGGGTTAAACAGGAGAGGGAGCACTGTGGGACAGAGAGATGAGGGCTTGATTACAGAGGCCCTTGGCTGCCTGGCAAAGGGACTTATGTCTAACAGTGGCCACCTGGGGCTTTGGAACAGAAGAGGGACAAGGCAAAACCAGTGCATTAAGGAAACTTGTCCCCTAGCAGAGGGGTGACAAATTTAAAGGGTAAGAGTCTTGAAAGGTTGCTGCTGTGGAATAGACTGGAGAGCCTGAAGTGCTCTGAGTGGAGCTAAGAGAAACAGGAGGGGTTCAAATGGTAAGTCCACTGTTTGCAGAACTACCTGTGGCTTTGGTTATAACCGTTCTTCTGTTCTGTATAAAAGTTTGAAGTTTTGAGGAAAAAAAATCCCAGTATTATAGAAGGTATAAAGTGGAAGACCCACACTGGTACCATGCTAACATGGCTAACATAAACACTTTTACTATGCTCTGTATCATGCCAACAAAAAAGGCCGGTCAGTGGGAGGAGGAAGCAGGCTAGAGAAGAGAAGCCAAATAGCCTCCTGAGTAGGAGACCAGAAGAGCCGGCCACTTAACACTTGTATCGCTGGTCTGCTCTGCCAACAGGAAGCGCAGGTTAGACACATGACTGGGGGAGGCAGATCAGGGCCGGCTTTAGGGTGCATTTCATGTCTGCAGTCCAAGCGGCCAGAGTTGTGGCCGGTCTCAGGCGGTAATTAGCACTAACTGTGTGTAGGGGGAAGAGCTGGCAGACAACACGACTCACACGAAGAGGGGGGCTTGGGACGCTGCCTGAAGCAGCAGAGTGGCAGAGGCCATGGGCCACTGAGCAGGTCTTCCTCCAAGAAGAAGTCGCCTCTGGGTACTGTATTTCACATCCTCAACACTTTCTTTTCTATCCTTATCATCGCAAGGCAGGTACAATCCAGTTTTCATTCAACTTTGATTATTTTTTTCCTCTCCTTGTTCTTGCAGTTAATGGCCAAATCCTATTGATTGTGCCTCCAGATGTTTTTCTCATCTGTCCTCCCTGTCCCCATGGCCTTGGCCTTTGCCTTTGTCTGGCACAAGTGAGCTTGCACGTTTTCTCTCCTCCCCACCCGCTCCCTCCTGCCCCTGGAAAGAGCTCTGTGGATGCTGGTACAGGGCCCTTCCATACTTACTTGCTTGTGAGAAGTCTCATCACCATCCAGTCCCGAGGAAAGACACTCATCTTCATTAGGTTCCGGAACACACAGAAAATCTTTAGCAGGAATTCCTGACCACAGAGGAAAAGCTACCATGAGGCACCATCACCATAGCATGCATCTCCTCAACAGGCCTCTCCTGCCTCTAGACCATGAGAACAAGTGGGACCTGTGGGGTACATTCTAGTTCCCTCTGAGAACTGTTTCTCTTTTAGGGCTACATGGGAGTAAGCTGCAGGCCAGGCAGGAGCAGGCCCCAAAGGGCAGAACAGAGGCAGCTCTATATCCATGGTGCCCAAAGCCCAGTAAATAAGGCAGACTAGGTTCTAGCTGAACTGCTGTCTGGCTGAGTCCATGGGTCTCATTCTCTGGGGCTCAGCCCCTGAGTACTTGATTGTAAGAACATGCTCTTTGCAGATATTAAGAACACACGGGGGGCCAGCAGGTCCCATGGTGGTTAAGGTCCAGACTCCCACATGGCGGACCATGGTTCAGGTCCAGGACTTGAAAGTTTGCTTTCTCACTTTCTCTCTCTCTCTGGTCAAATTAGAAAATGGTAAGAATGATAAATAAAATTAAATAAATAATTCTTAAAATACACACACACACACACACACACACACATTGGTGGGTGAAGCGCTTCAGAAATGGAAAGCAAAGACCTCCAAAAATCTGCTCCTCCATGAAAGTAGTAGAGTGACTAAGACTGGTTAGCCAAAGGCTTGCAACATACCAAGAAATGTTTATTCAAGCAAAGATGAATCTCAGTGAGAATAGTGAACTTTTTGGAATTTAAACTTGCCTTCTTCCCATCCTCTTTCCCCCTTCAAGATAACCTTGGAAGCAAGCAGTTGTGGAACCACAGTGGTCACGAAGACCAGCAGCCTAGCAACCACTGGAAGGGACAGAATGGTTCAGAACTCCTTAAAAAAGCCCCATCCCCAGAGAATTATTATTTGACCTTTTTAGCATCTCCCTGGAAAAGCTTTATTAACAGGACTTGTCTTTATTTCACCTGACTCAGAGTTCATGCAATAAGGAACTCTCT
Source organism: Tupaia tana (assembly GCA_026018925.1). Classification (NCBI taxonomy): domain Eukaryota; kingdom Metazoa; phylum Chordata; class Mammalia; order Scandentia; family Tupaiidae; genus Tupaia; species Tupaia tana. The sequence goes on from JAKSZU010000022.1 coordinate 39,839,375, forward strand.
ACCCTAAGGGTATTTGTTAGGAGGTTAAAAAAAAAAAAAGAACAAATGAACAAAACAAAGCAAAACAAAAACCAGCCATGGAATTTAACATATCAGCTACATGAAGCAGCCATATTAGCTGGGGACGAACACAAGAATGGCCAAAAAACTTAAAGAAAAATATGGGGATTAAGATTTTTTTTAGGGGGCTTTAAAAAACTCTGATATATTTCTGGGAATTCAGACAGACAGCCATGTGCATGTGAAGGGATCTGCATATTCCCTGGGAAGACCTGAGAAGTCCTAATCTTCCACATTTGGCAGATCTTGAGGCACTGTGCAAACAGGACATGAAGGCTAAGGCAGAGCGATAAACTAGTAGACCACTGTCTTTATTTTTTTTTTAAATCATTATGTTAACTTTCATCATGAAGTGGTATCTTATTGTAGTTCTGATTTGTTCTTTCTTAATGACTAATGACATTAAATATATTTTCTTGTGCTTACTGGCTATATTTTCTTTGGAGAAACGTCCATAAAATCCTTTACCCATTTTTTAAAATTGGGGTTTTTCTTACTGCTGTGTTGTAAGAAGTTTTTATTTGTTTTTTTTTTTTTTTGTTTGTTTGTTTTTAAATATATTCTAGACACAAGTCTTTTATTAGATTTTTGAGTTGCAGATAATTTCTTGTGTTTTTGTGGATTGTCTTTCACTTTTTTGAAGGGTCCTTTGAAGCACAAAGATATTTAATTTTGATGACGTCTAACATATTTTTTTCTTCTGTACTTGTATTTTTGGTATAATATCTATAAAACATGTCTGACCCAAAGATATAAAAGACTTTTAATCTGCCAGAAGGTATGTGCACTCACCAAGGAGAGACAGAGGGAGAGGGAGAAAGCTCCATTCAGTGGGGCATGAGCATGCTGTAACCTCTTTTCCATTCGGTTGGAATTTGAGGCATGAATGCACACATGTATGGCATATTTTCTAAGCTGTCAGGGCCAGGATTCAAACTGTGATCAGCCATGTGAGATCTGGCTCCCTTCACTTCTAGGCTATGGGGCTGGCCTTAGCTTTCTTTCTAAGTTAGATACTTCCTAGAAAGGAAGGAGAAGTGGAGGAGAAGGGATTGAAGTGTGATCAGGCCCCATGGGTGGGTGCTTACTTCCATTCCTTTTCTCTCCCTCTCTCTGGTGAGTACTTACACCCTCTGATGATTTTTAAAAAGAAGAAAAACAGAGACAATTAATTTTCAGAAACACTAAAAGTTCTATGAGAAAGAAAATAAAATCACAGTATAAATCTTGGCTCACCACAGTAGATACCTATGTATAATTTTAAAAAGAAAAAGCCAGTTACCAATTTAAATAAAATGCATGAAAACTGCATTGGGAAAATGAGAGGACGTGTGTGTGTGTGAAAAGAATAACTCAGGAGAATCATCTTCATTTTCCTTGGAAAGAAAATAAATAATAGCTAATAATTAATGATCTAAGAGGTAGCAGTAGAAGCTTTCTGAAGAACAGCGAAAGAGATGAAACTGGCTGTCTCTTGCAAGTAGAAAACGGACGTAGCTCAGGAGGAGCCAGGCAGCCAGTGTTAAGTCCTCAGTTTTACAGCATGCTTTGACTTTTAGAATTTCGTCCACAGGCCCAGGCTGGGCCCACATGGGAGGACTGGGTTCAATTCCTGGTCCAACCTGAAGGTGAGGAGTGATGGTGTGTACCTATAATTTAAGCAACCCAAGGAGGCTGAGGCAGAAGGATGGTGAGTTCAAGGCTGGCCTGAGAAACATGGCAAGATGCTGTCTGAAAAGAAAAGGGCCGAGTACAATGTTATGTGCCTATAGTCCCAGCTGGGAGGCTGAGGCAAGAGGAATGTGACCGTGAGACCTAAGAAGAGAAAAAGTTGCGTACACATATTTTTGTGAGAAAAAAACATTTAACTAAAAGAGTAAGAGACTAATGCCAGCCTGAGCTAGCATAACACACACACAGGATAAAAATGATCTGAAACAGCCAACTCTGGACTGTAGGCTCTGAACTTGGGTTCAAGCGCTGCTTGGTTTGGATGTGGGCTCTGGGCACTGGCTGACTTTGGGTTTGCTTCAAGAGCTGTTGAGAGTCACATTTTTGGAATGATAAACTGTCTTCACTATAATGAGTTAATGATATCTATGTGTAGAGAACCATGTCTGGGGAAAGGGAGACCGGATCAGATACAAGAAATAAAAATAATTAATAGTAATTATTATTACTAAACAATAATTAATATCCATCAGCTGATAGACATTAATCGACACAATATGGAAGATACAGACCACACCAATAAAAGCAGTGGAGTGTACTACAGGGAATGCAAATGACTTGGGTGCCTGTAGAGGTCAAGCACAGACCCACGTTCAACAAGAGCCCCTTCCCCAGAGATGAACACACACCCCAGGGCAGCCAGCAGCGGAGGCCATGCCCGGCACGGGCAATGCTTTCCTGGGGTCTGGGTCCCAGCCCACTGCTTTGTACTATCTCCCTTCAGTGCTCCAGAGCCAGAGCCTGCCAGCTCATGGGTGGTGCACACCTTTGTTCTCTACAGGTACCTTCTAGAAATATTCCTAAATGAAAAAATGTCACCATGGTTAGCACTATGCTTATTAAAATAATGAAGCCTGGTTTGCAGGAGCAAAGTAAGAAGGGGACTTCCAAGTTCTTCGAAAAAGGAGAAGTCCTGGTTTGCTGACCACCAGTGTGGCCCATGGTAGCTCGGACAGAAGTCCATGGTTACGAGCTGCTCGCAGTCACAGGAAACCCGCCAGTGTTTTGGAGGTTCAGCTGTTGGGGACACTGATGGCTCTCGGTTTCTAAAAGTCAGACACTTATGTAAAGTGGGGCTGGCGAATCCCACATCCTTAGGGGTGCTGGTCACTTGCACATGTCCCCATGACAGGGAAAAAGCCCCTGGGCAGTCTTGGCTGCATGCTTGTTTCCTGGGTGCCTACCTTGAGCTCATCTTTGCTCTGGAAGTTGTCCAGGAGGTGCTGGTAGTGGGTGTCACACATCTGGCGGAGCAGTGAGAGAAGACAGGACACATACTCTCCCTGGGGACCAACCCAAAAAATACTCAGTACAGCCTATCACAAGGGCTACATTCCCCCCCAGTCCAAAGAGGGTAAGGAGAGAAGGGACGGTCTGAAATGGCCCAATGATCATGGAAGAAAGGTGACAACTCTGGCCCTGAAAATGAGCTTTCTTTTCTACTGAGGGAGGCCTGGAGGGACTGGGAGTTTTACTAAGGCCTCTTAAGATGAGGCTGTTGAAACCTTAACCTCTAACAAAGCAGTACTGAAAAGTTGAGACAAATGTTCTTTTTTTTCCTAGGGAAGTTTTGGTTAAATGTCATTTGTTTCCAGAGAACCATACTGAATCTGTAGCGGTTATCTGGAACAGGGAGTGTGGAACTTCTCCGGGCAGAATGTGGACCCCCTTCACCAGACTGGGTTAGAGTAGCCCTTCTGCAAGGACTTCCATGGGGACCCCCTGAGGTTGCCCAGGTTATCGGGTCAGGCAAATGGGACACAGCAGAGCAGCACGACAGCCTGAAAGCCACAGGAGCCCAAACCGATCTTTCTGAGGGGACAAACTATGGGCTGTAGGTAGAAATTTAAGGATAAGTAGGCATCTTCAAAATTCCTTCAAGTTCCAGCTGGAGTGTATGGGAGAAACCCTGTTTGAACGACTACAAGGTCCTTTGCCTTTAGGGCAGTCTGGCACGGGGAAGCCAGGCATGGCCTTCTCCCAGCAGCAGCCAGCAGAACGGAGGGAAAAATTATTTCACTGGGATAATTTTCAAATGTTTTTCAATTCATAGGAGTTTGACAGCCATGTTTTAGACTTTTAAATCTTCTCTAGAGCTTTGAAATTTATATATATATATATATATATATATATATATATATATATATAAAATGTACAGAAAACATATGTGTTCATGAACCTCACTCTTATCTGAAAAACAGGCACAATAAGCTGTAATCCACTTGCGTGGGCCAGATGAGCAAATACAGATGAAGCATTTACATACACAGTCCAGGACAGCTCAATAAGCTGTGGTCGTCGTCAACACCATCTACATAAAGTGAAGCACTTCATTAGTACCTCCAAATGATCTAAAACCGGTCAAGTGCTTAAAGCCGGGTCTAGCCTGCAGCAAGCACTATGTATTTATGTATTGGTTAGAAGGCTGGGCTACCAGGACATGCCAGGGTCCTTTTTTTTTTCTTAACCTGTAATGAAAGTGACCTGCACAGTGGCTCTGGAGGGAACAGGCCTTCCTTCCAAGTCCAATGCTCCACAGCACCTGCCTGCTCCCTGTTCTCCATAGCATGCTGGAGCTTGGCGCACTCACACAGAGGATTTTCTCCCAAGAGATGGCTGTAATCAAGCTCCCACCTGCTGACTGAACAATCCCACACAAACTGTGCATCATGTTCCCATGTCAGGGCTGAGAAGTCCACTCTGGCTATGGGAGTGGAGGTACGGGGGAGCCCAAGGCGTTGTCCCTCTGCCCCTTCCGAGGGGCTTTCTCAGCTTGTTTCTCTTCTAATTAGGCCACAGGAAAACATTTTTCACTAGTACCAGTGCGATCCAACCTCATCACATTTTTCTTAATGCTAGAAATTTATATACAAGCACTATGGACAAAAACAAGTAATCTGTAGATGTAAGCAATTTTTGAGTAAATTATTCTGTCCTGGGCATTATTTAGGTGAACCTGTGGGAGAGGGTTCTGAGAAGAAGTAGGCTATTTTTCACCTCTGGCCTCCTATTCTGCTTCACCCCACATCAAAGAAACTGACTTGGTTCAAAGGCAAAGGCCAGCTGAAACAGTGTGCAGGAAAACAGGACAAGAAGTGTTCCCTGAATCTGCCTGAAGTGGACTATGGGAGTATGAACTCTGAACTAGAGCTTTCAGAATGGAGAGGGGTCAGATTTGAGAAGGGAAGAGGGCAGCATGCCACCAACCATGCAGGAGGGAGGAGAGATGAAGGTGGCGGGATGGTGAGATGAGGGGTGGTATGGAGGAGCCCCGGGTTAGAAAAGAAGGCAAGAAAACCTGAATGTTAGTTACTAACAGTGATCTCGGCTGTGCACTGCGGGCAGCGCTGCCCTCTTACCGCCTCCTGAGCGTGCGATTTGCTCATGATGGTGAGCAGAGTCTGCAAGAGCACGTCCAGGAGACTCTCCACCATCATCTCTACCTCCTCCATGACATCTGCCTCCTGGAGCGAGCAGCGAGAGAGCACATAGTTAGCACCAGTGGACGTGTGGCTGGCGGCACTGACTAAGCCAGCCATGTCAGGCGCGGTCTTCTGCCTGGATTCTCAACTCAAGCTCTCACCCTCACCAACGCTCAGTTTTCAAGGAACCCAGGACAATGGCTCTGGGAGGAGGTGAGGTATACTTGCCACTGAGGTCACACATGGTGGCTGGGGCCTTACCCTAACCCAGCAGCACTCCTGGTTTTGAGTCTCAGGCAGATACATTAACTTGGACATTCAGAGCAGAAGCAAAGGTCTTGAGTCAAATGCTCTCTTTAGTTTCCTAGAATAGTCAGGAGAAAACCCAACCCCGCTGACTAACAATCTGGGAAATGGTAAACTCTGACACATGGGCAGTCGTTCACCCACAGAGTGCGGTGGCAGCACCTTCCCCACTGCTCATGCACACGCAAGTATCTCGCTTTTCCATCTTCTCCTTGGGTTTTCCTTTTGGGTGCTGTTGATCTTTGCCAGCCCCAAATGCTGCCAGATATGCCAAGGTACCATTTCCAGCTCCTTGGCTCTCTTGCTCACGTTCCCTGTTCCACCTGAAGGAGTCTGGCCTCTGCACCTTTCCTTGGAAGCCTCATAGATAAGACAGAACATGTCTCCCACTAAGGGCTGCCGCTGCCTTTTTTATTTATTTATTTATTTTAAAACAAGACCAGATTTATTTTTTTTTCATATAATGTTAGTCACACATTTTTCATTTTCTCTAAGGGCTGCTTCTTAACCCCAGGCTCTGAATCTCAAAAGAGTCTGCGTTATTCTTTTATAGACCTCTCACATTCATCTCAAGTTCTGTAGCTTGATTTCAATGATCTCGCAAAGAGATTCTTTTTATTTTTTAATTTTTTCTTTAATTATTTTATTTATCTTTATCCATTTATTTATTTATTTTTATTTGACCACAGAGAGATAGAATGAGAGAGAAAGTGAGAAAGCAAGCTGCCAGGTCTGGGACTCGAACCGAGGTCAGCCATGTGGGAGCCCAGTACCTTTAACCACCACGCCACCTGCTGGCCCCAAAGAGATTCTTTTTTTAAAAAAAAGATTTTTGCCTTAGGGTTCATGTGCTCACCAGAGAGACAGAGAGAGACAGAGAAAGAGAAAGTAAGAAATCATCCCCCCCTGGGGGGGGGGTTGGTGAGGGGATGGCCATGTTGCAATCCCTTCTCCTCCATTCTTCTCTTGGGATTTTGGGCATGCACACACACACGCCCGGTTGAAGTTTCAAGCTACCGGGTCTAGGACTTAAACGGCAGTCAGTCATGTGGGCGTCCAGCACCTTAACCACCTGCTTGCCCCACAAACAGATTATTACTCCTTCTCCAAGACCTATACGATTTCTGGTCCTAATGTCCATCCTCTCTCTGCCCATCAGTTTATCATTCATTAAGCATTTATCACACGCTAGTCACTGTTTTAGAAACTAAATGAATGTAAAGAGGCGAGCAAGAGAGAGAATATGAGATTTCAGAAAGCTAATGGAAAAATTGAACTAAAGTACAAATTTATTTTGGTGCAAAAATGTTTTTGAAATTTACACATAATTGTTCATAAAACTTTTCCTTCAACTATTTGAAGAGCCCTCAAAGCTTTTTATGTAGGTTAAATTCCATCTTCCCACTACCCATGCCTCCAAAATGATTATACTCTGTCCTAATCCACATAGAGAATTTGAGCAACTCTTGGGGTCAGTTGTCTTTTTCATCTGTTGAACTAAGAGTGTCACTTACCTGGAGCATATCTTAGAGTGTTTGTGAGCCACTACAGGAGTTACACTAGACTCTCTCGCCCCACAAATAGTATCAGACCATCTCCTCAGGTTTCTACTGGTTCTCGTTTCTTCCATTCCCCCCTCCCTGTCCTTTCCTTTCTTTCTTTTTGGCGTTAGCCTCTCTTCTTCCTTAGCAGTTAGGTTGCCTCCCCCAACCCCTGCCCCACAGAAATGACCTTGGGCTCCTAAGTGGACATTATGTGCTTGGTGTGGCTTCTCAGAGGCCTGGTGGGAGGCGAGCTGCCAAGACCTGCCTGGAGCCAAGAGCAAATGATAGGGCCATTACCACCATCGTAGTGACTCTCTGCCAGGCTGGGCCCTGTCACCAGATGGTCCTTTAAGTCTGGACACCCGAACACCCTGCTGCTCTGTCCGCTGCCAAACCAAGCATTTTCTTTCTTTTAGATACTGCTCCTGCTTCCTGTGGATAGTCTAGCTTTGTGTGTTCCTTTTACCTGGCTGTTGGTCTGTACTTAAATGCAGTTGAAATCTAGAAACCTTAACTCAATAAAATGGTATAATAAAAAAAAATTCTTATGTTTCATTTCTTTCTTTGTACTTTACTATGGTTTCTAAATTTTCTATTAAAATAAGCATTTATCCTATTATCATAAATATATCACGTAAATATCACTAAAATAAATTCCTACCCTAATCCACACACGGCTTTCCTTCAGTCCTTCCTTACCATAATGTCTCCCCTCCTACCACAGATATCTTTTAAAAAGAAAAAAACAAGAAGGATGGGCAAATGCATTACCTGTTGAAATGAGACCCTTAAAGTATCCTTCTACCACGCCAGGAGCTCAGTGCTCTCGTGGGCACATTTACTTTCCATGCTGACCTCACCTGGCTTGGGACGGGAATGCCATATGGGTGGAGTCAAGCTGTCAGGAAGCTGACAGGGAAGTCTGAAAGTGCAAGCTGCCTCTCAGTCTGGGTCTGCCTCCCTGTGCTCATGCCTAATAGTATCCTGAGGACATTCCCAGTAATACAGAGTTAATACCTGCGATACAAGTGGCAAGGCACAGGACTGGGCTTTCTGGTAGTACAGATAACTACCGTTCTGGGAAGACGGATGGGAGCACAACTTTTTACAACAGCAGGAGTGTGTGGCACCGAGAAGCCTGCTGGGCGGCACAGGCCTCCGCTCACTTGGGCACCTTCCTGTCGCTGATGAAAGCTTGGCTGACTGAGAGGGCACAAAGCACTCTCCGTTGGTTTGCTGCCACCTCAAGTCATATAAGACACGAGCAGGGCTGAGTGGGGCTGAGTGGGTGTGGGGCCACTACCAGAGAGCTGGTCTTGACGATGGAGAAGATGCTGCCGAGAATCCCTGAGCAGATCAGCAGCTCTTTCTGTTGTCTCAGGTGAAGGTGAATATGATGGAGAACCACGGGAAGCAGGATGCGGCGGGATTCTGGGAGAGAAAACACAAGGGTGAAGAAACCCTCCAGGGAAGAACCAGCTATTGCTGGAAGCTCGTGGCATTGTGCGACTTAGCTGGTCTCCAAGCAGGTGGAGTTGAGATGGGGACGAAGGTAGAAGTCACCATATTCCCTCACACAGGCCAGAAAGCCTGCTGCCTGGAGAGTACCCCATGACATCATTCTCTCATCTTTCTTTCCTTCATTCTCATCTCAAGTCCAGCATCCGTGGCATTTGTGCAGGAGGAATGCTAGCAGTCTGCTTCCACATGAGATCTCTTTAATGACTAGATTCCACAGTGCACAGAGAAAACCCCATTAAAATGGCATGTTTCGTACTGAACTACGTACTGACTGAGCGTGCGGACTTGATCAGTGTCCTTCCTTACATTCTGGCCTGGTGGCCTGGCTCTCCCACCCTCTGACGTGTACCCTGCCACAGCCATCGGACCCACCCCTTGTTGGGCTTGTGAGATGCTGGTCGTTGTGTCACAGCACAGGTGAAAGAGAAGCACTGACTTTGTCTTGTCATAGCCTTTGAGAATTAGTCAAGCTTATCGCCAATCCTACTGCATACAGTTAAATGCTTCTTTTCTTTAATCCCCAGTGTTTTCTGAATAACATTTTCATCAGGAGGTGGTTATATTCCCTGAGGTCAGGAAGGCTGAAGCCTCGTTCGAACTCCCTCGCTCAGTTACTTTGAGACTTTAGGCAAGTAGACCCCTTCCATGGGCTTGATTTTCCTCATCTGTTGAACAAGGTGATCATGGCACTTCTGCATTTACTTCGTGGGTGCTTCTCTAAGCTCAGAGTGAAATACAAGTGTGAACGTGTTTCTGGCCCCTGACTCCCAGAGTCAGTGACTGTGGGAACCTGCAGGTCTCACCATAAATGGCCAGCACAATCCAGTAAGACTATCAGTAACACAAAGAAGTAAGGATGTTTTGGATTTATTGTTCACAGTTTATTACTTCACATGAAATTTGGAAAGAAAATAATGATCAGCCAAAGAAAATGGCATGACACATAACAGAGATTCTGGTACTGTCTTGTCAAATACTTAGAATATGTTCAACTAAAACGGAGTAACAGTTATTCTGTTTAAAAGGTTGTTTGGGGGCCAGCCCCATGGCCTAATGATTAAAGGAGCTGGATCCTCCATGGCTGACCATGTGGTTAAAATCTCAGCCCTGGCAGCTTGATAAACACACCAGATGCATGTGTGCGCATGCCCTGAATTATAACAGATGGAGAAGTGGAGGGGAAGGCACTGTAGCATGACCACATCTCTCTGGGGGGTGCTTCCTCTCTCTTCCTCTCTGTCTCTCTCTGAGGAGTGCACGAGTGCATTCTCCAATACAGTTTACTGAATGATGCATGTTAAGGGGTCACTGGTTTCTTGTGTGACAACAGATAAAACAGATCCTTTGATTGCTATCTGGCTATCACCCTGGAAGGGAGAAAAGGTGAGTCTGACTCTCCCAGTGTGATTTACCTGAGAAAGAAAACAGGCGGCTGTCCACTGTCCTGGCAATAGACTGCAGCTTCACCACGTCCATAGACTGTCCGATGTGCACAGTGCTAGGCATGCTCCCCAGCGTCCCTCTCACAAACTCTGCCACCTCTTGCACGGTGAACATTTGCAACAGCTCGTCAAAGATGGTTGGGAAAGAATTGAGGAGTGCAGCCTGCAGAAGCAAATGAAGCTGAGGTTAGCTCTGAGTTAGTGAGGTCTATGTCTATGTTCAGGTCAGACAACGAGACTGGGTGGTGAGAGGTCAAGAAGGCACTACAGCATCTACCCTGGGTGAGCTTCTAACTGTTCCATGACTCTGCTAAGGCCTATAGCACTCCTATGGTATGGATCAAAGAGAACTAAAAAAGAAAATAAGAGAATTTACTGTGGCCCAGGCCAAAGTTCCATAATTTTCCAGAGCATTTACTGGCAAGAGAAGACGTACATATAAAGAGAAATTTGCTCAATGTGACAAGATCCATAGCAGGCTTGTTTGTTTGTTTTTTGGAGAGGTTTTTGCTATAGGGAGTGTGCACTTGCCAGAAAGACAGAGAGAGACAGAGAGATAGAAAGCGAGAAATCACCGCCCAGGGGGGATGGCCACACCGCAATCCTTTCTCCTCCATTCTCCTCTCGGGATCTTGGGCACACATGCACATGCGCCCGGCATGAGTTTAAGCCACCTGGTCCGGGACTCAAACCACAGTCAGCTACGTGGGAGTTCAGTGACATAGCCACTATGCTAACTGCTGGTCCTCACAGCAGGTTTTGATCATAAAGTGAATTAATTTTTTTTTTTTTTGTCTCTATGACCAATATTTTCACTTTCTAATTTGATTCTAAACTCAAGTCAGGGACCTCTCAAAGAAAGCATGGCAGAGAGAGCTGAGTGCCTTCAAGCAGTACCAGCTGAACTCCTCTCACGGCTCTGCAGCCAGCAAGACCATTTCCCTGAGGTAGATTCTGTAAATTATCCCCTTCATATGTGACGCCTGACAGTTTCGAGTGCAGGGAACACATGGGTATAGTCAGTTACAAACTTGGCGTGGGTGATGTTGGCTAGAGTTCTGGTGAGGGGAGTGGGGAAGTGTGTACATGCAGGCTTCTCTGCTAGAATCTGCGCTTCAGCAGACCCAGGGTGTGGCCTCTTCAGGACAGTCCGATAATATAACAGTTCTAAGCCTTTGGGAATCAGAGTGCTGTAGGAGAATGAGAATGGGTTTTTGGGATTACAGATGTGAGTTCAAATCCCAGCATTGCCAATCACCGGCCACATAAACTTTGGTAAGCTATGCCTAATGCTCAGCTTTCTCCTCTATAAAATGGGGAAGGAGCTGTTATGTATCTCCCGATACTGGTATGAGGAAACTGTTAGGTACATGAAGTCCAGCAGAGTGCCTAGAACACAGGAGGCCTCAATAAATGCTGACTCTCATTCTTTTCTCTTGTCTAAATGGAAGCAGCAAGGAGGTTTCTTTGACTACTTAGTCCTCATACACCATGAATCCGAGATCCACAGAGGAAAACAGCCACTTTGGGACAAGCAGGTGAGAGCCCATTCTTTCCACGTGGCAAGTGGTGGAGAAGAGGCTGTTTCTTGGCTGCTCTATCAGGCGGTATTCAGACCTACCCTACAGTGAGTGAAATTTCATGCCATGGGCAACAGGCATGTCATATGTTGATCTAAGTTTAGGACAGGCCCAAGTACAGAACTTTAATGAATTCTATCTGCAGATTTAAAACTGCCTAGATATCTGAGAAATGGTTGCAGTAATTAACAAAAACATAAGTAGCTCAGATACAAAAAGACAAAGGTGAAGGGAAGTAGGCATTTCATTATCAGTAGCAAGCAGTAACTGATCTGTTCTCTTCAATGGTGAAATTTCCTATACTGAGGTACCAGGACAGAAGGACACTTGCACCTTTACATCTTCGAGTGGTCATAATCAAAGACATACTGTCTCACCGAACAATTTACTCACTGTGAAACATGAGTCTGGCACCAAAGAAGCAAGTCTGATTCTAACACAGGTCTAAGTTGAGACCAGGTGTACACTATTTATACCGATGTGGCAGAAGCGTGCCACTGAGTATAAGGCACTGACAAGTCCCCAGAATGCACCTGGGCCTTGCTCTGCTAGCTCCTCATATCCCTCCAATCTCCCCATATCTTTTTATTGGCTGAGAGGAAGAGTAGGTGTCCTCAGCCCCTGCTGAAGGGGCAAGAATAGGAAGATGAGTTACTTGGGGTACTTAATCACCTGTCCTCTGGACCAAGGGGCCTACAGGCAATTGGCATCAAGGGTCAATACAGAGGCAAATGAGAAACAAAAATGTAGACACATCTTAAAGGAGACAGTTTGAACATACACTGTAACAACAATACAACTGACAGTAACTAACTGGACACAAGAGAGGTCCATCTTCGCTGATAGGTTTTGATGTAATAATTGGCCCTCATCAGAGAACTAGGGCTGGCCCAGAGCACAGTGGTTAAGCATTGTGCACTGGGAGTCAGATCTCACATGACTGATAAGTGGTTCTAATCCCGGCCTGTGGCTTGAAAAACACACTGGGCACATGTGCATGCATGCCCTAAATCTTGATAGGATGGGGAAAGGGGGGTAAAAGGACTGCGGTGTGACCATGCCCCACTGGGTGCTGCTCTCTCTTTGGTGAGTGCATGCACGCTCTAGCAATAAGAAAAATAACTGAAAAGAATAAAATCTATTTTTAAAAGGCAAAGAACTAAAATGTATGAGAGAATATTCTGATGTTAAGTTTATAAGAGAAAATCCTGTGACTTGGGTAATAAATCCTTGATTTGTTCTAAGTGAGACTACATGGGAAAGGTAACAGATTAACTAGCCAAGCAGTTTTTTTTTTTTTTTTTTTCTATAGGACATGTGCACTCCCAGAGAAACTGGGAGAGACAGAGGGAGACAGTGAGAGGGAAAGTGAGAAATCACCCCCCGGGGAGATGGCCATGCTGCAATCCCTTCTCCTCCACTCTCCTGGGATTCTGGGCATGCACGCACATGCACCTGGTGTAATTTTCAACTTGTCAGGTCTGAGACTTGAACCACAGTCAGCTGTGTGGGAGTCCAGCACCTTGACCACAATACCACTTGCTGGCCATGCCAAGCAGTTTTAATAAAGAAGCAAATTTCCTTCCCGTACTGCTAGTTCAAGTAGAATTTAGTCCCAACTCTTAGTCAAAGCTTTCTAGTTATTCCTACTTATTTTCAACTCATTTCACTTTGAATTTCTGGAATGGACAAGTACTAATTTAAATTTTCTTTAATTAATACAATGATTTATTCAGAAATAAAATTCCCTATATGTTATGAATATCTTCTGTGAATTAGATGTTGATAAAAAAAACTAAATATTATAGTAAATAAATAAACTGAGTCTAAAAAGGGTCCATAAGAACAAACGTGTGCTTCATTCCCCATAAAGCCACTGAGCCGCTCTGTCTGGCAGCTGAGACCTGGCTTTGAAGGTGACGCAGCACTGTGTCCCATCTTTATTTTTTTTTTTTAGAGGTTTTTGCTATAGGGCACGTGCGCTCGCCAGAAAGACAGAGAGAGACAGAGAGACAGAAAGCGAGAAATCACCCCCCAGGGGGATGGCCACGCCGCAATCCCTTCTCCTCCATTCTCCTCTTGGGATCTTGAGCACGCACGCACACATGCCCGGAGTTTAAGCCACCGGGTCTGAGACTTGAACCGTGGTTGACTACACAGGAGTCCAGCGACGTAGTCATTACGCCAACTGCTGGTCCCCTGTGTTCCATCTTATAAACTACCCCTTGGTTTACAACACACAGGGTCCTGGTAAGAGTGTCTTCAACTCCGGGAGTCAGAGGACAGGAAACCACCTGCTCAGACAAAGGAACCTTGCAGCAGAGACTCCCTGCAGCTCACAGACCTGAGTGAAAAGGAGTGTTTCTGAGTTCCTGCTGTCCAGACTGAGCACAAACCGGATGGACTGGAAAAGTTCTTGGATGCTGGACCGAAATTGCTCCTCTTCCATTCCACATGTGGCCCGTGAGTACAGGATCCGCGACTGCACGATGAACTTGAAAAGGTATTCCAGGGCCTGGAAGGGTGGGAGGAAAAGAGATGGGGAGTGCTGAGGATGCCCAGGAACTCACATAGATATGAGCAAAGGGCAAACTAACAGCTAATTCTACACTAAAATCAGGTAATGAGGGAGACAGATGCTTTATTTAACAAAATTTTTTTCTCAAAAATTCACATTGCCACTAAGCAGCAGCTGTCTTCTTACTGAAAGGATCATTAAATGATTTCACTACTATTTTCTAAGGTTTTGGAATTAAGGAGCCATAGATTGTGTAAAGAGTTGAATTTAAGAACTTTCAGGGTCAAAAACTAGCTAAGCATGGAAAACAATCCCTTTCAGTCATCCATCACCACCTGACTGTTCCTCTTCCCCTCTCCTCTGGACTTCTAGGATCAGCACCATCCTGGCTGGGCCCAGGTAACGCTGGCCACTTCTGACAGACTCAGCTAGGGAAGGAGAGTGGGGTGGAAGAGTGAGCTAGAAGGTGAGGGGTGGAGCCTATGGAATCTGTTCAAGGTTCAAGAACAGATTTCAGCCCAGTGTGGAGACACTGCAGAACGTAACTGTGGCTGGAACAGCTGCCTTGTCCTTTTCTGATTACGTTAATAAACCTAGAAGGAAAAGATATCCTAAAAGTTATTACAGCCTTATGTCACCAAGAAGGCCCCCCGTGTCCTTTCCTCCTCATAGTTCTCTGGTGAGGAGCTGATACAGCCCGGCAGAGAAAACCGTGCTGTCTTCTTGGGACTTTGCCAAAAGTCCTCCTCAAAACCACGGTGACACCCCCTACAGGTCCCTCATATACAAATAATATAACTAAGTAAAAAATAAAGGGCTCTTGATTTTCATCTTTTCTTAACAGTAGAGCTTTTTTGTTTTTTTAATAAAATTTTTAAAAATGATTCTGAAAGTGAAAGGAATAAGTAGGACTACAAATAGTAAGACTATTTGCAGAATCAAGAGTAATAAAGAAGCACTTCCTGAGCCACAGCCTATAATACCAGAAAGAGAGGAGGTCAGGCCAGGAACACGCACCCGACAAACACGGATGAGAACGGGTTGGATGGAGGCTTACTATTGATAGTCTGGTCAAGAAGACTTGCAAATAGAAATCTGATGAAGAAGCAAAAGTGGCTTGATAGAACCTAAGTGTTTGTGGTGTAGAGAACAAGTTTGAAAGATGAGAATAAGTATGAAAAGGCACGTCAGAAAAGCGCTCCCTCAAATGTACCTCTTCCTTTCCCCTACCCAAAGCTGATGGTCACCAGGACCCTGCACCTCCAGAAACAGCTCTGCCATCAACCCAGTTAATACAGCCAGAATCCTGGAGTCAGCCTCAGTTCTTCCTCTCACCTCCCACACCCCATCTAACATTTGAAAGCCTCTGCTTTAGCCATGCTATCAGCTGCCTTTTGGTTCCTTGAAAACCCAAGTTCTTTCCTTCCTAGGATTTTTTTCCCCCTAAGATTTTTTTTTACTACAGGGTGAGTGTGATTGCTGGAAACAGTGACAGAAATAAAGGAAAGTAAGAAATCACCCCCCCAGTGGGGATGGGCACACCACAATCCCTTCTCCTTCATTCTCCTCTCAGGATTTTGAGCACACATGCATACATCCTTGGAGTGAATTTCAAGCTACCAGGTCCAGAATTTGAACCCCAGTTGACAGTGTGGGAGTCCAGGGTCTTAGCCACCATGCCACCTGCTGGCCTCCTTCCTAGGATTTTAAACATGCTAATTCCTCAGTGGAATCCTTGCTACAATCCCCCTTGTATTGTGCCAGTTGTCAGCACTAATTCCACCTCAGAAGTCTCCTCAGAGAAGCCTTTCCTAAACCCTTGATTTGAAGTAACCCTCCTTCCCAGTCTACCCCATGGTCTTATTTCCTTCATAGTATCAACAAGGTTCTGTAAGTGACTTTGTGCCTTCACCTATCTTTTTATTTTTTATTTTTTAGAGGTTTTCGCTATAGGGCGTGTGTGCTTGCCAGACAGACAGAGAGAGACATAGAGACAGAAAGCGAGAAATCACCCCCCAGAGGGGATGGTCACGCCGCAATCCCTTCTCCTCCATTCTCCTCTCGGGATCTTGGGCACGCACGCACACGCGCCCGGCGTGAGTTTTTTAAGCCACTGGGTCCGGGATGCGAACCGCAGTCAACTAAGTGGGAGTCCAGCGACATAGCCATTACGCTAACTGCTGGTTCCCACCTACCTTAATGTTTACTGTCTGTCTTCCCCTCACTTGAATGGAGGGCCGATGAAGGTCTAGCCTATTTTGCCTGGGCCCCTGAGACAGCTAACACAGCATCTGATGCAATGGCAGGTATCAAGCAACGTTTCCTGAATGAATGACTAAAATGAGTAGTTCTTAGGAGAAAACAACTTTATCTCTAAGGTCCTCTCCGGTATCCTTAAGCAATTAATTATGGACTCAGATAGGATCTTTTATATTTAACTCAGCTTCTATCCCCTGAAATATGAGGGGACTTCAAAAGGTTTGTGGCAAAATGAAATGAAAGTATGAGTTTATTTTAGTTCAAAAGTTTTTGAAACTTATGCAGTTTTTCATAATACACATTTCCATGAACTTTTGGAAGACCACTCCTTCCCCCCTTGTATTGTGGTAGGCACCTGACAGGTGCTAGAGTTCCGAGAAGAACATACCCAGGCCCGGCCCTCGTGTTGTACCCAGCACCCTGTTCCACACCTGTGTTTGTGCCTGTCTGCCCTTCTTCAAGGGGGACAGACTGGCCTTATTCAGTTCACATCTCAGCATCTGGGTGAGATGGTGACTGCTCAGTAGAACGTGGATACAACAGAAATGAGACTCGTGGCCTCAGATTTTACAGAATGTACAGAGGAAGAGGAGTAGGATAAATGCGGGGCTACGATTTGATTTTGCCCCTTTGCGCTGATGTTGCTCGAAGAAACATTGCTCGTTTCCATGTGAACAAGAAGAACAAAAACACAGTCCTAGTATTTAGTGCAGATGATGTAATATTAAAAGAGAACAGAAAAAAAGCAGAATTACTTTGCTACCATTCTTTTACTGCTAACTGGAAAGAGTGAGGAAAAACATGGTTAAAAAGTAACTAAAAACAAACAAAAAATAAATCAAGTACAAAAAAAAGACAGAGATAGAAAGAGAAAAAAAATGCCTTGCCTAAGTAGGTTCCAAGAGGGCATGCTAGCTTTCTGGAAAACTGTTGAGCAAAAGAGGGATCAACATTCTCACATGTGGTTCTCTACAGCAGAAGAGTAACCACGAAAATATGATACTAGACAGTGGACCTAACTCACCATGAGGACTGTCAACTGGTGCTACCAAGCAATGCAGGGGCCTTGTCAAGGAGCCTGTCCAAGCTGGCAGTGGTCCTGACTAAGGACCAAGGTTTAAGAGTATCTTCTCAACATATACACACACAGTGCATTTACTTAGCTCTTTTGACTTGCAATAGTTCCAAAAACCAATGTTTAGTAATTACCGAGGAAGAGAGCAGTATGGGAAGATCTGAATTCTAATCAATGTTGCCATAAACACCAGCTTAGATGAGTTACAATACTTTAGACAGTGGAAGGGAGGTCTGATGCTAGTGGTAAAAAGACAAGCCCGAGAAGATGCCCAGAGGCTATGTACACATCATCCTGCCCTTCTGCTTCAAGATAAAATGATCGGGAATAAAGGCCTTCCGGGACAAAAAACGAGGTGAGGAAAGGAGAATTGGGTACATAAAGGAAGGCAGTCATTCCTAAGCAGGCCAGTGTGCTGGGATGTCTACACTTGTCCCACACACTATTCTACTGAAATTACTTGTGAACGACTGCAAGGATGGCCCCTTAGAATGGTGAGCTCAGTACGTTACCCGCATGGCTTCCTGAATGTGGTCTTGCCGAATCAGCTCTGCTGAGCAGTCCATATACCACTTCAAACAGCGGATGAGCTCCCTGGGAAAGAGAACAGTTCCAGAAACCCCACTTTAATCCAAAAGCAATGCAGCCTGAAATGCCTGTAGCCCTGAATTAATCAAACATGAAACACTAATCACTGATGAGCTAAATTGAATGATGGCTCTATTATAGCTATGGAATTTTCAGATTATCTGAAGCCAGATAACATTCCTTGTCCATAAGGCGTTGCCACATTAAAAAAATAAAGTTTATATATATATTTACCCCTTCCATGAGTAAGAGCGAGAATGAGAGAGAGGCAGTACACCCAACATGGTACTGACGCCCCAATCCACTCCCGGCCCCAGCCAGCCCAGGATCACAGTCAGTATCTAGCTCTATGTCCTTGGGCAAGTTACTCAATCCCTCTGTGCGTCATTCTCTCCATTTAAAACATGAGGGAAGTGGGACCAGCAGTTAGCGTAATGGCTATGTCACTGGACTCCCATGTAGTCGTTCGTGTCCCGGATCCGGTGGCTTAAAACTCATGCCGGGAGCGTATGTGTGCATGCGTGCATGCGTGCATGCCCAAGATCCCAAGAGGAGAACGGAGAAGGGATTGTGGCGTGGCCATCCCACTTGGGGGGTGATTTCTCACTTTCTGTCTCTCTGTCTCTGTCTGTCTGGTGAGCGCACGCACCCTATAGCAAAAACCTCTCCAAAAAAAAAAAAAAAAAAAAAAAAGAAAAACATGAGGGAGGTGATAGTGCATCCCAATACTAACAGGATGAGACATATAAAGTGTGTAAACGCAGTGTCTGCTCTCCAAAGTGGTATCAAAGTATCAGAGCTCCAGTAACTCTGAAGGCAAGCCACTGGTGGATTTTGTTTTCAAAAATTGTGCCAATTCCACAGAAGAAAATGGCAATTTCTTACTGTTTTAATGGACTTATATGACCTGTGTTTCTCATATTTGTTTATTAGTTGCATTAATTTTTTCCTTTTATTTAATTACAGAGGGCAAGGATACTCGAGAAGGAGAAAGATTCAAGAGAGAGAGTGAAGGAAAAAATCCCCCCTAAGAGAGGGAAAGAGAAAATCCCCCAATTGTCATGCTGCAATCCTTTTTCCTTCATGTCTTCTTCCCAAAAGAATTTTGGACACACATGCGCATGCATACATCATGGTTTTTAAAAAAAATTTTTTTTTTGGAGGTTTTTGCTATAGGGCGCGTGCGCTTGCCAGATAGACAAAGAGAGACAGAAAGCGAGAAATCACCCCCCAGGGGGAGATGGCCACGCCGCAATCCCTTCTCCTCCGGAGATCTTGGGCACGCACGCACACGCGACCGGCGTGAGTTTAAGCCACCGGTCGAACCGCGGTCAACTACGTGGGAGTCCAGCGACATAGCCATTATGCTAACTGCTGGTCCCCCATCCATCATGTTTTTCATGCTACCAAATCCAGGATTCAAATCATGGTTGGTCCTGAGGGATCTAGTTCTTTTAAATGCCGTACTAAGATAAGCTGGCCCTGTCTTTATTTCTTTGACATGTAGGTATAGGTACTATATTTAGCTATTTACATGATTCTTACAGAAAACACAACTTATTTTTTGCAGCTTTATCATAATTTCTTAGAAGGAAAAGTATGGCAACTATGTAATAAAATACAATTTAAAATGTCAGCTGAAAGCCCACAGGTAACATCATATGCAGTGGTGAAAGATTGAAAGCTTTTCCTCTAAGATCAAGAACAATACAAGGAAGCTTGCTTTTGTCACTTTCATTTAACATAGTACTGCAAGTCCCAGCAGAGAAATTAGGCCAAAATAAATAAATAAAATAAATACATAAATAAATGGCATCCAAATTGGAAAGGAAGAAATTACTTGTTTTCAGATGATATGATCTCCTATGTAGAAAATGCTAAAGATCACACACACACACACACACACACACACAAAAAAAAAAAAAAACCCTATTAGAACTAATAAACAAATTCAGCAAGGTTGCCAGACACCAAATCATCAAATAAACACACACACACACACACACACACACACACACACACACACGGCGGCAGGTGGCATGGTGTTGGTGAAGGCACTGGACTCCCACATGGTCAAAAGTAGTTTGAGCCCTGGGCCTGATGGCTTTCTTTTTCACTTTTTCTCTTGCTTTCTCTGATGAGCACACAGATTCTGTAGCAAATTAATAATAATAATAATAATAATAATAATAGTAATAATAAAGAAAATTCACACACACATAAAGTCAATTACATTTCTAAACACTAACAATCAAAAATCTAAAAAGAAAATAAAACAATTTTATTTATAATAGCATAGAAAAGAAAAAATACTTAGGAATAAACTTAACTAAGGAAGAGAAGGATTTGTACACAAAAAAACTATAAAATGTTGCTGAGAGAAATTAAACAAGACACAAATAAATAGAAAGACATTTGTACTTATGTATTGGAAAACTTGATATTATTAAGATATCAATATTATCCAAAGCAATCTATAGATTCAAAACAATTTCTATCAAAATTCCAACAGCATGTTTTGTAGAAACAGAAAAATTCATCTTAAGATTTATATGGCATCTCTGGGACCAGCAGATGGTGTAATGGCTATGTCACCAGACTGCATGTAGTCGACCGCAGTTTGAGTCCTGGGCTCAGTGGCTTAAGCTCACGCAAGGCACGTGTGCATGTGTGCCCAAGATTCCGAGAGGAGAATGGAGGAGGAGGGATTGTGGCATGGCCATCTCCCTTGGGGGGTAATTTCTCGCTTTCTGTCTGTCTCTCTCTCTGTCTTTCTGGTGAGCACACACACCCTATAGCTAAAACCTCTTCAAAAAAAAAAAAAAAAAAGATTTATATGGCATCTCAAGGGACCCTGAATAGCCAAAATAATATTGAAAAATAACAAAGTTGGTGGCCTCACACTTTTTTATTTCAAAATTTACTACAAAGCTATCACAATAAAAACAATATTATACTGGCTATAAAGACAGGCATAAACAACTATAAAATAAAATAGCCCAGAAATAAACACTCCCATATATGGTCAATAATTTTTTTAGATTTTTTAATTTTTATTTATCATTATTATTATTTAATTTGCTACAGAGCATATATGTTCACTAAAGAGAGAGAGAGAAAGTGAAAAAGCAAGTCACCAGGTTTAGAATTTGAACTGCAGTCAATCACGTGGGAGTACAACAACTTAACCACCATGCCACCTGCTGAGCCCGGGAAATGATTTCTGATAGAATGCCAAGACCACTTAATGGGGAAAAAACAGTTTTCCACAAATAGTACTGAGGGGAAAGAATGGTACACATGCAAAAAGAATGAAGTTGGATACTTATCATACAAAGTATATAAAAATTAACTCAAAATAAATCAGAGACTTAAATGTAAGAGCTAAAACTGTAAAACTCTTAAAAGAAAACCTAAGGGGTGACCCAGTCATGGTGGTGCAAGCGGAAGCATTCTGCTATGTGGTGGCTGAGGCTGCATGGGATGCCCAGGTTTGGTTCCCAGCTTAACGTAAACAGTCACCAGATACGTATGGTCCTAACTAACTGGGAGCCTAAGGTGGGGCAACTGCCATGCGAGGCCCTGTGAAAAACATCTTTCCTGGACCAGCAGATGAAGTAAGGGTTATGCTGCTGGACTCCCATGTAGTCGATTGCAGTTCTAGTCCCAGACCCGGAGGCTTAAACTCATGCTGGGCGCATATGTGTGTGTGCCCAAAATCCTGAGAGGAGAATGGAGAAGAAGGGACTGTGGTGTGGCCATCCTCCTGAGGGGGTGATTTATCACTTTTTGTCTGTCTCTCTCTGGCAAGCACACATGCCCAATAGCAAAAATATCTCTTAAGGGACCAGCAGTTGGCATAATGGCTATGTCGCTGGACTCCGACGTGGTCGACTGTGGTTGGAGTCCGGACCCGGTGGCTTAAACTCATGCTGGGTACATGTGTGTGCATGCCCAAGATCCCAAGAGGAGAATGGAGGAGAAGGGATTGCGGCGTAGCCATCCCCTCTGGAGGGTGATTTCTCGCTTTCCATCTCCCTGTCTCTCTCTGGCTTTCTGGAGAGCACATGCACCCTACAGCATAAATCTCTCAAAAAAAAAAAAAAAAAAAAAACTTAAAAAAAAAACAACTTCTCTCTTTTTTCCTCTCTCCCTTCCACCCCTTTTCTTTCTTATAAAAACAAACGAAAACAAAAAACATAGATGGAAACCTTCACAACACTGAATTTGGCAATGACTTCCTGAATGTAACAGTGAAAACACAGGCAACCAAAGAAAAAAATAGGTAAGTTGGATTATACAGAAATTTAAAACTTCTGCACATCAAAGGACTCAATCAAATGAGTGAAAAAAGACAGCCTATGGACTGGAAAACAATATTTACAAATCATGTAACTGAGAAAGACCTAACATCCAAAATATATAAAGAACTCCTACAAGTCAACAAAGACAAAAAAAAAAAAAAAAACTTAATTAAAAAATGGGCAGAAGACTTGAATAAATATTTCTCCAAAGAAGATGGCAAAGAAGCACATGAAAAGATGCTCAGCATCACTAATCTTAGAGAAATACAAATCAAAAACTCAAGAGATACCACTTCATACCCATTAAGATGGCTACTATCAAAAACAAGCAAACAAAAAATAGAAAAGAGAGTGCTGGTGAGATGTGGAGAAATTAGAAACCTTGTGTACTGTTGAGAATTTAAAATTGTGCAGCCACTGTGGAAACCATACAGTGGTTGCTCAACAAAATAAAACTATTACCATATGATCCAGCTGTTCTACTTTTGGGTATACACTCCAAAAAAGTGAAAGCAGGATCTTAAGAGAGATATTTGCTCACTCATGTTTGTAGCAGTATTACTCACAGTTACCCAAAAGGTGGAAGCAACCCAACTGCTGACGAATCAATGAATGAATGGATGCATAAATAAAATACAGTTTACAAGGGTGGGGGTCATCAAAAAGTTCACAGAGGGCTGGCTGGTGGCACAGTGGTCAAGATGGATGTATCCCATTTGGCTGACTGCATGGATCAATTTCCAGTCCTGACAGTTTGAAAAACATGCTAGGCGTGTGTATGTGCCCAAAATCCCAAAGAGAAATGGACAAGAAAAATGACCATACCCCACGTGGGGTGCTTTCTCACTTTCTTTCTCTCTCTGTGTCCCTCTCTGGTGAGTGTACATGCCTTCCAGCAAATTTTTAAAATTATTTATGGAAAATACTTATTATGAACAAAACTATGTGTGGATTTCATAAAAAAATTTTGCACCAAAATAAACTCATACTTTTATTGTAGTTTTCTATGAACTTTTGGAAGTCACCTCATACGTGTACAATGGAACATTATTATTCAGTCTTACAGAGGAGTGAAATTCTGACACATGCTACAATATGGATGAACACTGAAGACATTATGCTAAGTGAAACAAGCTATTCATAAAAGGACAGATAATTTACAGTTCCATTTATTTACAATATTTAAATTCATAGAGACAGAAAGCAGAATGGTAGTGGCCAGGGGAGAATGGAGAGGTACTATTAATGGTTAGAGTTCTGGTTTTGTAAGATGAAAAGAGTTCTAAAGATGAAGGAATTCTGGTAATGGTTGTATGACAATATGAATGTACTTACAAGCCACTGAACCACACACTTAGAAAATGATTAAGATGGGGAACCAGCTGTTGGTGAAATGGCTATGTCGTTGGACTCCCATGTAGTAGACTACAGTTCGAATCCCGGACCTGGAGGCTTAAACTCACGCCGGGCACATGTGCACGTGTGCCCAAGATCCTGAGAGGAGAATGGAGGAGAAGGGATTGCAGCATGGTCATCCCTCCTGGGGGGTTGATTTCTCGCTTTCTGTCTCTGTCTCTCTGCTGAGTGTGTGCACCCTATAGCAAAACCTATCCAAATAAAAAAAATTATTAAGATGGTAAATTTTGTATTAAATTCATTTTACTACAATAAAAAAAATGTTGGCTAAACAAATGTTGGCTACAGCAAGCTTTTTTTAGCACGTCTTTTTGCAAGTCCAAGTGATGATACCAAATCAACTTACTTATATGCCAGGGCTCCAGCAAAGTGCTTCTGGATATATGTGTCCATCACAGGCCGGAAATGGAAATACTTGATATCTCGAAGCAGGTTGATGATGAATACCTGGGAGAGATGAAGAGTAGGCCACCAAGGTTCACTGCAGGCCTCAGATCTATCCCCAGCAGGAAAGAGGCCCTAGTTTCTCCAAAGAATAGCACATAGCCAGTGTCTTCTCTAGTGTTCCCCATAGACAGTGAATGTATGATTCCATCCTGTGTCTGTGCTTCTGTATTGCCTTTTCTCTTCCTAGTTCCCAATTCAGATCTGAGGCTCCAGTCTGTACCTATGTTACTCTGAAGCCTCTTCCCTTCAAAACAATGCTGAATACTAGGATATGGAGCCAGGGCAGGCAAAATAGTACCTGCGTAGATGGCATAAACACTAAGGTATCCCCTAATATCTGGAAAAGAGAGGGAGAAAAGCTTGTTCTCTGATTGAAATCAGCCTATGAAAGGCTGTGCCCTTCAGAAATGGGGCTGGCA
The DNA here is from genome assembly GCA_026018925.1 of Tupaia tana. Taxonomy (NCBI): domain Eukaryota; kingdom Metazoa; phylum Chordata; class Mammalia; order Scandentia; family Tupaiidae; genus Tupaia; species Tupaia tana. The sequence goes on from JAKSZU010000022.1 coordinate 39,864,007, forward strand.
ACCAGGAAGGAAAGAAGAAAGGCAGAGGGGCAAACTACACAAGTATCCATTCCAACTCTCACCTCTGTTCCCAGTTATTAGGTAGACTGATGTATCTGGTTCTTGAATATATAGTCCTCCTGTGGGACTGAATATACTAAGTAAGATGCACTAAAAATTCAAATCACTGTGCAACCTTCACTAAGCAACCTTCTAAAGCTCTGGTTTTAAAACAACTGGAATCTCTGGAGATCTCTGGAACTGCACAGGTCTCTAGAGACCAGCACAAATGAGTCTCAGCTTTTCCTGGTGGTTATATCCTAATTTATACATGAAAAAAAATGGGCCATCTGGTTTCCTCTGTTAGTCTTTAGGCCTCTTGCTGATGCAGATCCCTATTTCAGGGGCCAGGCATAACTGCACTAGTGATGAGACTGAGGATCCAGGACTACAAAGTCCAGGTCTGGGCCTGACCATGCTGAGTTCAAATTTGATGATGGAGGGATCTGCCTGGTAGGTAATAGGTTGGCTGGTCTTGTTTAGGTGACACTCCTTAGTCCCTTTTCTACTGGAAAGATCTGTATCTTGTGTTGACACACTCTAATAAACTGCTTCTCTTTAAAAATACATGATGGGAATAATTAATAAAGCTGAGAAGTAGAGAAGATAACTTACCAGAGACTGAAAAACCAACAGGCCATATTTCTCTGTATTATCATCCAAAATTACGAAGAGCGTATCTAAGATGTCCTGTAGAAACTGAAACGACATAGAGAGCAAAACGCTCAACCCTCAGGACCTGTGTGCAGGGTCAATACACAGTCCAGTGGGTTTAGCTCCCGAAAAACAGCAAACCATCTCTTAAGATCTTAAAGTGCCACTTTAAAATCATCTAGTACCCTGGCTCTCCTCTAAAGGGTAACTGTGGATTTGGGGTGTTTGCTTATAGTCCAAAAGGCCTGGAGAGAGACCTAGAGAGTCTCTTCCTTTAGGGTTGGTGCTAAACTTCTAAGGAGAGAGCAGTTACCAAAAAAATAGAGGGCATCCATGAAGAATAGCAATATTGAAATAAAAACAATCTAAGTGATTCTGATGCCAAACTCATACTGAGAAAGACAGCTCACTTTCCTGGGACCTCAGAGGGTTCAACAATTGCTTGCTTTCCACTACGGCCTAAGTATAGAGAGTACATTTGGACGAGGGTGTGGAGAGCTATACTCTATCTACAGAAGCTATTTTTTCGTTTAGGAATTAATAACTCAAGGAAGAATGCAGCTGATGAGGGATGTTACTGGGGGTAAAATATCTGGCAGTGTTTAAATACTGATGGATGCTTTTATATTTCCTAGAGAGTGTGTATACTCTCCAGAAAGAAAGAGAGAGGGGCTGTCAGGTGGCATGGTGGTTAAGGGCGCTGGACTCGCACTTGGCCGACCGCAGTTTGAATCCTGGACCTGGCAGTTTGCTTTCTCACTTTCTCTCTTGTGCTCACTTTCTGTCCCTCTTTGGTCAAATTAAAATCTGAGTTATAAGGACCAGCAGTTAGTGTAATGGCTATGTCGCTGGACTCCCATGTAGTCGACCGCAGTTCAAGTCCCGGACCCGGTGGCTTAAACTCATGCCGGGTGCGTGTGCGTGCGTGCCCAAGATCCCAAGATGAGAGTGGAGGAGAAGGGACTGCAGAGTGGACATCCCGCCGGGGGTGATTTCTTGCTCTGTCTGTCTTTCTGATGAGCGCACATGCCCTATAGCAAAAAACCTCTAAAAAAAGTAGTTATAAATAGAGTTAGAGAAAATAATTCTTTAAAAAAAAGAGAGAGACAGAGAGCAAGCAAGAAAGTAATCTACATGGGATGGGAGATAGTCACGCTGTAATCCCTTCCCCTCCATTTCTCCTTTTGGGATTTTAGGAATTCATGACCATGTACCTAGAGTGTTTTATAAACTGCCGGGCCCAGGACTCATGCAGTGCAGTCAGTACTGTGAGATCCAGCTGCCATAACTACCATGCCACTGGCTGGCTCTGCTTGCAGTCTTCAAAAATCATCTCAGGAATAGTAGATGGCACGATGGTTATTATCACTGGACTCCCATGTAGTCGACCATGGTTTGAGTTCCAGACCCTGCAGTTTAAACTCACGCTGGGCACATGTGTGTGTGTGTCCAACATTCCAAGCGAAGAGTGGAGGAGAAGGGATTGTGGTGTGGCCACTTCCCCTGGGGGTGATTTCTCACTTTCTGTCTGTCCCTCTCTCTCTGGTGAGCACAAGTGACCTATAGCAAAAATCTCTCTTTATGAAAAAAAAAAAAAAAACTGGGGCCAGCAGGTGGTGTGGTGGTCAAAGGCAGTGGACTCCCACATGACCAACCATGGTTTGAGTTCCAGCCCTGGCAGCTTGCTTTCTCACTCTCTCTCTCCCCTCTCTCACTTCGTTCCTCTCTGCTCAAATTAAAATAAAGAAAGAAAAAAATAAAGTTAACTAAAATAATTATTTAAAAAGTATCTCCAGGGCCAGCAGGTGCCATGGAGGTTAAGGCAGCTGGATTCCTGCATGGCCAACTACATGGCTCCAGTCTTGGGCTCAGTGGTTTGAAAAACACTTGATGTGTATGCCTGAATGCCCAAAATCCCAAGAGGAAAATGGAAGAGAAGGGACTGCAGCACAGCTATCCTTTCTGGGGGTGGTGGTAATGATTTCTGCTTTCCCTCTTTGTCTCTCCCTGACGAGTCATACATTTTATGAAAAAAATCTAAAAAAAAAAAAAAAGACAAAACAAAAATCAATATCCAATGTTCTGCCAGTCAAATCCCAATGTAAATGATAAAATGTTTATAATTTATTTCAAATAACTAAGAGGTAGAGGGTACCGATTGGGGTGTTGATGGGTTAGGAAAGGCAATGGCTTGCCAGTCCTCAGGCTGTGTGCAGGACACAAGTAGGGTTCTTTATACTATCGTCTACTTTTGTGTGTGCTTAAAATTTTCCAACAAAAATGTTAAAAACTTTCAAAATGCCAGCACATTCTCTTCTGGTTGTCTGGAGACAAATTATTGATGCTAAAACTAGTTATGCTAGTAGAACTAGGACGACTCACCTTTAGAAAGATCACAGACTTGGGGACCAGCAGGTGGCGTGGTGGTTAAGGTGCTGGACACTCCCATATGGCTGACCACGGTTCGAGTCCCAGACCTGGCAGTTTCCTTACTCCCTTTCCCTCTCGCTCTCTCTCTCTCTGTGTCTCTCTCTGGTCAAATTAAAATAAATGAATAAATAAATAAAATTAAATAAATAATAATTGTTTAAAAAAAAAGATCACAGACTTCTTAATTCTTTGTCTGATTACAAGCTGATATTTTAAAAATATATGAATATATGAACTATATATATATATATATTAAGTTTTAAAACTAGCTGATTTGTAAAGTTTTTTTTTTTTAAATTATGATCAAAACAAAATTAATACTTTAACTTCATAAAATTACATAGTGGGGATTAGCAGATCGCATAATGGTTATGTCGCTGGTCTCCTACATAGTCAACCGTGGTTCCATTCCCGGACCCAGCAACTTAAAACTCAGGCCAGGTATGTGTGCCTATGTACCCAAAATCCTGAGAGGAGAATAGAGAAAGGAATGTGGAGTGACCAGCCCCCCTGGGGCGGTGGGGGGGGGGTGAGTTATCACGTTCTGTCTCTCTGGCGAGTGCACGCGCCCTATAGCAAAAATCTCTCTTAAAAAAAAAAATTACACAGTGGTACAGACTTTGGAATCACCCCCCATTTGGAGACACCATGTTATGTACTTCTGAGTCAATGGAGCTCTGAAATGGAAGCACAGACCCTGCACCTGTGCTAACATTCACTACTTGTGACGGCAGCTAGGAGTGCCCTTTAAGGACAGCACGTCTTCTCAACATCGAATCTCTATGTTCCAGTCCTCTCGCTGATGACTGGAAGAACCTCAGCCGCCCTCAGTAGAATCAAGTCCATTGTGTAAGATTCAGTTGTGAGACTTTCTACACCAGAAAGTGCCTGGCATGGGGACAAGCGGGGACTAGCAGTGCTGCTCTCAGTCCGCTAAGGCCATTAGATGGGCAGTGTCACAGCGGCACCTGGAGAAAACAGCTGAGGTAAGGGCTAAGGAAGGACGAGCAATGAGGCGGAACCAGCAGCTACAAGTTAATGGGCAGTATTTACATTTCTCATAATCTGGAGAGTAGAGTCAGAAAGACATAGGCTGGGTTTGTGGTAAAAAGTTACAAAATAAGGAAATGAGGAAGAGATCTAAAGAAAGGAGAGTAGGCATGCAGGAATGCAGGTAGTACAAAATGCTGGGAGTGTTTCTGGAAGGATGCTTTTACTGTCCTACCCTTTAATTAGCATTTTACTCTCTGGGAAGAAAAACAAGTCAGAAGTTAAGAGTTTATAACTTGACTACAGTTTTTTTAAAATAATTATTTTATTTTATTTATTTATTTATTTATTTATTTTTAATTTGATCAGAGCGGGACAGAGAGAGAGAGAGAAAGCAAGCCACCAGGTCTGAGACTCAAACCACGGTCGACCATGTGGGAATCCAGTGCCCTTAACCACCACTCCACCTGCTGGCCTCCCTTTGACTATAGTTTTTAGAAGGTAATAAACTTGACCTAGTAACAGTGGCATAGCTGGTTGGGTACCACTGTGCGATATTGGAACCGCATGGGAAACCCCTGGGTTTGGATCTAGGGTTGACCTGGACACACTGGGCCTGCCTTGGGTGTGCCTGTTGATCCTGGTTGGCTAGAAGGCTGGAGAAGGTCGGCCGGCAGCATGGTAAGACCACGCCAGGGATCCTTGCCTTGCTCTCCTCTCTCTCGCTCTCTCACACACATGAAATAAACAAACTAACTTTAAAGATATAATAAACCTGGTATAATACATACATACCTACATATATACATACACACACACACATACATATATATGTGTATATGTGTATGTATATATATATTTTTTAGAAGCTAATAAAAAAAAAAAAACTAAAACCCAGCCAGTAGATGGTGTAATGGTTATGTTGCTGGACTGCTACGTAGTTGACCATGGTTTGAGTTCTTGACGCAACTTCTTAAAACTCATGCTGGGCGCACATGTGTGTGTGCCCAAAATCTTGAGAGGAGAATGGAGAAGAAGGGATTGCAGTATGGCCATTCTCCCAGGGGTGATTTCTTTCTTTCTGTCTCTCTGTCTCTCTCTGGTGAATGTACAAGCCCTATAGAAAACAAATTCCTCCAAAAAAAAAGCAAAACAAAACTAAAAACCACAAACAAAACAAAAAACAAACCAAAACCTCTCAAGAACTATTCCGTCCCATCTGTTACATATCTGTAGAAGTGATCTTAGAGGCGTACTAGCAGAAGTCATGGGGAAGTAAGCTCTCTTGCCAAGATTCTTTTTGGCTAGTAAATCTCAATCGCATAGAAAACGTACCTTAACAATTTCCTCCCCGCTGACATGCCGCAGCCGCCCTAGGATGTCCATGATCCGGTCTGGGAAGGCCTTCCATTTCAGCAGGGCAAGGAGGTCCACTAAAAAGCAAAACCCAACAGGGTGAATCCTGGCTATTCCACAGTTAAGTGAAGCTCAGATTTTCCCAGGAAAATCTGAGGAAACCTTTTAAGGACAGGTGGGATTAGTGAAAGGGAACTAGCTATGAGCATCACAACAGGTTCTTCGGTGCTGAGAGCAAGGCTACGGGCACATCTGGGAACCCTGGTTGTGCACTCTGGAGCTGCTAAAACCAGAGTGACTTCACAGGCTACTAGTGCTGAGTGATTCCTTCACCTTCAAATAAAAAGAAGCTTCTCAATGTGGCATGAAGAAACAATACTTTTATCTCCCTTAACATGGACCAGCAACAAGAAACCAACAATTGAGGGAAGTGGAGAGTGCCATCCTGCAGATACCATCACCTACCATTCTGGGTGAGTTTGGTTGAGGAGAGCTGAGTGGAAATGAAGAAAGACTCTTTGGTGCTGCGCTGGAAGATGAGGCTGGAGGGAATATTAGGGCAGCCATTGTAGTCCTCTTTGCAGCAGGGCAGGCCCAGGTACAGAGCGTGGTTGTTAAACGTGCTATTCTCGTCACACTGCAGACAAAAGCAGAGAACAGAGAACATTTCCGAGACCATGCCATGTGCAAAAACCAAATCCCAGGGGATTTCTGAGTTGAGTTTTGATCTCATCTTCCCGAAGCTGGACCTTGGAGTTCAGGTCCTTAGAAGAATTCTTTCTGTTCAGAAACTTCCCAGAACAGCTCAGGTAGGGAATGTGGCTTCCACCTGGTGTGTAAGCAACCTTGGGCAGCAGCTATGCTGTGACAGCTGACCACATCCAGATCTCAAACAGCAGGTCGCAGGGTGTGCTAACAAACACCGCAATAGCACAAAGCCGTTGGTAACGGACTTCCAGTGGAGCGGGAGGTGGGAAACAAAGGGCCTGGTTGGCTCTTCTTGTGGGAGGAAGGCCACTGCACTTGGAAGGCGAAAGCCTGCCCACAGCTGTCCTGTTGTCACCACCACCACAGTACTCTGGATCCTCCGGCCTGCCCAGTGAAAACCACCTGACTGAGAACCATGTGTGAGAGTGGCCTCAGGGGGCGAGGGATGGTGATGAAAGACAGCCAGGCCCCGTACCTTGTACACATAAAGCTCGTGAATATCATCTGAGAGGGTGGTACCATCGTCACGCATCAGGGGCGAGAATGCAAAGCCAAAGAGTTTCTTTTCCCCTTTGTCCTTTGCTGCAATCAGAGCCAAGTGTTAGTTGCTTTTGCTTCCCGCTTCGCTTTTTAACAGAAGTTCCCCTAGAGTTCAGCACCTACACTCTTCTGCCCTTTCCTTCTTCCACTAACTAGGTAGCGCTTGACTGCAGGGATGACGAGTAACCTACTGGAATGAGTTTCCATTCATACCCCAGGCAGACAGGCTGCTTAGACCCAAGCAGAGACTAAACTGCTGGTCTTGATGAATCAGAGGTTCTTTAAGAAGCAGTTTAATAGGTACAAAAAAAGTACCCAAAAAAGAATGGCACTGGATAATCTCAGACACCAGGAAGGGCCAGCAGCAGACTGCGCGGTTCTGCATCACAGCTTTTACACCCTAAAGACGGCCACTGACGACATCCCATCTCTGAGTATGCATTTCTCCCCAACTAGTTTTCTTGCCCCAATAATAAGAACCCTCTTGTGTCCAGAGAAGAGGGAGTTACAGTCATATCTTCAAAGAAATAGAAAGGGAAGTCTCACTCACTGGAACAATGTCTGAACTCGAAGCGCAGGTGGGAGCCCCGGAACCGGTCAATGGGGATAGGCAATTTGATAATTTCTCCCCAGCGAGGACTATTACTATGGTAGAGGACAAAGGAGTGGTAGGAACTCCTATTCGGCTCTCCTGAACCCAAGCTGATGCAATCCTGGAAGAGAAAAGCAAAATGAGGGGCCATGTTCTTGGAAGGAATACTTGGATTTGTCTGAGTCACTAGGACATGTTCCTTTCTCTGGAATGATGTTCTCATTTACACACCAGGCCAAATGTATGAGATGATAAGATGCATTTGATTTAAATTTGATACTTTTGGAACCAACTGTGTGGATGGTATAAGGAATCAGCAGTCGCAATGCTCCTGGCTTTCTTTGGGGGCAGAAGTAACACAGTGCTCAATGAATTTGAGGAAAGCTGGGTGGTGCATTTGAATCCTCAAGCTCACTAAGAGAACTTGTTCTACTGGAGAAGTTACCTGTACATTTTACCAGATCAGAAAAAAAAATCACTAAGCAGAGAGCCTGTTTTCTCATTTTCTTCAGCACAATATCGGACTGGCATTTTGGATTCCGTTGGCTGACTTTCTTTGGATATAAACAAGGTGGGCCAGATTTACTTTGACCCCGGTTCCCACATACTGCCATGAGAGGCAGTCCCAGGACTGCCCAAGCCCTGGCCCTGGAGGGCAGTTTGGGGCAACGTAATCAGGAGCAGCCCCTGTCCACACAGGAGTGGTGCTACCAACGATGGCTGTGCTGCCCTTGGCACTCTCCAAGCAAGCCATGGACACGCCTCTGTCCTGAACTAGGTTTTAACATGATATGCAAATCGTCACTTCTACCACTATTTCAACATTCTCCTCTATTTCTGCCTTGCTTGGTTCTAATTCTACCTTTTTCTTCTATAAAATGAGGATGATCATTCCTGTTCTGCCTACCTCACAGGCTGTCATCAACATACAGAAGCAAGGTTTGTAAGACTGATCTACCTTCTACCAAGCGTGCTGGAAATAATACCTTGTTCTTCACCAGGGACTTCATCATGACACGACTGAGGGGAAAACTGACATGCTGACAACAGAGAACAGCTCTCCGGGTCTTCAATTTCAGTGAACAGTGACAGAGGATCCTTGTACTACAATGGCTGGAAATAACCTTCCAAGGCCCAGTTCCACTGTTCATTGTCCCATAACCTGGTCCCAGCGAGTGAGTATCTGAGTCCCATACTTGACCAAAGTGCAAATACAACTTTCTGTATTAGCTCAAGGAACAAAAAGGCTGAGTGGGACCTAACATGAGTTACCAAAAGTAGGCAATTCTATGCTAGGTGGAATGGTGGCAGAAGTGACATTGTAGGACAGAACTAGAGGGAATAGATCTAAATTGGAACAGGAGGGATTCAGGTCAGACACTAGGAAGAATTTATACAAAGGGCATGTGATATGGAAAGTCACTACCTAAGCTTCTTGTAAGGCTTCCGTGAAGAAAGGAAAAGGCAGAGAAGAATGTGTGTAGGGTATCTGAGTTGGGGCCCTGCCTCAAGAGAATGGACCTCAGGGCAAAGTTCACAGAAGGCTAGAATTACTGCAGCCGCCATTCCAAATAAATGACTGGCAGGCCTTACCTTCAAGATTTCTCCATCCGCATAAAGCACATACATGGTCACTTCGATATTCTTCTGTACACTCTTTCCCCCTCTCTCGAAATCCCCCTTCTCCAGGGTGAGGTACAGGTCATTGCGGATATCACCTGTGGGGAAAAAAATGTCGTGTCCTTGTGAGCTCAGAGGTCACCTGCCCCATTTAAATGGAGGATCAGGCTAGCGTTTGGATCCTCCGGAGCTCAGGTGGGCACTCAGGGCATTCCAAGCTTGGTTAATAACAATGGGCATTCTGCCAGTATCAGTGCAGCAGCACTCAGATAGGTTAGTCATGTCTGCTCTACGTCTGCATTTGAAGGTGTTTTTCATGGCTTGTCCAGGGCAGAGTCGCCTCTCAGGCTGTAGCAGCACAAACTGCCCAGTCGCTCTCTCCTCCTGGAGAAACAGTGATCTAAGCTTCCTAAAGAGGGAAGGTTTTAAATAAACAGGAGTTAACACTTAAACTGTGTCTGTATTTTAACTACGAATCCCTCCTCTCTTCCCTAAAAAAGGCTTCTCTTTTCTTTCATAAGTTTTCCTTTCCACAAACCTCAGCCCTTGTAAATGTCTAGAGGTTATACTACTTCTTCCGTCTGCAGACTTTGCTCCAAATCCCATCCCTACTGGGATGCCAGGCACAGGTCACTGGACTACCTGTCAATTTTTCTTTTTCCTGTTGCGAGTGCTCTGGGGCAGACAGCCCTCCCGAAGCACAGGTGCTAGGGCGAGAGGGCAACAAAACATGCTCTGCTCCTGCTGCTCTGATTCCAGGCTATCTTGTCCATCTCTGCTGCTCAAGACCGGGCAGTAGAAACTCCATGTGCAAGTTAAAAATGACTCAAGTCCTATCTGCCTTTTTAGGGGAATGTGATTGTTCACAGATAAAAAGAGCTTATTTAAGCTGATCTAAGTTTCTAAATCTGTAACATGACCAGTTTTACTCACATATTCTAAATAAGGGCTTTGTTTTTCCAAAAAAACATAGTAAGAGACTGTGGGGGAAAAAAAAGTCAAGGGACTGGATGGTGAGGCAGTGGTAAAACTTGATCCTCTGTGAGGTGGACCCACTGGAAAGCTTCTAGGTTCCTATTTGCTGACCTGCCTGAGTTTGCTGGGCCTGTGTGTGCCCATGATACAGGATTAGCTGAGGCTGGAGGTGGAATGCAGCATAAGACCCTATTGGGTGGGCCACCAGGTGGCATGGTGGTTAAGGTGCTGGATTCCCATATGGCTGACTGTGGTTTGAGTCTCAAACCCAGCAGCTTGAAAATCACAACTGAACAATAGAGAGATAGATAAATAAGTGTTATTTATTTTTTATTTTTATTTTTAAAAAGATCCTGATGAGGGAGGCTGCCTGTCTGTCCCATGGAAGAAATAAATGAATTTTTTAAAAAATCTTCAAAGGGGGACCAGCAGTTAGCGTAATGGCTATGTCGCTGGACTCCCACGTAGTCAACCGTGGTTCACGTCCCAGACCCGGTGGCTTAAACTCACGCCGGACGCATGTGCGTGCGTGCCCAAGATCCCGAGAGGAGAATGGAGGAGAAGGGATTGCAGCATGGCTATCCCCCCGGGGGTGATTTCTCGCTTTCTGTCTCTGTTTCTCTTTGTCTTTCTAGTGAGCACACGCGCCCTATAGCAAAAACCGCTCAAAGAATTAAAAAAAAAAAGAAGAAGCCAACTGAGAGGTGATGAACAATTAACTTGCAAAGCAAGAAGCCAGATCTTCTTTCCACTTCAGTTCTTAGAAAAACTGGCACATCAAAATATGTTCATTTTCTAGAATAATGATGACAGAAATAGGCTTTGTTTTTGGTGAGCAAGTGAACTTTCTGGTTGGGTCAGATACACAACCACCCCCCCCCCCACCCCCCCCCCCACCCGTTTCTGCACTGACGGTCTCTCTAACTGTGGGAGCATCTGAGCCTCTCAAGCATGGGAGGACAGATCAGAATTGGTATGTTAGTGCGGCTTTTCAGGTCTTCCATGACTAGTCCCTTCCGTTCTGGGCACCTTCCTGTCCTAGGGACTGCGGTCTGCACTCAGGTTATTTGGTTGTATAACGAAGATTCTCAAAATACTGTGGCTCAAATGGGAAGAGCAGTCTACGACAAGTGATTATTCTCTGAGAGTCCTGAAACTTTCTCTAGTGCATGAAAGCCATCCTGTTCCCCAAATAGGAAAGGTTACCATGGCCTGAGGTTACCCTAAAGGGAAGAGGAAACTGTTCTAAAACATACACAAATCTGCTTTATTTGTGGGACTGCCTTGAGGTGTCCATTCTTGCAGTTTGCACAGACTTTCCTCTTAGGTTTGGTAGAGCCTTTGCTTCGAATTCTGATGAGCCAGAAACCTTAACCTGTTTCTTTGAACATACCTTGCTCAGGCCCTCTTAGGGTGCAGGTGTGCAGATGTGGAGAAGGCAGGTGATAACTGAAGGGAAACTCAAATTCATCCATTTTCTACTGTCAAGGACAGTGACTAAATAAAGCAGTCTTGAAAGTAAAATTCAAACTTCACTGGGAACTTTATGGGTTCCTTTATGGTATTATAATATGATAAATCAGAGTAGGTTACACCTGGAATTTTTATCAACTAAAACAGAGCCTCCTTTTGATAAAAAGTCTCTTAGTTGCGCATTAGCTTTTGTATAGAATTTAAGTAATTATCCAGTTCCTAAACTGAATTAGCATTAAGTGAACAGTCTAGAGAATTTTAATGTCTACTCTTAACAATAGGTGCTCAGTTTAAATATTACCCTGGTTTACACTCTCTGGAAGTTATTCTCAAAATAACCCAACCATGTGGCTTTTAAAAGCCAGGTATGTACTGGTTACCAATAATATTACAATAACTTACATAAACATTTTTAATTTCTATGGCTCTATACACAATTTAACCATGCTATGATATACAAATGTCTTTCAAATGAAATATGTTTAGACTTTTTCTGCAATATATGATAAAGAATATCAATGTAAAACTAGGTATTGTCTTGGAGACTGTTAATGACAAAATTTGATTTACGTTGACTTTTTTGGAGTGAACTTGTAGCTTTTCAGCCAGGTACTGTAAACCAAAATGCCAATTTTAAAATGGAAGGCTCAAGCTAGATATTCAGACTTGTTTTTCTATTCCTTTTAAAGCACAATGCCTTTGGTGATCACCTGGCTGAGAAAGTTCACCAGTATAAGCAACTGTAACCTCCAAGTTACTGACGAGGCAGTTTGATTTTTATCGGCCCTTGACTGCTCCTTGTTTAGAGAACAGACTTGCCTTTCTGGAATTGTTCTTAGAATAGGTAGTAGACTGCTTCTTGGGTTACAAATTAACAATAAAGCTTTCTGGGAGATTATTTAAATAGAGCTCCTCATTAATTCTTATGGAATGAGGGGATGACCTAAGAAGCTACAAATGGGAAAACCTCCAGCGATCTAATGACCCAGGCCTCTTTACAGAGACTCCCAGGGTTTCCCTAATCTTCAGCTGTCCCTACTGCATGTTACACGTTCACAAATGTACAGCAGAATCACGCCTTTGGGTTAAGGTTCTGTCTTTTTTTTTGGAGAGTTTTTTTTTTTTTTTTTTTTTTTTTTTTTTTTGCTACAGGGCGCGTGCGCTCGCCAGACAGAGAAAGACAGAGAGACAGAAAGCGAGAAACCACCCCCCAGGGGAGATGGCCACTTTGCAATCCCTTCTCCTCCATTCTCCTCTCGGGATCTTGGGCATGCACGCACAGGCGCCTGGCATGAGTTTAAGCCACCGGGTCTGGGACTCGAACCGTGGTCGACTACGTGGGAGTCCAGCGGCATAGCCATTACGCTAACTGCTGGTCCCAAGGCTCTGTCTTTGAAGGCTCCTGAATACTTCTGTACCAACTGCTGAGAGATGTCACTACTAGGGAATGGATGAGGACAGGCAGACTACGATGAGAATGGAAAGGGAAGGCTTGAGCAGTGGTTTTGGAGGTTAGTTTGCAGACTGTCGCCTGGCTGGCTGTAACTGAATCACCTAGGGAGCTGTTAAAACTAGATTTCTAAAATCTACCCCTTAGGACCCAAGTAGGTCTTGTGTATATTTATTATTTATTTATGCACTCATGAGAGAGAGAGAGAGACAGAGGGAGGGAGAAGGAGAGAGAGGGATAGAGAGAGGGACAGAGAGAAAGCACCCCTCAAGGGGACATGGTCACACCACAAGTCCTTCTTCTCCATTTATCTAGTCTGTCAGGATTTGGGGGGCACATACATATGGATGTCTGGTATGTGTTTCAAGTTGCCAGGGCTGAAATCTGAACTGTAGTTGGCCATGTGGGATCCAACTTTACTACTAGGCTGTGGGGCCAGCCCTGTATATACATTTTTAAATAACTGGACTGGTGTGAAGTGTATTCATACTGGGTAAATTTACTTTACAAGTTGTAGTGATGTACAGTGATTGAATGTATAAAGTAAATTATATATACACATACATACATATATACATACACATATATACACATATATATATGTATGTATATGTGTGTGTGTGTGTGTGTGTGTGTGTGTGTGTGTGTATGTAAAGAAAAAGCATATATATATCACCAGGTGATTCTAACGTTTTCCAAGGTTTAGCAGCAGGGAGCCAAAACACAGGAGTCTGCTGGGAGGACACCGATGAAGTCTGGCAAAGTGGGGGCATAGAGGGTAGAGGGCTGGGCTGCTCTTAAGCAGCATAGGCAGGTGCTAAAGGGGTGAGGGCTGTCTGTATGGAATGGGAGTAGGTACTGCTGAGGGTGGTGCTACTGACAGATCTCCCTTTTAGGAAGAGCCTTGAGCAGCCCTGCCTCCCTTAGTTGCGGGTCCTCTGCTGCCTGGGACTGGCAGAACAACCTACAGCATCAGCAGTGCTTCACGTGTTAGGATGCTTAGTGCTCAGGTGACTCTGACTTAGTGCTCAGAGTTTCTTAAAGAGATAAATGACCTGGGTTTACTCTTGTAAGATGGCCTCAGACTAACTCCTTGGGTCATTGGAAAAGTCATGATGCACTTTTGCATTAAAACAAAAAAACAAAAAAACAAAAAACCCCAAAAAAACAGAAAAATATGTCTTGACTTTTTTGAAAACCCAATCGTTTCTGCCCCTTCCCAGCTCACACAATAGCAATGCCAGCTACAGCTGAGATCAGGGAACTAGGTATTTAAAAGTAGGAAGGGGTTGGCAAATTTTTTAAATGTAAAAGCCCAGACAGTAAATATTTTAGGCTTTGTGGGTTACTTATATTCTCTATTGTATATACTCTCCCTCCCCCTTTTATTAACAACTTTTTTAAAATAGAAGAAAGAGGGGCCAGCCCATGGTGCAGTGGCTAAGTACTATGCATAGAAAGTCAGATCCCACATGACTGACTGCAGTTTAAATCTGGATCCACTGGCTTGAAAAACACACTGGGTGCTTGTGCTTGGGTATCCAAAACTCATGACAGGAAGAGGAGACAGAGGAAAAAGGATCACAGCATGACCATGTCCCTTGGAAGGGGGTGTGTGTTCTCTCTCTGATAATTGCATGTGGCCTATGGCAAGTAAAAAAAAGTACATCTCTCTCTATAGATAGACAGATAAACAGATAGACAGATACAGCCAGCCCATGGCTTGGTGATTAAGGTGGCTGGATCCCACATGGCTGACCACATGGTTTGAGTCTGGATCCCATATGGTCAACCACGCAGTCAGAGGCTCAGACCCAGTAGCTTGAAAAACATGCAGGTATGCGTATGTGCAGGCCTAAAATCCTGACGGGAGGGAGAAACAGAGAAGGGAGTGTAGCATGACCACTCCAATGGGGCTGCTTTCTCACTTTCTTTCTCTCTCTCCATGGCAAGTCCACGGGCCCTCTGGCAAATTTTTATGTATACATATATGCATATACATATTTACATATTGTATGTACTTTTATATATATTTACGTATATATATATATATATATATATATATATATTTACGTATATATATATATATATATATATATATATATATATTTTTTAGGTTGGCTAGCAGTATAAAAACAGGCTGCTGGCTAGATCTGGCCCAAAGGCTATAGTCTGCTGAAGTGTGGAGAGCTGCCCTACACTGCAACTGCATGTCAAAAGTCCAGACCTGTCAACCTACACACACAGCTGCTGAGGAGGAGCAAGAAAACGAACTTACTGTGATAGGGATCGGCCTGACACTCTGGGGTTTTAGAGAATGAGAGGTCTTAGAAGGAAACAGCCCCCAGGAACACCAGGGGGTGAGTAGCACTGCGACAGTGCTGCCAGGAGCCGTGACCTCCAGCAGCCACAGGTCTGACCATCTGTGGACCCGCAGACTGCATGACAGTGACTCCAGAGAAGGAGCCCTCATAACACATTCACAGATCTTTTTGAGAGCAATGTCCATAGAGGTCTCAGGCTTCTGAAGTCCAGCTCGGGCACTCCAGCCTTACTTGGAGTTGGGGGCTATGTGTCTCACATGGCTCCAGTCTGTGCAGAGCTCCATCCTGGTAGAAATGGTCCAGAAGAGCCACACCGACTTCCTCCCAGGAGACACAGACTTCCCACTTGGGATGGTGCCAATTCTCTCTCGGTGCGACAGAAGGAAGGCCACCGACAACACTGACAGAGAGGTGTTGACGTTAGCTTCCATTCAACTTGGACAGCTTTGGGCATGCGACCAATTTTTTATTTTGCAGTAGTTCTAATTTTCATGAGGAAGAGATCCCAAAAAGCAAAAAGAGAAAGACTCCTGGAGGATTTCTTTAGAATTTCCAAGCAAGATGAGTTCTTAATTTTCTCAGCAAGTCCTCGGTGTCATGCTGCAGTCAGGGATGCCCTCTGCTCTGACAGGATGACAGGGATGGGCACCACCACAGTTATACCTTTGTGGGGTCAGGAATGCGATGCTCTTCTATCCTCTCATGGGACCAGATGCATCATTCCTAAACCGTCCCTTAGAGACAAGGCCAAAGCCTCATCTGACATCAGACTGATCACAATCTCAAGGAACCTACTTGTGGAGAACATTTCTTCACTTCCCTTGAGGAGAGCTTTCTTCCAAAAGCCACAGCTCTATTTTCTTCATATGGTACCCCAGCAGAGCTGCTTTCTGCCTTGTTGGTATTTTTGCGGCTTGGGAGAAGCACTATTCATTTTCTATTCAGGAGTATTGATCCATCTCACATAGAAATCCTTTCCTGTACCTACAAACCTCAGAATTGCTAAGATTTTCTAAACAGTCTGACATGTCCGTACTTTCCTCCTTAATGAACACCCAAAGCAGTACACCGTGTTCTAGGATGGGCTGGTAGCTTCTCCTTCTATGTCTTGTCAGTTACCAGAGAAGGTGAGGCTGATGAAGGATTAATAATGTACATGGCACCCCACCCCAGTACTGCAACATTCCATGAAACCAATGACAATGGGAACGGAACAGGCAATAAGCAGACAGGACACATAAAAGCAAAACTTACACCCAACTATCTTCATCTCTGCATCAGAAAGAAAGGGGCGAGAATGAGAGGACAACACAGAGAGAAACAAGAATCATTAACACACACAAGAAAAGAGAAAGAAACATCACTTGCAGGTTGGTGATGAAGCATGCACTTTTTATCAGGGGTCAAAGGAAGGGACAGAGTATATTTCTGAGCTCAAGAGAGCAAGAGTCAGAGGATTCTCCAGAGGGAAGCTATGGCTGCAGTTAATGGGCACGTTCAGGACAACCCAGAGAGGAGCAGTACTTGCCTCAGATCTGAGTCAAGGAGGGCAAGATGCCTCTAAAGTGAAATATTCTCTAAGTTCTAAAAGGGGGGGTCCCTGGCCAGCAGCATCACCATCATTTGAGAGCTTGTGAGAAATGCTAATTGTTAGATCCCACCCCAGTCCTACGGGATTAGAAACTCCTGGGGTAGGCCTATTGATCTGTTTTCCGAAGCCCTGCAGGTGACTCTGAAGCACACTGAACTTAGGAAAAACCTTAGTCATTGGTTAGAATAACAAACCAAATCAGAGGTGGATTTCTTATGACAAGACAGAAGACCATTTAACCAAAGTAAAACTTGGCCCTTATCACACAGTCATTCACAACCTTAGAAAGTCAGGCTTAGAAAATCAATCAAAAAGTTGTACTTCCCACAGAGCCATGACAGAGTCCAGTATTCCCACTGGTATGCCAGGGCACAGGCTACCCAGGAAAGCTAAGAAACAGAAAGGGATGTAGAAAAGACCAACAGATGGCATAATGGTTGTCACTGGAGTCCCACGTAGTCAAACACAGTTCAAGTCCTAGACCTGATGGCTTAAAACTCAGGCCGGGTGCATGTGCGTGTGTGCCCGAGATCCCGAGAGGAGAGTGGAAGAGAAGGGATTGCAGCGTGGCCATCCCCCCCACCTAGGGGGGTAATTTCTCACTTTCTGTCTCTTTGTCTCTCTCTGTCTCTCTGATGAGCTCATGCACCCTACAGCAGAAATTGGAAGAAGGAAAAGGAAGGAAGGAGGGAAGATAAGAAAGGAAGGGAAGGAAGGAAGAAAAGAAGGCAAGAAAGGGAAAAAGAAAAGGAAGGAAGGAAGAAGGGAGGAAGGGAGGGAGGGAAAAAAAGAAAGAAAGAGAGAGAGAGAGAAAGAGAGAGAGAGAGAGAGAAAGAGAGAGAGAGAGAGAGAAAGAGAGAGAGAGAGAGAGAAAGAGAGGAAGGAAGGAAGGAAGGAAGGAAGGAAGGAAGGAAGGAAGAAAGAAAGAAAGAACAGAGAAAGAAGAAGGAAAGGAAAGAATAAAGAAAAGTGGAAAGAAGGAGAGAAGGAGAGAAAGAGAAAGAAAGATGTAGAAGATGGCAGCATAGCTCTGATGGCTTAGACATGGTCTGCAGAAGGCGCAGCCTCTCCTTTTTTTTTTTTTTTTTTTTTTTTTGAGCAAGAGGTTTTAAAGCACGCCTTTCAGTGACAGTGTTTTTGGCTGACGGTTTCCTTCAAAGGTTTATTATGGCTAATTCTGACATGGTACCACCATGTCACGTATGTACACTTCCATGGGAGTCACAGAGAGTAATGATAACATCATCCTGATCATGTGAACACCTGTCCTGCTCACGTTCCCTGCCCATCTTTTAAAAATCTAGGAAAGGACTGTAAGTGTCCTGTAGAATTATTAGCTTTTGTACTGAACTAAGACGAGTTTGGAGGGAAGGAGGTGGTACCCACAGAAATATGGTGACAGTCAATAAAAGGTTGTATGCACTCAGTTTTAAAAAGTGCTTAAATTTCCGGACTAGCAGTTGGTATAATGGCTGTTGCCGGACTCCCATGTAGTCGACCGCAGTTTGAGTTGCGGAGCGGGTGGCTTAAACTCATGCCAGGTACGAGTGCATGCGTGCCCAAGATCCTGAGAGGAGAATGGAGGAGAAGGGATTGCGGCATGGCCATCCCCCTGGGGGGTGATTTCTCGCTTTCTGTCTCTCTGTCTCTCTTTGTTTTCCTGGTGAGCACACGCGCCCTATAGCAAAAAACTCTCCAAAAAAAAAAAAAAAAAAAAAGCTTAAATTTCCATATTGCTGAGTGTTTGTTCTTCTGCCCTCTAAGACAGCATTCCTGGGTTTGCACACCTTTCTCGGGGGCCTTAGTGGCGATGGCTCCCAGAACACCAGCAATGACATGGGTGCCCTTTGCTCACAACCATGGTCATGAGCAGAGTTGGATGGCTACACAGTCAGGACCTCCGTTGTGGCACAGAGTAGGGCGTATCTCCTGCTCACAGCACCATGTGGTACGCATGTGCACTTCCATGGGAAGCAACGGGAGAATGCCAGAAAGCCCTTTATAGAAATGGTATGTTAGATACTGGTGTGGTTAGAGCTGTCGAAACATTCTTAGAGCTTTGCCAATATACTGTGACAAGGACTTATTTAGGTCATCCTGACTCCCGCCCCCCCAAAAAAAGACATCTCTAGATGAGTGTCTAGTAGTTTCTGTCAAATCCTGGGTAGTTTTAAAATAAGGTTCACAGTTTATAAGTAATTCTAAGTTTTCCATTTAACTTCTCAGGCTTAAGTGTTAAAATGTGCATAGTTACTGACACAATTTCCTTTCTCCATGTGTCCATGTGTGAAAAAGATGAAGCCACAACCTCTTATAACTTCTGCAGGCCAGGTACAGTATTCTCACAGAAAAAGAATAGACCAGCTGCAGGTGGAGGGGTGGCCAGGGCTTAGCAGGGTCACCAAAGGACTTCTCGGCACAGTCACTGTTTCCTAAGACAGGCTGACCACTGTGTAAAACACTACTGTGTGCTTTTCCTATTGCTCTGGCAGGATCCACAGGTATGGCCCTGCCAGCCTGCCAGCCCGCTTAAGGATGGCGAGTCCCTTCTGACAGTATACTAAGGCACATGAGCAGACTGCCAGCTGATAGCGCACGACACTGGGATGACCACCTTCCTCGGGAAGAAGAGGGATGGAGGTGGGCGCACAAGGCACACGAGACTGCTGACTTCAGCTATAGCACTCAGGACTTCAAAGGCAGGCAGCCCAGGAAGCAGCAAACTCAAGGGCCCACCCTCCACCCTCAGGACTCCCAGTGTCTCTCCCCTGTGGGGCAAATCCTATGATGATCCCTTAGCTACCCAACGAGGGAAACAAACCCTTAACCTCAGCTGGCCTTACCAATGCTGGATAACAGATTTCTATGGTCATGTCCCCCATACACGGAAGTCCTTTATAAACCTGTGTGCTGATGATGCAGAGTACTGCTAAAACGACCTCTTTCCACAGATGAGGTTTTGACAGCATACTTAGAGTCAAATTTTGCTTAAATACATTTTTGTCTAAACCTTGTTCCTATCTAGTCTCTGCTCACTTGGCTTTAATTCCATGAGCATGTGAAGGCTACTAAGAAGGTAATATACAAATCTCAAGACATGTGAGTTCTTAAAAGAAAGACTTAAAGTATACCTCTTAGAATATATTACTCTTCCATGTAAGCCTAGATACCTAGTTTTAAAAAGACCACCATATGAATTTGGTAACTATCCACTCTTTTTTCAAAGCCAAGCTGCCAGGAAGCCAGGGACTATGCTTGGGTTCCCCACACCCTGCTGGCCCCTCTGGTGACCAGACCCAGACGGAGCTGAGGAATGATGTCAGAATGGCATGGGAGACACAACCTATAGGAGACATCACCTCAAGAATAGGCAGGTAGGCCTTTGGTAAACACGGAGTCTTCTTGGCATTTGGAGGTCAACACAATTGATCTAGTGACCTAGGTTTTCCGTCCCTGCCTGCGCACATTAAAATGAGCTGAAACATGGGACCAGCAGGTGTGGTGGTTAGGGTGCTGGACTCTCACAAGGTTGACTGTGGTTCAAGTCCTGGGCCTGTAGGCTTAGAATTCACAGAGTGCATGTGCACATGTGGCCAAAATCCCAGGAAGAGAAGGGATTGTGGCATGGCTAACCCCCCTAGGGGGTGATTTCTCACTTTCTCTCTCTCTCCCCCCAGTGAGTACATGTGTTCTATCGCAAAAATCTATCTAAAAAAAAAGAAAAGAAAAGAAAAAGGAGCCAAAACACAGCAGCTTCCTCTGTGTGTACAGTGTCAGTGGACAGAGCATGAAAGTAACAGAAAAAAAGTCTGGGCATAGCATGGGAAGCTGGGAGTCAGCTGGAATCCACCACATGGGCCTGTTACTGCTCAGGCCACACTCCCCACATTTGGGTGTATGTTGGCAAATGTTTCCAACAAGAGGATTTAGGATTCAGTGAGGGACCATAAAAACTCCAAACAGGTGATGCCACATGTCGTCATAATCAGCTCAATCTAGCCTGGTCTTTTTTTTTTGGGGGGGAGAGGTTTTTGCTATAGGGCGCGTGCGCTCGCCAGACAGAGAGAGACAGAGAGACAGAAAGCGAGAAATCACCCCTCAGGGGGGATGGCCACGCCGCGATCCCTTCTCCTCCATTCTCTTCTCGGGATCTTGGGCACGCACGCACACGCGCCCGGCGTGAGTTTAAGCCACCGGGTCCGGGACTCAAACCGTGGTCGACTACGTGGGAGACCAGTGATATAGCCATTACGCTAACTGCTGGTCCCCTAGCCTGGTCTTTTTAAAAGCAAACAAGCTTTTAGCAGAACATTACAACTCAGCTGAAAGGGGAGGACCACTCCTCCTGGAATCTACCCAATTAGACATCTGCCTATTCTGATCTCCCTTTCCTGTCAGCTTCTTCTCTGGTTATGAGCCCATCTGCCATCCATCTGAAAAATGCCTCTACTCCCCCTTCCCTCCTGACAGCCCAGCCATTTGGACCCACTTCTCTAGCTCTGCCTGTGGCCACCTGACCAGGAAATGAGAACTGTCCTGATGTCCTGGACCCACACCTGACCGTCAACGCATTTGCAGTGCCTAATTGTCACCATTAGTCTCATCTATTTTTCTGATACATCGACATGTATCTGCTATTCCTAGACAGATGGAATTCACCAATACTGCAGGTATATATGTTGGTATATTCTTCCCCTTAAGCAGGAAATCTTCTGAAGCAATTTCCTTCTAAGAAAAGTGACAGAAACAAGAAGAGCCTCTCCATGAAGAGTTCCGTGCTGGCTTCTACCTTTCCGCCTCCACAGGAGACAACTAGGCCCTGGTGCGGGGTCATCGCGCCGCTGGTGAATGTGATACGGGAGCTTCCATTAACCCGTGTCTCCTAGAGCCAGACGGGCCCCTGGCTGCAGACTGCGGCCAGCAACCTGACTTGTGATATGGAGGCTCTCAACAGCCACAGGCCTCCTTCACTCCGCAGTTCACCACCTGCTCAGAAGAGGAGCGCTGGACTCCATTCTCCTAACACGTCTCCCTCCCCAGCCCTAGGAATTCTGCCTACCTGGCATGATGACATCGGGAAATCCCAATTTCCTTGTAATTGCCAATCCCCTATTAAATATCAGGGGATTTTCTCTCCGAATCTGTTCCATGTCTCCACGAAGAAGCTGCAGAGAAATGATAAGACCTGCGAAAACAAAAGCATCTTCTTAGTCAGAACCACACTTCCATCCTGTAAAAGTCACAAAGAATCGCATTTTTCCAGAGGAAAATGTACAAAGTTCAACATTTTTCTGGAGGAAAATTTTGAAGCAGAATGTTAGTTATTTTGAAGAAACAGTCTAGAAAGCTGAAGGGATTTATGTCAGGTAACCTCAATAACCCCAAGCACTTGTTCATTAAATACAGACTGAGACCAGGGAGACCGAGTTGACTTCCTTTTTGTGCCCCAGCATCTAGCTCAGGGCCTGGCTGTCCCTAGTGAATGTGCAATAAGAGGGTTGAGCTATATAAGTTGTATATGTAGGAAGTCAAAGAAGTTGTATATAAAGCTGTATATTTAAGAAGCCAAAGAAGTCTACCAACTAGAAACAAGCATGACTGAAGATGATCTTGCGTCAGGGCATTCCTCAGCTGGAAATGAATGCACTAAGCTACGCAATATTTTAATTTAGGAGCATGCCAAAATGTGGGAAGCAGTTTGCTGGTTCAACCTCGCACTAGCCTGTGAAGAAAGCAGAATCACAATCTTTTTTGTGAAGAAAGACATCACAATCTCCCGCAGAACCCTGCACTGCAAGGAAAAGAGGAAGTGCTTTCAGGGCCTAACCAAGCCTTGCCTCAGACCCCACGAGCATGTCAGACTCTCCAGATTATCTTTGTTCAGAATTTGAGAGAAACTATAACATCCCCTTGGGAGGAGGGGAGGGCTGGCTTCTGGCTCATTACATGCGCTCTGGAATTCTGTGCAGTCAGAATCCCCTGAAATTCTCTTCCTCTTACTCTACCCTCCCGAGGGTCCCACTGCAGCCGCTGGCTAGAGGCAGTAAGAAGTCAAGCCCACATGGAGTCAGGAAGTGCCACCTCTGAGACTGAACAGGATCAGATGTCAGCAGGATGACGAATTTATAGATGCTGATCCGTGAGTCAGCAGGAAACACCCTCAATCGCTATAAGCTTGGGAGCTGAGCAGAAGATAAAGGCCTATGGACCTGAGTGAAGAAGATGCTATGCCAGAACGATGAGAAGAGCAGTACCTGGAACAGAGACAGTAACAAGCATAACTGTAGAATAAGAATCATCTTGGTTGGGCCAGCCAGTGGCGTGGTGATTAAGGCAGCTGGATATACATGACCCGCTGTACAGTTTGGGTCCCAGACCCAGCAGAGCTTGAAAAACATGTGTGCATGCCTAAAATCCCCAAAGGGGAAACAGAGAAGGAATTACAGTGTGGTCATCTCCAATCGGGGGGGGGGGGGATGCTTTCTCATTTTCTCTGTCTTTCTTCCGTAAGCACAAGGACTCTCTAGCAAATTTTTAAAAAGAAAAAAGAGTCATTGGGGAATAGAGAGGTAGGAGGGGATTAAGAAGCAGAAAAAGGGATCCGCAGATGGTGTAATGGTTACATTGCTGGACTTGCTAGACTTCTACGTAGTCAACCGTGGTTCAAGTCCTGTACCCAATGGCTTCAAACTCATGCCGGGCACATATGTGTGCATGCCCAAAATCCCTAGAGGAGAAGGGACTGCAGCACGGCCACCCCCCCGGGGGGGGGGGGGTGATTTCTCACTTTCTGCCTCTGTCTCTCTGGCAAGTGCACGCACCCTATAGCAAAAATCTCTCCCTAAAAACAATAAAGAAGCAGGGAGAGAGAAAAGTCAGGTAGATGGAAGGGTTACAAACTCTTTATCCAGCAGATACAAGTATTTAATAACTAGGAATATGTACTCGCACAAGTAGGTCAAGGGGGGAAATGTGGGTCTACTGAAGCCCATAGAGAACATTGTTGACTCTGCTATAAGCTCTTGCTTCCCAAGAAACCCTGGGTCTGCAATAGATGGCATCCCAATTGTCATTAACGCTGGGATCGCAGAGCTCTGAAAAGCAAACACACAGAATTCCAGTTGGCATTCTGATAGATCAGCTGTGTTTAGGATTTTAATCACTCTGAAGTAATTTTTTATATAGCCTAATCACTGGGTGGACTAAGCTACAATTAGGTTATGAACCTGACAGGCCACAATGATCTCTGTGAAGCAGAGCAGCGCGGAATGTATCCACCCTCCCTTACAACCTGAGCTCATTCATCTCTGTTGTCTTTTCATAGCTATCAAATCTTATCCTCTGGGTAAACAAGGAAGCACTGACAGCAGACTACAGAGTAAAGAACTGAGAATAAGACGGTGTGCAGAACCTGAAGGGGTGGTGGTTGGAAAGTAAAAGAAAACAAATCAGTGGGTACATTCCTGTTGCACACTGGCAAGGATTTACTCAAGTACCCACTAACCGCCTTTGGTCTCTCTTTTCTGAGTAAATGGCCTGGAGACTCAAAGAGAAATCTGTGAGGATGCAGACTGAAGATGCTGGGGGAGTCACAGCTAACTTTCGAGCTGTTCAAAGGGATCCTAAACATCTCTCTCCTCTTCTAAACATGACAGATGCGAAGGAAGCTTCAGTTTATGCAAGAGACCAAGTGAAAAGGCAGATGAAGGGTGATGGAAATACCTAACAGAGACTACAAAAACTATATCCCCTTCTGTAGGGGTTGGGACCCTGGAACTTCTTTCTGGGTTTCCTTTCTGGTTCTGAAACCCTAGGTGATTGTGGCATATGCTAAATAATGCCATGGGATAATTCTCAGGGCAAGAGAGCCTCGATGAAAATCTCGGAAAGCAACCCGCCCACTCACCCAGTTAGAGCCAGTCCCTGGGCAACACTTGGTGTCCTACCTACCCTTTATCTCAATGGGGCCCTCAAGCCAAAGAACTTGAAAGTAACCAGGTCTGTACAGCTCCTCTGTTAACCTAACCTCTCTGATCACCGGACACGAGAAAACCATGTTCTTACTAAACTTCATCTTAGGTTGAATACTGGCCCATAAACTACTACCTGGACAAATTGACACAAACGTGAAATATCAGAGGCTCAGCAAAGTTGCTGGGTCCCTGTGCCCCACCTCCCTCCCCCATCCTAGAAGAGGATTAATTATATAAATTAACCTCAGCCCAAAGTATGTAAATAAAGCAATAGTTAATAGTCATTTCAGAAAGCTAGTACACCACTGCTTCATCTTCACTCCTTAATGACCTCTGTGCTACCAGAATAGCGAATAGGTCAGAGGCCAACCATGGAGATGAAGGACCACATATTTCAAAGCTTCACACAAAAGAGGTACTGCTGAGTGACAGGCACATTTACTCTCCGCACTCAAAACAAATGCAGTCATTCCTTCTGCATTTTCATATGATTCGGCTTGAAGGAAAAGCATTAATGACTTCTGAAACAGAACCGCCAAGGCAGTGAATGGTCCATGATACTTAACAAAAATAGGTGACAGTTTATAGCACAGTATTCTTTATTTTATTTATTTATTTATTTATTTATTTATTTATTTATTTATTTATTTATGTATGTATTTATTTAGAGAGGCTTTTGCTATAGGGCACATGCACTCCCCAGAAAGACAGAGACAGAGACAGAAAGCGAGAAATCACCCCTCAGGGGGGATGACCACACCGCAACCCCTTCTCCATTCTCCTCTAGGGATCTTGGGCATGCACGCACACGCGTCCAGCATCAGTTTAAGCCACTGGGTCCGGGACTTGAACCATGGTCAACTAAATGGGAGTCCAGCGACATAGCCATTACGCCAAGTACTGGTACCAGTATTTTTTTTAAATAGAGATGTGTTTATAATTAAGGAGACTAATAAAAACCCAAACTATTTCTTGAGCTATCTATGAAATTTTCTGATACAAAGACCTCAGAGTCCAGCAGTAGAAAGAAAACCCATGCTCAGAAGCTGAAAACCTGAATTTTACTTTGGTTCACCACTAAGTCCTTTCACTGAGTTTCAAATTCCTTATTTATTTAATGACGGGGCTGAAACAGGGAACTTCCAAAGTCTCAATCAGCTTTCTCAAAAAGCAGCATCTTTTTTTTTTTTTTTTTTTTTTTTTTTTTTGAGGTTTTTGCTATAGGGCGCGTGCGTTCGCCAGACAGACAGACAGAGACAGAGAGACAGAAAGTGAGAAATCACCCCCCCAGGGGGGACGGCCACGCCGCAATCCCTTCTCCTCCATTCTCCTCTCAGGATCTTGGGCACACACACACACGCGTGTGTGTCCGGAGTGAGTTTTAAGCCACCAGGTCCGGGACTCAAACCGTGGTCGACTACATGGGAGTCCAGCGACATAGCCATGATGCCATCTGCTGGTCCCTTTGTTTTGTTTTTTAAATGCTTTATTATTGGGGCCAGCAGATGATGTGGTGGTTAAGGTGTTGGACTCCCACATGGCTGACTGTGGTTCAAGTCCCAGACCTGAGGGCCTGCTTTCTCACTTTCCTTCTCTGTCTCTCTCTGGTGAGTGCATGTGCCCTATAGCAAATTAAACAATAATAAATAAAGTTAAATAAATTTTTGATTATTGGGACCAGCAAGCAGATGGCATAATGGTTACATAGTTGGACTCCCACGTAGTAGACCGTGGTTTGAGTCCTGGACCTGGTAGCTTAAAACTCACTCTAGACACGTGTGCATGTGTGCCCAAAATCCAAAGAAGAGAATGGAGAAGGGATTGTGGTGTGGTCACCTCTCCTGGGGGGTGATTTCTCGCTTTCTATCTTATCTCTCTGACAAGCTCATGCGCCCTATAGCAAAAACCTCTCTTAAAATAAAAAGTGTATTATTATTACCATCACTTTTTTTTAAAGAATTATTTTTTACTTAACTTTATTTATTCATTCATTTTAATTTGACTAGAGAGGGAGAGGATGATGGGGGGGACTCAAACTGCAGTCAGCCATGTGGGAGTCCAGAGCCCTTAACCATCACATCTCCTGCCAGCCCCTACTATCACTTTTTAATAATATTTTAAAATATTCTCCATGTTTTATAACTAAGGACACCTCTTTATATATCAAGTAAGTAAATAAAGCAGAGAACATGACAAATGTTGATGTGAATGATGTTATTCCAAATTGTTAACTTTCCTTTGTTTTAGAAACAAGATTGCATTTGTGCCTTGCTTTAGCCCAGTTGGAGTACACTGCATGAGACCCCTTCCAGCACACTATGGAACTCCTTGGCAGGCAGGCACACACATAAGGAAAACTGTCATTCAAAAATAGTAAGAGGCTAGCCCCAAAGCCCAGTAAGTAGGTGTTGGCAGAAGAAGCCAGATCCCACATGGCCAACCAGAGTTTGTATCCCAACACCATCAGCTTAAAAACATGTGGAGGGTGTGTACGCATACCTAGGATCCTGCCTGGATGTCTCCATCCTCCACTGGGTGGAGGACTGCAGTGTAACCAGGCCCCACTGGGGGTGCTTTCTCACCTTCTCTCTCTCTCTCTGTCTTTTGTGTGTATGTACCCTCTGTCATAACAAAAAAGTATAAAAGTAGTTCCCACACTATAGAATTTTAGAGGATTCAAAAAGTCCCAGCTAAGTATCTCAACCTTCACAACCTCTGGTGTGGATCTCCTCTAATGTCCCTCCTACTGGAGTATCTGCTGACCCTGACAGAGGGAAAAAGTTTTTTTCAGCAAGTATTACTCATTAGAAACTGCTAGTCCTTACAGTGGCTTTATATCAGTTAAGGCCAACTTTCAACTTCCAACAAAGTTTATAAAAGTTAAAAGAAAGAAGGTTATATAAAAAGAGGTTATGAAATGATTTAGAAGTAAAAATTGTCAGGAAAAGAGATGGTTCTATGTGAATCAGCTATCTGCAAGGGTATATAAAGGTTCAGATTAAACACTGTTAATTTAATCAATAAATTAATCTTCAATTTAGAAAATATCATCTAATATGTACAACTGCACTGAGGTTTAGATAAAATTTAAACAAAGCTTTAAAAGAGAAGGAGGGGGAAGGAAAGGTTGAACCAAGATGAAAACTGTTTTGAACTAAGGATTTTCTATCCTTGTTCTAGAATGATTGATATTGGCAGACTAATCATTGATTCTCATTAGTGTCAAGCTTTCTGGATGATGTGAACACTGAAGGAGAATAGAAAGAGAACCAATATTAATATTTGTCTTCTGCGGTGTTGGGGGTCTGGGTGTGAAATCTTTGCCGGGGGAAACAAATTTCACCATGTAACTAACCCTGTAACAATTTTCCTCACTGTGGATTAAACTGGGTCTCAAGTCACCCATCAAAGTACATGGAATTCATCGCAGAAAGAACAGAAAATGTATTTCGGCCAGCAGATATTAAGGAAGGCCCCAAATTATATCAAAGTGGATTTGTAGAAAGTGCCTGGGCAGGAGGATAAACTCCACAGGGAGAAGCAGCTGATCAGCAGCAACCAAAGGCGGGGCCGTGTGATGAGCGACTGAGAACAACACAGGGTTTTCTAGCCAGAGAAGTACGTCACCGTGGCTGGCGCTGGGGGCCGAGTACTTGGCGCTGGACTTGCGGATGATGTTCTCGTGGATCTGGGACCACTCGCTCTCATTGTTGCACCTGCGACAGAAGGACAGCCATTATGGTTCTCAGGTACCGGCAACACTGCGTCTGCGGTTTCAGCGCATGACAGTAAGTTTGAAGAGAAAAGGATTCCCCGCGTTCCTGAAGAACGAGTGCGTGTTTAACTAAATTAGACAAGGCTCATTTTCTGTTAAGTGCAGAAGCTTCACACTTGGGGAAAAGGTGGAAAGTCTAAAATGATTCTCTACAAATATTTTTTACGTGGCAAAATAACCTCTTCCCAAAATAGTGCTCTCCCATGTGCAATTTCTTTCTTTTCTAGCCCCATTTGCACTCTCCCCCACTCCTCTCATGCACACATACAACCAGGACCCAGAGGAAAGTTCCCCACAGAGGAAGAACAGTTCCTTCCAACAAGTACTAGTACTTTTTACAAAACTGCCATTGGCGAACATTGACTTCATATTGTCGTTCAACTGTCATCATACTGGCCCCAGAGGAAAGTCCTGCTAAGCTCAGGCAATGTGAATACCACTTGTTTGTAGCGTATTTCAACCAAACCAAGAGAACGCCTTGGGAGAGTGGTGGGTTTGGTTCCCTGTGGAGTGCTTTGTGGTCAAGGAGGAGGAGGGTTTAGCAATGAAGGCTATGGATACGTAAGACAGAAATTCTTTTCCAAGGACTTTGGGCTTGGGACGAGAGAAGGAAGGAACAACACTGC
Source organism: Tupaia tana (assembly GCA_026018925.1). Lineage (NCBI taxonomy): Eukaryota > Metazoa > Chordata > Mammalia > Scandentia > Tupaiidae > Tupaia > Tupaia tana. Next base: position 39,893,123 of record JAKSZU010000022.1, read on the forward strand.
GCTTCTGTTCACTGTTAGTGTCGTCCCCTCTGCAGGGCAATCCCGAGAGAACAGCAACCACACAACCATGTGGAAGCAAGCTTAGGAACAGAGATCAGGAATTCTTCCCAATGCAGACAACTTGATGAAACAATTAGAATAAGATTAGGGTGGTCTCGTGGAAAGCCCATCTGACACTCGGAGTCCCCACTGCCCACTCCCCTGCTGGTCAGGAAGGCATGGACCTACTGATGCCAGCAAACAGGATCCACACACAAAGGAAAACTCACAGGACCCTTCATTGTTTACTCACAAGTGTCCTGTCCAGCATGGCCACCTCCCTGAGGAAAACTCCATGAGTTACACGATGTGCCACCTAGCAGTGTGACACACTACAGGTTTCTAAATAAAGGGGTTTGTATAGCAGCCACTCAGGGATAGGGGAGGCTGGTCACTGTTCATTCTGTTACCCGACCAGGGGCTCTCTGGAGTTTTTGGTAACATCAGTAAGCCTCGCTTGGGCAGAGTTGTTAAGATGAGTGGTTAAAGGTGAGGTCCTCACAGCCTCCAGCTCTGAGGACAACTTCCTACTTGCAAGAATCCCTTCCAAACAAAGGAAGGGAGGTAGTGTCCTTTAAAATGATCACATGCGACTTAGCAACTCAAGTAAAAAATGAGAGATGCTGGCAACAGCACACCCAGCCTTTCCATCTGACATGCACTGTCTGGTCTGGTCCAACCACTCAGTACATCAGAGAAGAGCCCAGCTGGTGAGGAGTCTCAACACTCGCCTTGCTGTCAGTTTTTTCTTGTCACTTTCCCCGTTCACAAGATGGGTAGTTACTTTAACTGCAATCTGACTACGATTTGCCATAAAAAGTATACTCCCTCCCTCATTACAAAAGAGAAGCTTTGGAAATTAATCACCCATTTCAACACAGGAGGTAATTTCAATACTCTTTTCAAGAAGACAGTCACAGGTCCCTTGGCAGTATTGTGGAGCCAGTGCTCTGTCAGCCACGGTAACAGTGACAACCCACGTACGCCTCTCCTGCCAACACATACAACTCAGATGCCTGACAACTGACACTTAGTCCCTGCCATTCCCCTCCCCTCGTACATCCATCAAACTGGTGGACTGCAGCGTTCTGCAGCCCATTCCCATCCCACCCTGTGAGCCCCTCGGGCAGTTTCACCTACTCTTACAGCTGCCATCACCACGAAGCCTGCCAGGGCTCAAAGTGGTGTCTCTAGCCCAGGCTCATCCCTAAGCTCCTGACTCACGTGGTCAGGAGAATTCATCCTTCCTCCCCAACCTGTCTGCTCCCACAGACATCCCGTCACTGAGGGGAACCCACTAGCTCACTAAATCAAAACTCCTCTAGCAGTCACCATGCTCTACAGATTTGGCTGTCTTAAAATCTGTCACATCTGCATGAAGCACTGCATGCATGCTTTGAAAAACAATATTGTACCTGTTAAGATGTACAATGATCGGGACCCAGCAGTTAGCGTAATGGCTATGTCGTTGGACTCCCACGTAGTCGACCGCGGTTCGCGTCCCGGACCCGGTGGCTTACAACTCATGCTGGGCATGTGTGCATGCGTGCCCAAGATCCCAAGAGGAGAATGGAGGAGAAGGGACTGCGGCATGATCATCCCCCCTGAGGGGTGATTTCTCGCTTTCTGTCTCTATGTCTCTCTCTGTCTGTCTGGTGAGTGCACGCGCCCTATAGCGAAAAAAACCTCTCTCTCAAAAAAAAAAAAAAAAAAAAAAAAAGATGTACAATGATCAAAAGTAAATTTTTAAAAATCCGTCACTTCTGACCTCTCCTTTCTTGGCCTTGATGCTTGATGTGGCTGTAATCACCTCTCTTCTGGTCTAGTAAAATCACCTTCTTTTTAAAAGTTTACTTATTTTATTAATTATTATTATTAAGTTTGTTATAGGGCACATCTGCTCACCAGAAAGAGACAGAGAGAGAGAGGGAAAGTGAGAGAGTAAGCCACTAGGTCCAGGACTCAAACCATAGTCAGCCATGTATGTGGGGGAGTGGTCTCCACTAAATTATGATTTCTGGAAGAAAGTCCATTATATTTAGGGTAGATATGTGTCCACTTCACTGTACTGTAAATCCTTAGAAGGCAAGGACTACATCTTGCTAGAGATCTCCACCATGTGATAAAACTTATAGCACAGGGTAAGTGGTTAATATTTGTTAAATAAGTAGGCTGGGAAGTTTCTAAAGTCAAGTGCTGACTTCTTATAGCTAAAATGTTATTAATTAACACTTTGCCATCTGTGCCAGAATTACATTAGCTACAGTGAAGACAGATCTTGAGGAAAACATTCTGCCTGTATGGCTATTTTATGGAACCATCCGAGGCTTTATCTAGATTCAAGGGGGAAGTAATAAAAGGGAGGTAAGGAAAAACCACATTTCTGGAGAAAGTAAGGGAGAAATGGAATGGTCACAGGTGATGGCCTGTCAAGGAAGAAGGGCGCACAGGTGGGCGGGAGTAGACGTGGGCAGAAAGCCACAGGGGCTCCAGAGAAAAGTTTGAAACCCAGTGCCATGCTGATTCTCCGGCAGCCTGAAGCTGTACTGTCTACTCAGACATCTCCAGTATGATTCCAAAGCCACCGGTTTATTTTCACTTAATTACCAAGGCTTCTTCTTGTCCTTTAAATGATACTTGCTTTCCAATATGCTGTTAATGAAGAATTCAACTGTTCAACTTCAAAAATTACTCTGTCGTACTAATCCCTCGAGACTTCATTACTTCATGCCCCTCTACTTCACCCTCCAGTCTTCTAGCAGCATCCTCTCGCTACCCCCGATGCAGTTCTTACCAGTGTGTTTAAGCAAAATTGCTTTCTAACCTCAACAGACCCCAACCCCATTCTGAGGTGACAGATGAGCACCTTCCATGGCCCTCCTTACCTCCAGTGCTAAGTCTGGACTAGCATAAAGAATACATGGGTTTTCAAAGCCACAGAAATGCACATGAATGACTTGTTCATGATCTCACTCTCTCCATTTCTCCCTTTTCCCCATCCAAGGGATAGACAAAGAAGGTCTCACTGGTCACCTTGAGTCTAGCTCTTAACACATACAATGGAAATTCTGAGCTTGCGTCTTGGTTGCTCTTTACAGAGTTCATTATTTGGTACTTGATGACTACTCATTAAATGCCTTCTTTGATCATGATATTCAAGAAAGGGACTGCAAATTAGTACAGAACGCCCACTGAGCTGGATTCCCTTCCTCCCTTCGTTCCTGTCTCTCTGCACTCTTTGTAACAGTTTTATATTTACAGAAGAATTAACAAAGATATTACAGAATTCCCATGTAGTTCCCATACACACCCAGTTTCCCCTATTACTAACATCTTTGTGTTACTGCAGCATATTTGTCACAGTTAATGAACCAACACTGGTACTTCATTATTAGCTAAGTCCACACTTTGACTTTTCTTAGATTTTGCCTGATGGCTTTTCTTCTCCAAGATATCCCATCTAGGGTATCGTGTAACATTGGGTTGTCAGGTCTCCTTAGGCTGCTCTTGACTGTGACAGTTTCTTCGACTTGTCTTGTTTTAGCTAACCTTGACAATTTTGAGGAATAATGATAAGGTACTTTGTAAAGACCTCAATTGTGATTTGTCGCATGTTTTTTTCATGATCAGACTGAATTCATGTATTTTGGGGAGAAAGCCCACCGAGATAAAGTATATCAAAGGTATATATTAGCAACATGACATAGTGCTATTATGTTAACCGTCATCATTTTGCTAAAGTAATGCTTTTCAGATTTTTTTCCTTTTTTTTTTTTTTTTTTTTTTTTTAATTTGCCAGAGAATGGAGTCATTTACTGGAGAGAGGCAGAGACAGAGATTAAGTAAGTAAGACAGCATCTCCCCATGTGGCACGGTTACACCACAATTACCTCTCCTCCATTTCTCTTTCCTTCCAGGATTTTGAGCATGCACATACATGCCAGGCCTGTTTTCTCAAGCTGCTGGGTCTGGGACTTGAACCTTGAATTGGGTAGTTGGCCACATGAGATACAGCTTTCTTAAATGCAAAGCCATGCACTGGCCCCAGATTTCTTTACTGCAACTCCTCCAGCTCTACCCTCACGTTCCCATACTTGTTGAAAGGAAGCTGTCAGCCATAGTCCACAGTTCAGAAGTGGTGAATTATGCTCCACCACTTTGAAAGCTGAGTACCCATAATATTATTTGGAATTTTCCGAAACAGAATTTTTTCTTTTCTCTCTCAATATTTATTATTCAATCATATTCATATAAGTATTGACTCATGGATATTTATTTTATACTTTTGGTTAAAATTCAGTAATATTTCATTTTCTGTTTTTGTTCAAATTGTTCAAACTTCGGCTACTGGGAGCTCTATCAGTTAGCTTCTATAACCCTTTGACATACTACTACCATGGTGGATCTTTTCACAATTTAAAAAAAATTTTCAGGGTCTGGTCCCATAGCACAGTGATTAAGTGGTATGTCCTGGGAGCCAGATCCCACATGGTCAACTGTGGCTCAAATCCCAGCCTCGGTGGTGTGGAAAACATGCCAGGCATGTGTGTGCACAAGCCCAATATCCTGACAGGGTGCAGAATGGAAGAAAAAGGTTGCGGCATGACCACACCCCACAGGAGGTGCTTGCTCCCCTTCTATTTCTCTTCATCTCTCTTTTCTCTGGTGAGCGCATGTGCCCTCTGTCAATTAAAAAAAAATTTTTTTTTCAGCACTTCCTTTCTGGTGCTTTCTGCTCCAGAGTTATTTATATTTTTCTTGTTCCCATCCTAGTCTCAGCCATTTCTCCAAGGAGCCCTGGTTTCACTTCTTAGAAAACGGTATTAGAAATTAAGCCTTAGACTTCAGGTGTGCTCCTTCCAACTGTGAGTGTTGTTGCACCTAGGCCCTCAAAACAGACAGAACAACGAAACACATACATTAGAAATATTTTCTATGTCACCACCTGCATCTAGATTAAGCTACGCTGAGTTTACAGAGATGTCGCTAACCCTACTCCACTGCCACGCAGATCATTCTAGCCTACATTCTCTGTTTATCTATAACTTCCCACACCAACACTGAATAAGAGCCTGGGAAAGACTGTTCCTTTGTATTTATTTCCTTGGAACTTTATTTTTACTTCTACTTTATTATTTATTTAATTTACCTTGTACTATAATTAATTTATGTGTGGTTTACTCGATGGGACTGTAAACTCCTTGAAGGTAAGGATGATGTATTCAAATTACAGAATATTAGGATAAAAGGGACTTTAGAAATCTGGAGGGATATGGCTTTTCTGGACTCTTTAAGGATCTGAGCCTCAGTCCCCTCTGATGGATAGGTCAGAAGCCCTCCCACTATTCCTCTTCTTGATGAGTGTAAATGTCACCAGCGTCTCACCACTGCTGCATGCTGCAATACACCCAGAAACCACAAACAGGTAAGCAGACAATGAATTAACTTCTACGATGTTGGACAGATACAATATACAACAAATTCATGAAGTTGCATTCAACAAAAATCTGTGATGATAACTGTTGAGGATCACAAGAGTATAAGGATTACAACTCCTTTTGCCTCAAAACTCTCTTACAGGGTTCTGAAAAAGAAATTTATTTATTTATTTTTTTTGAAGAGGTTTTTGCTATAGGGCACATGCGCTCGCCAGAAAGACAGAGAGAGATAGAGAGACAGAAAGCAAGAAATCACCCCCCGGGGGGATGGTCACACTGCAATCCCTTCTCCTCCATTCTCCTCTTGGGATCTTGGGCACGCTTACACACGTGCCTGGTGTGAGTTTAAGCCACCGGGTCCAGGACCTGAATTGCAGTCGACTACATGGGATTCTCGCAACATAGCCATTACGCCATCTGCTGGTTCTAAAAATGGTTTTAAAATAAGAGCACGAAAAGGAAAAAGGAGCCCAAAGGAATATGTCAAACATTTTAAGACTAAGTTACACGAGAACAGAGGTCAACACTGGACAGGAGTAAGAGGCACTGAAGCTGACGGGGCAAAGAGTCACTGGAAGGCCCAAGTAAAGGCCAGAAAGCTCAGGAACAGATTAAAATACTGGGTCGTCAGAACAGTCATGATGTATTTCCTGCTTTTCTATGCAAAAATGTATCATGACTTTTCTGACAACCCAATATTATTGTTCCTTGAAAGTGACTTGGAAAATCTAAGGGGTGGGCGCTAGACAGAGGTGCAGGAGTGAAAGGTTATGCTTTTGAGGTTGACTAACATGGGAGGGTTCTGGGTTTACATGTGGAGACCTACCTGAGTACAATGGGCAGGTGTGTGCCCATTGACTGGGACTAGATGAAGCTGGAAGTGAACCTTGGCAACAAGACTCTCTTGGGGTGTTGTCTGTTTCTCTCTCTTGAACATGGAAGAAATAACTAAACAAACTTTAATAAATATGTAAGAAGGTAAAGATTTAGAGAAACGTGAAACAGGAATTATCGGATTAAAAATTTTTACTGCCATCTGTATACATTTTTAGCAGTAGTTCTCAACTGGGGTGACCTTGTCTCCAGGGACATGTGTAATGTCTGGAGATCTGACTGTCACAATTCAGGGGCAGTGGCAGACAAGCTGAAGAAGGAGTGCAGGGCAAGGGAGTGCTAATAAATATGTTCCTTTTTCATGTGACAGGGCATCTGAGTGAAAGCGAGCATGGGCTGAGTGCAAAGAAAAACCTATTTAAATCATCTAAAATTAGGTGGCTGTGGTGTCATCAGCATATTTTAACCAATCACTAGGGTATTTTGTGAGGAAAAATGAGAAATGTAAGCATTTATTAAATAATCAAAGGAACAGTGATTATAATGAAACATGATTATGTTCTATCCAATCAAATTAATATTTAGAGCATGACTACAGAGGTCGATAGTTTGTGCTCAGTCATAAGGTGCAGGAGGAATCCTGTCATCTGAACGAGGTCTGTGTGCCTCTGAGGCAGCTAGCTCTTTCCCACAGAAGAGAAAACAAGCAAGGGCAATGGGGTGGCTTCAACCACTAATACACCCAGTGCTTTCACTCACAGGGCACCACCGAGGTGGAGGTTCCAGTTTTCTACGTGGGATCTCCAGGCCTTCAGAAGCAAGTATATAGTTTCTACTCAACAGAGAGTTCGGAATACTTGTCATGTACTGCACCTCATTTTATCATCTGCCTCTTCCCTGCCACCTCCTCATCAGCTGGATTTCTGTATTTCTGAGGGTATTTGCCCAGCCTTCTCATCTTTCCCCAAGGTGGGTAATCCAAAAGCATTAAGAAAATTTTAAGGGTTGTTTGTAGGACCTTTAAGTTTGCATTTAGAAAAGGGTGCTGGGGCCAGCAGATGGCATAGCAGTTACATCATGGGACTCCCTCATGGCTGACTGCAGTTCGAGTACCAGACCCGGTGGCTTAAAAATTATGCCAGGCTCATGTGTGCCCAAGATCCCAGGAGGAAAATGGAGGAGAGAAAATTCTGGTGAGGAGATTTCATCGCCCTAAGAAGTGATTTATCAAGAGAGAAAGAATATTAGGGGTCAAAACTAAGAAGAAATGAAGAGATGAAGTATAACCAGCTAGGCCATCATATATTTAATGCCAAATACTCCCAAACTTAGTATTTCCTTCTCTTGAAATAATCACAGCAAAACGGTGAGATACCATTTAGCAGACCTTTGCCCCCACGTTGCATTGCATGTGACCAAATCACAAAAGAGAGGTGCAATGTCAATAGCACCACACAGTTTCTAAGATCTACAATGTCCTCAGCAATTACTTACTTTTTTTCCTCTAAGACGATACTATAATTTTTTTTTTTTCAGTTTTGCTATAGGGTGCATGTGCACATGCTCACCAGAAAGAGACTCTCAGAGAAGGAAAGTGAGAAGTCACTCCCCAGGGAGGATGGCTATAAGAAAATCCCTTCTCTTTCAATTTCCCCTTGGGATTTTGGGCAGGCACACACACGTGTCCAGCATGATTTTAAAGCTGCCAAGTCTAGGACTTGAACTGCTCAGTAGGCCATGTGGGATTAAGCACCTTAACCTTCATGCCACCAGCTGGCCCCTCCCTGATGCTTACAATTTTTTTAAAAATTAGGTTTTGGCCATAGGGTGAGAGCACTCACCAGAGAAACAGAGGCAGTTAAGAGGAAAAGTGAGAAATCCAAAAAAAAAAAAAAAAAAGAAAAGTGAGAAATCCCCCCTCAACTTCAGGGAGGATGGCCAGACCGCAATCCCTTCTCCACTCTCCTGGGATTTTGGGCACACATACACATGGGCCGAGCGTGACTGTCAAACTGCCAGGTCTGGAACTTGAACTATGGTCAGCCATGTGGGAGTCCAGCACATTCACCGCCATGCTACCTGCTGGCCCCCTATACTTAATGAATTTTACAAAATAATTTTTACCTTGATAACAGTCTTTGAAAATAAGTAAATAAAAAATGTTTATAGTCCTCGAGCATTTGATTTGACTTCCTCAAGCATTTGATTTCATGTTAAGTGAACAAAGCTTAGTCAGGACTTACTGAAGGTAATGAACTAATTTAATTCATTTTATTTCAAGAATACAAAGGGCCAAGCAGGAAGTGATAGAAATTTTGGGGTCTTTCAAAATTTCCTAGAAATGGTATTACAAAAAAACCATGTGGATTAACTAATGTTTTGCACCCAAATAAACTTGCACTTTAATGCCACTTTTTCCAGGGACTCCTGGAAGTCACCTCGTAGAGAAAGGCTAAGAGTTCGGGTTCAATCCTTAATGAAGGCAACCAGATTTAAGTCACTCAGATTAAAGGAAAGGCCCAAACATGTGCATTTGTCTGTGAGCAGTGACTGGCACCAAGGGTCTACCTCTAGGAGGAAGCAACCACGGGCTGTTTGCTGATCAAGTCTCACTAAGGCACACCATGACAATCTGGCAGAAGTTAAAGGCATAAGCTACAGACCTGGAGCACAATTTTGCTTCTGTTTATGAATTTTTTTTTTTTTTTTTTTTTTTTTTTTAACTCACTGAACTATCAAACAATTGATTTCTTGAAAATTTTAGAAAGTATCTGTCAGCAGGAAGGTGAGTAAGACATCATCCACGGAGGTGCCAGGAGGGGCCCAGCTCTATAAGGATTGAGGCTCATGTGCCTGGGACCCTTCTAGACCTTGCCCAGTGTGGTGATGGTGTTTTTTTTTTTTTTTTTTTTTTTTTAAATCTGGCTATTTATTGTAGCCTTTAAAATGTCCTTTATAATGGATTGGTAACTATGTTTCCCTGAGTTCTGTGAGCTCTAACTGTAAATTAATAGACTCCCAAGAAGGGAAGGTGCTGTAGCCAGTTGCTCAGAAGTTCCAGATGTGCAACTCCCGTCTGAAGTACAGGGCAGTCTAGTGGGACTCAGCTTTAAATGGTGGGATCCGATGCTATCGCTAGGTCCTCACACTGGATCAGAGGATGCCCCGTCAGGATCTGCTGCAGAACTGACTGCTTGCCTGCTGGTGGGAAGAAATTTATACTCATTTTGGGATCACAGAAGAGATCTGTGTTGAGAGCAGAGAAAAAAAGCTTTTTTCCCCTATTCAAATTTTTGTGTGTGTGTGTGTATACATATATATATATATATATGCATTATTCATTTCATTTTATTTATTATCATTATTCTTCAATTCTACCAGAGAGAGTGAGCCACCAGCACCAGAATTTGAACCATGGTCATCTATGTGGGAATCCAGCACCTTAACTACCATACCATTTGCTGGTCCCCCTACTCAAATATGGTTGTTTTTTGTTTGTTTGTTTTTGTATTTTAGATGTTTTTATTTCTTCAAATTTATTATTTATCAGAAGTGACTGAAATAAAAAATATAATTGAGTCCCATCATCATCATCATGGAAATAACTTTTAAGAGAAAACTGGTCAGATGAATATTATTGCTCCCCATTTTCAACCAGTAAATAGTTGCCACTGATAGACAGCCAAAGGGCTGTCAAAAATGCTTAAGATATGTTATACAACATGCCTGTTCACAGGAGAAAAAAACCTAGGTCAAATATGTTTTAACAAGCCCCCACTAGTGTAAAAATATTGACAGAATGAAGAACACCTGTGAACTCAATTTCATTTTTAGAAAAAAAACATTCCATCACTTCTGAAGTCCTTCCTTAATCCCACACCTCTCCCTCTCTTCTCCGGTAAATCCTATCCTGAATTCTGTGGTTATAATTTCCTTGTTTTCCTTCATAACATTCTCATATCTTTGGATTGTAACATCAATACACTGTTTGTACAGTATTAAATGGGTCATTAGCCCTTTCTGGATAAGGGTCTTATATAGTTAACATCAGATACATAAGAAATTGTCTTTTTCTTTACAAAAAGTCAAACGATTTCTTCTCTTCCTCAAGTTTCTCTCTTCATTCATAATAGAGCATGTCACACACAAGCACGTGAGAGACAGCATGTGCATGAGAGAGACAGAGATCGAGAGAGAGAGAGACAGGGAGACAGGTACCCCCATTCACAGTTCTGTCCTTCAGTGACCCCCACTCCTCCAGCCTGCTAGACTCCAGGTATTTGCATATGTGCCTGGTGTGCCCCAGGCCAACCCACCCTGGGGACGAAACCATGGCAGCCAGCGGTATCTGGCCTCTCCTGCGCAGCACCCCACTGCTATGCTACGGAGCTGGCCCATAAACTGTTTCTTATTTTACAATTTATACATGTTTATTTTAATACAGATACATACAGTAAAAACCAGTTTGTACAGGTATATACATGTAATTACACTGCTTTAGCAGAAATATTTAAATATTTATTTCTACTTCTCTTTCTTTCTTTTTTTTTTGGAGAGGTTTTTGCTATAGGGCGCGTGCACTCGCTAGACAGAGACAGACAGAGAGACAGAAAGCGAGAAATCACCCCCCCCAGGAGGGATGGCCACGCTGTAATCCCTTCTCCTCCATTCTCCTCTCGGGATCTTGGGCACACACCACACGTGCCCGGCATGAGTTTTAAGCCACCGAGTCCAGGACACAAACCGCGGTTGACCACGTGGGAGTCCAGCGACATAGCCATTACACCAACTGTTTGCTGGTCCCTACTTCTCTTTCTAAGGAGAAAAGTTTCTGCGAATAACACCAAGAGCTTCTCCCTGGGAGAAGAAATGACTTCTTTAGGTAGTGCGTCTAGAACACCCAGGCACGAGTGTCTCAGTTCTCCTCGTCCCTCTTTTGGGATCAATCTACTTATAGAGAGCTGTGGAGGGCACTGCATATGGAAGCCATCTTGAGCTATCCGCCATCTTGACCTATCCACCACCTTGGAAACCATTAGGCTTCACTTCCTCACTGAGCAAACTGTTTCTCAGAAATCATGTGACCAACCATTCTCCCCGGAAGTGGTTGGGTTTCTAGGCAACAAGAGAGATCCACCCACACCAATGATTGGTTCATGCTGTTTTATCTCATTTGCATTTCGAGCAATCAATGCCCACCAGTTTGTATATAAGCTCGCTGTTCTTCCTTAATAAACGAGACTTGATCGGCACCTCGTCTTGTCCCCACTCTGTGTGTCTGTGTGTTTGTCCCATCTCTCACTCCCTCCCCCAGGAAACCTGTTGGACTGTCCCACGGGCCGGGACAGAGAGCACACAATCTCTGCACTACCAGGCTCCACACTGAGAGGTTTTTTTTTTTTTTTTTTTTTTTTTTTTTTTTTTTTTGCTATAGGGCGCGTGTGCTCACCAGACAGACAGAGAGAGACAGAGAGACAGAAAGCGAGAAATCACCCCCCAGGGGGGATGGCCACGCCGCAATCCCTTCTCCTCCATTCTCCTCTCGGGATCTTGGGCACGCACGCACACGCGCCCAGCGTGAGTTGTAAGCCACCGGGTCCAAGATGCGAACCGCGGTCGACTACGTGGGAGTCCAGCGACATAGCCATTACGCTAACTGCTGGTTCCTACACTGATGGTGACTTTTAAGGTTTTTCTAACTCAGGATACATGTTAATTACAAGTTGAAGTGAGCTACATGGTGCCCCTCGCTGTTCACAAGCTCTGTCTATATCCTAACCCCCAGAGCCTGTGAATGTTACCCTTGTTTGGAAATAGGGTCTTTGCAGTTGTAATTAAATTAAGCATCTTGATGTGAGAAGATTATCCTGGATTATCTAAGTGAGCCCTAAATGCAATGACAAATGTCTTTAAAGAGAAAAGCAGAGATTTGAGACAAACAGAAAAGAAGATACAGAGGAGAGGCAAGGTGAAGCAGAAGCAGAGACTGGTCTATCTTGGCCCCAGGTGGAGGCATGCTGACAGCCAGAAGCTGACAGAGGCAAAGGATACTCTCTCCTCTGAGCCTGCAAAACAAGTGTAGTCCTGCTGACATCCTGACTTCACTTGTGGCCTAAAGAAGTGAGAGAGTAAACTTGTTGTTTTTGTTTTTATTTTGTTTTTGGAGAGGTTTTTGCTATAGGGTATGTGCACTCGCCAGAAAGACAGAGACAGACAGAGAGATAGAAAGCGAGAAATCACCCCCCAGGGGGGATGGTCACACTGCAATCCCTTCTCCTCTATTCTCGTCTCGGAATCTTGGGCACGCATGTACACACGCCCGGCATGAGTTTAAGCTTCCAGGTCCAGGACTCGAACCGCAGTTGACTATATGGGAGTCCAGCAACATAGCCATTACACCAACTGCTGGTCCCAAACTTCTGTTGTTTTAAGTCATGATTCTGTGATACTTTGTTACAGTAGCCACAGGAAACTAATATACAAATTTAAACTCTGTTGTAAACAGAGGAGACACATTTATCTACACTAATTATACATACAGTATTTCACCTTAGCTGCAGGGTGATGTTCCAAGACTCCCCAGTAGATGACTGAAACTGTGACAAGAACCAAACCCTATATATACTATGCTTTTTTTCATATATGCATGTCAATGATAAAGTTCAACTTGTAAATTAGATGTAAGAGATAATAATAAAGTAGAATAATTGTAACAATACACTGTAATAACAGTCATATGAATATGGTCTTTTTCTCTCAAAATATCTTACTGTTAAGATAGATCATGGGTTAGGGGAAACTATCAATATGTACACATACTATGTATTTATGCTACTCTACATTGTATATCTATTTATATCTGTATTTTGAGTTGATCTCAGCTCCTCAAATTGCAACAAAAAGCACTTCATTCTTAGTGCACCAACTTAAAATTGTTAAATAATTGAGAAGGAAAGTTGATCTCTGTTAAATACATTAAAAAAATTTTTTCTATAGGGTGTGTGTGCTCATGAAAGAGCGAAAAAGAGGGAAAGAGAGAAAGAACCCCCCAGAGGGGATGGCTACACAGCAGTTCCTTCTCCTCTGAGGATTTTGGGTGCCCAGAGTTTTTTTCAAGCTGCTGGAACTCGAACCCACAGTTGGCCATGTGAGATCCAGCCATCTTAAACACCATGCCACCTGGCTGGTTCTCTTAAATACTTTTTTAAAATATAAAAGTAACAGCATGTCTTTTTTTCTCCTTTGGATAAGTGACATGAAATATTATATGCCAACTGCACTGTGATTGGAATATGAGACTTGTGCAATTTTTGCCTTATGGAAGTTATGAAAATTTTTTCTATCAGCAGTTTTTGTAGCTGTTTTATGGGCAATGGAAAGATATATTCTGTTTGCTGGGAAAAACTATCTGTTCAGAGTTGGGAGGACCTTACAGCCTTGTGAACTGGGATATTCCACTTACACCTGCTGACCTGGCATCAATATCGCTCCCTTTGACTATCACATGTTCTGGTTTAGATGATGCGTATGCTCACCCTATTTACAAGAAGGAGAGCCAGTGGCTAAGTGGATGGTCTCTTAACCATGGTTATTAGGCATGTTTCTTACCACTCTATGCCTTGTTTCCTCATCTGTAAAGGAGAGATTATAGCCCGTGGTGAGTACTCAACAATGCTATTAATGTCTATCTCAATAACTGTATTCGGATTCTCTCCTAAATCATATTCTCTCCAAATTCATTTATTTTTGTCTTTTTATCTGTCAAGAGGCATGTGAAGATGTCTTTCAGTGTATGTCTGTCTTCTCTTTATACATCTAATACATTGGCTATAATAACTTTGAGTTAGCATTATTATATACATAAATGTCATAACAATTATTGGGTTGTCAAAAAAGTCATGACACATTTTTGCATAGAAAAATAAATGATAATTTAGCAGATAATCCAATAGATCATCACTGTAAATTCTCTTATGGGCCTGCTGGGAGACATGCCCACTTACTCCTCCAGAGGCTGACCTATGGACACAGGTCCACCTACAGAACTTAAAGAGGCCCTGTAACCTGACTCCAGTTCCTTCCAGCTATAGTCCTGGAATAGTAATGCCTTTTTTAGGGGCCTACTGGGAGACACACCTGTCTGTCCCTGCACATTTAGGTCCAACTGCAGACCTTGAAACAGCCACGTGATCTGGATCCAGCATCTCCTAAGCATGGGCTGTCTGGTAGCAGTTCTGCCCTCCCAGGGATCCAGGGAAGACGCGCCATTTCTGACTGGATGCAGGCCTATAGACCTTGATCTGGATTGTAAGCCCTGAAGCAGCCTTGTGACTCAATATCAGCACCATTCAGCCAAGATCTAGGGACAGTCTTGCCTTCCCAGTGACTCTGCAAGAGCCCTCGGAGGGGCTCAATGCTATTTACATCCATCCATGCACCTGCCAAAAAGTGAGACCAACTGTGGGCTTTTGATAATCATTTATTTATTTATTTATTTTCTTTAAATTTATTTTTTTACATTAATTCACTATACAACTGTGGGCTTTTAGCCTCTTACTAGCCCTACTGACCAAGCTCCTGAAGGCAGTCTAGTCTTCCCAGGGAGAGGTTTTACACCTTCTCAAACCCTTGGTAACAGACCTGCCAATTGTGAGCCCCTCTGTGAACCCCAAAGAAGCCATGTGACCAGAATCCTAACCCATACAATTAAAATATCAGAGGCAACACCATCAGCCTAGGGACACAAGAAGAGAAACTCTTTACCTACCACAACCAATCTGTAAAGAATGGGTGGAGCATTTGCTCCCTAAAATGCAAACACACCAAAGCTAAATGGATCATAGACAATCAGGCAAATGTGATACCACCAAAGGAAACTACTAATAAAGCACTAATAAATGCCCATAACAAATAGAGATTTCTGAACTGTCTGATAAAGAATTAAAAATAATCATCCTAAAGAAGCTTAATGAGATGTACAAGAACACTCACAGACAATAAAATAAATCAAAGAGCGTGTGAACAAACTCATCTGAAAACATTCAACATTCTTTAATAATATAGACTCTTCAGCAAACCACATATATAAGGAATGTATATCAGCAAAATCAAGACCTTTTATGGGGCCAGCCTGTGGCTTTGTTAAAGGAGCTGTATTCGACAGGGCTGGCCATGCAGTTCAAGTTCTGGACCCAGTAGCTTGAAAAAATCCTGCACGCTCAGAATACCAAAGGGAGGGAGAAAGAAAGGAGAAGGATTGTGGCATGACTGTGTCCCACGTGGGGGAAGAGTGCTCTCTCCCTTTCCCTTTCTGTCTCTCTCTGGCAAGCATACACACCCTTTGGCAAACTGAAAAACAAAAAAGACACATATGACAAGCTCATAGCTAGTATTATACTCAGTGATGAAAAGCTGAAAGCTTTTGCTCTAAGGTCAGACACAGGACAAGGATGCCTACTCTGGCCAGTTCTGTTCAGCATAATACTAGAAGCCCTAGCCAGACCAATATGGAAGGGGGAAAAAAGCATTAAAATCACAAAGAAGTTAAAATATCCTTTGTCTGCAGATGATCTTACATAGGCTGAACATCCCTAATCCAAAATTCAAACTCCAAAATTTTCAAAAAGTTGACTCTTTCTGATCACCAACATGGGGCCAACAGTGGAAAATTCTACACCTGACCTCATGAAAAGGTCATAGTAAAACAGCTGCAATACAAAAATATTTGTGTAAAATTACCTTCAGATTATGTGTAGAAGCTATATATAAAAAAGTGAATTTTGTATTTTGCCATGGGTCCCATCCCAAACATATTTCATTATGTATATAAAATATTCCAAGTCTCTCCCCCCAAAACTGAAAAGTTAAAAATTTCTGGTCCCAAATATTTTGCTCTGTATACTGAGAACCCTAAAGACTGAATAAAAAAAGTCAGAACTAATAAATAGATTAGATTTACTAGAGTTACAAAAGACAAAATCAACATGCAGTACACTAATGATAAATTATATGAAAAAAAGAGAAAACAATCCTTTTTATTTTTTGAGAGAGATTTTTGTTACAGGACATGTATGCTTGCTAGAGAGACAGAGAGAGATAGACAGAAAGTGAGAAATCACCCGCAGGGGAGATGCCACATTGCAATCCCTTCTCCTCCATTCTCCTCTCGGGATTTTGGGCACACATGCACCCAGCATGAGTTTCAAGCCTCTGGGTCCAGGTCTCAAACTGCAGTCAGCTATGTGGGAGTCCAGGGATGTAACCATTATGCCATCTGCTGGCCCTATCAATCCATTTTTTTAAGGGCATCAAAAAGAATAAAATACTTGGGAGTCAATTTAACTAAGGAAGTTAAAGATCTGAAAGTACACGAAAACTACAAAATGGTGACCGAAATTGAATAAAGCACAAATAAATGGGAAGATATCCTATGTTCATGGACCGTTAAGTATAATATTGTCAATGTCCATCCACTAACCAAGTGATCTACAGAGTCAACGATATCTCTATCAAAATTCCAATGACATTTTACATAGAAATAGGAAAAAAATCCTAAAATTTGTATGAAACCACTAAAGATTCTAAATAGACAAAGTGATATTGAAAAAGAAGAATTCAGGTGAAGGCATCAAATTTCTTGACTTCAAGCTATATTGCATAGTTATAAAATGAATGGTAGGGTACTGGCATCAAAATAGTATGGTACTGACATTAAAAAAAAAGACACACAGAGTATTGGAAGAAAACATGGTCTGAAATAAATCCATTAATATACATTTAACTAATCTCTAATAAGGGCACCTAGGATATATATAGGGAAAGGAGAGTCTTTTCGATAAGTGGTGTTGGGAGAAGTGACTATCTACAAGCAAAAGATAAAACTGGACCTTTAGCTGGTAACATACAAATAATTCATTTAAAATGGATTAAAGACTTAAGTGAAAAACTATAAACTTCTAGGAGAAAACACAGGGGAAATGCTTGATATTGGTCTTGGCAATAATTTTTTTGGATATGACACTCAATGCACAGGCAACAAAAAGTAAAAATAAGCAAGTGTAACTACATCAAACCCAAATGCTTCTGCAAGGTAAAGGAAGCAATAAAAGGGGAAAAAAGGCAACCTATGGAATGGGAAAAAATTTGCAAATCATATATCTGATATCCAACATATATAAGAAACCAATAACTTGGGACCAGCAGATGGTGTAATGGTTATGTCACTGAACTCCCATGTGGCTGACTGCAGTTTGAGTCCCAGACCCAGTGGCTTGAAACTCATGCCAGGTGCACATGTGTGTGTGCCCAGAATCCCCAGAGGAGAATGGAAGAGAAGGGCCATTCCCCAGGGAGATGATTTCTCACTTTCTGTCTCTCCAGCAAGCGCATGTGTCTTATAGCAAAAATCTCTTTAAAACAAAAAAAGAAATTAATAATTTAATTACAAAATAAAAATGAAAAAAATTAATAACTCTATTGAACAATCAGCCCAAGCCAGAATAAATATTTTTTTCAAAGAAAATATATAAATGGCCAATGGGAACATAAAAAGGTGCTCAACATAATTAATCATCAGGGAAATAAATGCAAATCAGAACTACAATGAGATATCACTTCACACTGGTTAGATTGGTTATAACCAAAAGACAAGAGACAAGTTCTGGTCAAAGTACAGAGAAAAAAAAAAAAACCTCCTGTAATGGTTGGTGGGAGTGTGAATTGGTACATCATTATGAAAAACAGTGCAGGGATTCCTTAAAAAAAAAAAAATTACCATACAATTCAGTAATTCCACTCCAAGTATACATTGAAAGGAAATGAAATCAGTATCTCAAAGAGATATCTGCACTCCCATAATTCACTGCAGCAATATTCAAAAGAGACAATCTGTGGAAACAAAGTTAAGTGTCTACTGACAGATGAATGGATAAAGAAAATGTGGTATGTCCATTTATCCATCCATGCAGCCATCCAATGGAATATGAGACATCCATAATTAAAAAGAAAATCCTTCTTTATGTGACAACATAGATGAACCTGGGGGACATCATGCTAAGTGAAATAAACCAGACACAGGAATGCAAATACTGTATGATCTCATCTATATGTGGAATCAAAAAAGGTCAAAGTCACAGAGGCGCGGGGTAGGAAGATACTTGCCAGGGGTTAGGGAGTGGAGGAAATGGGAAGGTAATAGGGAGATGTTAACCAAAAGCACAATTATCAGTTATAATATAAATAATCTATGGGAATTTAATGTACAGCATGGTGGCTATAGTTAATAAATGTTGCTCTGTATACTTGAAATCTGGAAGACAGTAGATCTTAAGTTTTTACCACACACACAAAATTAACTATGCCTTCGAAGGGATGCATAAGTTAATTAGCTTGATTGTGGTAATCAATTGACTATGTAT
Source organism: Tupaia tana (assembly GCA_026018925.1). Taxonomy (NCBI): domain Eukaryota; kingdom Metazoa; phylum Chordata; class Mammalia; order Scandentia; family Tupaiidae; genus Tupaia; species Tupaia tana. The sequence continues at coordinate 39,911,850 of JAKSZU010000022.1, forward strand.
ATAAAATCATTGTACTGTATAGCTTACATATATACAATTTTTACTGTTCAATTATACTTCAGTAAGTCTAGAGGGAAAAAAAAAAGAGAGTGGCCCAATAGACATTTACTTATTTAAGTAAGAATGGGCTTCCATTTAAGAATGGTTTCTTTTTTTTTTTTTTTTTTGAGTTTTTTTTGCTATAGGGCACATGCGCTCGCCAGACAGACAGAGACATAGAGACAGAAAGCGAGAAGTCACCCCCCAGGGGGGATGGTCATGCCGCAATCCCTTCTCCTCCATTCTCCTCTAGGGATCTTGGGCACGCACGCACACGCGCCCGGCGTGAGTTTTAAGCCACCGGGTCCGGGATGCGAACCGCGGTCGACTACATGGGAGTCCAGCGACATAGCCATTACGCTAACTGCTGGTTCCCAAGAATGGTTTCTAAATAGGAACTTCAATTTAAGGCAATTCTATGGATAAAGAAGACCTGAAGCAAAGAATGCAGACAATGTTCTGAGAAAATACCTGGATAGGCCAACTGTCATCCTGAATATATAGAGAAGTTCCCCTCTAGACACCATTCACACAAGAGGCTGCCACCGTGTTACAAATGCCTTTCGGATTATAGGGAAATTCTCTGCATTTCTTTATTTTGAACAGCACAGTCTGGTAAACTACATTAGCCTGAAGTTATTCAACCAATGCCAAGTTTTCGATGATTATAAAGGTTATCTGACAGAACTGGTTTAAAAACACTTTTTTTTCAAGACTAAAGCTACATATATTTAGTAATTATGTTAAGAGTATGACCACCAAATGTAAGTTCTAAATGTTATTATAAAAATCACCTGAAAAGCAGCCTTGTAAACAGCTGTATCATGAGATCACATACATGGGCTCATAGGACAAATGAAAACATAGAAACATTAAGTGTCCAACCATTAGGTAAATATGTAATTGTGCCTCAAGATGAATCTTCAATGTGAAAGCACCATCATGGAGTAAGAGTGATGCATCTAAACTAACCTGAAGGAAATGAAAATCATGTACACTGAAAAACTGTGTCAGATGACTCAGGAAATAGCTTTAATGATGCCAAAGACCTGATGCATGGCTTCATATAAAGAATTTGAACAAAATATTTCATAAAATGTGAGAGCAAGAATAAGCAATGCTTCTCAATCTCACACATGTAATTACATACATTAGTTTTATATTAGTATTATATATATGTGTATATATATATATATATATATATATATACACACATATATATACACATATAATGTGATGTATAATGTATTGTAACCAAAATTATAAATTTAATATCCTAAGTACTTATTTGTTAGGTTGTCAGGAAAGTCATGATGTATTTTTCTATGTTTTTCTATGTAAAAATGCATCGTGACTTTCCTGATGACCCACTATTTCATTAACGCTGATTGAAGGTTGATGTTTATTAAGACTTTTTTCACTGTGAAATTGATCAATGGTCATTAAGTATTCAGAGTCATCTTGCACTGATGCATATGCATTATTTCTGGACACCCATGCCATTCCAGTGCTGGCTTTAGCTCCAGGTACTCCTCTTACTGTACACTGTAGGCTCCAGGTATAGCATGACCTGAGGCTTACTTGTGACCCTTTATACCTCTTGGTCAAGAAGCATATGATATCTAAATCAGACTGAAATGCACATGCCAATTATTTATTTGTGAATTTTGAAACTTTTGATTCATTAGGAAATTACTCCATTTTCCCGTCTCTGCCTCTTGTTGCAATTTTATTAAAAGGATGTGGCTCATTTCCATATATACATAATATCAAACAACACCATAAAGCAGAGCTGTGACTTTAGAAGAGACAGACAGGAGTCTGAATCTTCTCTGGTTGAGGCTGACTCTAACAATGAAAAAGAGATGACAATGTCAACATCTAATGAGACATTTTACCAATTCACTGTACAAAAGATTTTTATCCTTTTTAAAATCCTGTCCTAGCAAAGGCTAAAGCACTATCAGTAGCAATTAGTAAACCCTTTAAGCTTCCAATTCAATCTAACCAACAAATGCATCCCCTGAAACTTACTAGAAAATATCGCTTCTCCTGAGGGCTGGATTCACTGTGCTGATGCAGATTTAAATTACTAATCCTAGAAGAATTCCATGCTGCACACAAAATCAATTTCGCAAACATGCATTTGAAAGTCTGTTTGAAAGTCTGTTAACATTTTCCAAGTGGAAAAATTATCCTATATTTTAACTCTGTTAGTCCTTCAAAAGAATTTTCTAGAAAAAAATCTTCTCCATAAACACACCTTTCTTTGGTTTTTCAGAATTGATCTATTAGACAAAACCTGTAGGAAAGAGCTAAGAAAAAACTTTGTATCAATCCCACTTCTTGTAAAGTGATGTCTTGGTATTGAAAGCTGTTGTTTTAGAAGCAATTAGGCCAATTAAGCCTGACAACATGACTTCAGAAGGGATGGTGTGCAAGCCCCTATGCACAATGAGAATTTGCACTAAACGGATGAATAGCTGATATGTGCAGAGACGCACAAAGACGTTCTGGAGTGCCATCCATAAACCCCTTGCTCTTGGAGGGATACAAAGAAGATGATAAGATGATGGCTTTGGATTTCTGTCTAGTCCTCTTCAAAGGGAGAACGGCATGTAAAGAAGCAGGTTCCACTACAGATCAATGAGGAGACCTGGTATACGAAGAAAGCTGCGTAACTGGTGCATGGGAGGAAATAAAAACAGGCTGACATTTTAAGTTTTTTGTAAGTAAGATCCTCAACACATAAAAGTACACAGCTCTGAACAGAACAAAGCTGAATGGAAAATAGGTGAGGAAAGCTGGGACTTTATTTTGAAATAACCAAACATGGTTGATTGTATAAAGGCCAAAATGAAGTATAATTGTGAATTAATTTCATTTCATGTCTCCTTAGAATAGCAGATAATGCAGAAAAATCTCCAGACAATACTATGGTGAAGGTAATACTAACAATACTAAGTTTGATTTAATTTGGAAAAATAACATTTAGGTAAAGCTAAAAGAAGAGAGTTTTTTTGTTTTTGTTTTTGTTTTTTAATTCTCAGTTAGAAATGGACTTATTTTAGGCTGGCCCCACAGCACAGAGGTTGGGAGAGCCAGATCTCAAATGTCCAACAGTGGTTAGATACTGAGAAACATGCCAGCCATGTGTGCATGAGTGCCCCAAATCCTGACAAGATGGAGAAATGGAGAAAAGGGGGCTGTGGCGTGACCATGACCTCCTAGAAAGGTGCTTTCTGTCTCCCTCTCTCTCTCTCTGGCAAGCACATGCAGCCTCTGGCAATTTAAAAAAAAAGAAAGAAATACACTTGATTTTAAAACTTTCTATACTTACAACTAATCTTTTTTTTTTTTTTTTTAGCACTACTATTTGTGTCTAAGTATCTACATGTAAAGATAGACTATATGCCTGAATTCCATGTTTCTTTCTTTATTCTATTTTTTGGGAAGGTTTTTGCAATAGGGCGCGTGCGCTCGCCAGACAGACAGAGAGAGACAGAGAGACAGAAAGCGAGAAATCACTCCCCAGGGGTTTTGGCCACGCCGCAATCCCTTCTCCTCCATTCTCCTCTCGGGATCTTGGGCATGCATGCACACGCGCCCGGTGTGAGTTTTAAGCCACCGGGTCTGGGACGCGAACCACGGTCGACTACATGGGAGTCCAGCGACATAGCCGTTATGCTAACTGCTGGTCCCTATTTTTTATGTATTGCTTAACAAGGGTCAGGAAGATATGCAGTGCTTCTATTAAGACATATCTTGGCTGAAAAACATTAAAAATAATGCCATGCCTGCTTGGAGATGATTTTAGATGTGGTGGCAGAAGTAAAGAGTGCAATCTCGGCTCCTCAGAAAAACTGGCTTTACTTCGAAATAGAACAATCTGAGTGGTGAGTATCTGTCAAAGCAATCTGCACAGAGAGCCAGCTCAGTTATACTAACTAGTGGGCAGGTATTAGACACAGACAACTTTTTATATCCAAGACATGTGAAATACATAGTTAGCTTTTCTGCAAATATAAGGTTGGTTAATCCTGGAGAGAAAAGGGAACGTGCACTACCAGACTTTGACTTTCGAATAGAAGGTTTCAAATACCACACTTTCAGAATCACCTGGAAAGCCTACAAGTAACAAAGCTGTTGTGGCCCAGCTGCTATAGCACCTAATGCTAAGATTCTGTGTTCCACAGGCTGGAACCACATGGGAGGCCCAGGTTTGATTCCCAGTTCAACCTGAAGGTGACGTGTGGTGGCATGCACCTGAAATCATACTGATTCGAAAAGCTGAGGCAGAAGGATTGCTAGTTCAAGTTTGGCTGAAGCAACAGCAAAAACCGGTCTAAAAAAGGACAAAGCTTTGTGGTGCGTGTCTATAGTCCAATCTGAAAGGCTGAGGACTGTGACAGGGTGAGAGCCTGTCTTTAAAATAAATAAACAAAAAAACAAAGCTACTTTGGCCCTACCCCAAACTTTAGATCAAAACCTCTGCATTGTCCCAAAACTACCAATCATACATCCTGGTGATTCTGTGTCCCCAAGACTTGAGAATTGCTGCTCTCAAGGGCAGTGCTGGAATGTGTCATGTGGTAAATCATTAATATTCCTGATGTTCAATACTCACGTGTAAACCTTAAGAACAAAATCCTTTTCTTCCTTTAATTCTGTAAGTGACTGTAGGACATCCAAGATGCTCAGGACTGCGCAGCCATATGGTCGCCTGTAGTGCAGGTGAGCAGGGCCCTTCTTTGAGTCGTTCAGGAGCATCCGGCCTTGGGCACAGCAGAAAACACCAGTCACACTGAGAACTCCATGCAACTCTCTGTCATCGCCTGACTGTCATCCAAGAATGCCAGACCCAAAGGCAACTAAGAGACCTCTAAGTTGGAAGACTGATGGAAGGGAGTCATCCAAGGCTTTGTATGTGCAGGAACACCAAACAGGCTCTGGCCAAGGCTCTTCTCCTGCACCACATCCAGGCAATCATTCCTATCACTCACTTCTACACTAATAACAACAACATTTACTAATCACATGAGAGTAAAAGAATGGTTTCATGGATTTCTTAGAAAAAACAGTATGTTAACAGCTTTAAAGTTACAAGCAGAAGAATAGAAATGTTCGTATTTTAGCTGCCCTGTATACACTATGTATGCATTAATAAGGAGGACACTGTTTTCTTCCAAACAAATTCTGCTGCCCAAGTTTCTCCTGAACCACTGTGGGAGTGACAGCACTCTTGGGAAGTGGTTCCATACTTACTTTTCTTATTTATCAAGGCTGTGCCTACAGTGCCAGGAGAACTCATAAATGCTGGAACCTCAGCGAATGCTTTATTAATTACAGAAAATGGATTTTTTTTTGCTGGCAAGGGGTTAAAAAATATTCTGAGGGGCCAGCAGGTGGCACAGAGGTAACATAACACATTGTATCACTGGGCCCAGAGTACAAGGTCTCAGATTTGTGTCCAGAGGATTCCCTTTACATGCCAGGTATGTGCCTAAATCCTGGCTGGCTAAGGCCTGGGAGTAGATTATGGCACGAAGACCCTGCTGACAGTGTCTGTCTCTCTATCTCTCTGCTTCTCATGGAAGAAATAAATAAACCTTAAAAATAAACAGATAAAAATATTCACTGACAAAAGTATATGCAAGATGTTGGAACCCAAACCTACAATGAAAGACTTGTTAGTTACAGTCCCAAAAGTTATGTTCTAAACTTGAAATAAGGCTAGGCAAACCAACCACAAAACACTAGCAAAAAATCACTTTTTTCATCTTGGGTGGGACAGAAGGTCCTGTCCAACTTCTAGAGTGAGGACAATAACTAATTTTGCGAAAAATAGAACAGATACGTAATTTTGGACTCAAACTGCAGCAATGGCATTCACTACCTGTTATGTTGGCACCCCTTTGTACCACAGGGTACAAAGATCTCAGAGGGGCAGGATAGGTACTGAGACAGGGCACTATGATTGAGAGAATGGCAAAAACCAGGCTGTTTGAAACAAAAATAAGGAGAAGAAAGTTTTAAGTGAGAAAAAAAATACATTCATTTATATCAATGAATGGAGCTGAGCTCAAAGAATAACTTCAACACAAGTTGTACTCTAACCCTGACATCCGAAATACCAGGTAAGCACTGGGTGAGGCCAGGGAGGTTGAAGGGGACAAAGCTCACTCATGGGAGATACTTAGCCTAAGCTGGGCCAGGCTTAGTCATACGCATGGATAAGGTAGACAGTACCTATTCGGATCACATGGGCAACTATATATAAATCCCTCTTCATATCCTTGCTGCTCAGATCCTAAGGAAAGAAAAAAAAAAACACATTTAAGCAAGAAATATAAGGGAAATAATTAAAATTTCATTTTGAACCACATCGTGGTTTGCATGTAGTATATGTCATAGGTGGAGAAGGCGATTACAGCACATAGCAGTTTCGTGTGTATGAGATTCCTGCAGTGAAAGTCTGGATATCTTACATGCCTTTTGGAGTTTATTTACTGACAACATTTTTCCAGTTCTCGTTTAGACCACCTAACAAACTAGATATTTACAAAAGTTCTTACATTAGAAATCTTCACGATCTTGCCCACGTTTATTCTAACATTGCATACATTTTATAATTAAAAAAGGGGAAAATACCAGGAAGTTCATTTATGACTAAAGTTCTAAAAAGTTTCTCTACTAATTTTACACTTACTATACTGTCCACAATTGACTATCACATACTAGGTATATTTGTCTTAAAAGAAATTTGTCTTGAAAGAGATTGATTTGGTTTTAGTAAAATCTCAAGAATTTGATCTCCATTAAATTTAGATACTTATCATTTGCACTAAATTGTAGTGGAGCAAATAATTTTATTGGAAAATTTTAAGAGCTTCTGTTAAGTAATAAATCTTATCCATAATCAAAAACTTTTCAAACCAAAGGGTTACAAAAATCATTCTTTGGGACCAGCAGTTGGCGTAATGGCTATGTTGATGGATCCCCATGTAGTCGACTGCAGTTTGAGTCCCGGACCCGGTGGCTTAAATCCATACCAGGCACATGTGTGTGCGTGCCCAAGATCCCGAGAGAAGAGTGGAAGAGAAGAGATTGAGCATGAGTTTAAGCCACTGAGTCCGGGACTCAAACCATGGTTGACTACATGGGAGTCCAGCAACATAGCCATTACACCAACTGCTGGTTCCCCAAAATCATTCTTATACATTAAGTACTTATGTTCAGAATATATTTTGAAATGAAATAAGCAAGCTGTCAGATCCAGGGCTCGAACCATGGTCAACAATGTGGGAGTCCAGTGCCCTTAACCACCATGCCTGTATTTATACTTTATTTAATAAAGCACCGTACTTGAAATAATGAAATTCCTTTAATATAAATGGTTTCAGATTTTTTACCACATCATCAACTTGCTGCATACTCCCTGGAATTACTGAGACTTAGTGGTGATGAACAAAGGAGCCTTTATCCTTAAAAGGATAGGTTCCAATGAGCTCCCGTTTGCTTCTAAGAAAGGGTGACTTAGGTCCCATTTTCTTTTCACTTTTTTTTTTTTTTTGAGAGGTTTTTGCTATAGAGCACGTGCGTCTGTCCACTTTTTAATTTTTGATTGGTCCCAGATGTTTGTCTCTCTTCAATAAAGTGTTAAAAGAGGCAATCAAGTGGAAGTCATGACCTGGAGTGAGCTCTGAGATCAAGAGTCCCTATATTTCTTCAGGCAAGGTACAAAATCGTTCTGAGGATCCTATGCTTGTTTGGCTCACAAGCCCTTGCCAAATGGCCCAGAACGCATGAAATGAAAAGAGATATTAAGTAATGTGGGGGCCAGCAGGTGGCACAGTGGTTGTCGAGAGTGTATGCATGCATGCTCAAAATCTCAAGAGGAGAATGGAGGAGAGGGGACTACGATGTGGCCATCTGCTCTGCGGGGAGTGATTTCTCACTTTCCCTCTCACTGTCTCTCTCTGTCTGTCCAGCAAGCTCATGCACCCTATGGCAAAAACCTTAAAATAAAAAAAGAAGTAATGTATAACGATGAAACTGAAGCTTTTAGATTCTAGATGATTATTTTTTGAAGTTCTTAAAATAACAAATTACATTTATAATGCTCTAGGTTATAAAATAATTTAACATGAATTAGTATCTCTAGAATCACAAACATATTTTTACATGAAAGTTATCTTCTGATATTGAAAAAGGATGTCTCAAAAAAAAAGAAAGAAAGAAAAAAGATGTTTCAGGCTCTATTTTCATTAATTCCTTTAAGTTAAAAATAAAATTTAAAATATTCTCCAGATAGCACTGTACTTCGACACTTATTAAGATGGGTACTAAATAACTAATAACCAACGGGTTACCATTTTAATGTAACTTTTGGGGTTGAAACATTTCTACAACTAAAGGATACAGAAATGTCTGACATATTTCAAAGTGAAATGGTTCCTTTTACACACCTAGATGGTGTTAATCCGAACTATCAGATGACTAGTGTAATTATCGACTCCAGTATGTTTAGAGAGTTCAAAGCTATTTACCAAAGATGACCAAACACTAACCAAACATTCTGTGCACAAGGACACTGGACTACTCCCTTGGTTCTGGCTGACTAACAAAAGCCACCTGAAGGAAATCTGTAATATTGTCTATTGTCCAAGTTGCTGAGTAGGGCTCTTCTGTCCATTTTATTCAGAGTGCCAAGAACTCTCAGAAGCACTTATTTGTGGTCAATAAAAATAAGACAATAATAAGTGCAAGAAAATATTTTATGTGAAATTATTATTTATGAGTTCTACAGTGTAAAAGCTATTTTGTTAAATGTAAATTCATGTTTAAATAAATTTACCATAAGGTGATTATCTCTTCAAGACTGAGTACCAACAGTGTGGCTATCCATGTTAAATTACTCACAAGACCTGTAAAACTAAGACTGGAAGAGGGGTGATGCACCCACCATTTATCTGGTGAGCAGAATTTGAATCCTGATTGATTGCATGGCAGGAATTAGATTTTCTTACTGGACCCAAACTCTAATCCTACACAACTGGAAGCTGGCCCCCAAGTACACAGTGGGTAAGAGAGGTGAGTGGAGGCAGTGGCCCAGAATCTTAGACTCAGTTGCTCATGTTCCATTGGAAACATGGAAGAGTGAATTTATTTTCCTGTACCTAGGCTATTCTTTTTCTATAGCGATAATGGAGTTTACAAATATAAAATAAAGCCAATTTGCTCATACTTAATTAAGCTGCAGAAAAGGAGGCAACATTTTTTAAAATTTATTTTTATATGTTTTAATTTGACCAGAGAGGGACAGAATGAAAGAGAGAGAGAGTGAGAAATCAAGCCGCCAGATCTGGGATTTGAACCATGATTGGCCATGTGAGAGTCCAGCACCCTTAACTGCTATGCCACTCACCAGCCCCAAGGAGGCAACACTTTAATACTTAATGTTAGTACAGTAAAAAACCAGTTCAATTCTTTTTTTTTTTTTTTTTTTTTTGAGAGGTTTTCGCTATAGGGTACGTGCACTCGCCAGACAGACAGAGAGAGACATCGAGACAGAAAGTGAGAAATCACCCCCCAGAGGGGATGGTCACGCCACAATCCCTTCTCCTCCATTCTCCTCTCGGGATCTTGAGCACGCACGTACACGCCCCTGGCATGAGTTTTAAGCCACCGGGTCCAGGATGCGAACCGCGGTCGACTACGTGGGAGTCCAGTGACATAGCTATTACGCTAACTGCTGGTTCCCAAAACCAGTTCAATTCTGAATGCGAAGAAGTCAGTACTTAAAATCCTATTTGGAGGGCTGGCAGGTGGCACAGTGGCTAAGGTGCTGGACTCCCACATGACCGACCGAGGTTGGACTCCCAGACCTGGTGGCCTGAAAATCACATTGAGCACATGTGAATGCATCCATTCCCAAAATCTCTAGAGGAGAGAGAATAGAGGAGAAAGGATTCTGTGGCCACACCCCGGGGAGTGATTTTTCACTGTCTTTCTCTCTCTGGCGAGTGCACATATCCTATGACAAAAATCTAAAAAAAGAAGAAAAATCCTATTTTGGAATTTAGAAAGAATAGAAGTAAATGTATAAAATATACCACCATCTGAGCCAGCAGGTGGCATGGTGGTTAAGGTGCTGGACTCCCACAAGGCCGACAGCAGTATGAGTCCCAAACCTGGAACCTTATTTGCTTATTTTCTCTTTCTCTCTCTGGTGCATACACAAGCCCTTTAGCAAATTAAATAATAATAATGACAATATTAATGACAAATAAAATCAAATAAATAATATTCAAAAATATATATATGTATGTGTGTATATGTGTATATATGTATTTATATATATATGTATTTATATATATACACACACACACATCAACAAATACAGGAAAAACAACAGGAGTTTATTATGGGTTTGTCACTCAAATATAGTAGCAAATAGACACATATTCATTTATTTAGATAACAAGTCACCATTGAGACCTTAGCATTTGCCAAGAACTGTGTCTGAGGCCCTGCCTATCTAGTTGTAATGGACAAACTCTCGCTCACACACACAACCAGTTTATCATGAAAATCAGCCAAGTCCTCATTATACTGGACATTCACTAGAGTATGAAGCACTTCCTTCCTAGGTGAAATTCTTACTTCACAGGAAACCCAACATACATACACACATACATATGCCTTCGGCAAGAAGGGGGTTGTGACATGGATAATGTGACTGTAATGTGGCTCTGAAGTCTGCCGAGAAACCCCTTAAATGTGCAGCTTGTATGGTCCTTTTTCTCGATGCAAAAGTGGCTAATAGTGCAGCACTCATTACAGAGCTGTGGCTGCATTTTCTTGCGTTTACTCAGACTTGGTAGCATATATGCCAATCTGGAAAAGCCCGGTAGCTCATGGGAGGAAGTCTTGGGTAATGAGAACACAAGTCCCATCGAAATTATTATTTCATATAGCTTAGAGTAAAACATGTAAATCCTGGCTAATATAATCTTAATCAGAAGTCTTGTGTGCTTTGTAAAAATTTCTCAAATTACATTTGGGGTCTTGAAAACAAAACAAAACATGAAGGGCTGAACTGCAAAGGGGCCTCTGGTACCAGTCTGCTGGGCAGCCTGTGCCCTCCCACTGTGCCAGAACCAGAGCGGATCAGGAGTGTTACGTGCATCTTTCATTTATAAAGCCGGAGCTCCAGCTCTGGCCTCTGGGCCCATTAGATAATTAAAACGCTACATGAAAATTATGATTTACTGTAATTATATTCAAAAATCATTATAATTAAGTTCAATTTTCAAGAGACAAGGACTGTATTCATCACATTCAAGGATTCAAGGACAGCATATGCACATAGCTCTGCTCCTACAAATCCAAAGAACAAGGCATCAACAGTTCCTCTTGTTATTTTACCAGATAATGTGAGAGAATCAGGATCTAGGAAACTTCCTATAGTCACTGAGACTGTCTAAATTGATGGGTATCTCCCTTCTTCCTAATGTTGGTTCAGAGAGCAGGTCCCAGAGAACTACCTCAGTGTTCAAACCACTCATCTCAGAAGCTCTCACCCAAGAGTCTAACCTAAATACCATTACCTACCATTTTGGATTCTCTGTTCTCATAGAACGCATTCATCTTCCCAGACTAAACCATCTCTACTCCCTTAACAGTCTTCAAGGGTCTGCTTTCCTGCTCTTTCTTCCTGCATTTTCTCCTAGGCTTTGAATGCTATGTTCTATGTTTTGTCAAAGATGGACAAAACATTATTTTATCAATAGCTAAGCCATATGTATAGATATTTCAGTACATCTGGAGCATTTTCAATAAAAGCTATCTCTGTGAAAATGGTTTGTGATTCTGTAATAATACTGTTTGATGTTTTGAAAGATAAAGTTATAGTGAATGAACTGAAAAGTCAGGTGAACAAATGCAATTTTATCTTTCAGAGAAAGTCGTATATAGATCACCCCATAAATCCCATTTTCATTTAAGAGGCACAAAGTAAGCTTTAAGATATCAACGGTCACCCTTCAATCATGCACCATATGCAAGGTCGGTGACACTGTTGAGACTATCAAAACTTCATACAATGGGATTAGACGGATCGCAGTATCACTGAAACAGATCAAAGAATCTACAATAGTTACAATTGGTTTAAAATTGTGGCACAGTCTTGAGTTCTTCTTCAGCTAACAATAATTTAATAAATAAAGCTGAACAGTTAGTCTTTCTGTTTGTTTACTTTTTAAAGACAGAGCCTCACTGTCCAGCTTCCTGCCTCAGCCTCCCAGCTGGAACGATAGCTCTTTCTGGATAGGGCCTTATGTTGCCTAGGCCTCAAGTACACAATCATGATCCTCCTGTCTCGGCTTCCTAGTTGCTGGGATTACGGGAGCCTAGCCTGGACTAAAAATGGAACCTGGGCCTCTTGTGTGGTTCCAGTCTGTAGGACACAGCATCTTGGCAGTGTGTACCATACAACTGGACACCGGTAAGTTAGTTTTTAAGCTGGTGAAAAACAAATTAGTATATCAAACTCAATGAGAAGAATATACACAAGGCAATGCGGTATTGTGAGGTTTGACACTTCTCTAATAAGCAGATTAAGTCTTCTCTGAGATGACAGGTCTATAACTGCACAGACCATGAACAGCAGCATGGTTATTCAGAAAAAAATAAAGTCCAGATCATAGCTGGAAGAGACACTCCATGTGGTATTTGGAAGAGGACTACTTGGTTTGTCTCTTTATGAACTCACTCACAAACCATAAAGCTGTGAATCTGGTGAATGCCATTAAAATAAACTATGCTTACACATCAGAGAAATTCTCAGTAGCCTTGGATAAGAACAGTAAGAAAAACTTTTGTCAGATTTTAAGTACCTACTACTATATATTAAATATCTTACAAAATCTAAGTAAAACATACTTACTATATTTCTTTAATAAAAATTCAACCATAAATTGTAGATAATTTCAGTTTTCTATAAATACTTCATTAAAACCTAACAGGAACATAAAGCAGGTCTTATTCTCCCCAGTGTGTGGGAAAATAAGAATAAATATTGGTTTCTAGGGTAACAATATCCACATGACAGGCCCCTGGTTAGAGTCAACAACTAAGAAGGGAAAGACAATGTATACATACTGTAAAAAGGGCACACATTCGTTCTATCTTCTCCGGATTCCTTGGTCCACCATTCTTGTTCAGTCTCACCAGAAACCGCTCACTGAAATGTGTGTGGGGGGAAAGAAACAGAAAAATATAAGTGACTGCATGTTCCACAGAAATAAAATAGGCATATACAGTGACATGCCAGTTTCACAAAGAAACCAACCACAATGACATGAGTAAGACCATTACTCCTCCTCCCCTCCAAACTACTCCCTTTTTTATAGACTTAGGGCACAAATTACTTCTTTCCTTCTTTCTTGCTTGTGCTCTCTCTCCTCTCTTTTAGGTTTTTGCCACAGGTGTGTGCGCTTGTCAGGGGTGGAGAGGAGAGACAGAGAGAGACCAAGAGAAGCAAAGTAGGAAATCACCACCCTCCCAAAGTAGGATGGCCACACTGCAGTCCCTTCTCCTCTCAGGATCATGCAACATGCGTCCAGCATGATCGAGCTACCAGGTCTGGAACTCAAACTGTGCTCAGCTTTATGGGAGTCCAGCGCCTTAACCACCACGCCACCTGCTGGCCCACTATTTTCTTTATGTGTTTACCATCTTTCTCTTAAAAAGAGAATAAGCTCTCTAAAGCAAGGACGTTCATTCATTAGTATTTCCAGGAGCCCAACCAACAACAGGAGTTCAGGAAATGTTGAATTAGAAAAAGGTGAAATTTTCTGAAGAACTGTTCTGTGCTGTGCAGAAGTTTGCTGACGAGGGCCACCACAAAGTAGAGGGACAACAGCATCATACTGTGCAGAAGCAGTCATGAGAGAAGAGTGAATAAGGGGACACGAACCGCTCTAACTTAGTGACTGTGGACTGAAAAACACCAAGTTTGTTGTGCCTTCCAGCTGCTCACGAAAATCCATTTTATATTTCTTCCTGGCTATACAGCTAGACTGCTATTCTTAGCCTCCACCCCTTGGGGTTGAGTGTGGCTAAGTGACTGAGTTGTGGACACTGAAATGTGACAGTGATGTGTGCAACTTCTAAGCCAAGCTCTAAGAAACTCTTCTATGTGTGTTCCTGCTGTTCCCTTTCCAGATACCCAGGGCAGAGATAACCCCAGGGCAACCTTGGGGCCATGTGCTAATGATGGCAGATTATCCATCAGTCTTCATTCCTGGATGATTATGTGGATGAAGGCTATCTTATTAACTAAAAATTCATCCAAACAGTGTTGTTATACAAGCAAGAAATACACCTCTGCTGTGTTCGAGCCATTATACATCTATTTGTTACAGCAGTTGATCTATTGTAACTAATATGTATGCCGTGTATATAACAATCATCCAATTAACTGTTAATCTGATAATGAAGGAAGACAGACAACTGCTCTCACCAGTGCACTACCACTCTGTGAATCTCTCCAGAAAAGATGCCCTCTCAAATGGGCTGCTGTTTATAGCTGTCCCCAGAGAGGGGTGCTATTTTGAGGAGGTACACTAAGCTCTGGTCTAAAGATAAATGGGTAGATGAGGCAAATTCCTAGGGCAACAGGCTTGCAGCCCCTATCAGAACCCAGGAACTTCTCTCTTTTTCTCCATAGTAAAAGGAGGTCCCTAAGGCTGCTTCTCACAGTGCCTACCAGAGTTCCATATTTAAGAGTCTTTCATGCTCCTGGTTTCAACTGGCCTTCTGGACAATTTGAGAAATACAAAATTAACTGCTTTTTCATTTTAGAGGGTGTTAGGCACATATCTATTTCCTGTTTTGCTAGCTTTTTCAGAAGGTATGATAAATAAATGCTGCTTCCAAAAACAATAAAACTATTTGAAGACAAATATCTAGCCAGTGTTCTGGCAACAGCTGCTCTGGGGGAAGGGAGGGAGGGAGGGGAAGGAAGGAAGGAAGGAAGGAGGAAGGGAGGAAGGAAGTGGTTAAACATTGTTAGGGGGCTGACTTCACAGCCTAATAGTTGAGGGATGCTGGATCCCACATGGCTGACTGCAGTTCAAATCCTGGCCCTGGTGGCTTGAAAAACACACTGGGCATCCCTCTCTGTCTCTCTGGCAAGTGCAGCACATGCTTATGGACAACTGAAAAAAATATTATATTATTGGGAAGTACAGCATTAAATATAGTTAGGTAAGTTTCTAACCTCTAGGACTTTTCCGAAGCTTAAAAGCACAATGGGACATTTTACCCTAAACTCATTTTTGTGTAAGGCAATGGAGTCTATAGGAACACAGTCTGATGAATGCTGATTGAATGTATTTGCCAATTAGAGCTACAACTACTCAAATTCCCCAAAAGTGTGAAAGGAACTGTGGATAAGAGAGTCAAATTTATTCATGAAAATTTTTAAGTACACATGAGAGCAACAGGTCTCTCTTTTTAAATAACATGGGTGAGAAGCCCTCTTTTTAACTTACCATCTGATCTCTTTCTAGAGAAAAGAAGAGTTTACACTCTTACTCTTTAGTAAGCAATGTTGTAAGAGAACTCCTCTACCTTAGGTGGTCTTTATAATGACAACTATGATGTAGAATATATGAAGTTACATTAACTTCATATTATTGAGCAAGTTCTCACAAATGAATTCCATAATTTGAATCTGTGACAAGTCTAATGGTGCCATAATTATAAGATCACTTGCTTTTATGAAAGTTACAATTCCTGCGTGGCACTGCATTTCACACACTTCTCCGCTGATGGCAATTCATGCACCCCTTCAGCAAATGTTTGACGACCACCAATGCCAGGCACAGAAGTAGAAAGAGACAGTATCTTACACTCAGGGAGGATATTTCCTAAAGCCTCTACTTTGGAAATTGAAGCAATCTCCTCAAATAAATTCAAAGGAATTCCCTCAACTCTTTCAGCTTAATCTTTATACATCTCATTTGGCCTTCCACGGAGAGGGATGCCAACAACTTAGCATCTCTCTTATGATAACCTGCCAGGTGCTTGAAATTAGCCAAGTAGTCTCAAAGCTATGCTACACTGTACAACCCAACAGATTAGGAAATCTCTAATATTCCCTCAAAGGTTCATTTTCCAATTTAGATCACTTAGCTTTATTTCTCAAGTTCCTGAAGTTCTCCCACTCCTTTTAAAGCACAGAGCAGAGATGCACAAAGGGATTTCGAAAAGCTAACTGGGCTCCAATGCTAAGGTTTCCAAATGTATTGTTAGTATCAGCTTTTTCCTTCTTTTCAGCACAGCCTTACACTGCTCACCAACAAATGGAAAATTAAAAAGCAGCTGCTTAGGCCAAATCGGAAATGGGGGGTTATGGGACACAGGAATCTTCCCTACTTAGGCTTCTACCACCACCTGTCCCTGAGACACTTCAGGGCTCCAAGGAACATTTCTGTAACTACTGGTACAAGTTAAAGGCTTTTTCTAGCCTTCCTCTCCCTGGCCCTTAAAAAAAAAAGAACTGATTTATTTAACTTTATTTATTTATTTTAATTTGACCAGCGAGGGGCAGAGCGAGAGAGAGGGAAAGTGAGAAGTAAGCTGCCACGGGACTTGAACCATGGTCAGTCACGTGGGAGAGTCCAGTGCCCCCCAACACCACACCACCTGCTGGCCCCTCTCCCTTTCATTCTTCCAACATACATTCATTAACTCAGTATCATTTTTGGAAACTGAGCTAGATGCCGAAGATGTAGAAATAAAACAATCTTTTTCCTTAAGGTTCTGACTCTAGTCTAGAGACACGCAGAAACCTCAAATTGTAACACACCATGGAAATGCTATAAGTGCATAGACAGTGGCTGGCATACTCCTGGGATAAAGACAGGCTGCCCGAAAGAGATACTGGAACCTGTTTCTGAAAGGCTGCTAAGCGTTTGCTGTTTGGTAAGGGGTGGGGATGAAGAGAACAGGATTCCAGGAGGAGACAGTGACAAGTGCAGACTCTGTGAAACATGACGTAGCTTACTGCATGGGGAAGCTCAGAGCAGCCGTGCAGAGTGCACTGGGGGCCTAGGCAGTGGGTCGAGGTGCCACAAAACACTGAGGGCTGATACGTTCTCCAAACAGTGCACTCATCAAAAGTACCTGGCAACTTTTTAAAAATTTTATTTTAAGTAAAATAAAATATTGGGTCATTGGAAAAGTTGTGATATATTTTTTTATGCAAAAATGTATCATGACTTTTCTGACAACCCAGTAAAAGCATCTCAACTGGTGCTGAGAAGAGCAAGTTTAGAGAACCCCACTGTGGCTTAAGGGGCCCTGAAAGTTCACCCTTGAAAGTGGCATGATCTCTTAAGTGTTTCAAATGATCATTTGGGCTTCAGTATCGAAGTCAGGCTGGTAACACATAAAATACCCTACAACAACCAGAGCCGGCCAGGCATGCTATGATGCAGTCCCGGAACTGAAGAGAAGTAAAGGGGTGTGAGATATATTTTGGAGGGAGAGAGGACCAGATTTAGCAGGTAACTGGATGTGGGGTGCCTGCCACAGAAGATACATGGGAGGAAGACATAAAGCTCAGATGCTCAGATGTGCATGAACTGTGGGCCTCTGGGAAGTACAAGGAAACAGAGTAGCTGGAAACCCAAGCTGCAGCTCAGAGGAAAGCTGCGGGTGGCACAGCTTTGGTACTCCTCAGCTCACTGCAGTAGCAGTAGCAGAAGGCACTTTGTGAGGGTCTTCTGTGTTCCAGGCATTGTTTTAAGTATGTCTTTTCTTGCCTACTTCATATTTAATTACCACAACTGTTATTGCACATCTAAAGAAACAGAGTAAGACAACCAAAGTTTCTGGCTCAAGATAAGAAAGTAGAAGGCGGTGAAGCTAGAATTCAAAACTGAAATGCTGACTTTAAAGCCCATGCTTCTATCTGTTAATTCACCTCATAAAATGAACAGTGAAAGGGCCCGGCAGGTGGCATGGTGGTTATGGGCACTGCACTCCCACATGGCCGACCACTGTTTGAGTCTTGGATCTGGAGGTTTGCTTTCTCACTTTCCGTACTTCTTGCTCTCTCTCTCTCTGTCCCTCTAGGGTCAAGTTAAAAATACATAAATTAATTAAATTAAATAATTAAAAAAAAAAAAGAAAAAGAACAGTGAAATAAAAGCACTGAGGGGGAAGGTGGGCTCCGTGGGCAAACATAGCTGAGAAATGTCACAGATCAAATCTCGTCCTGGAGACACATGGTGAGTATGTGTGTGGCACAGGCTCCCAGAAATGCTACAGGAAGGAAACCTGTCTAGCCCCCAGGTTGCTACTGCACGAGGAGCCCCCTGATCTTTTCAACCAGGAAGCCTGTGCCATGCTCCCACTCCAGCTCTTCTAGCAGTGCCTGTTCTTCTTTAAAGGTTATCTATTTCTTTCTTTTTCCTGGAGAGGTTTTTGTTTGTTTGTTTTTGCTATAGGGCGCATGCACTTGCCAGAGAGACAGAGAGAGACAGAGAGATAGAAAGCAAGAAATCACCCCCCAGGGGGGGTGGCCACGCCACAATCCCTTCTTCTCCATTCTCCTTTTGGGATCTCGGGCACACATGCACAAGCGCTCAGCATGAGCTTAAGCCACTGGGTCCAGGACTCGAACCGCGGTCAGCTACATGGGAATCCAGCGACATAGCCATTATGCTAACTGCTGGTCCCATAAAGGTTATCTATCTATTTCTTCCATGAAAGAAAGAGTGAGAGAGAGACAGGTACTTTCAAGAGGGTCAACAAGCCGCAATTCAGGCCCAGTCCCAGGTGGCCTGGATCACGGGAACACAAACACAAGCCGGGTGTGCTCGGGGTCTCCACATAGGTCCAGCTGCATTACCCATGTGCCACCACCTGTCCCCTCTGGCAGCACCTAATCTGCCTGAAGTTCATGGCATTTCCACCAAAAGCCTGAGAGATGATGGAGGCAATGATTTTCCCAAGAACAAGGATGGACTTTTCAATGACAATTTCAGAAAACAGATTATTTTCATTTTATCTAAAGCAAAAGTAAATCTGTTGTCACACATTCTCAAATAGTTGAAATAGCATTTTTATAATTACCCAGCCCCTATTGGGCCTTTAGAAATCATGTACGGTACTTTTCATGAAAATTAACTAAATGGTAGCTTAATGATCAGTTATGCGACAAGCTACAAACAGTTATTTTTACTCTAATGATTTCTGCTCTCACTCCAAGATTTGGCTCCCAATTCTAACAAACAAGAGCATGTAGATGAATAAACAAGGGTGAAGCGAGGGTGAGGCTCTGCCAGCAGGACTGAATGAGGCTAAGTCAGTTCATCTTGCCCATTTAAACATTAGGACCGAACCAGCAGTTAGCGTAATGGCTATGTCGCTGGACTCCCACGTAGTCGACCGCGGTTCGCGTCTCGGACCAGGTGGCTTACAACTCACGCCGGGCGCGTGTGCGTGCGTGCCCAAGATCCCGAGAGGAGAATGGAGGAGAAGGGATTGCGGCGTGACCATCCCCCCTGGGGGGTGATTTCTCACTTTCTGTCTCTATGTCTCTCTCTGTCTGTCTGGCGAGCGCACGCGCCCTATAGCGAAAAACCTCTCCAAAAAAAAAAAAAAAAAAAAAAAACATTAGGACCATATGCTTCTGAACAAGGTGTATCCACATGGGGGGATGGGGTTCGACCCTGCATCCACATGTTTTGTTAATCACATCTACGAGATTAAAGGAATATATACTTTTATACTTCGCAGCTGAAAGTTATGCAGACTGAAGTATTTATAGAAGAGTAATTATGCTAGGCCCTTGATGCCAAAAAAGCAATGTGAGAACAGCAGTTGCTTCTCTATATTCAGGAATAGCTCTTTTGCTTGGTGTAGACAAAAGCACCCTTCCTAGACGGGCCCTTTGCAACTCCCCAGGAATAACACAGGCCTATAGTTCTGAATAAAATGCTGAACAAATGAACAAATAAATAAACAAATGAATGAAGGCAGAAAACAAAATGAATTTAGCTAAGTATACTCTTTCACCAAGTGTACAGAATGCTGTCCTTTCAATTTATCTGACTATACTTCAATAAATATAAAACCAACTACCCAAGGAAAACAAAGCATTTAAGAGGGAATCACTGATAACATGATCTAATGTTTTCCTATTTATCACAGTGTTTTTCCAATTTATTTACTGTGCAACCTGGAAAGATGTAAACAAATGCTTAAGTGTACTTGCTCTCTAAAGCCTCATGTAAAAACATTGTCCTGACAATAATAATATTGAGAAAGTATTCTTTCTGGTGAAAGATCATACCCAACATAATCCAATATTGGCATTTTCTAATGGATATTTTAGGAACTGAAAAAAGATAACCTTGAAAATTCACTCTTTTGTTTTTAAGGACAGGGTGATCTGGGGTGATCCTCTTGCCTCAGCTGCTCTGCAGGAACTACTTTTTCTGTACATTGTAATCATCTGAGAGATCCTGATTTAATTAATCTGAGGGATGGTCACGACATTGAGAACTTTAATTCTGGTGTGCAGCAAGGTTAAGAACTACTGTTCTAAAACCTGTCCCCTTAAACATGTTCACTCCTACATTCCCTCCTGTGGTTAATGGCTTCCATGGACACTCAACCGTCATTCCTCCTCTCCTTTCTTCTTCCTCTAAGGAAATGTCTCTTGACTGCACCCTTTTGTCTTTACCATCTTTCCTTTACCCACGCTGGCAGCTGTGCCCTTTCCCTCTTTCTTTCTGAATGTACTGAAGTGTACCTTAGATGCAGTAATACGCACAAAGCCAAGTGTACAACTGGATTGACTGTTGCTTATGGGATCACCACACAGACTGTGGTATGGAATACATTACCGTTGCTTAAGTCTGTCTACTCTAGAACTTCGTAAATATGGAATCCTTTAGTAGGTATCCATTTGTGTCTGGTTCTTTCATACAACACAATGCTTTTAAGATTCATCCATATAGGGGTTCAGCAGGTGGCACGGTGATTAAGGCGGGGACACTCCCACATGGCCAACCACAGTTTGAGTCCTGGACCTGGTGGCTTGCTTTCTCACTTTCTTTCTCTCTGGTCAAATTAAAATAAATGCGTGAATAAATAAAATTAAATAAAAAATTCATCCATATTGCTGTATCAGTACTTTATTGTTTTTTTATTGTTGAATAGTATTCCATATATGACTATACTATAACAATATATTCATTCATTTTCCTACCGATAGATATTTGAATTGTCCCCATTTTTTGGCTATTATAAACAAAGCTTCTGTGGCTATTCTTGCTCAGGTCATTTTGTGGGCACATGCCTTGATTCTCTTGAGCATATATCTAGGAGTGGAACTGCTAAGAGACAGGGTAGGTATATGTTTAACTTTATTAGAAACTGCCTGAATCTCAGGCCCATTCTCTGCACATTAACTGTGCCCTACAAGATCCCTATTACCGGAGGGATCCATTTCGTGTATAAAGATGAATATGGCAGAACCCTCCTTGGACTCAAATTTACTCTTCATCATGTTTTCTTTATAGATAAAACCCAAATCTCTTAGTGACACAGAAGATTCTTTTCCCTCATCTCTGATCTCATCCTCCATTCTATAGAAACATCAAATACTTGGGATGCCTCCTGCCACTGCCTATTTCCCAAGTCTTAACCTAAGTTCTCTCCATTGCTTAGAAAAACTTTTGTCTCAGACTGACAGGTGACTCCTATTCATGCATTAGTATCATTCCCTTCAGAAAATTTTTCCTAATTCTGAGGAAGAAACAGTCTTATGTGCTTCCACAATACCCTGAGCAATTCTTCATGGTTTATATATTTTTCTCAGATTAGAAAATTTTACTAAAGGAAAATTGGGAAACATTGAAAAGCAAGTAGAAAACTAAAATTGTCCATAATCCCACTAAAACGGTCCATAATCCCACCACTCAAATCATCACGATCACTGTTAACGTTTTAGTGTAAAGCCGTTTTACTGCCATCGCTGATCCAAGCCCAATCTTTTCAGCTATGATTATATTAGTCTCCCAACTGGCATCCTTACTTTTGCCTGCATTTCCGACAGTCTACTGCCAGTACAGCTCCCAGAGTGAACAGGTCAAAACCCAATTCAGATCACGTCCCTTTTCTCTTCAGAAACCCCTCACGGTTCCCGCCTTCAGTAAGAGTGAAAGCTGGAGTATTAACAATGGCCTTCAAAACTCCACAGTGCTAGCCGCTTTTTCACCAAAGCCACCCTCTACTTTGCTTTATGACCTTCCTTTTCCCTAGGTCACTGTGTTCCAATGACACTGGTCTTGATGTCCTCAAGCTCTTAAGGCATACTTTTGCCTGAGAGCCTTTGCATTTGCTGTTGTTCTCTGTGCTTGGAAATTTCTTTTTCAAAAACATCCATCTGACTTTTTTTCCATCTCTTTTAGATCTTTACTCAATTCTCTTCTTCTCAGTGAAATCTCCCTCATTTTCCTATTAAAAATTCTCCCTATCCCAGGATCTAGCACCCTTGCCTGCTTTCTCTAATATATACGATACCCAAATACACACAATTGAACACCTTGTATATTTACATACTCATTTTGTTTTCTATTGCTTCTCCCTCATCCCCCTGTGATGGGTGGAAATACTGATATCTGGCTTCCTGCTATCCTCTCAGGTCCTAGAACAGGGCTTTCCCCATAACAGGGCCTTTATGAGCATAAGCACAGCTCTGGAAGGCCACGGAGCACGACCTTACTGAAGGAGCATATCCTTCCTCTGTGTACAGAAAGCTTTGAAGGCAGAGTATTTTACTGTTTTCCACTGATACCCAGGACTTAGGACCTAGCACACAGTAGGCATTAAATGAGTCAACTGCTTTAAGCATTTAGAGAATTTCTCTTTGGGTCTATGAGGCTGTTGCACAATGATTTAAGAATCTTGGTAGTATCTCACCAAATTTTTTAGGATGGGTTTATTTATTTGATAAATTAATAAATCATTAATAAAATAATTCAAAGCTAAGTCTGGTAAAGGTGGAAAATAAAGAAAGGTAATATGATTTTTGTCTAATAAATAAGGGATGACTGTAAGACTCATTTTCCTGAGCAATTTAGAAGGAAGCTATACTTTCACTTGTCCAGATGCTAACATTTACCTCCTCTGCTCTACTCCCCTCCTCTGAACGAGCATCTTACTATCTTTGTCTACAACCTCATCCTCGCCCAGGCCTCCAGCTCCTGGGCCGATACTGTCATCGACTTAGCGCATCACTTATGTGCATCTCTCTGTTTTCAGTCTTGAAATGCTGAAATAGTTCTATTTTCCATTAAAAGTCCTCAAAGGATACAGTTTTACATGTTTAGGTTCAAAATTTAAGAGAAACAACCAGGTAGATATTTAAAGTTTATTAATTTCTTCCATGAGTGAGAAAGAGAGGAGGAGACAGAGAGTATTCCGAATGGGGTTTTGATGCCACAACCCACCTCTGGCTTCAGCCAGACCTGGATCATGGGCACGTGGATGCCTGGTGTACTTAAGGAGGTGTCTGGATGTGAACCTGAAACCTCTGTATGTGGGTCAGCCTAGAGGAGCCTTGCATCTTACCACTGCATCACTGTCTTGTTCCCCAGGTAGATATTTAATAGAGAATTTTACAACTTTGATTTGAAAGGTCCATATAAAGTATAAAGTCCATAAAAATGGCTTCCCTGGGCCTATAGTAGCAGGGGAGGGGAAAATAGGAGTTTTAGTAATAACTAGCTGAGTTCAAGGCTAACAACTGCCAGAATCTGTTTCCTAGTTGTCCTTATTCTAAATGTGCTCAAAGGAAAGGCTATCTGAAGTATGCCCTCTCAGAAAGCACCAGCCACATCTCTAAATGTCTTTAAGATAAAAGTTTAGGGGGTCAGCCCTGTAGCCTGACGGTTAAGGAGGAAAACAGATCCCATATGGCCAGATTTGAATCCTGGTCCAGCAGCTTGAAAAACATGCCAAGCATAAATGCGTGCATGCCCAGAATCCTGACAGGATGGAGAAGTAGAGGAGAAGGGATTGTGGTGTGACTATGCCCTTTGGGGAAGTGTTTTCTTTCTCCCTCCCTCTCTTTGTCCCTCTCTCTGGCAAACACACACATCCTCTGGCAATTTTTAAAAAAAGATAAAGGTTCATACAAAAGTATCTAGACAAAACATTCCCCTTTTCTCTATACAAGAAATGAGTTCTTAAAAGTTATAATTGTGGGGCCAGCAGGTGGCATGGTAGTTAAGGTGCTGGACTCCCATACAGCCAACTAGAGTCCTGGAGCTGATGGCTTGAAAGTCTTGTCGGGCACGTGTGCGTGTGTGCCTAAAGCCCCAGGAGGCGAATGGAGGCCCTCTCACTGTCTCTCTGGCTAGTGCACATGTTCTATAGCAAAAAATTAAGGAAAAAAAACCCTTATAATTTGAATTTATAATTCTAAATTTCCATTTTTCTCTCATACCATTAAACATTCTTTAACAAGTCATAATTGTGAACCTCTGGTTTCTTTGCACTGCAAAGGGCCTACCTAGTCTCTGAGCTTCTTCTCATTTGTGGTATTGCTCCACTATTTCTTCTGTTCCTTTGTGCCTGATTTCTAGTTACTTTAACAAAAGCCACACACCTTACTCTATGGATGCCAAGCCTGCTTCCCCATTCTCTCTGGTCTCCCATCTTTGTGCTTTCAATTACCGTTTAGCACATTCTTCAAAACACAAATCCTAATGCACCAACTGATGAACTGACAGGATCCAATACCTTGTGTTCTTGCCTTCCCATATGAAGATGCAAACATACAATTTTAAAATCTTATTTTAATATGATCTTCAATAACTCCAGATGTAAAGCCAGGCCAGTGTTTTACACTGCAGGGTGATGACAAAGAAAAGCATCCTAGCTTGTGAAGAAACATCTTTGGTTCTGATAAGAAACACCTGCAATCACCGGATGTCCTGTCTCAGGGAACCCAGCCTCACAGACCTTCAAAGGATTGTGATTCCAAAGGTACTACAGGTCTTAGAGTTAAGCTGTTTCTCTAAGCACCAGGTTTCTAAAGAAACACAAACTAGTTGAAATATCTCCCAGCTAAATATATTTAGCAACAAAAAACTTTTTGAAAGGAACAGAAGAAATGCCTCAGACTTAGATCCTGCATTTTCTCTGATCTCCTATTTTTCTTCATCCGCTACTTTGGAATAGCCCTGTGTGTACTCTGACTTTGGAGATTTAGCTAAGTGGGTACTGGGAACAGGGGTGGAAATGACTGCTTGAATCACTATGCATTTGGCCCAGGACCTGAGGCAGGAATATAAATGGCTAAATTTAATTAGTTTTTCTGAGAGAGAAAATTGTTAGGCAGTACAGATCAAGTCACTGCAGAAGAAAACAGGTTTGCTTTGTTAAGGTACTCATTTTTCTAGTTGTCTCATTATTTTGCATTGCATCCTGATAGTAATTGTTATATTTGAAGACTCTGGATTCTGTTATGTTCTGAAGAAGATTGTAATTTTGTTTTAATTCGGTTATATTTGATTTATAGTCTCTTTCGTCTGTGGTGGATGGCAGGTCAAATCACACTTCTCTTTTAGCCTTAGTTGCTACTTGCTTTGACTGTTCCTTGGCTACGCATGGTTCAGGGGTCAGCCCATGACATGGGCAGAGTTCATATGTGGAATCTGGGATCCCAATTTCTTGCTCTTCCCTCTCCAGACCTCCTCCTGGTGGCCATTCTTGCCCCAGGCTCCATTTCAAAATGGAGTTGGAGAGAGGGGATTACAGCATAAGACTGCAATTCTACCTACGTTTTTTTTTTTTTTTTTTTTTTTTTGAGAGGTTTTCACTATAGGGCGCATGCACTTGCCAGACAGACAGACAGAAAGCGAGAAATCACCCCCTGGGGGGATGGCCACACCACAATCCCTTCTCCTCCATTCTCCTCTCGGGATCCTGGGCACGCATGCACACGCGCCCGGCGTGAGTTTTTAAGCCACAGGGTCCGGGACGCGAACCACGGTCGACTACGTGGGAGTCCAGTGACATAGCCATTACACTAACTGCTGGTCCCAATTCTACCTACTTTTTGAAGCCCCTTCAAAGACTGTCAAGGGTTCTTTTGTTCTCTCTTCCATGTGCACCCACTCTTCATTAAAAAAATTTTTTTAAACTGAGGGAGAAATTAGAATATTTAGTGTTTTTATCCAGATTCTGTAGAATGATGTATTAAAAAGTTTCTCTTGGGACCAGCAGTTGGCATAATGGCTATGTTGCTGGACTCCCATATAGCTGAGAGGAGAATGGAGGAGAAGGGACTGCGGTATGACCATCCCCCCTGGGGGGTGATTTCTTGCTTCCTGTCTCTCTGTCTCTCTCCGCCTTTCTGGCAAGCACATGCGTTCTATAGCAAAAACCTCTCCAAAAAAAAAAAAGTGAGAGAGGGATAGATAGAAATGGCATAGGTTTAACCACAGGCCAAGTCTCACTTTGCCTATCTCTTGGAATATTTTCATTTTAAGTTTGTTGAGTAAGTTCTGACATACTGAGCACATATGAGGGGACTTCAAAAAGTATGCAGAAAATGGAATTAATGTATGAATTTATTTTGGTGCAAAAATCTTTGAAATCCATGCATAGATTTTCCATAATATGCATTTTCCATTAACTTTCTGAAGAGTCCTCATATGTAGAAGCATGTCAGGATAGTCTGGTTACTGGTATGGAATATGTTTAACTTTAAATCTTGTTTGTACTCATTTTGTCTATAGTCTCAGTTTTGAGTTATATGAGAAAATACATTGATTAGAAAACATATCAAGGCAATAGGATTATTGATGAGATGCTACCAAGATTCTTAAATCACTGTACGACAGTCTCATAGAAAGTCCAAAAGAAAAATTCTCTAAATGTTTAAAGCAATTGACTCATTTAATGCCTACAATGTGCCAGGTCCTAAATCCTGGTTATCAGTGAACCTCCCCCTTGTCCCCCCGCCCAACTCATATGCTGAAATCCTAATCCCCAATGTACTGGGGGCAAGACTTTGGGGGGAGGTAATTAGGTCATGAGGATGCAACTCTCATCAATGGGATCAGCACCCTTATAAACATAGATATGACAGAGAGAGATGATTTCTCTCTGAGCCATGTGAGGATGTAAAGTTTCACTTAAACATCCATTTGTTGACCTCTTCATCCATAAGGCACAGATCACTAGCTTCCTGTGTGTGTGCGCGTGCATGCCTGCACACGTATGTGAGAGAGAGACAAAGTGCACACACATGCACTAA
Organism: Tupaia tana; assembly: GCA_026018925.1. Classification (NCBI taxonomy): domain Eukaryota; kingdom Metazoa; phylum Chordata; class Mammalia; order Scandentia; family Tupaiidae; genus Tupaia; species Tupaia tana. The sequence goes on from JAKSZU010000022.1 coordinate 39,939,247, forward strand.
TGTTTAATTTCCCTAGAGCCCTTGCAATGTTCAGGGAACATGTGCATGCTGACAATGACAGACCAGATAGTAGGTAGAAAAGAAAAGGAAGTTAAGTTGACAGTCACCAGAGGCAGGGCACTAGCTCCTTTCTTATTCCTACTGGGATTCACAAAAACTCCTTGCAGGAATGGAGTGTGAGCTGGAATCAACATCTAGACCAAACTAAGGCTATACCGTGAGGCCCTCATCAAAGAACTGCAGGTCTGTCTCTGATTGCCTGAGCTCCTGCAGATAAGCTCCAGTTGCATTATGAGACATGACCCCTTTTGCAGAGGGAAACAAAACTGCTTTAATAAACGAAGTGCTTGCCCATCATTTTAAAAAGAAAATTTCTCTCCAGGGGCTCCTGAGATTTCACAGCAGCAGATTATCTCATTTGGGGAGAATGCTTGACTGTCAGGCAGAATCCCCTACTTCAATTACAGAAGCAGCTGATTTTCAAGAAAAAGTTAATTTCACACAAAGGTATTCTAGATGCTGAATAATCTCCAGGAGGATAAGAATGGAACTTTGTAGCTTGCTTTGCACAGCATCTGTGCAAAGGTGGTTAGTATAAGTGTTTTCAAGTGATAATCAAGAGAGGTAAGTTTTTTTTTTTTTTTTTTTTTTTTGAGAGGTTTTTGCTATAGGCCGCATGCACTTGCCACAAAGACAGAGAGACAGAGAGACAGAAAGTGAGAAATCACCCCCTGGGGGGATGGCCACGTCACAATCCCTTCTCCTCCATTCTCCTCTCAGGATCTTGGGCATGCACGCACATGTGCCCGGTGTGAGTTTAAGCCACCAGGTCTAGGACTCGAACCGTGGTCGACTACATAGGAGTCCAGCAACATTACGCTAATTGCTGGTCCCGAGAGGTAAGTTTTTGAGGGCAACTTGGTACTCTCAAGTCCAAAAAGAAAAGCCTGGCAGGTAGGAGTTTCCTTCGGAAAGTCAGTGGCATCCTGAGGCTTTAAAGCACTCTGCTAAATTTGTAGAAGTCCGGTGAGAGAATCAGGAATATTAACAAGTACACGAATGGTATAGAGAATGGTTTAGTTACACAATGATATTTCTTTTGTGAAAAAAGGGAATTCACGTAATAGAAAAGATAGGTGCCAGTCTGCAAAGCAGGTGGGAGTGACTACCATCCCTGGGGCCTGGAAGGCAGAATAAAGAGCCAGAGGGTTATTGGGGACCAGCAGTTGGCATAATGGCTATGTCACTGGACTCCCATGTAGTCAATCTTGGTTCAAGCCTGGACTCGGTGGCTTAAACTCACGCCAGGATTGTGTACGTGCGTGCCCAAGATACCAAGAGGAGAATGAAGGAGAAGGGATTGCAGTGTGGTCATCCCCCCCCCCCCCTCGCCCCGGGGGGTGATTTCTCGCTCTCTGTCTCTGCCTTTCTGGCAAGCGCACGTGCCCTATAGCAAAAACCTTTAAAAAAAAAAAAAAAGAGCCAGAGGGTTATTCTCAACCCTTAACATGCTGTGGAGTTTGCTCTGCTTGATTCTGCCACTCCCTCCCTTCTTTCCTGTTTTTCACCTTTGGAGTGGGAACGTCTACCCTATGTCTTGTGTCTTGTCCTGCCGTTGTATTTTAGGAGCTTATCACTTGTTTACTTTTTTTTTTTTTTTGCTATAGGGCACATGCGCTTGCCAGACAGACAGAGAGACAGAAAGGGAGAAATCACCCCCCGGGGGGATGGCCACGCCGCAATCCCTTCTCCTCCATTCTCCTCTCGGGATCCCGGGCACACATGCACACGAGCCCGGTGTGAGCTTTAAGCCACCGGGTCCAGGACATGAACCATGGTCGACTACATGGGAGTCCAGCAACATAGCCATTACACCAACTGCTGGTCCCTCACTTGTTTACTTTCACAGGCTCATAGCTAGAGAAGAATTCTGCCTCAGAATGAACTACACCTTGAGTCTTGCCATATCTGATTCAGACAATATTTAGATGAGACTTCAAACTTCAGACCTTAGAAATGATGCTGGAACGAGTAGGTTGTTGGGGTTGTTGCGGCAAGAAGGATGTGATTGGGGAAGTCAGGGGCAGAATTTTATGACTGGATATTTCTGTACCCCTCCCCCCAATTCATATGCTGCAATCCTAATCCCCAATATACTAGGCTGAGAGGTAAAATATTTTTCGGAGGTGACTAGGTGATGAGAGTAGAACCCTCATCAATGGGATCAGCACCCTTACAAGCACAGATGGATAATTTCTCTCTCAGTCATGTGGAGACAGAATGAGAAGATGGACATCTGCAAATCATGAAGCGTGACCTCTCCTGACACCAGATCTGTTGGCACCTTGATCTTGAATTCCAGCCTCAAAACCATGAGAAATATATGTCTGTTGTCTAAGCCACTCAGTCTATGCTATTCTCTTACAGCAGCCTGAACTAAGCCACTAATAAAAGACATTTTTAAGATTATTTGCTCAGAAAGGCATTCTTCACTAACTCAACCCCTTGCATCCATTCCTTTAGTCACGTAAATTTCTTCTTTGTTCAATCCATCCAAATAAACTATGTATTTTATTAGTTTTATCTTTTTCTTTTTCTTTTTTTAATTGATGTGTGTATGTGCCAGAGACATAAGAGAGACAGAAAGAGGGGGAGGGAGAGAGGGGAGGAGGGAGAGAGGGAGACAGAGAACACTCCCAATGGGGCATGGTCATGCCACAATACCTTCACCATTTTTCCAACTTGTTGGAATTTTGGGTATGTTCACACTCACACATGCCAGATATGTTTCTCAAGCCACCAGGCCCAGGACTCAAATCGCACAATTGGTCATATAGGATCCAGCTTTCTTAACCAGGTGGTCATGGGACCAGCCCAAGTTTCATGTTCTTATGGAAATCTTTTCCAGAGTCCTCTGACCTGCTCAAATCTGTTTCAATTCATCCCAAGGGCTGCTGCTCAGCAGACGTCTTGGTATTTCTCCTCATTATACCAGAATTCCCTTTTTGCTGGATCCCAACTCTTTCTATTTCTTGATTTATTTTTACTTTTATAGGTCACATCCCCCAGCAGCTCTCTGAGAAAGGGTATTTAAGAAACAACATTTAAAAACTGCACGTCTGAAAATGTGTTTACCTTCATACTTAAATGACAGATAGTAACAAATTCTGGGATGGAAAATTCTTCCCTTGGGATTTCTAAGACACTAATCTACTACCTTATATCATGCACTATTGCAGTGGAGAACTTTGTTAGCATTGTGATTTTTGATTTTTTTTTTTTGTATGAAACTTTTTTTCCAGTTTTGAAGCCTTAGAGGATATGTCACCAGTAATTTAAAATTTTCTGCTATATGCCTTCATATTCATTTTCTATGAACTTTTTGAAGACTGCTCTAATTTATTTATGTGATCAGGTGTTTACTGTTGGTCTCTTCTAGATCACAGGCTCTAGAAAGATAAACTGGCATCTCTCTTCCTTATCTCGGTATCCCTAGCACTCATAATACCTGGTAAATGTTTAAAAATATTTGCTGAAGAAATGAATTAATACCCTAACTGGATCTTGGCCACTTTTTAATTCTGCCATTTTAATTTTCTACAAAGCCCTTTCTGGGTTCTCTGTCTCTCAGTGATTCTCTTCTTCCCTGACTTCTCATTGTGCTTAAAAATCTCACCACATTTCAGTAAGCTCTCTCCCATCTCGTTTTTTCTACTTGGCTAGTTTGGTACTTAAAATCAGGAGCATGTTTCAGTCTTTGGGGAATACTTTAATGTCCTTTTAGACTTCCTTAGGGACGGCGCATTTCCTTCTATTCTCCGCATCCTAAGCAGCTATTATAGGAGGCCACAAGTGAAAGACTCTAAGGAAATGCTTGCTAAACTATTAAATTAAATGAAAAGTTTTTGAATCACAAGTGATTAACATACTGATTTGATAGATACATTTATTCATTCACTCAGTAAATATTTATTTAATGCTCTAGCATCCCAAGACCTATTTTTCTGACTGGAGAGAAAAACAGTAAAAAACAAAACAAAACAAAACAAAAAACCCACAAGGAAGTTCCAGCTCTAGTGGGGGAAGGTTCATATGCATGCACACAACTGCAATATAGTATCTACTGACGGGACAGAGCTATACAGGCACAATGAAGTCCCAGGGCTAGATCCAATACATGACTATTGAGGAAGGCTTCATAAAGCTAAGTTTTAAAAAATGGACAGGAGTTTATTGAGTGAAAAGGGCATATGGGCATGAAAGAGCAAAACATGTTTAGGGAAAGCCAAACATGTCATCATGACTAAAAAAAGGGTGAATAGAACAAGGTTAGAGAGGCACAGTCATAGGCCAGGACTTTAATTCCATACTATGTAGCAATTACTTTAGAATATATGGAAGTCAATGCTAACAATTTGCCTTTTTTTTTTATTGGCTATGGGACACATGTGCTCCCCAGAGAGAGAGACAGAGACAGAAAGAGAAAGAGAAAGAGGAGAAAGTGAGAGAAAGTGAGAGAGGGAAAGTTAGAAACCACTCCTCAGGGAAAATGGCCATGTTGCAATCTCTTCTCTTCCAGTCTCCTCTCAGGTTTTCAGGCATGCACCCACAAACGCCCAGCATGATTTTCAAGTAACTAGGTCTGGCACTTGAATGGCACAAACAGCCGCATGGGAGCCAGCAGGCAACTTCCATGCCACTTACTGGCCCAACAGTCTGCATTTTAAAAAGAAAAGTACGGTGGTGGTGTAGAGAATAACTCAGGTGGGAAGACAGTAGAATCAGGGAATCTATGTTCGGGAAGAAATGGGAAGGGTATGAAGTGACAGGAGGTAGGGAGAGAGAATAGTGATTGGATTGATATTTAAGAGGTAGAAGTTGACAGGATGCAGTGATTAATTGAGAGGGGAAGGCGACAGAGAGTGGGGAGTCTAAGAAAACTACAAGGTTTCTGATATAGGTCTATGAGCAAATTATAATGCCTTTCACTTGATTTAAGGAGCACAGGCAGAATTAACAGAGTACTTCAAAAAGGTCACAGAGGGGTTGGCAGGTGGCATGTTGGTTGGGGACACTGGACTCCCACATGGCTGACCTTGGTTCAAGTCCCGGACCTGGTGGCTTGCTTTCTTATTTTCCTTCTCTCTCTCTCACTCTGTTCCTCTCTGGTCTAATTTAAAAACAAACAAATAAAATAAATAAAGTTAAATAGATCTTTTTAAAAAGCTTATGGACAAAAATTTATGAGTTACTTGGTATAAAATTTTTATTTATTTATTTATTTATTTATTTATTTTTATTTATTTATTTATTTATTTGGAGAGGTTTTCGCTATAGGGTGCGTGCGCTCTCCAGACAGACAGAGAGAGACATAGAGACAGAAAGCGAGAAATCACCCCCCAGGGGGGATGGTCACACTGCAATCCCTTCTCCTCCATTCTCCTCTCGGGATCTTGGGCACGCACGCACATGCACCCGGCGTGAGTTTTAAGCCACCGGGTCCGGGACGCGAACCGCGGTCGACTACGTGGGAGTCCAGCGACATAGCCATTACGCTAACTGTTGGTTCCCGGTATAAAATTTTTAAATTCATGCATAGTTTTTCATAATACACATTTTCCATGTACTTTTTGAAGATGTATATATGTGTAAAGCAAAGAAAATGAATTAACTGTAAATATGTGAAGGAGAAATGAATTAACTGTAAATATGTAAAGGAGAAATGTCCAAGGGCAGATGTCTGGTAGGAAAATGGAAAGGAGGGTCTAAAAGCTCAGGGCAGGTCTCAGCTGGAGATTGAGATGCCATGGCTAAACAGTTATGGTTCTGCTCTGAATAGAGAAATGTTGAAAAAACTACTGTGAGCTACCAAGGGCTTGCCAGCTACTGCTTCTTCCCTCCCGCAGACTGTCTGGTCCTCACTAGTGGACGTGTATGAGGATGTACCGTATGAGTTTACATTATGTCATCCTTTTAGCCTTTCCAGGTCTGTCTGTGAAATTAGCCATGAGACCTACAGAGGGGGAATATGTGGTCTTCTCTTTAATCTGTCCCTTCCCTTCTCCCACTCACATGCACTCTTTGGCATAGAAGTAAGAATGTCTTGGCAACATATTAGCACTACCTGACCGGAGATTAGACACAGTCTTTAATGGAAAAGACAGTTACTCAAGGAGTTCTCTTGATGAGAAGACACATTTAAACCAATTGGTCACTCTCTGTCAATATTCTGCATACCTGATGTAACACATTCCTAACTTTTAGAGATGTCTGGTAATTGCTTCAAAAATGTAATACATGACCAATTTAATAACTAACCATAATGAAAACATAATTCTCTGGTAACACCAACTAAATGACCTAATTTTTTTGAGGGTTTGTGCAACTATACAAATCCTAATAGAAAGAAGAAAAAAATTTATCAATTTTAGATCTAGATCTAAAATTCTGCTTATTTACTCTTAAAACTCAAGAAAGTTGAGCGGTAGCGTTTATCTGCTCAACTCCGCAAAGGTTCTAGGCGCGTTGCAGCCTTATCAGGCACTCAGCACGCACCCTGTCCGCAGCCAAGATGCCCAAGAGGAAGGTCAGCTCAGCCGAGGGGGCGGCCAAGGAAGAGCCCAAGAGGAGATCGGCGAGGTTGTCGGCTAAACCTCCTGCAAAAGTGGAGAACAAGCCAAAAAAGGCGGCAGGGAAGGATAAATCTTCAGACAAAAGAGTGCAAACTAAAGGGAAAAGGGGAGCAAAGGGGAAACAGGCTGAAGTGGCCAACCGAGACATTAAAGAAGATTTACCTGCCAAAAATGGAGAAACTAAAAATGAGGAGAGTCCACCCTCTGATGAAGCAGGCGAGAAAGAAGTCAAGTCTGAGTAATATCATATACCATGTCTTATCAATGGTCCCTGTCTCCCTTCTTGTACAATCTAGAGGAATATTTTTATCAACTATTTTGTAAATGAAAGTTTTTTAGTAGCTCTAGAAACATTTTTAAGAAGGAGAGAATCCCACCTCATCCCATTTTTTAAGTGTAAATGCTTTTTTTTAAGAGGTGAAATCATTTACTGGTTGTTTATTTTTCAGTACAACCAGAAAATAGTGGGATATTGACTTATAGGAGGCTTTGACTCTCTTGCGTGTCAGCTTAACATTCCATAGGTGGGGGCGGGTGGGTAGTTTTTATATCCTAAATACAAAGCATACTAAGTGGCAGTCACAGTCATGCATTTAATGTGTCTTTAATATTTTAAATTACTTCTATTATGTTTTTTAGTAGTACTGTTTCCTAAAGAAAACCACTCTTTGTTGCTCTCCCTGTCAGAATTGTGTGCACTCTGTAACATCTTTGGTCGTGGTAGTCCAGTTGTCCTAATAATTCTGTTAATGTGCTGTGAAAGATTGGAAATTTGAAGTATGTAGTCTGTATGATACTAAATTGTGATTTGGTGGGACTTACATAACAGCTTTCAACATCTGAAGACAGTGGTTCTTGATATCCTCTTAAGGAAAATTTGCCTACAAATTTGAAGCTGGAATGTCACTGGAATAACTTAAAAAGAATTACTATACTTGGATTTTTAAAAATTTTGGTACGTATGTTAAGAATTGGGTACTAGGAACCAGCAGTTAGCGTAATGGCTATGTCGCTGGACTCCCACGTAGTCGATCACGGTTCGCGTCCTGGACCCGGTGGCTTAAAACTCACGCCGGGCGCGTGTGCATGCGTGCCCAAGATCCCGAGAGGAGAATGGAGGAGAAGGGATTGCGGCGTGACCATCCCCCCTGGGGGGGGTGATTTCTTGCTTTCTGTCTCTATGTCTCTCTCTGTCTGTCTGGCGAGTGCGCGTGCCCTATAGCAAAAATCTCTCCAAAAAAAAAAAAAAAAAGAATTGGGTACAAATTGATTGAAATGTCTGTACTGATCCTTGACACAACCAATAAATCTCAACTACAAAAAAATAAATAAACTCAAGAAAGTTGATTATTTCAACTAAGGATCTTGTAATTTTCTTATTTGAATGGGAAAGTGCTCATAACTAGGAATTTTTTAATGCCCTAAACATTTCTAGCAATTCTACAAAACTTTTTTTTTCAACATTTATTCTTTTAAAATGCTTTGTGGGACCAGTGGATAATGTAATGATTATGTCGCTGGACTCTCACATAGTCGACCGCAGTTCAAGTCCTGGACCCAGCAGGTTAAACTCATGCCAGGTGCCCAAGATCCTGAAATGAGAATGGAGGAGAAGTGACTGAGGCAGGGCCATCCCACCTAGGGGGGTGATTTCTTACTTTCTGTCTCTCTCTCTGGTGAGTACACACACCCTATAGCAAAAATCTCTTAAAAAAAAAAAAAAGCTTTGTAATTTATTAAAGCTCTATTATAAATAAGTCCCAAGATAAAATAACTAGTACACTGATGAACCCCCACAGATTACAGTAACCAGAGTAGTAGGGTGGCTCTGCTAGCTGTGGATCTTCTCTGCTCAGTAAGCTTAGCAGGGCAAGTACTGGGCCTGTGCAAGGTGCTGGGACTGTGGAGGGAGAAGACACTGTCCTTGCACTCGAAGATGATAAGCTAGAGTGCTCTGGTTTTCAGATGGCAACTTATGGACTTTTAGCAGTTCCACAGGGTGGAGGCAGGGGTGTAGTGACATTCCACATGCACAAAATAAATACTAGAGTTTACAAACCTCTGGTCTGGTAGAAAAATAAGGGCAGTCAGAGTCTGCGTCGATGCAGCCCTGGCCCGTAGCCTTGCCAGTGGTGGCAGCTATAGCTACATCTACACCACGACTATATTTTCTACAACAGCTTGCTCAGGGAGCTCATGCTAGGAGCCACTGATGATAAGGAAAATATACAAGCCTTGATCAATCGGTTATCATTTTATTCCTATGCCAAAGTGAAGCATGACGCTTTTATTTATTTACTTTGTCAAGATCAGAGGCACTGTGGAGCATGTAAAGTAACTGTATCTTTTGTACTGCTTTAACTTCTAATTTTCCCACATGTAATGAGCAATTGGAAAAATGAAAGAGCTGTTTTCAAAATGTAAGTAAAAAATGACAACACAAATGCATAAAGCACTCCTAACCTAAGAGCAATATAAAAATAACTCAAGGGACCAGCAGTTGGCGTAATGGCTATGTCGCTGGACTCCCATGTAGTCGACCATGGTTCGAGTCCCGGACCCAGTGGCTTAAACTCACACTGGGAGTGTGTGCGTGCGTGCCCAAGATCCCGAGAGGAGAAAGGTGAAGGGATTGCGGCATGGCCATCCCCCCAGGGGGTGATTTCTCTGTCTCTCTGCCTTTCTGGTGAGCACAGGCACTCTATAGCAAAACCTTCTCCAAAAAATGTAACTCAAAATTTGTTTCTCTCTTTCCTATTTAAAAAAATTATTTATTTAATTCCATTTGTTATTATTATAATTTTTAAATTTTGACCAGAGAGAGACAGAGAGAGAGAAAGGGAAAGCAAGAAAGCAAGCCTCCATGTCTGGGACTCAAACTGTGGTCGGCCACGTGGGAATCCAGTGCTCTTAACCACCACACCACCTGCCAGCCCCATCTCTTTCCTATTTAGAAGATGACCACAGAGAAATGTATGGAGTCCCTAAAACGTCAAATTGGCTACAAAGGTCACCTCACAATATCAGTCTTGCTGGCCTCTAAAGGAAAGAAAGCCTAGAGAGTCTCCTTGAGTCCCTCTGACCCTTCAGGGGAGAAAGCACTGCTGTAGCTGCTCACACCTAAGGGCCTCGTTATTCTGCCTAGATACTCAGTCTACTGCATTTCAGCCCTTCTGCTGCCCTTCCTCCAATTCAAGGCAAAGAAGAACGAAGAACATTGTCTGGCCTGCCCTTCTGCCCAGAAGAGGCTCTCCCCTTCATGGGGTTAGAATCCATGGTCTGGGCTGCCCTCAACAGAAACCTTCAGTCTCTTTCTCTGTGGACCTTTTCTCGCATGTGCAGCGAGGCAGGGCTCATGATCTCCTGTGCTCTGGGGCTGCATATCTCTGTTGCGTTTGCTTTGACCTGTTTCTCCTATGTCTTTTCTCTGCCACTGAATAGATGCATCCTTTTCTTTCCCCAAGGTAGTAATTGCCAAGACTTGATTTTGAGCTTCCGAGTGGAAATACGCACAGGAAACAAAGAGGCCATATATGGTATGGTTTAGACCAGTGGTTCCCAACCTTTCTGGCTCCAGGGACTGGTCTCATGAAAGACAATCGCCCCACAGACTGAGAGGGGAGAAAGGGGCGGAGAGAGGCTGGTCCTGGGATGCCCCAAGTGCACCACATCCACTGAGCACCTCATCTCCACCGCCACACTGCAATATGCAATGAAACACTCACACAAGAGGATTTGCGTTCCCATGAGAATCCAATACTGCTGTTGATCCTACAGGAGGCAGAGCCCAGGTGGCAGTGTGTGTGTCAACACTGACGAGGCGAAGTCTTGGTTGCTGTCCTGCCCTAAGAGCCAAGAACTGGCACTGGCCCACAGCGTGGAGGTTAGAGACCCCTGGTTTAGACAACTTTAGGATACACTAGGAATTGGGACCAGATGCTCAGCTAATAAGACAAAGTTAGTTTACTCTTGTTTTGTCCCCTCTATGCATCTATCTTCTCTGATGGCCAGAGATGTCTATTCTATACCATCCATACCATCCTAATACAAGATGAATATCCCTAATCTGAAAATTCTTAAAACCAAAATGCTCACCTTTGCAGGATCAACAAGCTACCACAAGGGGAAGATTCCACACCTAATCTCATAACAGGTCAAAGTCAAAACATGGCTATACGAAATCACCTTTGGGCTGTGTGCATAGGTATACATGAAACATAAATGAACTTCGTGTTTACACTTGGGTTCCATGCCCAAGATCCTGACTGTGTATATGCAAATAGTCTAAAAAAAAAAAAAAAACCAAAAAACAAACAAACAAAAACACCAAGCCCACTGAAATCTAAAACATTTCTGATCTCAAGCATTTCAGAGAAGGGATACTCAACCTCTTGCAGTGTCAATCTTACCAGAACCCCCAGTGGCTCTTACCTGACCTGCTTGCCTTCTCTCATGTCATATAAGGAGAAGAAGACATCGGTATCCTCTCCAATGGTATTATAGGTGAAACTCTTCAGACTGAGGAAGAAGTGATGCGGCACTGGCATCCGACACGTTTCCCCATGACGTGGGCGCATTGTATCCACCTAATGAGGGAGAAAAACAATGGTGTTTATTTTACTTAGTTATTATATTGAGTATTTAAAAAATGAAAGCTAAATCACTAACTCTCCTCGCACTGCTGAAGGAGATTAAGGGAGAGATTGAAGATGTTCTCTCTGCTAACAGGGGATACTGTGTCAACAGACTTGGGCTGGGGTGGGCAAGCGAACAGCTAGGAAGAGTAAACAAACTAGAGGGGATATGGGAACAGGAATTTCCACTAACAAGTGAACTCAAAATCTCTATCAGGTCTCAGACATCTATATTCTCCAGGAAACCATCTCCAAGTCTTTTCTTAGGGATGCTGTCACGACCCTGGTACACCTGATTTATTCTGTCAGATGGTAACGGTCACCATTCTATAAATAACACTTTCATTTTCTCCCAGACTGATTGGTTTTAGTCTCAGTCTCCTTTCTTTTAATTGTGCTTATGTAAATTTGTACAGGGGAATGGAGAATGGCCAAAACCGCTTGGAGGTCAAGGCTCTTTAAATGAAAGGCACCACACAATCAAGAAGTCAGTGATGTCTGTCACCTCCTGATGCTGTCACACATTGTGCTTTCTTAAAAGAAAAAGCTGAGGGAGGAGACCGGGAGGCCTCTAACTGCTTACCTGGGATGTGCTTTGCTGTACACTCTGCCGGCTAGATAAATGCTACGGGAAGAAAAAACAGTTTACTTGATTAGGAAGGACACCTCCTATATGCAGGCAGTCTACTAGCACCACAGACATGCATGATATCATCCCATTGTGATAACCTGTTAGACGAGTGTTACTCAGAGCTGATGGAGACAACTTAGCTTAGAGTAAGAAGGGGATCTGCTGACAGTCACATAAGAAAGGGGCAGAGTGGGACCAGCACTTAGCGTAATGGCTATGTCGCTGGACTCCCACGTAGTCGACCGCGGTTCGAGTCCCGGACCCGGTGGCTTAAACTCACGCCGGGCGCGTGTGCGTGCATGCCCAAGATCCTGAGAGGAGAATGGAGGAGAAGGGATTGTGGCATGGCCATCCCCCCAGAGGGTGATTTCTTGCTTTCTGTCTCTCTGTCTCTCTGTCTCTCTCTCTGTCTGGCAAGCGCACGTGCCCTATAGCAAAAAAAAAAAAAAAAAGAAAAGGGCAGAGTCTGGATTTGAACCTCAGCCTCTCCAGCTCTGGCACTAGCCAAGGTACCAGACTGCTACTGGATTTTTGCTTTGGCACTGTCCTCTGTACACCCTGTACCACTTTCTGAACTGTCCTATCCAGCTTTTTCAGGCTTCCACACTGGAGCCCTTTAATAAAAAGAACTCCCAAACATCCCCCCATGCTGTTTCTTTGCTGTTGGCTCAAGTCAGAAGTGGCAGATTCCAAGGCTGGCCATGCCACCCATAAGCTATAAAATTTTAGGACAAACCACTTAATTTCTCCAAGAGACATTTTCTTTAACTATAAAACTGGTAGAAGCCTGTTTTACCTTGGTTATTGTGAGGCTCAAATTACATAATGGGAATCAGCATGGTATAGTTCTTAGGGATCTACATGCAGAAGTCACAATATCCAACTTTATTTCATATTTTTAAAATCTTGACTCATACTTAAGCCAGCTACGTATGAAGTGAGGATAAAATTTTGTGCCTTACTCAACCTCACAGGGTTTTGTGCAGATTAAACCAGCACAGAATCTATCAAATTATAAGTGGCTGGTAATTGTTCTCTATCAGTGACATTCTAATTATTGCTATCCTTGGTATTTTTTATAATTAGTCACAGAAAAATTATTTCTATTTAAAAGAAAACCCTGACCAGGATGAACAGTGAGTCCACAAATGTTCAGTGCTTGGTGTTGGTAAACTCAGTAATGAAGAGTCCCCGCCCTGCTTCCCTTGTGGAACCTAGCAGTGAGGGACAGCATTCATTTGGTGAACTGCTCTACAGCATATGGGTAAGATGATGATTGCTTCAGTAGAATGGCTTTTTTCTGTCCCAAATACATACATTTAGCCAACAATAAAAGTAAAATTAAATACTATTTTAAATGCTCCTTACCAAATATACTTGCTAATTGTTAAATTTCCATGTACATTATTAGCTATATTAGCTAATCATTATTCAGTATTAGTATTCAATCATGGGGCTAAAATATTCCTATAATACACATTAAATATAATAAATTCAAGCCTCGGGACCAGCAGTTAGCGTAATGGCTATGTCGCTGGACTCCCACGTAGTCGACCGCGGTTCGAGTCCCGGACCCGGCGGCTTAAACTCACGCCGGGCGCATGTGCGTGCGTGCCCAAGATCCCGAGAGGAGAATGGAGGAGAAGGGATTGCGGCGTGGCCATCCCCCCTGGGGGGTGATTTCCTGCTTTCTATCTCTCTGTCTCTCTCTGTCTGTCTGGCGAGCGCACGCGCCCTATAGCAAAAACCTCTCCAAAAACAAAGAAAAAATAAATTCAAGCCTCTATCAGGCAAATCATCATAGAGAATGTATATGCATAAAAAAAATCATATACGGGACCAGCAGTTAGCGTAATGGCTATGTCGCTGGACTCCCATGTAGTCGACTGCAGTTCGTGTCCCGGACCCGATGGCTTAAAACTCACGCCTGGCACGTGTGCGTGTGTGTCCAAGATCCCGAGAGGAGAATGGAGGAGAAGGGATTGCAGCATGGCCATCCCCCCGGGAGGGGGGTGATTTCTCACTTTCTGTCTCTCTATCTTTCTCTGTCTGTCTGGCGAGCGCACGTACCCTATAGCAAAAACCTCTCCAAAAAAAAAAAAAAAAAAAAAAAAAAAAATCATATATAAGATAGGTTGTCGAGTCATTTACTTTAAAAATCAGGCTTTAAAAAAAATCGTGCTTTCTATGGTTCAATGACCAGATCCATTGGAAAGTTAACTGCTCCAAAATGAAATCAATTCTTTTACATTCAGGGGCTGCGCTATGTGTTTACTAACTCTTAAAAAATGACTACTAGGGGGACCAGCAGTTAGCGTAATGGCTATGTCGCTGGACTCCCACATAGTCGACCACAGTTCGAGTCCCGGACCCGGTGGCTTAAACTCACGCTGGGCGCTTGTGCGTGCGTGCCCAAGATCCCAAGAGGAGAATGGAGGAGAAGGGATTGTGGCGTGGCCATCCCCCCTGGGGGGGTGATTTCTCGCTTTCTATCTCTCTGTCTGTCTGTCTGTCTGGCGAGCGCACGTGCCCTACAGCAAAAACCTCTCCAAAAAAAAAAAAAGAAAGAAAGAAAAAAAAAAAGAAAAAAAATGACTACTGGGGGGCCAGCAGTTAGCATAATGGCTATGTCACTGGACTCCCATGTAGTCAACCGCGGTTCGTGACCCGGACCCGGTGGCTTAAAACTCACGCTGGGCGCGTGTGCGTGCGTGCCCAAGATCCCGAGAGGAGAATGGAGGAGAAGGGATTGCGGCGTGACCATCCCCCCTGGAGGGTGATTTCTTGCTTTCTGTCTCTCTGTCTCTCTCTGTCTGTCTGGCGAGTGCACGCATCCTATAGCAAAAACCTCTCCAAAAAAAAAAAAAATGACTGCTAGGATCAGCAGTTGGTGTAATGGCTATGTCGCTGGATTCCCAAGTAGCCAACTACGGTTGGAGTCTGGAGTCCCAGACCCAGTGGCTTAAACTCGCACCAGGCATGTGTGCTTGTGTGCCCAGGATCCTGAGAGGAGAAGGATTGTGGCGTGGCCATCCCTAGGGGGTGATTTTTCATTTTCTGTCTCTCTGGTGAGCGAACGTGCCCTATAGCAAAGAAAAAAAAACCTCTTAAAAAAAGACTACCAATCTTGCTTGTCACAAATTTCTAGTTGGAACCACATACAGAGTTTATAAAACAGCTAATTTCAGTATAAAATATCCCTATTGATGATAACAAATGTCATTTTAGACTTGAGGGGCATCAAACTTGGGGAGAATTTTTCAATCTTGTTTGGAAGCACATAGCACAGGGAGCCAGAGAAAGGCAACAGGTGCCAGGCCTCTTTAAGGCACTGTTAGTTAGGAAAAGCCATGGGCCTATTGTTAGGCAACCTTCAGCTGGACATCCATTAACTCCCTCTTTTACAAAAATTTTTATTACTTACTTACTTACTTAATTTATTTTTAAAGTTTGCTACAGGGTACATATATTCACCAGACAGAGAGGGAAAATAAGAGAGCAAGTCCAGTACTGGACTTGAACCACCATCAGCCATGAGAGAATCCAGCATCTTAACACCACTCCACTTGCTGGCCCCAGTGACTCCTTCTTTAGGGTCATCATCATCTGCATTAGGGCTGTAATGTATTAGGTTTCCACGTTTGCTACCTAACCCTAGACTTTGCACTCCCAGGCAGCAAAGCACTGTCTCATTTATCACTACATACCAAGTGACTAGCTAGGTACATCAAAAATACAAGTTAATTAAAATATAAATAGACTGCATTATAGCCTCTGCCAAGTTTTCCCCAGAGAAGTAGTTTTCAGCCCTTTGAAGTCCCCAGTCCATTTAGTCTACAAACATAGGAAAAGCTATGCAGCTGTAGATATACCATTCAACCGGAGAACAAAATTAAACGCCTACCACCATGCTGGGAATTGTATTAAGTACTGTGAGCCTTAGATGGAAAATATAAGGTATTTCTAGTCATGATCACCCATGAAATGTTGCTTGATTTTCAGCAAATAATATAATCAACTGATTTATTCCAGAAATGGAAGAATAAGCATTGATCTATTAAAAAATTAATTAGCACCAGAAGACAACAGACTAACAAAGTTCCCAATATATGCTAATAAGGAAGGATAAGCAAGAGATTATAATGAAGCGGGAAGTTATAATATGAGTATTCTGTTAGATCTTGCCACAATTTAGAAAGACTCGTGTAATTTTCAGGTGTTGACAAGAAGGCTAATTAAGAGGAACACAGATACTTTGTTGTTGCCCTTGGAAATGCTTTATATTTTGAGCAGCACCAATTCCCCACTGTTAGAAATAGGTCTAGAGCTGTTATTATGCAGAAGCAAGAATTAAAGTGTACGAGTGCTTCCTTCAGTTTCTGTCATATAGAATAAAAAATTCAGTGATGTATTTAAAGAGATTTTTGTCAATTATCATCATTCAGTACTTGCATTGGGACTTGACTTTTTTTTACAATGCAAAAAAAATGCTCTAAATTGAAACTTAAGGCATTATCCTGCTTAATAAGTTTTTTTTTAAATGTGTAACAAAGAGTATTACAACCAGAAAGTTATAAAGTTGAGTCTTTATAATCTTCAGTAATAGATTTAAATATTAATACAAAACAATTCCAAAAGGATATTCCTTTGGCCCTGTTGACAGCTTTAAGATTTAACCGAAACATTTACCATGCATTTTTATATGCAATTTAACATAAAAATCCAAAGTGGCTTTCAATAAACTTGTGGACTCTCATAATCAATTTTTTTATCATATCTAATTCTGTTTATGAAAAATCAAATATATGAGATAAAAAGGTAATTCAGCAGAAAAAGGGTCTGAACATTAGGCTTTAGTGAGAAGTCAACATTTTTTATTAAAAAATATGACAATTTAAAAAGATAATGTAAGCATATAGTTTAAAAAGTTAAACAGCCCTAAAGGTTTGTAATAAAAATGACCAGTCTTCTGCCTACCTGTCCTGTTCCCCAGAGATAAGTCTATTTCAATTCTTTATTGTGTTTTCCCCTAAGATTAAATGTTGTAAATGTCATGTTTACAAACATGTCATATTGCTCTCTAATTATAGAATTATATATTAGCTTTTTATTGTGGCAGCTGAAGATTTTAGCTTTTCTTTACATGCTCTTCTTTTCGTCTTCCTCATATCTCAAAACTTAGCTAAAACTATTGTTTATTCTACTGTAACATTTAAATATTGTTCTCTATTGAGTCAAGTAGTATACTTCAATTACATTTCCTATCTTCAGCGATAGGAACTTCTCTGTGCTGTTAATCTCAGAATTCTTTGCACCCACTTTTTGCATCAGAATCCTCTTCCTTAGTGACACATACAAGTAGTAGCAGGACCTTTTGTTTACTCCTTCCCTTCAAAAGAATAATTCATCTATCAGCAAATCATCTAATCAATTGATTTATTCCAGACCTGAATAAATAAAAATTAATCAGTAATTTCCTAAAAAGAGTTTAAAGGTAGGTAGCTGTTCTGAGACACTGAGTGACCAAAATTCTCTTTAGGCTCTTTCCACTTGATGGATTAAGTGGCTGAGTAAATACAGAATTCTAGGCTGCATTATTTTCCCTTGGTATTTTAAAGGCAATGCTCTTATGTTTTCTAAGAAGTTTTCTAAGAAGTTTCAATGCTACTATTATAGAACCAAATGTTATTCTTACAAGAAACCCTTTGTATGTGACCAGTTTCTTTCTCCGGAAGCGTTCAACTCATTTCTTTATTTCTAGTGAGCTGACATTTCAGAGTTGGAGGGGCTATCATGTGGAAACCAGAAAATGGGGATAGCGTGTACCATCTAGGCAGAGATTCATTTTGTGTCTACATTTGTTTTTAATTGGTCTCATTTCAAATGTACTGAACAGTTCCATACCTGGATTGGGTGTTTGTAATGGTTACCAAAACAAACAAACAAACAAACAAATAATTGTGACACGCTTTTATAACTACTTTATTCTTCAAATAACATGTAAATATTGTAACTTATTGGATTTTGTTTTGCTAACCTGTTAATAAAAATAGGGAACCATTATCCTTTTAACAATGCTAGAATGTCAATTTTTCCTTTTTCCAGACATAGACCTGATATTTTGTGGCTGCACATTTTGAGTGTGTTATAATTATGTTGACTGTAATGACACAGAATTACAACTTTTTGGTTGTTCAATTTATACAGAGTACATTTCTTTTTTTCTCCAGAGCTTGAGAGAAGAAAATAAAGAGCAAAATGATACTCCTGTTGACCCCAATAATCAGAGTTTCCCAATACTTGATAAAAGATTGGGAGATCCTGAGTCTTTGAAGCCCAAGGTTTAAAAATAAAAACAAAAAAAACAAAAAAACAAAAAACACAAGTAGGTTATTCAAGTCATTTGCAACATACATTTTGTAATGAAACGTGAGAAATTAATAAAGAATTTTTTTCACATGTGTAAGAAAAAAAAAAAAAGAAATTTCAGAATTGGGCCAGTTGATGGCGTTGTGGTTAAGGTGGCAGGATACTACACAGGCCAATTATGTCATTCAAGCACTGGCGGCTTGAAAAAAATGCTGGGAGTAGGGAACCAGCAGTTAGCGTAATGGCTATGTCGCTGGACTCCCATGTAGTCGAACGCGGTTCACGTCCCGGATCCGGTGGCTTAAAACTCACGCTGGGCGCGTGTGCGTGCGTGCCCAAGATCCTGAGAGGAGAATGGAGGAGAAGGGATTGTGGCGTGACCGTCCCCCCGGGGGGTGATTTCTCGCTTTCTGTCTCTATGTCTCTCTCTCTTTGGAGAGCGCCCGCGCCCTATAGCGAAAAACCTCTCCAAAAAAAAAAAAAAAAAAATGCTGGGAGCACATGCAAAAATGAGTGCCCAAAATCCTGAGACGGAATGGAAGAGAAGGATCTGTGGTATGGCCATCTCCCTGAAGGGTGATTTCTCTCTTTCTCTCTCCAGGAAGCACACGTGCCCTATAGCAAACTTAAAAAAATCAATTTCAGAATTAAGTGCCTAATACTCCTTGGGCACTTCAAAAAGGTCATGGAAAATGTGTATTATGAAAAAATGGATTTCAATATTTTTCACTTAAACTTACACTTTAATTTCGTTTTCTCTCAGGAACCAGCAGTTAGCGTAATGGCTATGTGGCTGGACTCCCACGTAGTCGACTGTGGTTCGTGTCCCGGACCTGGTGGCTTAAAACTCACGCCAGGCGCGTGTGCGTGTGTGCCCAAGATCCCAAGAGGAGAATGGAGGAGAAGGGATTGCAGCATGACTATCCCCCCTGGGGGATGATTTCTCGCTTTCTGTCTCTATGTCTCTCTCTGCCTGTCTGGCGAGCGCACGCGCCCTATAGCAAAAACCTCTCTAAAATTTAAAAAAAAAATTATTTTCTCATGAAATTCTTGAAGTCCTCTCATATCTTTACAGGCTTTCTGTCAAACAATAAAAATTCAAAATTGTTCCAAAAACAAAAGCATCCTCCAAGCCACCATTCCAACAGGATTCTTAGCCCCAAACTCTCCTTTTCTCTTCATTTCCCATATTCTAACTATCAAAATACATCAATTCTATTTCCAAACATCTACCTTTCTACTTAATTTATTCTCCATGTCTATCACTGCCTAGACATTCTCTCTTGCCTGTCTACCTTGGTGTCTCCTTCCTCCAGTTCTAGTCTTCTGCATTTTATACTCTTCATAGAGTGTTTGAAATGCCCATCTGATCATGTCCCTCTCTGGGTTCTAATCTGGGGCAGACAAAGCTCTTCATGGCTCTTGCCTCATTCTTGGCCTCACCTTCGACTCACTAACACACACATACACGCAAAAGTTACCAAATATCTTACAGTTCTGTAGAAATGCCACTTCCCTATGCTGTGTGCCATTTTGTAATGTCTTTCCTTTTCTTTCCCACACCCAGGAGATTAGTCACTTCATCTAAGAGCATTATGCACACCTTAAGTATGCTCTGTAGTACACACATGACGATTGTTTGTGTGTAGCCTATTAATCCCAGTAGTTTCTAGCATGGGGTCTATGCATTGACTTTAAGAGCAAGCACAGAATGAACCATCTAGCAATTCCCTAAAATTGACTATAAAACCCTGTATGCAAAAGTCACATGTGTATTATCTTGGAGAAAAAAATTCATCTGTTCCTCCACGACCCAGAAAAGATTAGGAATCAACACCCTTGATGGTAAGTTTCTTGAGAGAAGGAAGAAGTTGTGTTCATCTTTAATTTATATCATACCTATTATATTATACAGAACTTAGTTAAAACAACTACACACAAATACTTATATTACTCTAGCAAATATACACATGTAAATATGCAGAAGAAATTGATAATGTTATCTGGGTATTATTTAAGCAAATTTCCTTAGGTTTCCCAACCAGGCAACTTACTTGGTACACTCTATGTTCCCTAAAAATACTATTTGGTTGTCAAGAAATTCATGATGTGTGTTTTTTTTTTTTTTTCATGATGTGTTTTTACATAGAAAAACACGTCATGACTTTGCAGATAATACACTGTCTTAAAGAGATTTTAAAACAGGATAGCTTGGGAACGGACTCAGAAGTATGCGATGTAATTAAAGAAATTATTGGATAACCTCTACAAATAAAGATAGGGGAACTCTGAAAGAGAAAGTCCTTTTGGTTTACATTTGACTGCTTTCTATGAGCCCATGCTGCATCTTCCCCTGATGTTTACCTGATACAGCAGTGCTGCGTGTTGTATTTGGAACAATAAACTAGAAATACTGTACTTCTATACCAACATTGCCTCCTAGCAGAAAAGTATGTGTATGTGACAAGCCAGTTCTCCAGGCATAAATCTAGGTGTGAGACTTAAAGCTTTCCTTATTGATTTAGATTTCGATAATGGCAAGGTGTGAGGGGTGGGTGGATATGGCATATGCTTGGATGGGGAAGAAAAGCTCCACTCTGTAGGAGATTTTTTAAAGTGGAATCCATTTAAATTCAAACTGTTATGAAAAGCAAAGTGAAGAGTGTGAAGCTGTTTCTGTATTCATTATTCCAAAGGACCTACATCTTCGGTGAAAGTTCTGATCAACCAGATTAAATTCTACCCACATCTTGTATTTTAAGTTCTAAGTTTAACTGGTCAGCATTTAAATGAATTGGAGCTATTAGTACATAAGTGTGATGGGCTCTGTTCCCAACTCTTTGACATCTCTCCACCCCATCAACCTTTGTCCTCTCAACCCCTCTCTCTCTCTTCCATGTTCCTTGGTTTGTATGTGGTTTGTCAGTTAATACACAGCTAATAGCTCTTATTTTTCTTATGTTTTTAACTGCTTAGGTCTATTTAGATGTAAGGGTGAAAATTCATTTGATGGAAATATATGTGTATATTTGAAGATCCAATTGCTCCTCTGGAGCTTGTACATTCAAGAATGATTTATCTGTGTAATAAACTGATTACTACAGTCATTACAAAAAAACACTTGTAATTCTCACCAATATTTACTCATCAAATATATACTCTTCCAAGTGAAATTTTACCCAGTCCTTTAAGTCTGAGCTTAATCATCTAGAAATTCTATTTATCATTATTATTATTCTTTTGAGAAGTTTTTGCCTTAGGGCATGTGCGATTACCAGAGAGAGAGACAGACAGACATAGTGAGAGAGAAAGTGAAAAATTACCCCACCAGGGAGGATGGCCACACCACAATCCCTCCTCCTCCATTCTTCTCCCAGGATCTTGGGCACATACACACATGCACCCAGAGTGATTTTTAAGCCACCGGGTCCAGGACTCGAACCCCAGTCAGCCATGTGAGAGTTTGGGGATGTAACCACTACATCATCTGCTGGTCCCTCATTATTATTTTTTTTACTTTAAAATGTTGTACCTTTCTTTTACTTTCTTCTTTTTATCCAACATATAAAATGGAATCTTGGTCATCAGTCAGCCCAATAGATTTGTTTGAAAAAAGAATTATTTAATTTTATTTCTTTTTCTTCTTCTTCTTCAATTTGACCAGAGAGAGACAGAGAGTGGGGTCGGGGGAGAGTAAGAAAGCAAGCCGCCAGGTCCAGGATTCAAACCACGGTTGGCTATGTGGGAGTCCAATGCCTTAAGCATCAGGCCATCTGCCAGACCCAGCCCAAAAGATTTTTAATAGATTTTTATAAGGACCCATAGACAGCTGGGGATCTTTATTTTTCAAATTCTGTCATTCTATAAAGATTGGCACATTACTTTGAGGTTCCATCACTACATTAATGAATAATTGGCTCTTTCCAGCTTCAATCTCCTCTTCTTGTGAGGTGAGGCTAAAGACCTAACTTTAGGAATTGTTGCAGGCTGAAGGAACTCTGTTTATCCACAAAAATCAATGGAGAAGTGACCCGTAGTCCATACAATAAATCCAGCATATCTACACCTTCCTTCTGGAAAGCAAGTGTGGTATGTACCATCATATAACGAAGACCCCTTAAATAAACTGAGATGGAGGCAAGGGAACTATTTTAGCATTACTGGTTCATAATGATTAGATAAAATAAACAAAGGAAAAAACAATGAGGTATGCAGAAACAAGCTACCTCATTAGATTTCTTACCATTTTATAGAGATCTGAGACACTAATCTGGTCCGAATCCACTACTTCAAAGTCCTTCCGAGGCACCAGATCCAGGCCCAAATGCCTAGGTAAAGAAAAAGAAAGCACTCAGCATGCCACGTCCTCCGATCATTCATCTCTTCTATATGCTGGGAGCCCATACCTGCCATGACCTTGTGGACAGGGATTCATAAACTACCCCCGTAAGGACATGCCTCTATCCAATAAATCTGGCTGTATTCGCCTTTGGATAAATGAATGAGACTAGGAATTTTAAGGCTGACACAATTCCATTCAACAAGTGGTTCCACTGTGATAGTAAGAGGCTTTCAATCAGTATCACGTTTTTTGTTTTGAGTTTTTTTTGTTTTTTTTTTTTGTTTTTTTTTTAGAGGTTTTCGCTCTAGGGCGCATGTGCTCGCCAGACAGACAGAGAGAGACATAGAGACAGAAAGTGAGAAATCACCCCCCAGGGGGGATGGTCACGCCGCAATCCCTTCTCCTCCATTCTCCTCTTGGGATCTTGGGCACCCACGCACACGCGCCCGGCGTGAGTTTTAAGCCACTGGGTCCGGGACGCGAACCGCGGTCGACTACGTGGGAGTCCAGCGACATAGCCATTACACTAACTGCTGGTTCCCTGTTTTAACTGAGTTTTACCTCCATTTTCAATTTAATCAATACTGATTTTGATGAAGCCCTAGCCATGTCTCAGCACTTAAGAAACATTAGGTGTAAGTTTAACCAAGGAGTACTACTACCTGTGAGAACAGTATTTAGAAAGATCTGGTATAATTTTGGATGGGAAGAAAGAAGTGATGGTAATTAATAGTTGATTGGGTGGCACTCACAGGCAATGGAAATAATTCTGGACACAGCCAGAATTCTTGAGTTCAAATATGGTACATAATTTATGTTAAATAAATGTTAGCTTCTTTCTCAGTCTTTAGGACAACAGTTCTAAACCTGGAGATCAGTGGAGTTGGAATGTTGTGATCCAGGTCCAGCCTAAGTGGTGCAGTCTGTAGCTTACTGGCCTATATGGTGGAAGCCACATGGCTGACCACAGGTTTGGATCCAAACCCTGCATGTGTGCATGCTCCAAATCCTGACGCGCTAGAGGACTGGAGAAGCAGGTTACGGTGTGACCAGACCATGCTGAGAGTGCTTTTCCCTCTCTCACCCACACACTTGTGTGCATGTGCTCTTTATCATGAAGAAGGCTTTTTTTTCTCTTTTTTAAAAGAATGCTGTGGACCCCTTGAAACTGCTTTTGACACCGGAGGAGTTTGTGCTTGCATGTGTTCACGTAAGACTTTTTTCTGAGGAAAGGGCCTATGTCATTCATTCACATTCAGGATTTCAGAAATGCTCTGTGACCATCCTACTCCAAAACAAAGTTTATAAATAATTGTGTCTGGCAAAAGTAATCCACAGACTATGGATGGAGAAACATTTTTTTCCTCTTCAACTAGACTATGAACTATTTTTAGAACATGTTATCAAAATTAATTCTGTAGGCTCTTTCTGTACATAAAATTCTCACTCATTTAAAACAAACGTCAGACATATATCCAAAATGAAGATTTGTTTTATTTATAATTTACACCCTGTTCACAGAAAACAGTTAAGATTGGTAAAGAAAAATGCAAAGATACACTTACATGGATGTGGAAGTAAACACAGTAGTAGCACAGGCTAAAATTATTACTACAATTAAGAATTAATATTTAGATGTGTGCTCTCTAGAAGACAGGGAAAAAAAGAAAAAACATGCTTTTTCTATTTTTTTCTTTCTTTTCTTCTTTTTCTTTCTTTCTTTTTTTTTTTTAAGAAGTTTTTGTTATAGGAAATGTGCACTCACCAGAAAGAGACAGAGAGACAGAAAGTGAGAAATCACCCCCCCAGAGGGGATGGCCATGCCACAATTCCTTCTCCTCCATTCTCCTCTTGGGATCTTGGGCATGCACACGTGCCTGGCATGAGTTTAAGTCACCGGGTCCAGGACTCGTACTGTGATCGACTACATGGGAGTCCAGCGACATAGCCATTACGCCAACTGCTGGTCCCAAAACATGCTTTTTCTATTCAAGGATAAAAACTTGTATTCTTCCATCAAAGGCTAACTTACTATCTTATGTATATAATGTATATTACAACTTGCATCATTAAAGTATAACCTACATTATCCTTTAATAGAAAAAACCATGAGCTTTCAAAGAGAAAAAATGTTTAGTACTAAACGCTAAAAATAAAGGCCTCACACTTCTACATAATGAGGTAAGTAATACTGCTGGTGTTACCCACTATTGTTTACAGTGTAATGGTAAAACTACGTCATCTAATCTGATTGTTGAAATTAATGCATTTAAATCTGTAAGAGATTTTACTTTTCTACCACTGGGATCAAGAAAGGACTCCATGGGTGCGTGTGCGTGCATGCCCAAGATCCCGAGAGGAGAATGGAGGAGAAGGGATTGCGGTGTGACCATCCCCCCTTGGGGGTGATTTCTTGCTTTCTATCTCTATGTCTCTGTCTGTCTGGCGAGCGCTTGCACCCTATAGCAAAAACCTCTCCAAAAAAAAAAAAAAAAAAAAAAAAAAAGAAAGGACTCCATGCCATCACTTCTTACTAGCTACTCTAATTTTTCTGAAATCACTTAAGGCGTTTGCTTTAGAAAACATGAGGCAAAGGCAGTGGTGTCCGTGTACAGTAAGTGAGAGCTGCAGTATATCCTTTCTACCCCTCTTCTCATGAAAAGCAATTCATACTGTAAAGATAATTTTGCAGATATGGTCTCAATTATTTAAATATCAAATATTGAAACTATTTTTATATGTAAGTAGAAAAACAGTGCTAAAATCATAAAAATAATAGTAGTATTTGCATCAGAAAAATGGAATTGTAAAAACAATTTTTCCTTTTTATAAAAATGTTTTGCTATAAGGCACATATGCTCGCCAGAGAGAGAGAAGGAGAGAAAAAGAGAAATCATCCCCTGAGGGGATGGCCACGCTGCAATCTCTTCTCTCCTTCCCTCTCTAGATTTTAGGCAGGTATGCACATGCTCCTGGTGTAATTTTCAAGCTGTTGGGTCAGAGATACAAACCAAAGAGCTGGCCATGTGGGATCCAGCACCTAATCACCATGTCACCTGCTGACCCCTAAAAACAATGTTTTAAGACATTTTCAAGTTTTTTGTATTCATGATAAACTTTTAAAAACAAAAAAGAGGGACCAGCAGGTCTCGTGGTGGTTAAAGCATTGGACTGCCACGTAGCCGAGCATGGTTTAAGTCCCAGACCCAGCAGCTTAAAACCCACACTAGGCACTTGGGTGTGTGTGCCCAAAATCCCACATGGAGACTGGAGGAGAAGGAATTGCGGTGTGGCCATCCCTGGGGTGGGGGAGAACAGTGATTTCTCATTTTCTGTCTCTTTGTCTCTCAAGCGAGTATGTGTGCTCTATAGCAAAACTCTCTTAAAAATTAGAAAGAGACAACATTTCAAATAAAATCTTTAATCAATGGAGATGCAAAAATAGATATGGGATAGTCTAAATATTACTATTAGGAAAAAAATGGAAAGGTTTGAGCAAATAGTCCAATCAAAGTTGTTTTTCAGACACAATAGCTTTAGAAAAATCTAGAAGGTATGTAAGTCTACAGGGCCAGGTGAGTGCAGGTGCCCTGTGGTAGTGCACAACCCATAGTGAGGGGCCTGCCTAGAGACTGGCATCTACACAAATCCTACCTTAGCATTATGGCACCCTTAGCTTCCGTGTCTAGGCAACCATCCACCCATCTACCTATCTGACTACCCCACATATACTTTTTGAGCATGTATAGTGGACCAGACAACAGTTCTGCACACAGGGAATATGGCAGTTTTGAGTCAAACTAATGTTCTTAGTACTCATGCCAATTCTCGCCTCATAAGAGAATGTTTTCTTTCTCTTGCAAGTAGCTAGAGTACAATACCTTTCAGATTCTTGATTTCATTATCTTGAAAAATAAGAGAATGATAAATGGGTATTCTGGTAAAAACTGAATTCCTTCTACTACCCTCAATGGAGGAAGAGTAGTTCGCTGAAATTAAATTGGCAACTATCCTTATTAGAAAAAGGCAGAGATGCTGCACAATGAGAAGCAATCATACATGTACACTACAAATGTCACCCTGGGGCCAGCCCCGTGGCCTGGTGGTAAAGGGAGCCAGAAGCCACATGGCTGGCCAACCATGCAGTTAGAACTCCAGCCCTGGGGGTTTGAAAACCACTCAAGGTACATGTGTGTGCTCCAAGTCCAACAAGACAGAGAAATGGATGAGAAGGGATTACACCATGACCATGCCCCATGGTGTGTGTGTGTGTGTGTGTGTGTGTGTGTGTGCGCGCGTGTGCGTGTGCGCATGTGTGCGCTTTGTCCCTCTTGTCTGTCTCTGGTGAGTACATACACCCTCTGGCAAAATAAATAAATAAACAAATTTCAAAAATCAATCAATCAATCACCTGGAAAATGAGGTTCCTGACTATTTCTTTCTATTGTTTACTTCAAGAATAGTAAACAGTAAGCACAGGAAATTGTCGACACAGTTTCTCCATCTTCACAGCAAAAAGAGACAGTGAAGCAGAGTAATCAGGATCGTGGGCTCTGAGGTCAAATGGCCAGGGCTGTATCTTGGCTTTTCTGCCAAGCCCTGCCGCCTGATCCACTATCATAGGCTGCTGTAAAAATCAGTCCACACAAAGCACTCCACACAGTGCTTGGCACTGTGAGCTACTACTGCTGTTATCATTATTACTGCAGTGTGCTACATCTTTAGCCAAAGTATGGTTTAAAGTACCGAGACTGTGATCAAAGTAGAGTTTCTGAATAAACACTCTAAAACACGCAGACACAGCAGGGGGCAAATACCTCCATATATCCACATACAGACAAGCACAGACATGGCACAGATCTGAGTTCTCAAAAACGGCCTTTTTTTTTTTTTTTTTTTTTTTTTTTTTAAGGGATTTTTTTCCCTATAGGGTGCATGTGCTCACTAGAGAGACAGAGACAGAAAGCGAGAAATCACCCTCCAGGGCAGTGGCCATGCCTCAATTCCTTCTCCTCCATTCTCCTCTTGGGATTTTGGGCATGCATGCACACGTGTCCAGCGTGAGTTTTAAGCTGCCAGGTCCAGAACTTGAACCGCGGTCGACTACTTGAGAGTGAAGTAACCATTACACTATCTGCTGGTCCCCCAAAACGCTCTTACTAATTGCGTAGGTGAATAGTATTTACAAAAATGCTCTCTTCACTTACCCATCATCAATCACTCATTCTTATAGTCCAATAAATACTAATTAGAACCTACTCTGTGCTAGGCTCATCCTAAGCTCGGGGACACAGCAGTGAATAATGGTTAGACTGTGACCCTCCATATTCTTTCAAGTGGAGCTCTCCCAGGCCCTGAATTTCTGTGTGAAATTCTTTGAATTATACATTTCTTTAAAAATTCTATATTCTATCTTATTTTCTACTTTAGATTTTCCTTCTGGGGTTCCTCATCTGAACTAGAGAGCATAGAAAATAAGTTAAAGTTAATTAATTACATCCAGTGGATGCTTTAGGGAATTAGGACCTAGTTCTCTCCCAAAATCAGTTGAAAAAGGATGGACGTTGAGAATTCTTGTGAGCAATGCCTTTTTCTAATGCTTATAGCGAAGATAGCAAACAGATAGTAACTACACTAATGAAAGCACAGTGTATTTATATAAGAACACACACAAAGGTAGAACCAATAACGACTACCCTTTACTGCTCGTGTTCTTGAACTAGGTGTTAATGTTTATGTACATCGTCTCTAAGCACTATGGGAAGTAGATAGTATTAGACCCATTTTATTTTTAATTGCCAGAGGGTACATGTGCTCACTAGAGAGACAGAGACAGAGAGAAAGAGAAAGCACTCCCAATGGGGCATGGTCACACTGCAGTCCCTCTTCCTCCATTTCTCTGTCCTGTTGGGATTTGGGGCAGGTACACACACTTGTGACTGCTGTGTTTTTCAAGACACTGGAGCCAGGATTTGAACCACGGTCAGCTGTGTGGGATGCAGCACCCTTAACCACTAGGCTGCAGGGACAGCCCTAGACACATTTTATAACTGAGGAAACAGGTTCAGAAATGTTAACTAAGTAGCCTATTAAGGGGGCAGAGCTGGTAGGTCTCCAAACAGGTTTTTTTCACTCTGACTCTATGATATTTCTACTACATCCATTGCCTTCCTGCCAGTAACTGTGCTAATACTAACGGCTATCAAGTGATTCCTATCAGGTCAGTCACAACGGTGTGACCAGTGCATCAATCTAGAAGGAAACAAATACCAATTGGCTAGTGAGTGTCCACCAGGCATGAGAACAAATCCACTTTATTACTCAAATACATTCATATGGTGTCTACCAAGTGCAGGCACTGTGTTAATGAGTATAATGAGGAGCACCACAGATGCAGAGAGAGAGAGAGAGAATATGAATGAGAATGTCAGTCACTTGAACATAAATAGAATTTTGATCACATACACTTTAAACATAGCCACACCATGTCACTTTTTTTTTTTTTTTTTTTTTTTTTTTTTTTTGCTACAGAGTGCATGCACTCACCAGAGTGAGAAAGATAGGGATTGGAAAAAGCACCTCCTATAGGGCATGACCACACCGCTACCTCTACTACTCCATCTCTCCCCATTTTGGGATTTTGGACATCTATGCTCATACACCCAGTGTATTTCTCAAGGCATGAGGTCCAGGACTCAGACATGTAGGTTCTGGCTGTTCTAACCACCAGGTCATGGAGGCCAGCCCCATGCCGGTCTTCTTGAATCGGGCAAGATGCTGATTGATAAGCACAAAACTTGGTATCAAAATAACCAGCTAAGAAATTACAGGAAATTTCTGCTATTTTAACATACACTTACACTAAAAAAAATCACAATGTCTTTCAATCTTTCTGGGTCCTAGTTAAATATCTACTAAGAAAAAACACATTGGGAGGTACTTTCTGCATATTACAAACAAAACTACTGCTTAATACAAGAACACCCTAAATGAGGCCATAAACTAAGTGGGAAGAAAGAGTTATGGAAGGGTTAGTATGAGTGAAAATTAGAGAAGGAGGAATCAGGGTAATTGAGAGAGAGAAAAATAAAAGAACTAGAATTACAAATTTATTAATAACTTGTTATATTTTGTAACTTCATGATAAAAAGAACAATTATTTAATTTGAGGTATATAATCTATAGAAACATCATTATAACTCAATAAAAGCTTATAAAAATGTTCACATTTCAAATTTATACTTTATGCCTAAAGAAACATTAAAATTACATAAATAATTCTAAGAATGAAATATTTCTTACTTAGATTTTTTTTTTTGAACAGCAGAGATCAATCAGGCAGTGTCAGTCATGAGTTAATATATTTTTAACTTAGCTATGCTCTATTTACTGTAGTGATGAAATTAGAGATTGAGAAAAAAACTTTTCAATATCTTTATGGAAGGTATTTAAATATTTTAAAAATAATATCATACTGCTAGACAAGTTATTTAAAAATTCTCTTGAAGTGGATATAATGAACAGACTTAGTTCTGAATAGAACACCTGAGCAGGATAATTCTAGTTAACCTGAACACAGCTTGTTTTATGCCCTTCCTGTAGTGTAGTTCCTCAGAACGTAAGGATACAATATTCTAAGTACAGCTTTTTACCTAATATAATTTTAATAATTTTTACTTAAGGTGTAAACCTACATATATAAAAATAGGCCAAATATAAGCCATATAAGTTTAATGTCTGAATCTTCCTTTTTTTTTTTTTGCCAAATAAAGAATTTGTAATCTCAGGAAATGAAATAAAAATTATTGTTGTGAAGATATAAAGCATTCGGTATGCAACTTAAACTCTAAATAAAAAAGTAGAGAGCCAATTCAGTTTCTGTCTTTGGAAATTCTAAGTGAATGTTAAATCACATCTATATTATGAGTTACGCAATATTCCCACTCAAGTAATAGAACAAAGATCAAATAGCCACAAGCTAGAAATATGGGCAACAAATTGCCTGGCTTTAAGACTCCCACGTACAAATAGTTAAGACGGTAGGGAGATGGACTTTGGAATCAGTGCAGGTACCAGCTGATAGGCAGATACCAGCTCTATCACTCACTGTCCGCAGCTGGGAAAGGTACTCTAAACCAGTTTCTTCACTATGTAAAATGGAGCTCTTGTCTTAGAAGACCACAGTAGCATTTCATCCTAACAGTATATGTGAGACCGTGTACTCTGCCACAGTGATGTAGTTTTATGTACTTAATAAACTACTAACAGTGTTACTAATAGTTCCTGAAAAAGCAGAGCTGTAATGTCTGTACATAAGAATTTATAGAAAAAGATAAAAGTTTAAAATCATATACGATCATAATTTAATTACATCAATGAAAATGTTAAAATACGTTCGACAAATATTAATTATGCACCCACCATATGTCAACATGTGCTAAGCTTCAATATTTTATGGCATTTCTGGAAGTGTGGCAGAACACAAAATAAGGAACTATCAGAAACATAAAATGGAACAATAGATACGGTTATAAGTACACAGCTTTTGAGTAGAAAAATCTTTTACATAACCCAATGGCAAGGTATGAAACAACTTTATTTTTATAGTATACCATTTCTTCTTTCAGAATAAAAGAAAACTTAAAAAAGAATAAGTTTAGGAAAGAACCAGAGAGAACTGTCCTATCATTTTGGGGCAATGAGTCTTTTTAATAATTACAGATTTATAAAGTTCTTGTTTAGGTTTCCAAGTGACTATATTTTCCATGGAGAGGTTAAATGGGGGTGGAGGGGGAGAGGAGAAAGGATGGAGGGAGAGAAGTGGAAGGAAAGGGAGAAGGGGGAAGAAGAAAGAAGGTGGAAAGTAGAGAAGAGGGAACAGGAGAAAAGAAGTTGGGGCGGAACTGTGTTTCTGACTCTTATGATTAAAATGCACATATAAATACCTCTCCAACACACATGCAAACACACACACATTTCACTGATAGACATATTAATGAGGGTAGAATATATCTAATTTGCTAACAGGTATTATATTCTTAACCTTTTTCAAGTTAATTCAAATGTGTTTCTCAGCTATCATGTTTAGGTTTTCAGATTTGATTCCAAAATCTGATTGGCTTGTTTTCCAAGTTTTATAATAAAGTATAGATATTTCTTTTTTTTTTTTTTTTTGAGAGGTTTTTTGCTATAGGACGCATGCGCTCGCCAGAAAGAGAGAAACAGAGAGACAGAAATCTCTTTCTGATTCCCGGGGTGAGGGTGGTGGTCACGCTGCAATCCTTTCTTCCATTCTCCTCTTGGGATCTTGAGCATGCACACACACATGCCAGGCATGAGTTTAAGCCACCAGGCCCTGGATTCAAACCATGGTTGACTACGTGGGAGTCCAGCGATATAGCCATTACGTCAACTGCTGGTTCCAAAGTACAGATATTTCTAAAACAATTCTTTTTTTTATTTATAGGTAGCTACAGCTGCAGTTAAACTCTAAAATGATAGCACAACTATCAGTGTCATCAGTTCAAGTCTTTGCTTGGCAGTTTTCAATTATTATTATTATTGACTAATAATTGCTATTGTAAGTTAACATACTATATTTTACTAAGTTTTTTACTACCAAAGGTGGTTTTAGAGACAACTGTTTGGTCTAGGGAGCACATGCAGTCATGATGTATTTATTACACAAGAAGTTTATAGTGTGTACCAAACCAGAAAGGGTAAAATTAAACAAAGAGAATGTTGTCACTTCAAACAGGTCACGAGTAACCAATTTAGGATTGTACTTTTCCCCCCCACTGTGGGATGGATTCACTGTTTATTAGGTTCCATTTTTTCTTCTTTCCTGATTTACTTTTCCACTTTGCAGGGGTACATCCTCAAGTCTCTTAAGAATGAGGCCATGAGGGGAACCAGCAGTTAGCGTAATGCCTATGTCGCTGGACTCCCACGTAGTCGACTGCGGTTCAAGTCCCGGACCCGGTGGCTTAGAACTCACGCTTGGCGCGTGTGCGTGCGTGCCCAAGATCCCAAGAGGAGAATGGAGGAGAAGGGACTGCGGCGTGACCATCCCCCCTGGGGGGTGATTTCTCGCTTTCTGTCTCTATGTCTCTGTCTGGCGAGCGCACGCGCCCTATAGCGAAAACCTCTCAAAAAAAAAAAAAAAAAAAAAAAAGAATGAGGCCATGAGAGGTAACTTTTATGCACTCTTGAACACCTACAAATGGCTTTACTTGGCCTTTACCGGCAGCCAAGTAATTTAAATTAATTAAATTACTTAATTACGTAGTAATTTACAAAATTCTGGCTGGGATATAATTTCCCAAAGAACTCTGAAGATACTACTTTGTTTTCTAGCACCCAGTGTTAACGATAAAACCTGGAGACCAATGTGATTCTTACTCTTTTGTAAGAGGATGTTTTTCTGTCTGAAAACTTTTAAGAAACTTCTTTTCCCTAAAATACTAAAATATCTTAATGTGCTTTACTATGGGTTTTTTGTTTTGTTCTGCTTTTTCCCCCCCTCCATTTATTATACTAAGTATTTGGAGGGCACTTTCAATCCTAATAATGGAAAATCCTCTTCTATTATTTCTTTAGAATTTCTTCTGTATTAT
This sequence comes from Tupaia tana, assembly GCA_026018925.1. Lineage (NCBI taxonomy): Eukaryota > Metazoa > Chordata > Mammalia > Scandentia > Tupaiidae > Tupaia > Tupaia tana. The sequence continues at coordinate 39,972,471 of JAKSZU010000022.1, forward strand.
CTTTGTTCTTTCTGGAAACTGTAATGTCTGATGTTGGACCTCCTTGGATCGAGCCTCTGTACTAAACATCTCTCCTCAACAATTTCCTATCTTTTTATTTTATTTTCCTGGAGATTATGTAAAACTTCCCTTTCTGAATGCTTTATTTTAGAAATCACATTCTCCATTCCTTTCATAAAGCATCTTATGCTGTATAATGGATCTTCTTGGTTCCCTTGAGGACATTAGAGGGTTCGTTTTGTTTTGCTTTGCTTTAAAGTCCTTTACGAGTCTCTAATTCTCCCTGAGGACAGGTACTTCCTGTAGGTCTAGGTACTTTGTTTAGTTGGGTCTCTGTCTTCCCTATGGAAGGATTTCTTCGAACACCTGGTGATACCTGATTGTTCACTGAGATTTAAAAGGCACCAGAAGTAAGTATAGTGGATGTTTTTGTATACGGGTGGATACGTGGCAAGCTTCCCTTTCTGCTGTGTGGGAGGAATCTGATCACTATACTTTGAAATTCTTACATGCCAGCATGTGAAATTCGGCTTTGCAACAGGGTCCCAGTTAACACTTTGGTTAAGCAGTTTTCTCCCATATGGTTGGTTTTGTGTCTGCTTATCATAGCAAGGCTTTCTACTAATTAGAGTAGCTTTTTCCTTATACAGATTTTTAAGCCAAGCCCCCTTTTTTTAAACCCCCAGGGCCCACTCCCACCCTCTGTGGTTCTGGGAGCTGTAGGGTAGACTAGCTTCCCTAGTCCTGGACTCTACTTTAAGAAAATGAGACAAAAGCAAATGCAAATTATATCAATTATTAAATCTAGGAAGAAATAAAATTTGAATTCTACCTAACTTCTTATGCCAGTGTTTTATCTATACAGTAGTAGCAAATAATCACATGTATCACATAAATGCAGAGCTACTATTCAATGACAAAGTAGGTAGGATATTTTGAAGTATAAATATAAACAGTTCCCATTTGCATTTCAGATTCATTGTATAGTTATAAAATGTAAAGGACATTGGGAACCAGCAGTTAGCGTAATGGCTATATCGCTGGACTCCCACGTAGTCGACCGCGGTTCGCGTCCCGGACCCGGTGGCTTAAAACTCACGCCGGGCGCGTGTGCGTACGTGCCCAAGATCCCGAGAGGAGAATGGAGGAGAAGGGATTGTGGCGTGACCATCCCCCCGGGGGGTGATTTCTCGCTTTCTGTCTCTAATGTCTCTCTCTGTCTGTCTGGCGAGCGCACGCGCCCTATAGTGAAAATCTCTCTAAAAAAAAAAAAAAAAATGTAAAGGACACTGAATTCACATTTTTGAAAAACATTAAAAGATTTTGAGCCAGTAGGTGGCTCGGAGGTTAAGGCAGTTGGGTCCCATATGGCTGTCTGCATGGTTCAAATCCCAGACCCAGAGGTTGGAAAATCATGCTGGGCACATGTGTACACATGCCCAAAGTCCTGAGAGGAGAATGGAGGAGAAGAAATTGCGACATGGCCATCCCAACTGGGGGTGAGGGGGTGATACTTCACTTTTCCTCTCTCTTCCCTCCCCTCTCTCTGTCTCTCTCTGACAAGCAAATGTGCCCTATAGCAAATAACTAAAAAAAAAAAGAAAAACACTAACATATTTTTAAAAGATTTATTCTAATTAGTGAGATCTAGAGTAAAAAAAGTTTAGCTAGAAAAGATCTCAGAGGATAATCTAGTCCAACTCTGTGTGTGTGTGTTCACTGTTTTGAGACAGGGTCTTGTTGTGCTGCAATCCTTCTGCCTCAGCCTCCCAGGTAGCCAAGATGACAGGTGTGTGCCACCATGCCAGGCTTTTTGGATACAGTCTTGCTATGTTTCCCAGGCCAGCCTTGAGCACACAAGCCTCTTGCCTCAGCCTCCCCATGTCACTGGGATTACAGGAACACACCACCATACCTGGTCTTTACCTTGGACTGGGAATTGAACCCAGGCTTCCTCGTCTATGGAGCACAGCATCTTAGCTGTGTGTGCCACAGTGGCTAGGTCTAGTCCAGCTTTGTCTTTTTTATTTCCAGAAGTGAAAATGAGGCTTAAGACAGTTTCAGTGACAGTAACTAGTGACTGTCCTTTGTAAACTAAAAGAAACTACTACGCTTAGCAAATATGATGAAAGCTTAGTGAAGAATATAACATTGCCTTTTAATCATGAAAGGGAGTTTTGATCAGGTCCATGAGAATGGGGTTTTCACAAATGAAACTGAGAGAGGCCCAAATAATATTCATACTTACTCATTCCCCCAATCCAGGCGCACGGTGATGTGCCGCTTAACCTCCCGCACCTGATCCTGAGTCAGGTGACCAGACAGTAGCTGCCTTCGCAGGTCAATAAGTTCATTCATCACATGGCGTAGTTTGTAGAAAAGATCTACTTTGTGTTTCTGAAAGGGCATTTTTGGTGTTGGGTGAAATATAAGAGGGATATGGAAAGGGAATGAAAAGAGAAAGACAAATAGTTAAACTAAGAAAAGTGCTCAATTCTCTGAATGTCTAAGGCACTGTAAAGAGGAGCTTATTTTAAAATGTTAAAACAAAATCCTTATTTCCTACTGTGTAAAAATCTCTACAGTGACATCTAACAAAGTAACATAAATGATCTGAGTCATGCAAAAGTACCATTGCGCTCTATCCCATCCAAGAGATTTATTTTCCAGTCCATCTATGTTACCAACTCCATCAGAATAGAAAGTTACACAGGAACACAGAGCTGTTTTCTCTGCCAGAAGTTACAATGCACTGGGACCAGCAGTTAGCGTAATGGCTATGTCGCTGGACTCCCATGTAGTTGACCACGATTCGAGTCCCGGACCCGGTGGCTTAAACTCATGCCAGGCACGTGTGCGTGCGTGCCCAAGATCCCAAGAGGAGAAAGGAGGAGAAGGTATTGCAGCGTGGCCATCCCCCCGGGGGGTGATTTCTCGCTTTCTGTCTCTCTCTGTCTCTCTTTCTGGTGAGCGCATGAGCCCTATAGCAAAATCCTCTCAAAAGAAAAAAAAAGAAGTTACAATGCATAGCACAGATTTCAACCACACAGCAACACTGCGTGTTTTGCCAGGAGAGATAGTCAAGTTGTGAGAGGGACAGGGAGAATCATTTGCCCTATTTTGAAGTAACTAAGATTTCAATACAAAGACGCAGTCTCTGGAAAGAGATTCCTTACTGGTTTGTAGGCCTCATCTAGCTTTCTAATTAGCTATTCTAAACAGCATATATCCTTAGTGCCATAAATTTCTAGTTGTTTATTTTTCTTTTTAGTTTAATAAAAAGTGTCATTTTCATAAATGTGGAAATTTCTTAATGAACTTAATTATGGACACTGTAGTGGTCTTAACTTTACAAATAGAGACTATAAGTGCCCCAAGAGTAGATGTTTCAGAAAAAAAAAAAAAAAAAGATGTACTTAAGAATACGGATTTAGAAACTAAAGTCTTATTTGTTCACAGTGAAATCTTGATTTTAGAATCTTTAGTTTTCTGTTTCTGTTATGAGACTTTTTTTTTTTTTAATGGTAACTAAAATGTTTGGGATGTAGCCTTATCTATAAAGAATGCTTTTAAAGACAGATCAAATCTTAGTAAAATCTTTATGTGGGATTCACCCTAAAAAAAAGACATTTGCCAAAATAAGCTTGAATCAGGTTACTAAAAATAAAATTGGGACCTGCAGTTGGTGTAATGGCTATGTCATTGAACTCCCATGTAGTTGACCATGGTTTGAGTCCCAGACCCGGTGGCTTAAACTCATGCCAGGCGCACGTCTGTGTGTGTGTGTGTGTGCATGCCCAAGATCCCAAGAGGAGAATGGAGGAGAAGGGATTGTGGTGTGGCCACCCCCTGGGGGGTGATTTCTCACTTTCTGTCTCTCTGTCTCTTTCTGGTGAGCGCATGCCCCCTATAGCAAAAACCTCTCCAAAATAAATTAATAAATAAAATCAACTATAAAGCAAATTATAAAGCAGTAGAATTAGCTAGTGTTTTTAGGTGGTAGTGATCTTATGATAAAATTTTGAGAACATCATACTATTTAGAAATCATCTAATGGAACATCACACTTTTAAAGGTCCATCTTTAAAAGAAATTATTTTAAACTAGAAGACTTTAGAAATCATGTACTCTAATGACAAAAAATAATTTGCTGTCCTTTCTTTAGTTGATGAACAGATGAAGAAAAGTTAAGCACTTTGATAGGACAAAACACTGGCAAAAGGGCAGAACTCACAAATTCCTGCCAGTTCAAAAAACAGCAAGTCTTAAGAAAATTGTCTCATCTAAAAAACTGCATCATCTGGAAAACTGGAATCTGGAAGATACGCAATAAAGTCAATGTGGTATGTGCTTCCAACACATGCATTTCTTAATGTATTGATAAAAAAGAGCTACCTAAGTTTAAAATGGAAAATCAGAATGGTTATTTTCCCATAAAAGCAGGTACAATAATCCACCACATGTACAAATATTCCCCTATCCGACCAGTGAGCAATGCTGCCGGAGCACTTGCTGACTTCTATTTCTTTGCAATAAAAAATGCCTGTTCTCATGGCCCTTTTGTTCTAGAGAACAGAGACAGACAATGGTCAGGTAAATAATTTAAAATGGCAAAAAGTTCTAATAAAAAAATTAAAGCAGAATAGGAACAGTGAGTGAGAAAAGGAACAGCCAAGGGCGGGCTGGCTGGGGAGGTGGTATATATGGTATTGCTGTGCCTGGGCAGGGAAAGGCTTCTTTGGGAGCTGAACTTTGAGTAGAGACTAGAACAAAGCAAGAGGGCAGCATTTGGGGGAACTGAGTACATTTTCCAGGCATAAGAAATAAGTGCAAAGGCCTTGATTTGAATGTGGACTTGACAAATTCAGAAAAAACAGGGAGGTCAGTGCACCTACAGCAAAGTGAACAAGGAAGAGAGTAGCGATTTGCAGAGAGGCAGTAGGAATCAGATTAGGTTGGGCCTTCGTAAACCATGTTGACTGTTTTGGTTTTTATTCCAAGCAAGATGGAAAGTCACTGGAGAGTTGGGAAGACTGACAGGAAACAACCCAAGTTTTGAATGACTTACTCTGAGTACACTGTTAAAGATAAACCATGAAAAGGCAAAGAAGGCAGGGTAGTTAGAAGGCTAATTACTTCAACCACCACCAGGATGCTTGCTGGGATGAAGGTAAGAAAAGTGATGTGAAGAACAGTCTGCAGCTTTGACATGCTTTGTAGACAAAGGTGCCAGAATCTGCAGGGATGTTGATATGAACAAAGCCAATAATCACTTTTGATTTTGTGGTTGGAAAAGCATGTCTGGAACAGACAAATCAAGTTCGGCTTTGGACATGCTAAGTCTGACACTGAGTTCTGACACTAAGAGGTCAGGAAAGTGAGCAGCACCCAGCAGAAGAAACTTCTCGAGTACACAATGAGGTAAAAGGAAAAGCTGGCAAGTATGGTGTCATGGAAGCCAAAAGAAAACTGGATTTTAAGGAAGACTGTCAAATGCACTGCGAGATTAAATAAATATGACCTGAGAACTGGCCAAGAGATGTGGCACTGTGGTGGCTGTCATTTACCTCTATGAGAGCAGTTTTTTTTTTTTTTTTTTTTTAAGAATTATTTCATTTTATTTATCATTATTATTATTCTTAAAATTTGCTACAGGGCACAAGCACTCACCAGAGACAGAGAGAGAGAGAGAGAGAGAGAGAGAGAGAGAGAGAGAGAGAGAGAAAGTGAGAAAGTAAGCCACCAGGTCTGGGACTCAAACCATGGTCAATCATGTAGGAGACCAGCACCTAACTACCACACACCTGCTGGCCCTCATGTGAGCAGTTTTAATGAAATGGTTGGAGTAAGTTCAAGAGAGAATGTAAGAGAAGTAAAGGAAGAACATACAACTCCTCTTCTGAAGAATTTGCAGTAACTGGAACAGAGAAATGGGTAGCAGAGTGGGGTAGTGTGGCCCAGGGATAATTTTCTAAGGATAGGAAAAAAACTACAGGCTACTTACTCGCATGGTAAAGGGAATGATCTAGCAGAAAGGGAAAATTTGATGACGTAGGTGTATAATACCTAAGTAGCCAAGAAAGATGGATCTCAGGATAAAAGGGGAGGGAGGTGAGCTTATTTAAGAGGTTGAATATATTATCATAGAGAGGGAAAGCATACAATATGGATAATGACATAGTGAGATAGGAAAGTTAGTAATAGGAAGATTAAATTTTCCTCTGCTTAATTCTCAGAGAAATAAAAAGGTGAGATCATCAGCTGAGACTGAATGGAGTGGGAGGGGGTGTTTGAGGTTTAGAGGAAAAAATATAAAACCGCTTCTTAGGGAATCGCAACTCGAATTGCCAAAGAAAAGGTAGTTCAACTGATTAGCAGTTTTGGGCCTTGTGAACACTAATTAAGTGAGGTTGTTGGTTTTCTCTAGCCAAGTATAACTCTATATTGATACAAAGCATCACATTTATCTGTATGTATGTGCGATGGTCCAAATGTTTGCGTCCCTCCCAAATTTGTATGTTGTAATCCTAGCCTCCATAGCAATGATAGAAAGTGGGACCTTTTGGGAGATGATTAGTTCATGAGAGCAGAGCCCTTATGAATGGGATTAGTGACCTTATAAAACAGGCAAGTGGGATTTGTTCACCACCATGTGAGGTCTCAACTGTGAGGAAGTGGGCTCTTCCAGACATGGCATGTGCCAGTGTCTTGTGCATGGACTTCCCAGGCGCCAGAACCGTGAGAAGTAAATTTCTGTTATTTACAAACTGCCCACTTCATGGTATTTTTTATAGCAGCCTGAACAAACTAAGATGGTATGTGTATATTATGCATTTATATATTATGCATGTATGTGTCTATACATACACATACACACATATACACATGTGCATAATATACACGTATGTACACATAATATAGGTATATGTGTGCATGTATGCACAACTGAGCTCACTTTATCCAAAGAAGAATAAAAGATAATAAATAGTTGTTTAAACATTAAATTTTGGTTGACTTGTTACATAAACAATTGGAATAATTATGCAGTTTTTCTTTTCCTTTCTAATAGAAAATCAGCTAATTTGTTTATTTAATTGCCAGAGAGCATGTGTATTGTGGGGAGAAGCAACCCCCAAATGTGATGTGTTCACACCACAATCCCTCCCATTTACCAAATCTGTCAGGATTTGGGGCATGCACATACCTAGTGTGTTCTTTAAGCCACAGGGGCCAGGATTCAAACCGGTAGGTAATGTGGAATCCGGCTTCCTTAACCACTAGGCTAAGAGCCAGCCAGTTACCATTTCCACGTAAGGTTAGAAATGCTTACCCTAAAAAAAAAAAAAAAAAAAAAAAAAAAAAAAGAAATGCTTACCCTATACCTACTGTGTAAAGATGTACTGAGAATGACATAGATTGGGCCAGCCAGGTGGTGTGGTGGTTAAGGCAGCTAGATGCCACAAAGCAGACTGCGTGGTTCAAGTCTTGAACCCAGCAGCTTGGAAACCATATATGTGTGCATACCCAAAATACTGAGAGAGAAAGAAGGAGAAGGGATTGTGGTGTGGCCATAACCTATTGGGGGAGATTTCTCACTTTTCCTCTCTCTAAAAGAAAAAAAGAAAGAAAGAAAGAAAGAAAGAAAGAAAGAAAGAAAGAAAGAAAGAAAGAAAGAAAGAAAGAAAGATAGATAGATAGATAGATAGATAGATGGGGCCAGCAGGTGGCATGGTGGTTAAGGGTGCTGGACTCCTACATGGCCGATCATGGTTCGAGTCACGAACCTGGCAGCTTGCTTTCTCTCTTTCTCTCTCGTTCTTTCTCTCTCTCTCATTCTGTCCCTCCCTGGTCAAATTAAAATAAGTAAATAAATAAATGAGTAAAAATTAAATAATTCTAAAAGAAAGAAATGGATTATGTAATCAGAAAGCAGCACGGCTATTAAATCAAGGTGGTATTAATTTCTTTTTCCAGGCCAACCTAATGACCTCTTTGACTGAGGTCCTAGCACTGGAGGCTCCACCAACATTGCTCTGACACCACACTGCACTTTTGGGTTTATTAGCAGAAGAGAACGTACGCCACTCAAGGTGAGCAAGCTGGGTGGCTAGCACCAGATTCCATGATTCACCTAGAATCACTTGATGCCACAAAGAGAGGCTAAATACGTTACTCAAGATAAACAACTCTTTTAATTCTCCTCAGTGGGTCAAAATAACAGTGTAATTAAGTCAACACTACAGGTTTAGTTTCCAACACAATCATCCCTGATTGCTAAAAGGAAAGAAGGAAAGAAGGGAAGGAGAAGGAGGAGGAGGAGGAGGAGAAGAAGGAGAAGGAGAAGAAGAAGGGGAAAGGAGGGAGGGGAAAAGAAGGGAGAGAGAACAGGAGGGAGAGGAGGAGGAGGAGAAGGAGGAGGAGGAGGAAGAGGAGGAGAAGGAGGAGGAGGAGGAGGAGGAGGAGGAGGAGGAGGAGGAGGAATCTGTACCTCATATTAGCAACATGTTCGACCTCTCCAAACACTCTATAGACTTGTAACTGTTAAGACTAGTCAGAGAATACTTGAAGAGTCAGCAGAAATAATAAATTTAGAATTATTAAACTACTTTGCAACCACATGCCAAGCAGAATTTGCCTCATCATTGTAAAGCAATCCCTGTGCACAAAAATATGGGTTTTAATGTTCCTAATTTATAAATTATTTTATTAAGCTACTCACAACCCAATGTAGAGGGACTGTGCTGCAGAAAGGAAAAGGATTGTGGTGTGGCCATGACCTATAGGAGGGAGATTTCTTATTTTTCCTCTCTCTAAAAGAAAAAGAAAGAAGGATAAGGCCAGCAGGTGGCATGGTGGTTAAGGGTGCTGGTGTTAAGTGTTTCAGTTGCTCCTCCTCCCTCTGAGTTTTTGTAAATAAGCAAACTTGTAGGATATCCACCAAAATAGTATGTTGCCTTTATTTTGAAACCCCTCGTGCCTAAAGACTGATTAATATAGGCTAATACAGAATTATAAAAATACAATTGAAAAATAATGACAAAACTACTGCTCTCCTCGAAGAGTATAAATGCCCTGCTATGAGGACTGAAAACTACATGGAAATCAATTTAATACTCTAAACATTACATTTACATTTCAAGGTGTTAAGGAAGATACCCAGATCTCTTTTCAACTCTTCTTTCTGAATGCTCCTTTATTTACACACTAAGTAAATGGCTTATTTTCTCACTATTTCTTTTTAACAGATTAACCATTAAAATTTTCAATTTATTCAAAACTCTCCAGTATTTCTTTTTAAAAAATTACTAATAATCAAATCTCTTACCATAAAGTAATATAATCTCTGATCTACATACTAAAAACTCATCCTAGTATAAGGTAAACATTTCTAAACTGTAGTATTTGCAACTCTAATAATCTTTATGCCAAAAATATGCCAGATATTTAAACTTTCATTTACATTACTGAATGGCATAATTATCAAAGGCTCGCAACTGAGTACAAATGGGAAATTTCTGTGAAACAAAACAAAATATAAACTCAGGCTATTTCATGCTAATTTTCAAGAATATATTTGCAACCAACAAATGCAAAGAAGCAATATGGAAACTTTTTTCTGTTCACTAACAGTGGATAATGTATCTATAAAATCTATATATTTCCTTGGCGTACATGTACTTCACTTTCTAGGGGTCAGGATGGGATCCTCACTATAGCTTCCCTTACAGACAATATCCCAAGAAACACCATATAGCTTCAATGCTGTCTTTGAACACATGTATTTGCAGGATAGCTAAGATTTTAAAAATTCTCTTAGTTTAAATAAGCTTGTCATATTCTATCCCCTAGAGCAGACCTTGATAAGAAGGCAGCAACCCTGGTGAAAGGTAGGGGAAAAACAGTAATACGGAAAATATAGGCTACAACTGAAGTCAAGGGCTTCCATTCACAATTCTGAATAGGGCAGACTTACCTAACAGTGGTCAGTAAACAGTGGCAGCATTTTCAGGCTGACAGCCTTTCCACATAAAACAGAACAAGCCTCTAAGTAAACACCTTAATCTGTCTCCACTAGGCATCTCGCTTAGATAAGGAGGCCAGTGAAAAAAACAGCCCCAATCCTTCCTAAGTACAATTACTGTTTCCCTAAATGTTGAGGATGAAAACTGGAAAGTACACAGCATGTCAGAGAATAAGAAACTGAAAACTAAGCCCTGGGGTTGGGGTGGGGAAGACAAGTAGGGAGAGTGGGAGACAGAGAAATCACTAAGAGGTACCTCTACAGAAAGGCTCTAGGACTGGAGGTACTAGAAACTCCTAAAGATGTGTGTGTATGTGCATGTGTGAGTATGGTGTGTCTGGATGGTGTTCTTGAAAAATGGAAACAGAATTGGTTAAAAGTCTTACAAAGGCTGTAAAATGTTCAGATTACCATATCCTGTCCCAATTCTGCCAGACTTTTTTCTACTTGATGCTATTCTCTGCAAACGTTAAAATAGAGTCTACACATTGGGGATTACCAGAGCCAAGGAGAAGGGTACCATGTTAAAAACAAAAAATTGGGGGACCAGCAGATGGCATAATAGTTATGTCACTGGACTCTCACATGGTCAATCGCAGTTTGAGTCCTGGATCCTGTGACTTCAAACTCACAGGAGTGTGTGCATGCGTGCCCAAAATCCCAAGAGGAGAATGGAGGAGAAGGGATTGTGGCATGGCCATCCCCCTAGTGGGTGATTTCTCGCTTTCTGTCTCTCTGTCTCTCTGGTGAGCACACACACCCTATAGCAAAAAAACAAACAAAACAAAACAAAACAAAAACACACACACAACAACAAAACAAACAAAAAATCTGAAGTCAAAGACTATTACATAGTCTTTGACTACTACAGTCAAAGACTATTACAATAGTGGGGACCCCCACAATGAGTTCTCAAAGTGTTAAAGGCAGGTTTATACTTTCCTAGGAAGAACAAAAGATTCATCATTGTGAAAACTCAGCCCAGGGAAAAAGATCCAGAAATATATAGACAGTTATCCTACTTCTTCCATGAAAAGTCATTTTTCAGTAATGTTCACCAATTAATAAATACTAACCCCATTCATAGTTTCTGTCAACATTTTAATCCTTATTCTTAAATATGAATAAACAAAAAAATACCATATAATAGGAACATTTCCAACATGAAGAGAGAAAAAAAACATCAGAAAAATGAGAACTAGAAAAAACAGAGACAATGCCAGGAATAAGAAAAATTTTCAAAGAAACATTAATATTTTCAGAGATCATAGAAATTATAAGCACATCCATAAAAGAACAGAGTACAATAAATGAAAAAAACAGACAACCCTAAAAAGGTTTTGAAAATTAAAAAGTTGCGATTTAAAACAAAATTCAGTAAATATGATGAAGCATGAAGTTCAGAGATTCTGCCAGTAAGTGGAGCAAAAAGACAATGCAATACAATGAATAAACAGGGAGAAAATATTTTAAAATTAGTGAATCACTCCAGGATGTCCAACTGTAACAACAGAGTTCTCAGAAAAGAGAATGGTAAACAGAGGGGAAGAAACTGTCAAAGAAGTAATACAAATAAATCTCCCAGAACTGAAGGAATTGTTTCTTTCTAAAATAAATAAATAAAGTGGATGTGTAACCAACAAAATTAAAAAAAAAAAAAAGATACAAGCACATCATTGTAAAGTTTCAGAACACTGGAGACAAACAGATGGTCCTATATTTCTCCATGGAAAACAATGGTCAATAAAAGGGTCAGGAACTAGAATGACATTGGAATACAACATGACATGAACATCTCAACAACACTGGAAGGGAGAAAATGACAAAGGAATGTTTTCAATATTCTGTGATTACTTGTGACAGAATTTTCTGTGTGGCCAAATCATCAAAGGTAAGGGTATGCTACAATATTTTATATACACACACAAAAAAATCGAAAAATATTTTTCCCCGCAGTTTTCTCAGAAAGTTATTAGGAAAGTACTTCGTTGGATGAAAAGTTAACCGGGAATTAAGGTGACATTGTTTTAAGTTAAGAGACAAAGGGACTTGGGAGAGAAGCAAATTGAATTATCAGATTAACAAAGATAGTGGAAGGGCTCCATACAAGTATAAACAAGAAAAAAATTAAACTGAAAAATATCTAAAGTGTTCGAATTCTAAGTAGACTTTCATTTCTGCCATAAAGGTTGAAACATAGAAAGCACAGAAAACAAAACAAAGGAGAAATTACTATTAACTATAAATTTTATAGTTTTTTTTTTTTTTTTTTGGAGAGGTTTTCGCTATAGGGCGCGTGCGCTCGCCAGGCAGACAGAGAGAGACATAGAGACAGAAAGCGAGAAATCACCCCCGGGGGGATGGTCACGCCGCAATCCCTTCTCCTCCATTCTCCTCTTGGGATCTTGGGCACGCACACACACGTGCCCGGAATGAGTTTTAAGCCACCGGGTCCGGGACATGAACCGCGGTCAACTACGTGGGAGTCCAGCGACATAGCCATTACGCTAACTGCTGGTTCCCCTAAATTTTATAGTTATTTTATAATAACTTTATTTTTTACTTTTTTTTTGGGGGGAGAGGTTTTTGCTATAGGGTGCATGTGCTCGCCAGAAATAGAAAGAGACAGAGAGGCAGAAAGTGAGAAATCACCCCCCAGGGGGTATGGCCACACCACAATCCCTTCTCCTCTATTCTCCTCTCGGGATCTTGTGCACACACGCACAAGCACCCGGAGTGAGTTTAAGTCACTGGGTCCAGGACTCGAACTGCGGTCGACTACATAGGAGTCCAGCAACATAACCATTATGCCAACTGCTGGTCCCTTATAATAACTTTATAAATAATAATTTAGGTAATTTTTTCTCTACCATGTTTAGACGCAGCACAATGCCCTCACCAGAAGCCAAGTAGATGCCCACACCATGCTCATGTTCCAGCCACCAGACTTGTGAGCTAAATAAACCTCTCTTCTTTTCAAATTACCCAGCTTCAAGTATTCCGTTATAGCAACACACAACAGACTAAGCCAAGCCCCTACCATAAAAGGCCTTCCTCTATCCCTCACCCCAAGTGGGTTGCTATGGGTCACAAAGTTAAGCAGTCTCAATCCAGCCTTCGCTATTTGCTGTAATTTTAAATATTAATAAATGGAATCAGCCAAACTTGCACTAGTGCAATGATCTCCTGTCAGAATCAACACAAAAGCTAGACAACTTAAATAGCTCATTCCCAGAGTAGATGGGAAATGACACACATTCCACAGCAGAAGAACACCCTGGAGAAATCATCGTCTCTTGACTACAGCACAGCATCTGTTCATTCACAGCTTTCACACTCTGGTGACAATACATACAGGACAAAAATGATGGCAGCTACCCTGCCAACCAGGCCCCATTAGGATCTGAGTCATTCTGCCGCAGAAAACAGAAAAGGCAGAAGGTGCATACCCATGCCAGCTGTCTAGAGAAGCAGCAGGAGCAGCCTTTTCACACCAGGCCATAGTTCCAAGGGCATCCAGAGTTCCCTTTTAAAGGCCCTGTGTTGTGCTAAGTTCTAACCCTGATGTACTCTAGTCCTCTGAAAGGATTCTGTTTTACCCTGGGCAGTGGGGACACAAAAAGACAAACAACTCATCCCCACACTTTGTAATTACCCCTGAGGTTCATCACTATCCAAACCCATCTATGAAATTTATCCAGGACATTTTATGCATACCTGCTATTGATCCCTGCTCTAGAGTCTCATAATTCTTCTTCTTCTTCTTTTTTTTTTTTTTTTTTTTTTTTTTTTTTTTTTTTAAGTTGACAGAGGGCATGTGTGCTCACCAGAGAATAAAAGGGGAGTGTGTGGGGGAACACGCTCAATGGGGTATGGTCATGTTGTAATCCTTTCTCCCATTTCTCCATTCTGTTGGGAATTTGGGCACCTACACAACACACACAACTGTGTTTCTCAAGCTACCAAGGCTGGGATTTAAATCATGGTCAGCCATGTGGGAATTGGGCTGTCTTAACCATTAGGCTATGGGGCTAGCCCAATAGCCACGGCTTTGATAGCCAGTGCTGTGACTTCAAGACCATGCTGGTAAAGTCATGTGTCATCTCCTATTACAATTCTACGAATAAATGTTTTAGGAACTTGTTCACACTTGTTTAAAATCTCCACTGAGAGCTCTGCTCTTTTCTACAGCAGATCTGGGTGCAGCAGCACCTGCCCCCATCCGGAACAGAATTGACTCCACTACAACTGTTCAGTCTAAATTATGGAAGCCTACTACTAACTGAAACGTCTATGGTGCTGCCTGCTGTTTCCGCTGCAAACTGCTGGTCCTCTTCAGTTAGGGTATGGACAACATTAACTCTTTCCTCACAAATTCATGTGGATGGTTGGCCTCTGTGGGTACCATCTTTAACATTATCTTATTCCTTCTTAAAATGAGTCATCTACCTCTAAACTGCTTTCTTTGGAGCACCGTCCCTATAAACTTTTTGTAAAGCATCAGTGATTTCACCATTCTTCCACCCAAGCTTCACCATAAATTTAATTTTTGTTCTTGCTTCAATTTTAGCAGAGTTCATGCTGCTGTAATAGGGGCTCTTTCAAACTGATGTCTTATCCTTCTTAGTGCTTCAAAGTAGACTCAGTTCAGCCAAGGCATAACTAGTTAGTATGAGTTTATTTTGTTACCCCCCCCCCCCAAAAAAAATTCATGTATAGTTTGTTTGTAATATGTAATATGCATAAGTTTTTTGAAGAACCCTCACAGATACCTGCTAAGTCAGTTGGCCCATAGTGGTGTTGTCCCTTATTGATTATCTCTCTAGATAATTATCCATTATTGACCTTGATTTGATTATCACACACTGCATGTATGCTTTGCAAAACCATATTGTACCCTACAAAGATGTACAACAGTTAAAGACAAATAAGAAATTATAACATAAAATAAAAATGTATCTATTTTTAAAAGTGAGCTACTGAACTCTCCTATTATTAAATTGCTATTTCACTCTCCCTTCAGATATGTCAATGCTTTAAATATTTATCTGTTCTCATGTTAGGTACAAATATAATTATAATTATCTTGCTGCTGAAATTGCCCCTTTATCATTATGTAATGACCTTTTTGGTCTCTTTTAACAATTTTTGATTTAAAATCTACTTTGCCTGACACATGTAGAGCTACACTAATGTTCTTTTTTTTTTTTTTTTTTGGAGACGTTTTTGCTATAGGGCGCATGCGCTTGCCAGAAAGACAGAGTCAGAGAGACAGAAAGCGAGAAATCACCCTCCAGGGGGGATGGCCACGCCGCGATCCCTTCTCCTCCATTCTCCTCTCGGGATCTTGGTCATGCATGCACATGTGCCTGCCATGAGTTTAAGTCACTGGGTCCGGGACTTGAACTGCAGTCAACTACATGGGAGTTCAGTGACACAGCCATTGAGCTAACTGCTGATCCCACTAATGTTCTCTTGTAATTATCATTTACATGAAATATATTTTTCCATATCTTTATTTTCAGCCTATGTATGTCCTAAAAGCTAATGTGAGTCACTGTAGACAGCATAGTTGAGTCCTGCTTTGTTTTTTAGTTGTTTTTTGTTTGTTTTCAGTTTTTGCTCTAGAGCCTGTGCGCTTACCAGAGACTGAGGGAAAGTGAGAAATCACCGCCGGAGGGAAGACCACACAGCAATTCCTTCTCCTCCAGTCTTCTCTCAGGGTTTTGGGCGTGGACACACACGACCAGCATAATTTTCAAACTGCTGGGTCTAGGACTTGAACCACACAGTCAGCCACGTGGGATCTGTTGCTTTAATCTCCACTCCACCTGTTGGCCTGGATCTTGTTTTTTAAAACCATTCAGATACTCTGTATCTTTTGATTGGTAATTTTACTCCATTTACATTTTAAAATAATTTTTTAAAGAATTATTTAACTTCATTTGTTGTTGTTATTATTTTTTTAAATTTGACCAGAGAGAGAGAGAGAGAGAGAGAGAAAGTGAGAAGGCAAGTTACCAGATCCAGGACTTGAACTGCAGTCAGATGTGTGGGAGTTCAGCGCCCTTAATGCCATGTCACCTGCTGGCCCCAAAGTAATTATTGATAGGTAAGGATTTACTACTTTTTGTTAATCGTCTTCTGCTTTGTAGTTCTGTTGTTTATCTCTTCGGCCCTTGCTATTTTCCCTTCCAATTCAATTATTTTTTGAGGGGAGGTGGAGGTACTTATATACTTTTTTTTATCCTCTTTATCTTTTTTATATCTACTATATATGTTTTTTCTTTGTGGCTGCCACTACACATGCATAAAACCTGTTAGTTATAGCAGTCTATATTAGGCTGATAAAAATTTAATTTCAATCACATACAAAAACAATAGTACTATCAGGGTCAGTGTGAGGGTAGGCCTGCTGCTGGGGTCCATGGGCGGAGGAGCCTACTGCCATCTGTATTTTTTTTCTTAAAACTGCTTGTGAGTCTACAATTATCTCAAAATTTAAAAAAGTTTTAATTTAAAAAATGGGAGACTGTAAAATAAAATTCTCATGGTTAGAATGACCTGACACTGCAAAGAAATTAAATATCCCCAAATTAATCTCTAATTTCAATGTTATTCCACTATAAATTCCAGTAGGTATTTTATTTTATTTTATTTTATTTTATTTTATTTTATTTTATTTTATTTTATTTTTATTGCCAGAGACAAACAGAGGGAAAGTGAGAAAGCATGCCCCACCCCACCTGGGGCATGGTCACACTGCAATCCCTTCTCCATTCCTCCCTCCATTTAGGATTTTAGGCAGGCACACACACATGGTTTTCAAGTCACCAGGTCTGAGACGCAAACTGTGCCGTTTGCCATGTGAGATCCAGGGCCTTAACGACCAGGCCATGACTGGCCTGACATATTTTATAAAAAAATCTATAGGGGATGGCAGATGGAATGGTGGTTAAAAGTGCTAGATTCCCACATGGGTGACTACAGTTCGAGTCCTGAACCTGGTGGCCTGCTTCCTCCCTCTCTCTCTCTATCTCTCTCTCTCCCCCCTCTCCCTCCCTGGGTCAAATTAAAATTAAAAAATGTATAAATAAATAAAGTAAAATAAACCAAATATATGAGTAGATTAAGACCCATAAACTTAGCTGCATAGACTCTGGAAAAGAGGAGAAAGAAGAAAAAGATCTGTTCTTTTTCTTCTAAGACTTGCCTTATCAGATGTTAAAACATATCACGAAGGCATTTTGATCAAAATTGGCACATTTCAGACAATAAAAAGAAACCTAGAAAATTGTTGAGAATTGTGTAGAATATAGATTAGTAGGTGGCGTGGGAGAAACTGGCTTGTCATATCTATCAAAAAAAAGTAACATCAGGACACCAGATTCCCATCTAGAGACTGAGTTCCAAATGGTTAAAGACATACATGTACAAAGTGAAACTATGGAGCTAATAACATAAAATACTGTAGAAAAACCTTTGTGACTCTGAGAAGGGAACTGGTTTATTAAACAAGATCCCAAAGCATAAACTATAAAGCAGAAACCTGAGGGTGATGTAAGGCTTCTGTAGTACGAAAGACTCACAAAGGCATCCGATAGGCTGGAGGTAGGGAGTTATATGCAACAGCCTAAACTGACGGTGAAAGGGCTGGAAAACTATAAGGAATTGCTACAGCTAACAAAAAAGAGACAAAATCAAAACAAAATCAGACAAAGGATATGAATAATAATTAATGGAAAAATACATTTTTTAAAAGATTTTTCTGCTATAGGGCACATGCACTCACTGGAGAGACAGAGAGAGGGCGAGAAATAACCCCCTCCCCTGCCGGGATGGCCGTCCCACGATCCCTTCTCCTCTACTCTCCTCTCGAGATTTTGGGCACACATACACATGTACTCAGCGTGAGTTTTAAGCCACGAGGTTTAGGACTCAAACCGCGGTCAACTATGTGAGAGTCCAGTGACATAACCATTACGCCATCTGGTGGTCCTAGAAAAAAATCTTAATAAATACATGAAGCAGTGGTCAACGGGACTAATTGGAAAAATGCAAAGGAAAATAACCATCATGGTAGGAGTACAGCCTGGTCAGCAGTTTAGGGGAGCAATCTGGCAAAGTGAAGCAGGCATGTACCCTGTGGTCCAGCAATCCCACTCTCAGGGAGATCCCAGGAAAACTCCCACACTGCTTCTTGAGGAAGCATTTATAAGGATGTTATAACATTTATAAGCACCATTTATAGTAGTAAGAAATTGGAGGCAAACTAGAAGTAAAAGCAAGAAATAATAAATTAGATGTACACAATATTGTATTACTTAGGAAAATATAAATTGCAATAACTTCTACATAAATTGAAAACATATGTAAAATCTTTTGAGCATAATTACATCGGCAAGAAAATATGTTAAATCTATTAGTGTAAGTGCCCATATTTATTCTAACATGTGTCCCTTGGAGATATTGTAGGTTTGGTTTCAGACCATGGCAATAAATTGAGCATCACAATAAAGTGAGTCACACAAATTATCTGGATTTCCAGTGCAAATAAAAGTTATATTTACACCACACAGTTATCAACTATTGGTAAGTGTATAACAGCATTATGTCTAAAAAAATAAAGTATAATACTATTTATCTGAATCTCCTATCAGGACTATTGAAACTTTCTCCACATAGACAGTAACTGTTTCATTTTCTTGTCATTCATTTGTTCACTAAGTAACACTTTTAATTTCTCTCAAGTACTTTTCCTCTGCATTCACAGCTTGACTATTTTGGATAAGAGGTTTAGCTTTGACATGTCTTCCTCACTAAGCTTAATCACTTTTAACTTTTGATTCAAAGTGAGCAACATGCAACAATTCCTTTTATTTGAATACTTAGAGGCCACCTAGGGGTAACTGACTTGATTTCAATATAGTGCCGGAGGGAATTGGGAGACCAGAGACGAGGGAAAGAAATGGTGAAGTGACTGGCCGATGGAGCAGTTAGAACACACACATTTATTGTTCGCTATCTTACATGGGCACAGATCATGGCTCCCCGAACAATAATAGTAGTAACATCAGAGATCACAGATCATTATGGAAGAAATAATAGTAATAAAGCCTAAGGTACTTCAAGAATGACCAAAATATGACATAAAATGCACACATATGTTAGAAAAACAGAGCTGATAGACTTGTTCGACACGGGGTTGCCAAAAACCTTTCTTTTGTGAAAAACACAATATCTGCAAAACACGATAAAGCAAAGTACAATAATATGAGGTATGCCTTTATATGAGCGTGGGAAAACAGGGATATGGATAAAGAACAAAGGGGAAAATATACATAAAAAAGCTAAGCCTTAACTGGACTGATGTCAACAGTGTGCCTGCCATGAACCAGAGTGAATACCTCAAACCCCACTTGAGGTCCAAAAGAAAGTGTAACAAACAAAATAATATGCCAAATTATCACTACGCAGTAAGAAATATTAATAGAACCTGATGCCGGCATGGGCCTTATACCCACACTGTACAGAGTCACAGCATCAGAATGTTGCATGCTTGGAATGAACTCTAACAAGGGGAACTGGGTGTGTGATTTGAATATTCAAAGGAATATAAATGTGAGGGTTTGATGCATGTATCTCCACAATATAATGAAACCAGAGCTCTTTCTGCCTTACAGAAGTTTTCTGCAGGACCAGCAGATGGCATAATGAGTATGTTGTTGTACTCCCATGTAGTGGACTGCAGTTTGAGTCCTGGACCCAGCACCTTAAAACTCATGGTGGGTGCATGTGTGTGCATGCCCAAAATCCTGAGGTCCGGGACATGAACTGTGGTCAGCCATGTGGGAATGTCCAGCATCTTAGCCACCACGCCACTTGTTGGTCCTCCATGAGATCCTGAGGCTTAAGAATAATCTTAATCTAAAAGCTCTGCCTTCTAGACTGACTAAGGCAGTGGGGCTGCCTTCCAGACTCACTGGGACACAGACTCTGCCTTCTGAATCCATGGGATCCTTCTCAGCTCTGCTGAGTAGACAGCCCAATCACAAGTGGGGTATCAAATCCCACAGCTCCAGGCAGCCTGATTAACCCAGACTGCACATGTATTGGGTTGTCGAGAAAGTCATAACACATTTTTGCACAGAAATACTTGTCATGACTTTCCCGACAACCTAATATCTCCCTTGACCCACCTCCTACCACACTCCCAGCTATTTTGAAACTGAGAAGTCAGCTCTGACAATCTTTGAATCACCTTTGGGTTTATTTTTCCCTCATCCTAAAGAATAGCATCTGTTTACAAATAACTCTTTGGTCCCATCCTGTAAAATCCAAGGAGAATGAAGCCTTTTTTCATTCATTTTTCATTCTCTTTCTCTTTCAGTTCAAATGGCAGTGTTTCTGCTGAGATAGTTGATTAGATGTGTGGTTGATTTATATACTAAATTCCATATCAAGGGACCAGCAGATGGCATAACGGTTATATTGCTGGACTCCCACATAGTCAGCCGCAGTTCGAGTCCTGGACCAGGCAGCTTTAAAACTCACGTGTGTGTATGTGTGTGTGTGTGTGTGTGTGTGTGTGCATGCCCAAAATCCCAAGAGGAGACTGGAGGAGAAGGGATTATGGTGTGGCCACCATGGGAGTGATTTCTCGCTTTCTGTCTATCTGTTTCTAACTCTCCAGCAAGTGCAGGCGCCCTTTAGCAAAAACCTCTCTAAAAAAGTGGTTGGTCTGCCACACACTTAGTGTTCTCTTCCAAACACACTTTCTCATCTTATATCATATGGACAGACTAAGATTTTCCCAAATCTTCAAGTTTCTTTTTTCTTAACAATTCTGTTGTTTCGTTTTTTCTCTTCTCACATTTTACTATGAACTGTCAGGAGAATCCAAGCTTGCTCCTTCTGACTACTTGCTTAGAGCTCTCCTAGCTAAATATCCAACTTTATCACTTGCAAGCTCTACCTTCCACAAGACACTGGATCATGAACATGGTTCAGTCAAGGACTCTACCATTTTATATCAAATTAAGGATAATCTTTCCTCCAGTTTCTAATATTCATGTTTCTCATTTCTGCTGGTGACTTCACCAGAATGGCCTTTACCATCTATATTTATCACAATATTTTATTGACAATTATTTATATACTCTCAAAGGAGACAGGAGCTTTCTTTCCCGTTTCTTCTTTTCCCTCTAAGCCCTCACAAGTGTCCCTTGTAGCAATTCTCTGTTTTTTCTAACATACTTCCACACTGTCCTAGCCTCTGCTCACTACCTAGTTCCATAGTCGCTTCCACATCTTTAGGCATTCATTGCAGCAGCACGCCACTACCGGTACCAAAATCTGTATTGGGGTTCATCAGAGAAACAGGGCAGATATAAGGATATTTGTTATAAAGGACTGGCCCATGCATTTATGGAGGCTGAGAAGTCCTACAACCTGAGGTCTATAGCTAGAGACCCATGAAGCCCAGGGGTGTAGCTCTACTTGAGTCTAAGAAACAGGAGTTCAAGGTCAGGAGAAGACGAAAGTCCCAGCTTGAGCATCAGACAGAAACTAGGAATCCTCCCTTAGGCTGCTTTATTGCTCCATTCAGGCCCTCAACAGAATGGATGAGGCCCACCACACCCAGGAGGGCAATCTGCTTTCATCAGTCTACCAACTCAAATGATGATCTCTTCTTCAAACATCCTCACAGACACACCAGAAATAATGGTTAGCCAAATAACTGGGTCCCCCATGAGCCAATCAAATTGACACATAAAATTAATCCATCTCGTAAGGTAACTAGCTAAGCTATGAACAACATATTGCTTTTGTAACTAACTCCCAGAGAAACATTCTCTTATTTGGAAAGTTCTTGGGAAAGGTAACCTTGTTTTTATCTTCTTTTATTGCCTAGAAGCTCATATTTAGCATTTAAATTAGATCTGGCCTTTGAACTGCCTCTTACAGATATTCTCTTGAGTCGCTGACTTGTTTGGTCCAATGAATTCCTCCCCGATTCAAGCCATCCCTTAATTCTCAGAATACACTTGTTCAGTACTCCTAACTCTGAACAGATTTATTACACTCATAGCAGCTTTATGTCATAGCTCAAGGGTCATGGGCAGAAAGGAGAGTTCCTCTTTAGTCAAAAGTTCAGAATATCGCTCACCGCCTCGCGTCCCGGCTCACCCAGCATCCGCGCCTGCCTGCCGGCTAAGGTTTCAACAGATATCACCAAAATGCCATCTCAAATGGAGCACGCCATGGAAACCATGATGTTTACATTTCACAAATTTGCTGGGGACAAAGGCTTCTTGACAAAGGAGGACCTGAGATTACTCATGGAAAAGGAGTTCCCAGGATTTTTGGAAAATCAAAAAGACCCTCTGGCTGTGGACAAAATAATGAAGGACCTGGACCAGTGCTGAGATGGCAAAGTGGGCTTCCAGAGCTTTTTTTCACTAATTGCAGGCCTGATCATTGCATGCAACGACTATTTTGTAGTACACATGAAGCAGAAGGGGAAGAAGTAGGCAGAACCGACCGATCACTCCTATCCTGCTTAAGAGTTCTCCCACAGGGTCACTTAAGGAATCCACTTTGCAGCTCTCCCTGTATAAGGATTTCATGAGCAGATCAGGACCCTTAGAAAATGTACAAAGAAAATCCGACTCCCATTTGACAAGCAGAGAGAGAAAAGCGAATAAAATGCCAGATAAGCTTTTGGAGAA
Source organism: Tupaia tana (assembly GCA_026018925.1). Taxonomy (NCBI): domain Eukaryota; kingdom Metazoa; phylum Chordata; class Mammalia; order Scandentia; family Tupaiidae; genus Tupaia; species Tupaia tana. The sequence goes on from JAKSZU010000022.1 coordinate 39,995,223, forward strand.
AAAAAAAAAAAAAAAAAAAAAGTTCAGAATATCTTGAGACCAGAAATTTGGTAAGATGAAATGATACCAAATATCGTGAAAATTAAATGTCATCTTAACAACACTGCTGCTAAGTAAGAAGCAATATAACTCTGAATTATTATTATCAGCACTAAACCTTATTTTAACAACAGGACTAGCCTACTTACATCTTAGAATAAAGAAACCATGTCATATTATGACTATTCACACAAAATAAGTTCAATGCACCAGCTACACCATCTTTAAATACAAAGAATAAACCAAAATCTATTTTGAAAACTAAAATAATAGAACTTCTGCATGACCTGGCAATCCCACTACTAGGTACGTATCTAAAGGAAAAAAAAAATCAGAAGTTATGAAATACCTGCACCCCAACGTTTACCAGAGCACTATTCATAATAGCCAAGGAATGGAAGCGACCTAAGTGACTGTCAACTCACGAATAAATAAAGAAAATGTGGTGTATATTTTCAAAAAGACCAAATCCTGTCATTTGACCTTAAGCGAATGAGGCTAAAAACATCATGCTAAGGGACCAGGAGATGGTGTAATGGTTACATCACTGGATTCCCACGTAGATGACTGTGGTTCAAGTCCTGAACCGGCAACACCCTGGGGGATGATTTCTCACTTTTTATCTCTCTGTGTTTCCAGCAGGCACACTATTTTGTGTCCTATAGCAAAAATATCTCTCTCTTAAAAAGAAAAAAAAAAAAAAAAAAAAGAACATCATGTTAAGTGAAATAAGCCAGGCACAGGCAGAGGAAGACCACAAGTCCTCCCTCTTTTGCAGGAACTGAAAAAATGGCCTCACAGAGGGAGACGGATAAAGAATGGCTGCTGGAAGGATGGGTGGGAGAATGGGGAATAGAAAGATTTTGATTCATAGAAATGAAACTGCAGCTAGATAGGAGGAGCGATTGGGGAGAATACAGATGGCAATAACTTGCTGTGTACAGTAAAGAAACTATAATAAAAGAAAGGATTTTTAATGTTCCCAAGACTAATAATAAATGGTTGAGATGATGGGTATAACTAGCCTGATTTAATAATTTTATATTGTATTCTTATATTGAAAAAAATCGCATGGCACTCCCATAAGTATATACAATTATTATATGTTAAATTTTAAAAGTGTAATCGACTTTGGAATCGTACCTGGGTAAAGCTATTTCAAGGCTCAAATCCAAGGAAGTGGCATATACAAAGAAATGGAACTGCAAATGCTCTTAATTCTTTCTGTCTCTTTTTAAAAGCTCCTTCTTCCTGCATTAGGCGCTATTGTCTAAGACTAAGAGAGCAGTGATTAGTACTCAAACCTGTTATCACTACACTCTGTAATTAACAATGAATCAACATAGCCCAACTTCTTAGTTCCCCTCAGATATTTGGTAAAAGAAACAAAAGTTCAAGAGATCTATGTTAAGCTACTTTTCTTAACAACGTTTAAAGAACACTTGTTTCAAGCATTAATATGGTTACTTTTTACTCACCTAGATTAATTTCCTTTATTTAAAAATATCCAGTCTTAGAAATTACTTACATAATTGGTATAATATGTTGTTTTCAATGGGTTCATCAATGATTAAGGACAGGAAGGATCATACAAAGCCAGTATTCCTTTGACTATTAAAACAGTGAATGATTTAACTCAATGTGTGTATGACAATTCATCTGATGCTAGTGAAATAAGCTAAAATAATCAGAGAACTCATTTCTAATCTGTAAACTGTCTTCAAAAACAACAACAACGAAAAATGAGACTCTTTTATAACATGTTCTGGAGCAATGTAAGTTGTTTTTCTTGTTTTGTTTTGTTTTGGGTGTGTTTTGTTTTGTTTTGTTTTGCCAGAGAGTATATGCACTTGCCAGAAAGAGAACCCATGATATGTCATGCACTATTTTAGATGCTGGAATTAAAGTAATGCATAAAAAGCTGTTTTAAAATATCTCTTTTCTCAGGGCTAGCAGATGGTGTAATGATCACATCGCTGGACTCCCAAGTAGTCGACCTTGGTCTGAGTCCCAGACCTGGTGGCTTAAAACTCATGCCAGGCGTGTGTATGAGCATGCCCCAAATCCCAAGAGAAGAATGGGGGAGAAGGGCCTGTGGTGTGGCCATCCCCCTTGGGAGTGATTTCTTGCTTTCTGTTTCTCTGTCTCAGTCTCTCTAGTGAGCGCACACACCCTATAGTAAAAATCTCTCTCTTAAAAGAAAGCTTGTATTATAATAGAAAGAGGGGAGAAAATAATTGCAACAAGTAAACTACATAATATCTTAGAGATGATCAATGCTACAGAAGAAAAAGTAGGATTGGAGAACAAGAAATGTAGAAGTGAATATTTATAATTTTAAATATGGTGGCCGGGAGAGTGTGGTTGAGACTTTAACAGGAGCAGAGACATACACAGAAAAGAGAGTGACTTGTGAAAATAACCAGGGGAAGGGTGCTCTGGGCAGAGAGAACGGAAGGGCAAAGGCTCTGAGGCAGGTGCTCACGTGGCACTGGCATGCTTAAAGGACAGGAAGGAGACAACGGTAACTGGAGTGGACTGAAGGCCAGGGGCAGAAGAAGCAGAAGAGAAAGGAGGAGACATCAAGTCCAGAAAGGCCAGATCTAAGAGGGCTTTCGAGACCATTTTCTAGATCTTTGCTTCTACTCTAGGTGAGATCACGGTCGAAGGAGCAACATTTGGTCTATGTGTTTAAAACATTACCCTGGATGCTAGCTAGAGAAGAAAACAGAGGGAGCAGGTCAGGAAGAAAACTACTGCAGTCATCCTGTAAATGATACGATGGCTTATTCTAGGGAGAGAGGTGGTCAGATTTACACGTTTTTTGAAAGGACAACTGATAAAACCTGAAGGATTGGAGGGATGGTATGAAATATTCTAGATGTCTTTGGCCTAAGCCATGGACTGAGATGAAGACTGAAAAAGGAGTAGCTTTGGTGACGTAGTAAGAAATTTGGTTTGGAAGCCAGTGAGTCTTAAGCGTTTATTAGATACCTAGAGATACAGCTGAATATTCAAGTGTGAAGTTCGAGGGAGAAACAGGAGTTGGAAAACTAAGTTTGGAAGTCATAGTGTGTCAGATACTGGATTAGATCATAGGAAGGAAGGATAGTGGGAGGATTTAATATAGACAGAAAAAAGGAGTCAAGGATTAGCTTGCTGGTGCTCCAATGTTAGAAGTTCAGAAAGATGAAGAAGAACCAATAAAGAAAATTGATAAAAAGCTACCAGAGAGCCAAAAGGAAAATCTATACTAGTACAGAATGTTCTAGAGATAAAGTGGAAAAAGAATTCAAAGAAGAGGGAGTAATCAGCTCTTGATAACTACTGACCAGAAGCCACTCAGAAAGACCACTAAAACAGTCAAAAATAAACAATCCTTATGTTTCTATGCAATATCTTTACTTCAAAAGTAATCGCTATAAAACTTTGCAGAAAACAGGGCCAGCCTGTGGCCTGGTGGTTAAAGCAGCTGGATCCCACGTAGCCAGCTTCACAGTGTAAGTCCTAGATCTAGTGACTTGAAACACATGAGGTGCCTATGCATGTGTGCCCAAAATCCCCAAAGGAGGGAGAAATAGAGAAGGGATTGCAGCATGCCCATGCCCATGGAGGGCACTTTCTTGCTTTCCTTCTGGCTCTCTCTTTGGTGAAGGCATGTGCCCTCTGACAAATTTTTAAAAGTTTGTTGAAAACTGTATGATATGACCAATATTATTTTCTCTTAAAATAAAAAAAATGTGTACTACATGTTTCAAAGTTTTATAATATACAAATTTAAAAAATAATGAGATATTGTAGCTCCATCAACCTCGAATTAGGTAATAAAGAAACTTTTAAAGTTAGATTAACTTTGTATTATAAGGTACTATCTTTGAATGAAATACCAAATATTAATGGGTAGGCTTGAATGATCAATATAATAATATTAAGAGTAAAGAGATGATCAGAAAGTCTATTCCTTTAAGTGAGCAATATCTATATATTAAGTCATTGTGATCATTATTCTTCTGTGTGTCCAGTCTGACCATCTATTGACAAAAGATACAGGAGACTAAGGTATATAGGGGTATGCTTCACTTTTTTTTTACATACTGGGGTTATAGCAACATGCAAAACAATTTTTAAAAATCTTTTTTTTTGCATGAAACTTATATTGTAACACCAAGGGAAAAGAAAATGATTAAAATAAATAAGAATATGTTTATGATAAATCATCTCTAAAGCTTACTGATTTCAGAGTTTCACAAGCATGGTAGAAACACAATGTCTACCAGGCTTAAGGCAAGAGAAGCCTAAACATTAACAACTATTTTAGTTACCTCTCTATCTACCGCTGTATAATAAACTACCCTACAACTTAGAACCTGGAAACTACAACATGGTCTCACAGTTTTTATGGGTTAGGAATCTGGGAGTGGCTCCATACTACAATCCACTAGAATGAGTAAGGTGGTCTAGCTTAGGACCTCACGAGACTACAAGCAACAGGTCACCAGGACTGCAGTTATTTCAAGACCTGTCTGAGGTGAACGCACTCCCAGTGTCTCCCACAGTGTGCCTCACAACCCAGCGGCTGGTTTCTTCAAGAATGAGTGATCCCGAAGACAGAGACAGAGAGAACACATATCCAAGATGGAAATTCTAGTCTTGTGACCAGCAGTTAGCGTAATGGCTATGTCGCTGGACTCCCACGTAGTCAACCGCGGTTCAAGTCCCGGACCCGGTGGCTTAAACTCAAGCCAGGCGCGTGTGTGTGCGTGCCTAAGATCCCAAGAGGAGAATGGAGGAGAAGGGATTGCGGCATGGCCATCCCCCCTGGGGGGTGATTTCTCGCTTTCTATCTCTCTGTCTCTCTCTGTCTTTCTGGAGAACGCACGCACCCTATAGCAAAAACCTCTTTTAAAAAAAAGAAATTCTAGTCTTTTGATAACATAATCTTAGAAGTGACAACCTGCTACATATCTGCTGCATTTTCTTTTTTTTTTTAAGAGAGAGATTTTTGCTATAGGGCAAGTGGACTTGTCAGAGACAGAGATAGAAAGATAGCAAGAAATCACCTCCTCAGGGGATGGCCATACTGCAATCCCTTCTCCGCCATTCTTCTCTCAGAATCTTGGGCATGCACATACATGCACCTGATATGAGTTTTAAGCCACCAGGACTGGGACTCGAACCGCGGTCAAATAGGTGGGAGTCCAACGATATAACCATTATGCCATCTGCTGGTACCTTGCTGCATTTTCTTAAAACTTCTTTCTTTCATGGGAGGGAAGAAGAGCAGCAGCAGAATTCTCAATAGGGTCATCTGCTGCAGCTCCCCCACCTCCTCACCCACCCAGACAGTCAAGATGTGCAGGCTGACCTAGTGAGCTTCCATACGGCCACAGGACTGCTGAGCAGCATATTTCGCTGCAGTGCCTAGCTAGCCCTATGATTCGTTTTTTTAAGTTACAGTGCTCATTCTGGTGCCGATAATTCCCCACTACTGAGGCAAGACCCTCCTGAGCTTTCTACCTAGTGCTTTGTGAATGATGAGCTTTTCTCAGTATGGTGGATGGGAACAGACACTATTCCCAATAAAGGCCAAGCACCATACTACAATCCATTAGAATGAGTTTTCTCCAGCCGTGGGTAGTTCCTCGCACACATGCACTGATCAGCACTCTGCTGTATACCCCCAGGGAGACTCTCTATAGATCTCTAGGTGTTCATGTTCTCTCTCTCTCAGTTCTCTCCTCTTCAATACATGTCTTGCAAATCCTAGCTGCCTGTTCTCACCTTAATTCAGTGAGTTTGTTGGTTTCTACTTGAAGTCCGCCTCCTTGCAATGCAATGACTTTCTCTAGGTAATAAACTGAGGTAATCTCAGGGCTCATCTTATTAATTTCCTGTCAACTATCCTTTGCTGCTTGATGTACAGTCTGTCCTGTCATTGTTGTCATTCAGGTGAGAGGATATATGAAGCTTGGGTAAATATAGTCCCAGTTACTCCAACTTTAACAGGAGACATGTATACTGATTGTAAATGTTACGCAAAGCTTTTATTTCTAGGACATATAACACTTGGTCATGATGTGTTATTCTGTTTATGGAGGTAGATCCAATTTTCTAATATTTTATTTCATGTCTAGGTTCATGAAACAAAATAGATATGACAATACAAGAAGAGGGATAAAGAACACCACCACCTAGTCACACTAAATTATTAGTAATTAAAATGAGACATATTCAAAGACAGTTACAGAAACACAAAGTTTATGCAAAATGTCAGAGGTATTAACAGAAACTGAAGACTTGTACATAAGATAGTCTGGGGATACATTATGACATGTTTTACAAGAGGATTCAGCAAAAAAATTATTTTAAAAGCAAGTTTGACTAATGCACTTAAAATAGAGGTAAATTTACAAAGCTATTACATAGAGTACTAGTTACATACTTTGCTTTTGGGGTCAAAGACCTAGAACTGAAAGGAATCGGGTAGAACCTAGAAGAGATCGAAACACATACTGAAGAAAAAAAAAATAGGATCGGGGGGAAAAAAAGATCCTGACCACTAGTAATATCCTCTCATCTATAAGCCTCACTGGATCTAATAGTTTCCTTGTATAGTGACAGTATTTTCCTACAAGCCTGAATTTTTACAAAACAAAACAAAACAAAACACCCTCTAAATACTGACAGCATATATGGATTTTTTTTTAACCTGTGGAAAGGAAAAGTAGTATAAGCCATTCTTGCTCAAAGAGTAAACTAGATATACTCTACATCTATCTAGGAATATAGCTGTGTCCCATTGTGGGTATGTTACTCTAAGTTTCTATGGAAACCAGGAAGTAAGAAACGAAAGTTCACACAAAAGAATGCAACAGCACCTCTGAAGATTCACCTAGATGTGAAAAGTAGAGAGTAACTTTAATATCAAGATAAGGAATGAAAAAACAGTCCTTCAGGTATTGGCAGGGGAATTTTCACTTGAGCATACATTGCAAGTCATAACTTTCATAAAATAAATTCAAAGTCTTTTGTTGTAAGAACGTGTTTCACGTCACATGAATGATTTAAATGACATCTAGTAGTTGTATACTACGGTTTAAGCAATATTGAGTTTCAGTTTTCCCCATAAGAAGTGAGTACGGAACAAACTTTAAAAAATTCTAGTTTCTTTCTATTAAAGAAATAATTTTGGCATAAAAATGAAAAAATATAGATCAATTATACAAAATTGAGTACCTTAAAATTTTGTGAGGCCATTTTATATACACCATATTGGACAGAAAGAGGTGTAAGAAGACCAACAAGTGAGCCAAAATACCTAAGGGGTATGATAAATGAAATCATGTCATGCTCGCGCTCTCTTTGGAAGAAAAGAATCACATTCTCCCTACAATAAATACTCATGACTTTCATTTAACTTAACCTTTAGCAATGTAAAATTCTTATAGTTAAAGTAGTGCTCATCTCATTTACCAATCTCTCCCCATCACTTCCCTGTGGATATACATATTATGATCTCATCTCTGTTCCTGGAGAAAGCCAACTGTGTTCCAAACTCAGGGCCTTTGAAGTTGTTCTTCCTTTGCCTGAGCCACGTTCTCCAGATAACACTATGATCTGATTCCTGCCCTTCTTCAGGTCTGCTTAAAAGGCTTCCTATCAGGAAGGCCTTCCCTGACTACTCTGTTGCTAAAACAGCAACACAACACCAACCCCAGAACTTCCTATTTCCCTCACTGCATTTTTTCTTTCTTTTTCATATATCATCACTTGATATTTTAGTATATTTCTCTGAAGTTAAGATATTATTCAATGTAAGTTACATCACTATGAGAGGAAAAAGAACTGCCAGTTATCACTGTAAGAAGTCATTAACTGTAACATGTTTCCCAATTTCTTTGACAAGCTGATCTGAAAATTTATATAAAAAAGCAAAGAACTCAGAATAGCCAAAACAGTTTTGAAAAAGAACAAATTTGAAGGACTAACACTTGCTAATTGGTTTTACAATTACTATGACACCAAACTAATTAAGCAATGTAGTACTGGCATACAGATGGAAATATAGAGCAATTGTACAGAACTAAGAACCCCCAAATTTTCTCTTATAATTTTGGCCAACTGAGTTTTTAAAAATTTTAAATTGACACAATAATTATACATATTTATGGGCACAGTGTGGGTTTTTTGGTGCAAGAATGCAATGTGTTATGACCAAATCTGGACAATCGCCTCAAGCATTTGCTATTACTTTGTGTTAGGATGGCCAACTGATGTTTGACGACTGTGCCAAGGCAATTCAATGGGGTAAAGGAAAATTGTTTCAGCAAATGATATTGGAACAACTGCACATATGTATGCAAAAAGGTTAATTTCAACTTTTATCTCATACCATACATAAAAATTGACTAAAAATGGAGCATAAGTCTAAATCTTATGTAAGAGCTATAGTCATAAAACTCTTAGAAGAAAACATAGAGTGATACTGGATTAGGCAAAAAGCTCTTTAGAAACACTGAAAATACAATCAATAAAAGAAAAAAATGCCTAACCTGAACTTCATAAAAAAATTAAAAACATCTCTACTTTAAAAGAAGATATTTAAAAAGTAGGAGCAGACAATGACACAGAGATAAAATATGATGCTCTGTGAGGCAGATCCACATAGGAAAATTCTGGGTTTGCATATATTAATCTTCCTGAGTATACCAGGCCTGAGCATGCCCATGAACTCAGGGTAGCTGAAACTGGGGGTGGACTATGACTTCAAGACCCTGTTAGGTCTCGATGAATAAATACATTCTTGAATATGTTAATATGCTAGCTTGTTTGACAGTAGAAATCTCTTCACTGTGTAAATCTGTATCAAAAATCATATTGTAGGGAACCAGCAGTTAGCGTAATGGCTATGTCACTGGACTCCCACGTAGTCGACCGCGGTTCGTGTCCTGGACCCAGTGGCTTAAAACTCACACCAGGCACATGTGCGTGCGTGCCCAAGATCCCGAGAGGAGAATGGAGGAGAAGGGACTGCAGCGTGACCATCCCCCCTGGGGGTGATTTCTCGCTTTCTGTCTCTATGTCTCTCTCTGTCTGGCTGGCGAGTGCATGCGCCCTATAGCGAAAACCTCTCAAAAAAAAATTGTACAATTTAAATATATACAATAAAAAATCAATCAATGAAATGCCTTTTATTTTAAAAAAGAAAGATAAAAGCCAGATAGAAAATACTAAATATTATATTAATCTATTTAAATGAAATGCCCAGAAGATAAACCTAAGAAACAAAAAGCAAATTAATGGTGGCTTGGGTCTTGGTGGTAGTAAGGACTGACTGCTAATAAGCACATGGGATCTTTTTTGGCAAAATGGAAATATTCTGAAGCTGGATATGCTAATGTTAGCATTACTTATTAAGTTTACTAAAAGGCATTTATCTGTATACTTAAAAGTGAATGAATTTTCTGGTATGAAAATTACCAAGTTGTTTTTAAAAAGATGCTTCCTAATATCTAATATAAGTCATAAATTTGAAATACTACGTATCTCACAATATATTAAATACATTTCTTGTTGATTATCTGTTTTCCACACTAGAAAATCAGTTCTAAAGGGCAAGCAATTTCATCTTTTCTATTTACTGCTGTATCCCCAGCAGCAATATGGGGCACCTTGAAATGTACTAAACATTGAAAGAGTTCAATATTTGTTGAATAAATGATTGAATGATTCATCATTTTTCTCTGATGAGAATATAAATGTTACTCTTGTGTTATGCTCAACACTGCCCACTAGTAATCGCACACCCATCTGTAAGTGCATCTGAAGCAACTGTTATCCAGGACTTACCTATGTATTATTCCAACTGATCCCTTTAAGAGCCTGATGACATACCAAAAAATAAGAGGGCACCAAGGTTAGAATGAACATATCTGGGCAGTTATGACCAACAAGTCAAAAGGCAGCTGGAAATAGGGAATGCTGCTTAGTGGAGTGATTTGGCCCAGCATACTACGGATGTCATTCTAATTGTGAAACCATGAGCCAGAATGAACAGATGCGATGTACAGAGAATGAAAACTGAAGATACAGCAGAAGACGACCAAGTAAAGCATAGTTTATGAACAGAGAAATAACATAATGAAAGAAAAGTGACGTGAATGGTTTGGAGGAGAAAATAAACTAAATCTTACCAAAGGGGAGGAATTTTAGATGACAGCAGTGGAACTGGGTAGAGAGGAGAAGTTGAAAGACATATGAAAGGAAAAATTGCTATGAGTGAGAAAATATTTGTTGCCGACAGGGTAGGAGAGAAAGAGAACAGGAATGTACAGGAAGAAACCAACTAAGAGAGCAACAAAAACAGAAATACAAAATTGCAAATAAGCTTTCAAATAATCAAAAAGAGAAAAAAAGAAATTATGAAGTGGAAAATTTGGCTTTAGGTAATTTAAATAATTTAACAATCCTTTCTTCTAAATTAACCTAATGAAGTCAATGAATAAAGAGAATCAGAATTATTGTAACACTTGTTAGAGAATAACACAAACAATCTGTCACAATCCAGAATGTTTCTGGATAAAAATCTTAACATGTCCGTCTGGTGCATTCTGGATGGTGTTTGACAATGCAAGCATTCCTTAAAATATTTACCTGAGTGCCACAGACTTAGTAAATAGAAACGTTACTTGTCTATATAAACAATCCCTCCCTAAAATGTTTGGTTTGATTTTAAAAATTTACTGCTATGTGGGAACCAGCAGTTAGCGTAATGGCTATGTCGCTGGACTCCCATGTAGTCGACCGCGGTTCGCGTCCCGGACCCGGTGGCTTAAAACTCACGCCGGGCGCATGTGCGTGCGTGCCCAAGATCCCGGGAGGAGAATGGAGGAGAAGGGATTGCGGCGTGACCATCCCCCCTGGGGGGTGATTTCTCGCTTTCTGTCTCTATGTTTCTCTCTGTCTGTCTGGCGAGCGCACTCGCCCTATAGTGAAAAAACCTCTCCAAAAAAAAAAAAAAAATTACTGCTATGTAAATGCACAGAATGAGGATTGTGTTCATGGTAATAACACTCAGTGGAAAGTTCTCCTGGTATTTGGTTCTGACAGATTTGGTTCTGACAGATTAGCAGAATTATTTTCAGAGTAAGGCAGTCCTAAAAACATTTAAGATTGTGATACAACAAGGTAATTCTAGATTAAAGAAGCTAAGGAAGTAATTGCAAATGAAAGCTAATACTCATTAAATGTCAGCTTTTAAAATAAAGTTATTTTACTGTTATTATTAGTCTGAAACAAAATTAACATTTTCCTCTGTGTTGGCAGAAAGGTTTTGTTTCTGTTTTTTTTTGTTTTGTTTTGTTTTTTAAGAGAGATTTTTGCTATAGGTGCATGAGCTCACCAGAGAGACAGAAAGTGAGAACTCATCCCCAGGGGGATGGCCACACCACAGTCCCTTCTTCTGCATTCTCCACTCAGGATTTTGAGCACACATGCACACACGCCTGGCATGAGTTTTAAGCTGCCAGGTCTGAGACTTGAACCATGATCAACTACGTGGGAGTCCAGCAACATAACCATTATGGCACCTGCTGGTCCCTTGTTTCTGTATTTTAACAACAGCTATCATTTGTAATATCAGGAAAAAAATTTTTTCGTAAAATCTAAACATTTCAAATAAATATGTAAATATTATAGAAGGTAGTGCAATATTACAATTTGTCCACCTATTAGCAGGGTAATTGAAACATTTCATTGAAACATCTCGATGTTTCAATGAAAAATTGGTTATTACAAATTACTCATTAAATTTTTCATTTTAAAATCTTTATACTTAATGGTTTAACAAGTACTGTTAATCTGCTCACTTTAGTTAGATCTAAATTTCTTAAAACGGAAGACTTGGAACCAAAGTAGGACAGTCTAGATCCATTTTTGCCTCCTCGGCTAGAAAGAAGTATCCATCCCCTTCTGCTTGGTTATGACACTCCACTTCTCTAAGCTTTAGTGTCCTTATCTATGAAACAAAGGGAAAGGGAAAAAGCAATCACCCTACATAGTTTCTGGACTATGAGGATAAAACAGAAAGAGGAAAAAAAAAATGGATGCAAAAGCACTTAAGCTGCCAAATATGTGGTGGTATGTTCATTACAAAATTCAGCCTGTAGGGACCAGCAGTTAGCATAATGGCTATGTCGCTGAACTCCCATGTAGTCGACCTTGATTCGAGTCCCGGACCCGGTGGCTTAAACTCATGAGAGCGCATGTGCGTGTGTGCCCAAGATCCTGAGAGGAGAGTGGAGGAAAAGGGTTTGTGACGTGGCCACCCCCCCCCCGGGGGGTGATTTCTCGCTTTCTATCTCTCTGTCTCTGTCTTTCTGGCAAACACACACGTCCTATAGCAAAAACTTCTCTGAAAAAGAAAAAAAAAATTCAGCTTGTACAATTTGACACTGGGTTGCTTATTTTTACTCAATCTCATAAATAGCCAAAATGAAGAAAGCCAAACTGTTAACTTATGAGTTAAAGATAATGGATCTACGACTCAGTTGCAGTGGCAAGCACTACAGTATTTAGAAGCTGAGGCCTGTGACAGGCCTGGGTTTAGTTTCTGGCCCAACCTAAAATGGCCAGACACATGGCTTGTGCCTGCAGTCCTAGCTAACTGGGAGGCCGGGGCAAGAGAACATGACACGACCTGTTGAAATAAATCAGTTTCTTTTGGTCTCATATAAATAAATAAATGTCCTTTAAAAAAAGATAAAAGATCTAATTATACAAGTAGCTGCAGTGAAGACATGGAGAATCTTGATTTGACAATCTGTAGCTCTTAAAATATCTGTGCTTCTACCATCTAACTAAAGTTTCTTATTTCTTATTGGAGCTGCTCTCCAATTATGGACTTTTTCTACTCTCACAGCTTTCCTGAAAATATCTTCTATAAAAGGCAATTTGAAGTTCAGATAGATTTGAGATATCAGCAGAATGCTCAGAAGTCAGTTAACTTCTCAAATTCTGGACTAAATGCCAATGAGACAGCAGGTAACGGCTGACCAGCTACAAACACTGTGGCACACAGGAAATAAGCTACAGCTGACCTCTGTGAAAAGGAAGACTCGCAGTCAAGAAAGACTAGCAGTGGGGGAGAGAAAAGTCCCAGGAAGACTAACTGCTGATCTGAAATTGTAATCTGCAGCATAAGTGCCGTCATCCTCAGAGGACATGGAGAGGCTAATAGCAAGCATACATTACAGTCATCATTCAGAATGGTGGTAACTGTTACCCTTGACTGTTTTTCCTGGGCCAGTCATTACATTAGATGTTTTATATAAACGATGTAACTTGTATAGCAAGCCCATCAGAAAAGTTTTATTTCTATTATTTTGTAGATAGGGAGACGAAAGTCCAGAGAAATTACAAATCTCCATGAAGGTCACAGAGCATGTGGCCTAGAGAGGATCTAGACCTAGATATATTTAACTCCCAAATCCTGTTCTTTCCGTATTGTTATATATACGAAACTCAATTTCACTTATTTCCAGATCCTGTATATCCGATATAAAATTAAGAAAAGGAAAAACAATTACAAGTAAAAATACTAGGTTATACAAGAAAAGAACTACACTTACCTGGTGCAAAGACAAGCCTACTGCAATGTTAGTTAGGAGCCTAGTGAACTCAAAACACCTTAGTGGAGGCAGGCTAATGCACCAGGAGAGAGGAGCAGCTCCTGCAGACCTGCTTCTCTTGATGAGCAAGGCATTCGAGAATAGCTATCTTGACCGTGCACTCCAGGGCTACTAAAGCAAATATCCTTCCTGAGCTGCCACCTGACCACACACAGAACACTGCAAGCACACATGCTCCAGCCTGGCTTAAGGATTCCTTCATCTTGAGGATTCAAATTGCCAGGTCCAAACAAAGAACTACACACATGATGGCCAGTGCCATTTTCACAGTTATGACCAATGCTTTTGGGCATAATAACTTTACTCAAAAAAAAAAAAAAAAAGAAAAGTGGGGAAGGTCATTCCTCACTTGTGCTTAGAAATCCTCAGGTGAAGCAGCTCTTGTCTGGGTGACACAATTAAGGACATTTAAATTGTGCCTGAGCTGCAAATTTACCCAATGTTCTTCTGGGAACGGTCTTCACTGTTAGCACATAAAACCAGAGCACTGAGTAGTGACATCGTAGAGTTTAAGTTCTCAAACTGGAGGAACTGTAGTCCAATGGAAATGGAACGGAGGCAGCACCTGCTGCTCATGTGGAGACAAGCTGGAAAGTGCCACTGCAGACCGCCTTCCAGTTTATCTCCCCTAGCTCTCGGCATATAAACACACATGTTTACATCGAAAAAGCAGTTCCCTTGATCCCAAGCAATGGAAAGGTGGATTAGAAACCACAAATCATGCCATATCAACCATTTTGTCAGTGTAAATTAAAACAAACAAACAAACCTCCAGTATACTGTTTAGTAAATGTTTCCAGAGTTTCAAAGTCCAGCCAGGATATGTAATCTTCCTTTCAGCTTTAAATAATGAAACAAATGAGCAGTATCTCCAACTCAGAGCCACTCCTCTTTCTCTTCCATGTTACATCCTCCTATATCACCTGCTACCAAAACACCACCTTACAAAACTCAAGAAGAACCAACCCCAAGATTCTCTGTTTAGTACTACACATGCAGTGTGTGCAATCAGCCAGTCCTGGTCACAGCAGCCGAGACAGTCTTCCCCAGAAGTCAACACAAGTGTCTGCCGCCTCACTGTTTCCTTCCTAGTCTTTTCACTTTTTTTTTGTTTTTTGATCTTTAATTTGGAGTTTAAAGCTCTGAAAACATCTATATGTTAATTACACATACTCCCGGGTTTTTTGGTTGTACTATAAATGTAACATTATCATCGTCTGCTCAATGTTTATTATGTTTATTTTTGATCACCTGTTTTGTTATTTCTTTGATTTGTTTTCTTCTCTCCTTTTTTCTGGACCAATTCTGTGAGTTATCCACAGTGAGTATCCTCCAAACTAATGTGAACCAAATGACAATTGTTTCACAAACTGAGAAATTCTAGGTAAAGCTAAGTGGCCTCTGGGTTTAAGACAGCAATAACATTGGCAACCATAAAATGTTATATGGTACCATTTATTCCATTTAGATCTATTTACCTAACGTACCAAGATTGTTGGTGCAAGAAAATCAGCAAGCCCACTTATACTTCCTAAACTCTACAAATTTCCTAAATACCCATCAAACAGAAATATCTTTAAATATTTAAATGCTTCTTAATGTAAAAAATTGATTCCATAATAAAATGAAAAACTGACAATGATTTTTTTAAGAAGCCATTCTAAAACTTAGTTTAATTCATTTGAAGGCAAGAGTTTAAAAATGCTTCAACCTAATCTCAACCTAATAATCTATATATAAAAAGGCTTACATAGTGACTTTTTTTCTTTTTGGAGAGATGTTTTGCTATAGGGCATGTGCACTTGCTAGACAGCGAGAGACAGACAGAGAAAGAAAGCAAGAAATCACCCCCCCAGGGGGGATGGCCACACCGCAATCCCTTCTCCTCCATTCTCCTCTCGGGATCTTGGGCATGCACACACACACGCCCAGCATGAGTTTTAAGCCACCGGGTCCAGGACGCAAACTGCGGTTGACTATGTGGGAGTCCAGCAACATAGCCATTACGCTAACTGCTGATCCCTAGTGACATTTATTGTCAAGGAGCTATATAAAATAATAATTTAGCCTTATTCACAGAGAGGGGAATATTTTTCAGAATACAGATCTCAATTCTCTGTTGCTTAATAAGTGAACACCTCCAATTTATGACTAAATATATATTTAGTTAATGGATTTGGAAATCCAAGATCAATGGGCCACACGTGGTAAGGGTCTTCATGATGGGGCCTCTCTGCAGGGTCCCAAGTAGCACAGAGTACCACATGAAGAGACAGAGCAAGAATGTGTGTTTCTGTGTCCATGTCTTACTGCCTCTTTATAGACCCACCAGGACTCAATCATGAGAGCTCCACTCTAGTGGCCCTCATCCTGTTTAGGGGAGAGGGGGCAGAATCTTGCTATGTTGCCCAGGTTGACCTTGAACGCACACTCCTTCTACCTTAGCCTTAGAACTGCTGCGATTACAGAGGCATATGCCACTGCACCTGGTATCTTTAATCCTAATCACCTCCCAAAGGCCCTGGTTCTTAATCCTAGAGTCTGATAAAGTCTTCACACTCATAATCCCATCACAAACAAATTTTATCACATGAATTTTGGGGATACATTCAAGCCATAGCAAAGTTCTAGGGATTCAATGTTCTTCAGGATTGGAAATTAGGTATTTTATTAGAATGCAAAAAGTACACTGCAAAAGCAGACAGGCTGGTCTTTATATCAGCAATGAATGGTAAACTCAAAATTCTATTTTTACCTCTGCAAATAACCATGGACAATTTAACTTCTTTGCACGTCAGCTCCCTTGCTGTTAAAATAAAAATTGGCCGCCTCTTTTCGAGGTAGCATGAGAATTGATTAACTCATTTCTAACAAACTCAGCTTCGTTAAGAAATGCACAGGAGATATATGTGTTAATAAAGAGCATCCCTCTTGGCTCTCTGAGTAGCACCATGGCGGTTGGCAAGAATAAGAGCCTTACGAAAGGCAGCAAAAACGGAGCCAAGAAGAAAGTGGGTTGATCCATTTTCTAAAAATGATTGGTATGACGTGAAAGCACCTGCTATGTTCAACATAAGAAATGCTGGGAAGACACTAGTCACTAGGACTCAACGAACTAAAACTGCATCTGACGGCCTTAAGGGCCGTGTGTTTGAAGTGAGCCTTGCAGATCTGCAGAATGACGAAGTCGCATTTAGGAAATTCAAGCTAATTACTGAGGACGTTCAGGGCAAAAACTGCCTGACTAACTTCCATGGCAAGGATCTCACCCGTGACAAAAATGTGTTCCATGGTCAAAAATGGCAGACAATGATTGAAGCTCATGTCGATGTCAAGACTACCGATGGTTATTTGCTTCGTCTCTTCTGTGTTGGGTTTACTAAAAAATGCAACAATCAGATATAGAAGACCTCTTATGCCCAGCATCAGCAGGTCTGCTAAATCTGGAAGAAGATGGAAATCATGACCCGGGAGGTGCAGACAAATGACTTGAAAGAAGTGGTCAATAAACTGATTCAGACAGCATCGAAAAAGACAAGGCTTGCCAATCTAGCTACCCTCTCCATGACGTCTTCGTCAGAAAAGTCAAAATGCTGAAGAAGCCCAAGATTGAATTGGGAAAAACTCATGGAGCTTCATGGTGAAGGTAGCAACTCTGGAAAAGCTACTGGGGATGAGACGGGCGCCAAAGTTGAACGAGCTGATGGATATGAGCCACCAGTCCAAGAATCTGTTTAAAGTTCAGACTTTCAATAGTGACAAATAAAAAGTCCTATTTGTGACAATTAAAAAATAAATAAATAAAAAATAAAGAGCATCTACATTTAATGTTGAAAGGCTTCTTACATATGGTAGTGATATAATTTTTTTTATTATCTTACTTTTCCAATCACATTTGTTACCTTGCTCACTAACTCACAAAACTCAGTAATTTGCAGATTTCTCTCACATAAATTTGGCTTTGCCTTCTACAGTTTTACTATACCAAAAGTATACAATTTCATGGCTATTGAAAATATTTAAATGTAAATATAAGGACAAGCAGATGGCATAATGGTTATGTCGCTAGACTCCTATATAGTCAACCATGGTTTGAGTCCCGAACTCAACAGCTTAAAACTCACTCCAGGCACGTGTGCATGCGTGCCCAAAATCCTTGGAGGAGAGTGAAGAAGGGATTGCAGCATGGCCATATTCCCTTTGGGGGGTGATTTTTCACTTTGTCTCTATCTCTGTCTCTCTGGTGAGCATATGTGCCCTATAGCAAAACAAAACCAACTCTCTTAAAAAATACAATACATTAGAAGAGGACATATTTGTAATATTCAGGGACAACAAGCTATTTTTTCTTTTTCAGATTTGCTATAGGACACATAGGCTCACCAGAGAGATGAGAGAGAAAAAGAGAAAGAGAGGGAAAGTGTGAAAGAATCCCCCAGTTAGGATGGTCACCCTGCAATCTCTTCTCATTTATCCTCCTCTCGGGATTTGGGGCACACACATATGCATATGCATGGTCTGATTCATAAGCCACTGGGTCTAGGACTCAAACCACATGGTAGACTATGTGTGATCTAGCCACCCTAAGTACCATGCCATTGACTGGCCTTTTTTTTTTTGCCATGGGAGCTCTGAGACAGGGAGAGCTAGAGAGCTAGAAAAAAAAAAAAACCAGAAAGCACACCCCCTGTAGCATGGTCCATTTCTCCATTCTTTATATTGGGCATGCACACACACGCCTAATGTGTTTTTCAAGTCACAGAGTCTAAGAATTGAACTGCACAGTTGGCTATGTGTGATCCAGCTGCCTTAACCATTAAGCCATGGGATGGTCCCAAATTGGCTATTTCTAAAAATAAATCTTTCAAATTCAATTATATAAAACTATCCTAAATAGAATAATTTTTAAAAAGTCAAAGACAAACAAAGACCCAAGAAAAATATGAAAGCTAACTGGCTAAATTCATTAACATGCGAAGAATATATAAAGATAAGAACTGAGCACTCATTATACAAATAGTGGAAAAGCAAAATATAAATGGACAACAAACTTGAAAAGATGTTAAATCTCACTGTAATTAAATAATACAAAATAAGATAGCAATGAGGCACTATTATTCACCTAAAATATACTCAGGTTTGGTGAGAATGAGCAGTTCCACAGACATTGTTAACGGAAGTATAAAATAATACACTAGTTTTTAAAAAAATATTTGGGAAAATACAAAGGAAAACAATTTCCTTAAATATGCTTTCTCAGGGGACCAGTCAACTGTAGTTTGAGTCCCAGACCTGGCAGCTTGTGCCTGTGCATGCATGCCCAAAATCCTGAGAGGAGAATAGAGGAGAAGGGATTGCAGCATGGCCATCCCCTGGGGGGATGATTTCTCACTTTCTGTCTCCCTGTCTCGCTCTCTGGCCAGCACATGCGGCCTATAGCAAAAATCTCTCTCAAAAAGAAAAAAAAAAGGCTTTATCAGGGCCAGCAGTAGCATAGTGGCTAAGATGCTGGACTCTCAAGTAACCAAGGACAGTTAGAGTCCCGAACTTGATGGCTTGAAATTCACGCTGGGCACGTGTGCATTAAATGCTCAAAATTCTGAGAGGAAAATGGAGGAGAAGAGATTACAGCATAGCCATCCCCCTGGCAGGTGATTTCTTGGTTTCTCTCTCTGATGAACACATGCGCCCTATAGCAAAAATCTCTTAAAACAAAAAACAAACGAACAAACAAAAATAAATTCTCATTACCCAAACAAGTCTGTATACATATTTATATGCAATTGAAAGTATATTTGTGATTTGTGCATGTTTTCATGTATGGAATGAGTGATTTCTGATGTAACTTGAGTAAGTAATTGAGGATTTTTTCCTTCCAAATCAATAGACTAACAAAATATCTACAGGCAATCTGCAAGAAAAGTAAGCATATGGGGAAACACACACACACACACACACACACACACACACACATAGAAACCACTTCATTCCTAAAATATATATGGTTAAATTTTCTCTTTCTAAAGTTTACATAAACTTTCTCATCCATTTAAAACATACGCTCTTGAAGGAAGAGTTGTATCAGAAGCTTGGGTATGATATTTCACATAGCATAAAAACTGCAAGACTACCTAATAGGACAAATTTTCTTTCAGTGATAAAAGGTTTTACACCATAAGGTATGAAATACACATATCATGCCATGCTGAGTGATTCTCATTTATCAATTATATTTTATAAATATGGTTTGAAATATGTGGCTATAATAATAAGTGATTTATTTTTAAATAAGAAAGCACAGGAAGGAGAGTGAGCGAGATGAGACGAATTTTTGACAGGCTCTCACCACATTTGGTGATCCTCCTACTCCAGCTCCCCAGACGGTCAGCACTACAAGCACATATAACCTGACCTAGTCTGTCAAGGTTGGGCCAGGAATCAGACCCCAGCCTCTCATGCAGGCTCAACCACCTTCTTGCATCAGCATGGCTGGGCCTAAGTGAATTTTCAGAAGCTCCAAACAGGTGCCACCAGTTCTGATAAGTATATCATACCAACTGTTAAAATTCTATATGCCAAAGAGTAACTCTTCTTAATTAGTTTCTGATGCATATTTTTCCAATTCTTTCCATCTGTGAAAAAAAGGGGGGGGCTACAAATTATAGTAAAGCAGCTGATTCCTCTGACCAAGTCTTCAGAATTCTATTGGAAGTAAGGGAATATGGTGCTTAAGAAGCAAAAATGGGAGTGAGAAGGGAGCTGTAGTAGGCAGAAATTCTAAAGATGTCTTCCTGAGATTACAATACCCTTGGGACCAGCAGTTGGCATAATGGCTATGTTGCTGGGATCCCATGTAGTCGAACGCAGTTCGAGTCCTGGACCTGGTGGCTTAAACTCACGCCAGGCACGTGTACATGCATGTCCAAGATCCCGAGAGGAGAATGGAGGAGAAGGGATTGTGGCATGGCCATCCACCCTGGGGAGGTGATTTCTCGCTTTCTGTCTCTCTCTGTCTTTCTGGGGAACACACATGCCCTATAGCAAAAACTTCTCCCGCCCCCCGCAAAATAAATTACAATACCCTGGTTATTCAAACCAAACACTAATCTAGGTACTGCTATGAAGAAAGTCTGCAGATGTAACTAAGGTTATTAATCAGTGTACTTTAAGATTGGGAGACTATCTTGGATTGCCAGGGTGAGACCTTAAAAACAGAAGATGAAGGCAGAAAAGTGAGTCAGAAAGATGTGGCAGAAAAGATGAGAGGAGAAGAAGGTGGAATAGTGGTCAGAGAGGTTCAAAGTGTGAAAAGAATTCGGCTTTGAAGAGTCACAGACCAAATGTGGTTCCCTCTAGAAGCTGAGAACATTCTTTGGTGAACAGCCAACGAGACAGAAAAGCCATCCCCGCAACTGCAAGGAAGTGAATTCTGCCCACAAACTGAACACATTTTGGAAACAGTCTCCCCTCGAGCCTCCAGAAGGAAACACAGACCTGGCCAACATCTTGTTTCAGGCCTGTGAGACTGTAAACAGAGAACCAAGGAGGCCTGCTGTGCCCACACTCCTAGGCCTCAGAGACTGTGAGGTAATGGGCATTCTCTTAAACCACTAAGTTTGCAGTAACTCATTAGAGCAGCAATGGAAACCAACGTGGGGAGATGGAGCTCCTCTATCACCATCAAGGCTCCCGGACCTAGAGCAATTTACCTGAATAACTGACCTCACTTCCCATTTTAATAGGTTAAAACTTAAAAAAATAAAGTACAAATATTATCAAATACACTAGGGACATTAACTAAATAGTCATTACAGTTTGTTTTTTGTTATTGTTGGTTTTTTGATTGCCAAAGGGTGCATGTACACACCAGAGAGAGACTGAGAGACAGAGAAAAAGAAAGCATGCCCCCCCCCCTCTGTGGGGTGTGGCCATGCCACACTTCTCTCTCCTCCATCTCCAAATCCAGTAGGACCCTGGACATGTGCACGTGCACGCACACACACACAGACACACACACACACACACTCTCACACAAGCTGCCAAGGCCAGGACTCAACTGTCAGTCAGTCATGTGGGATGTGGCTCCCCCAACCACTAGGCCACAAGGCCAGTCCATAGTTTGTCTTGGTTTTAGACTACTGTTTTCCTTGTATATATTTAAAAGTACCAGGTAATTTTAAAAACTCTCGGGCCAAACCTGTGGCCTGGTAGTTAAAGGAGTCACAGTCTACTGCAGTTCAAATACTGACCCTGGCAGCTTAGAAAACATGTCGAACTATTTGCCTGTCCCAAATTCTGATAAGATGGAGACATGGAGGGACCAGTAGTTGGCGTAATGGCTATGTCGCTGGACTCCCACATAGTCGACCGTGGTTCGCGTCCCAGACCCGGTGGCTTAAAACTCACGCCGGGCACGTGCACGTGCGTGCCCAAGATCCCGAGAGGAGAATGGAGGAGAAGGGATTGCGGCGTGGTCATACCCCCTGGGGGGGTGATTTCTCGCTTTCTGTCTCTCTGTCTCTCTCTGTCTGTCTGGTGAGCGCACACGCCCTATAGCAAAAACCTCTAAATTAAAAAAAAAAAAAAAAAAAAAGAAAAAAAAAAAAAAGATGGAGACATGGAAGGTAATGAACTGCCCCACTGGGGTTGCTTTTTCCTTCTCCCTCTGGCAAGCACATGCCCCTCCAGCAACTGAAAAAAAAAAACCTCTGAGTTTAGTAATACTCTATTCCCCACGCTTTGATATTATGAGAGTATAAACCAATGAAAACCAAAATAACTTTTTTTTTGGGGGGGCGGGGTCAGGAGCACACATGCACACACACCTGGCATGTTCTCCAAGTCCCTAAGTCTAGGACTAGAATCACACTGTTGTCCATGTGGGATCCAGGCACATTAACCACCGCACCACTGACTGGGCTAGAAATACTTTCTTTTTACTTAACATACATACTTATACATAAACAATATTTTCCTGACAGTAGGTCATTATGGGGATTTTTCCTATGGAGTAGGAGTGGGGTTCTGGTTTCAATGACATTCATTCATTCCGATGTTTGACATGTTCACTGAGCAGTTATTTCAGGAAGACACTGTGAAAAATACCTTTTAAATATCAAAAAGGTCATAGCAAACTAATAAGATAGGAGAACAAGAGTTTAAAGCTGAGAGCAATCCTAAAATACAAAGCAAACAAGGCCACTTCCTCAATACCACAAATGAAGACATGGCATTCTAGAGCTGAGGTTCCACTCACAAGAAAATACTTCTCAGTGGCAAGACAATCAACAATCATGACTTCAAACTGCAAACCCAAACTCCTTTCTCAACATTTTGTTTTAAAGGTGGATTTAGAAATGCTTTTTCTGATTAAAAAAATGAGTTTCTAGAAATTCAAAAACTAGAGAAAAATAGTAAGAAACAAATAACACATGAATCCTACTATCCAGAGAAAATAACAGACATAATTTTTGAAGATGGGAAACCCACCCTCAAAACTCAGAGACCTCCACCTTAGTGAAGTGTCTGGGGGTTCTAATGGCCTATGCATGTTGCAATATCCCCTCCCAAGGGAAAGGTAAGTTACTGTACTTTGAAGCACCTATCATGGAAAAGGAGTCCCAATTTCTGGTAGGCCTTTTGAGATTTTGAAGACAATATAACAGATTTGAGTATGCTACCTCAATCCATTTACAGACTCACTCATCAGGCTGACATTTTCACATGGGGACCAGAACAAACGGAAGGCTCTAAAGTAAGAGCAGGCTCTAGTATAACCTGCTGAACCACTCGGGCCTTATTATCCAGCAGATTCAATAATACTTGAAGTGAACATAGCATACCGAGATGCTGAATGAGCTGGCAAGCATAATAGGAAAATCATAACTCAAACTATTTGGAACAAATCTACCTCTACTACAGGTAACTATCATCCTTTTTGCAGAATTGTTACTAGGTCTGAACCATGGGACATCAGATGGCCATGTAACAAGAGTTTCCCATCATCACCTGGGTGTGTGTTCTAACACACCTCACCACGAGGCCAGGAGTACACAACAGGAATGCATCATCAAATGGAGACCAAACGTGGGCAGGGCTGAGGGTATAAGTAAGTTGCATGAGTGAGTGATTCAGTTCCCTTGACACCAAATCCTGTTCCACAGTCTCCCCTACCTGAATCCATACCTATGGTCTCCTAGGATTCTCTTTATGACTCGGGACGAAAACATGGAGCCTGGTTTAGTGTCTATATTTGGATGATACTAGGTTGCCCCTATGCACAATATGCTAGCACCACCTGAAAACAGCTGCAGTAGGACAGCCCTGAGGGATGAGGCCAAAATAGAGTGATAAAGAAATATTCTCCCAGTGGCCAGAACAGATATGCAGATTGTGTCATATGCATATGATAGAGTATCATTTAATCTTCAAAAGGAAGGGGATTCTGACACATGCCTTAACATAGATGAACCCTGAAGACATTATGCTAAGTGAAATTAAACAGTTCCAAAGGACTGTATGATTCCATTCATATGAGGTACTTAGGTTTAAGGAGACATAAAGTAGAACGGTGGTTGCCAAGGATTGTGGGAGAAAGGAAAGGGGAATTAGCGGTTTTTTTTTTTTTTTTTTTTTGGAGAGGTTTTCGCTATAGGGAGCTTGCGCTCGCCAGAAAGAGAGAGAGAGACAGAGAGACAGAAAGAGAGAAATCACCCCCCGGGGGGATGGCCATGCCACAATCCCTTCTCCTTCATTCTCCTCTTGGGATCTTGGCCACGCACGCACACATGCCCGGCGTGAGTTTAAGCCGCCAGGTCCGGGACTTGAACCATGGTCAACTACGTGGGAGTCCAGCGACATAGCCATTATGCTAACTGCTGACCCCGGAGAGTTAGTATTTAATGGTTATAGAATATTAGTCTGGCAAGCAGGAAAAAAGTTCTGGACATGCGTGGTGGTGAGGGTTGCACAACAATATGAATATACTTAATAACACTTAACTGGACATTTAACAATGGCTGAAATGATCAATTTTAAGTTATGCATATTTAACCAAAAATATAATTTCTAAAAAAAATTTTAAAGAATAGTTAGACAGATATGCAGTTTTTCTGTCCTTGTATATGAGTTCAGATTTGTGTAGCAAGTCCACGTTGGGAGCTCAGTAGACAAAAAAATGACTGTGCTAGTTACCAGTTTGTTGCCTTTCAGCCTCAAATTCTTTTTGCCCACTCAGCAAAAATTAATGTGGAGGAGATGAAATTTAAGCTAACAAGTACTTGAATAAGATGACAGCCAAATGAACTCTAACACATTATCTCTTTCATTCTTCCCAAAATATTCTAGGAAGATCCTATTATGTATGTATATACTTACTTGTGTTTACTGTAGTTCTTAAGGAAACAAATTCTTCAGTTGGGAATTGTTCACATGCATTTTATACTCAATGCACTGAAATCTTCTGCAGTTTCATCATTCAAGAAATACAAGTTTTGGATTGGCATCTGTGGCCTGGTGGTTAAGGCAGCCAGATCCCACATGGCCAACTGTGCAGTTCAAGTCCCAGACCTGGTAGCTTGAAAGACACACTAGGTCTGACTGTGTCCAAAATTCCAAAAGGAGGGAGAGATGGAGGAAAAGGGATTATAGCATGGCCATTCTCCATGGGGGGTCTTTTATCCTTTCCCATTCTCTCTCTGTCTCTGTCTCTGGCCAGCACACGTACATGTTAGCAAAACAAAACAAAACAAAAAACATGATAAGCTCTCAAGTGGCAGGCCAATGTACTAATGTAGACAGCTGTATAACTAGTTGTAGAAAATTAAATTAGACCATGTGCAATAGTCTTTCGGGCCTCTCTTAGAAACTAGAAAGGACACAAGTTCTACTTGTTCAACCTCAGAACAACGCACTGTGTAAAGACAACAGCCTTTTCGCTTTTTTGGTTTTGGGCAATTTAGTAGATCAACTAGGCATTCATTGTAGACTATCTTAAAAAACTGAATGCTATTTTCTAAGTAGAAATTAATCTGAATTTTAAAAATCATATCTTAAGACTAGAGTCTTTCTCTTTATTCTATAGATTGCCAGATGTGCTAAATTTCTTAATTTTTTAGTTGCCAGAAGGTATATATATGCACTCACAGGAGAGAGGGGGAATCCCCAGTAGCTTAGTCATACTGCAATCCCTTTTCCTCCTTTCCTCCATCCTGTTAGGATCTTAGATATGCATGTACATGCATTTGGCATGTTATTTTTTATTTTTTGGAGAGGTTTTTTTCACTATAGGGTGCATGCGCTCGCCAGACAGACAGAGACAGACATAGAGACAGAAAGCGAGAAATCACCCCCCAGGGGGGATGGTCACACCACAATCCCTTCTCCTCCATTCTCCTCTCGGGATCTTGGGCACGCACACACACGCACCCGGCGTGAGTTTTAAGCCACCGGGTCCGGGACGCGAACCACGGTCGACTATGTGGGAGTCCAGCGACATAGCCATTATGCTAACTGCTGGTTCCCAATTTGACATGTTTTTCAAGCCGCTGGGATTGGGATTCAAACCACAGTTGACCATGTGGGATCTAGCTCACTAACCACCAGGCTATGGGACTAGCCTGCACCTAAGTTTCAAAAGAGTGCCTTTCTTAAAATTAATAAAGAAAGCTTAGTGAAGTTTCAAGAGAACAGTTAATATGCATCAACTCTAAAAACCACCTCTGAAATTTTTAGTTAGCAGTTGGGAAGTAGAGAATGCTTTAGGACATGTGACATCAAAAATAATATACATTAAGCAACTGACAATAATCTTTTAATAGCCACTTAAGTCTGATCAACCTTTAGCACTTCCAACATGTCAGGTACTCTGAAAAGGGCCTTCATATACTACTATTTGTCATTTGTGTTCATAATAACCAAAAGTACTAACTCTTATCTCAATTTTACAGATGAGGAAACTAAGATTCAAAGTGTTTAAGTAACTTGCACTATGCTACAAAGTTAAAAATTTGGAGATTCAAACCCAGGTATATGGTATATTATGTCAAAGCCCATGCACTTTCCACTCCAGCTATTTACATGGGAGAAATGGTTCTGGAAAGATGACTATGGCATGTTGTAGAAGCAAGTGAGACTTATTCTCCTGGGTGAAAGTTGTGGCCAGGGATCATGAAGAAGCTGGCTATTTGGGGAAGCATTATCAAATCCTTTATATAAAAATAAATTAGTAAGTAGAGACTTATTAAGCAAGAAAATGCATGCTGTTTCTAAAAACCATGCCCTTCTTCAGAAGAGAATCTTGAGAAAAGCAGACATCTGCTTTCTTGGAAATACTCTTTTCTATGAACAAAGATAATAGTTTGTTAGTTCTCATTTTAGTCTTTTGGTGAAGAAACAAAAGATTTATACCCTTTGAACCATCTCTAAACAGCTATGTCCCTATGTGTTTTGATCCATAGCTTTAGAACGCTGCATACCTGACACAACCACTTTCAGCTACTATTAAGTAAAAACAACATTTCCCAGGAAATAGGACAGTGTTATAATATGTCAACCTTCTTAAACATGCTGCTGTCATAATTCAGATTTAGAAAGCAAGCCTCAGAGCTGGCTATGTCTCACTGAAAGAACGTCCTTGGGTATAATTTGCTCTTCCAATTCTCTGTGCACAAATGCAAGAGGACATGCATCTCTGCTGGGGCTGCTTCTGAGAGAGCTCAAGCTCCCCAGTCAATCCATCACTGTTTGTCTGAAATGTTACATGTATTACATGTATTACCATGGAAAGTGTACTTAAATGAAGTCTAATAACTCAGTCCAAACCATATTTACACAAGAGGCTACCCCTTCTCTCTAAAACTTCATTTTTAAAAAATGATGGAAATGATATATAACATTGTGATATAGCCACCACAGGTTGAAACGGTATCCAAGGATAAGTAAAATGAAATCGAGTGTGCTCTAGTATCATGGGACTAGTGAGTACTAGACATCATTTTTTCGGTCTTATTTTAGCATTGTATAATCTTTTACAGCTTTCATGAACAGTGTTCTTTCTCAAGACCATTTTAAATCAGGACAACACTCTATTAGGTCATTGGAAAAGTTTTGGCATGTTTTTCTATGCAAAAACATATCATGACTTTTCCAATAACCCAATAAGACACTTGCTAAAATTATGAATAATGATTAGAGAAATAACTGACAATCCAAAATAGTCTGAGTGATCCTACAAGTGAAGAAAAAGTTATAATAGCAAATTAGACAAAATCATGCCCCATTAAATAATCGATACTTCTCCTGTTCTATTAACAAAGATGATCAGGACCAAATGGTTGCCTATCAATCAAGATCAAGATCAGTATCACTTTGACATTAATATTGCCCCTAAAAGGGTTTAAAGAAAGGCTGAGATGTAATCCGTAAAGAATTCATATAGGAAGAAGACACTGGTTTTTGATTTGGCAACTTACATGAAGCCAAATGTGGAAAAGCATCGAAGATTAGTCAGTGTAGCAATATAGTGAATTTTTCTGGGAATTGGTTGCAGATAAGGTTTGAGGCAAAAAGAATAACCCAAATTTGTTCACCTATCAACTCTTATCCAATAAAATCTGGCTCATGGGAAAGGAAGAAAGGAGGCGACTGTGTGTTATCAAGTCACTACCCACGTCCTAGCTATAGGAGTCACCAGATCTAAGTAAAGATATCAATGTGTATTGCACAGGACTACTATAAGAACAAGATGTTTATAAATGTATAAAATGTATAAAACGAGGAGACTGCAATCTGCCACTGTGTTGAATTAGCCTGTGACTACCTGCCAGTCCCTGGGTTTTAGAGAAGTGGATCAGGGGGCCAATACTTAGGTCAGAGCTACGTGGAAAGTGGGATCAAACCCTAAAAGGCTAGAATTCTAGAATGTGAATACTCACACTGAAAAAACTAGGAGAATAAAATCCTACCAGAAATAGAGATACACCAAGTCTAGGTAGGGGTCTCAGGTTTGATTTGGATGGGGTGTGGGTCAAAAGGAATACTAACTGCAAATGAATATTACCAAGAGTTTTAGGAAGAAATCCACACTACTGTTATGGCCTAGGAAACTTCTACTTAAATTTTAATACATTTCCAAGTAGGTAATATGCCAGGGAACTTGGAATACCGCCAAATACAAATCCTTTCCACAGAAATGTTTTAACCCTAGCTTCAGGGAATTCCTACAGTTAGAAATCCAAATATTATCAACTCAAGGTTTTAAAAAGTTAAATGCAGGAAACAGGATTAAAAGAGCAAGAGTCAGAATATAAACAACTAAGTCAGAACCCAAACTGAGATATAGAAATCATTAGAATATTTTTTGAGAGGTTTTTGCTATAGGGCATGTGCGCTCGCCAGAAAGACAGACAGAGAGAGAGAGAGAGACAGTGAGAAATCACCTCCCCAGGGGAGATGGCCATGCCACAATCCCTTCTCCTCCATTATCTTCTCTGGATCTTGGGTACACATGCACGCGTGCCCAGCATGAGTTTAAGCCACCGGGTCCGGGACTCAGACCACGGCTGACTACATGGGAGTCCAGTGATATAGCCATTATGCCAACTGCTGGTCCCGACACAGAATATTAAATGGGTATATTTAAAGAAATAAATGAGAACACTAACAGTATATACTGAGAAGAAAGAACTGTCAAAATTAACAAGGCAGACTTGAAAAATAGCTAATCAAAATTTCTAGAAATGGAAAATGTAATCAACAAAATGCAAACTCATGGCTGGTTAAACAGTAGATTAGACATGTCCAAAGAAAGAATTAAAAATAAATAAGCTAGGTGCCAGCAGGTGGCGTGGTAGTTAAGCTGCTGGATTCCCACGTGGCTGACCACAGTTTCAGTCCAGGACCTGGCGGCTTGCTTTCTCATTTTCCCTTTCTCTCTCTGGTCAAATTTAAAAAATAATATTAACAATAACAAATAAAATAAAATAAAATAAATAATTCTTTAAATAAATCAATAAATGAGCTGGGCTGGCCCCAGAGTCCAGTGGTTAAGGGAGCTGGACTGTACATGGGCAACATGGGCTTGAAAAACCTGCTGGGTAAAAGCAGTGAAAATAGTTATGGACACTGGAGATAATGTGGAAGGAGGGTGGGAGAAGGGAAGAATATAGAGAAGGAAATCAGGGAGAAAAAATAAAGAGACAAGATATTTGTGGGACACAGAAATGGTTGATTGCCTATTGATGAAAACGTGTATACTGTTCCCAACTGGACTGGCCAGAGGTGTATTTCATGCTGGGTAAATTCTCTTTACAACCCAAATGATGTATAGTGATTGAATGTTTAAAATAATAATAATAATAATAATAATAATAATAATAGCAATAACAATAAAATAATAATAATAATAAAAAGCATGCTGAGCATCTTGATGGAATGGAGAAAGGAAAAAGAAGGAATGGTGGTGTGGCCACACCCCACTGGGGGATGCTCTCTCCCACTCTCTATGTCTCTTTCTGGCAAGTGCACATTGTGCCCTGTGGCCAATAAATTAATTAAGCTTGAAAAAATTAGATAACTCCCTCAATGTAGTAGAGGAGATAAAGATAAGAAAAGGAATTAATTAAATAGATAAAGAAACTATATTGGAGGATCCACAAAGCCAGAAGTTACTAAAATAGACAAACCTCTGGCAAGATTAAGTGAGAATGAAGCACAAGTAAACAACAGCAACACGAAGAGGGAAAATAACTATCACTATTGCAGGAGACTTTATGTCTTTACCATTAAAAACCTGGGTGAAATAGAAAAAGTCCTAAAACAAGGTAAATTCCATCAAAATTAATCAAAAAACCCTGAATGACTCTAAAATCATTAGAGAAATGGAATCAGTAACTTAAACAAAATTATCCCATAAAGAAAACACAACCCTAAATAGCTTAAAGGTGAATTCTCTCAAATATGTAAAGAACAGATCATCACAATTTTACACAAACTATTATAGAAAACAGAAAAAGAAGGAAAATTCTCCAGTTCACCTTATAAGATTAGTATAACCTTAGTAATAAAACTAGGTAACAATGACTGGAGGAAGTGAAATAATGGAACAATCTCATACCTGAACATGGGTAAAAAACTAGAATTTTATTGTCAACCAACAGAAGAATGAGCAAATAAACTGGAATGAGTTAATATCCACCAACAATAGGATGGATAAATATGGTATAACCAATAAAAGTAAATACTATGTGATCATGCAAATGCACAGCCCCACAGACAACAACATGAATATGGCTAAAAACGTGATTTTACAGAATAAAATAAGGTACAGACAAATACATACAGAATTTTCCTTATATTATAGATAAAAGTATATTAGTATTGCATACTTGTTTTACCATACATATAGAAAAGCAGATAAATTATGTATATATGTGTGTATGCATATATATATGATATGTAGTGCGTATATACATTTTATATAATTTAATTTTTTTAAAAAGAAATAAAGGGAGGGGGCCAGCAGGTGGCATAGTGGTTAAGGCATTGGACTCCCACATGACTAACCATGGTTTGAGTCCTGGACCTGGAGACTTGAAACCCAAGCCAGCTGTGTGTGCGTGCATGCCCAAAATCCCAAGAGGAGAAGGAATTGTGGCATAGCCATCCCTCCTGGGGGTGACTTCTCACTTTCTCTCTGTCTCTCCAGAAGTACACATGCTCTTTAGCAAAAATCTCCCTTTAGAAAGAAAAAGAAAGAAAGAAAGAAAGAAAGAAGGAAGGAAGGAAGGAAGGAAGGAAGGAAGGAAGGAAGGAAGGAAGGAAGGAAAGAGGGAGGGAGGGAGGGAGGGAGGGGTGAGGGGAGGGGAGAGGAGGGGAGGGGAGGGAGAAGAAATGACAGAATTCAGAACACAAGAATAGAACACACTCACAAAGGAGTATAAAAGAGGTTTGGGATTCTCTGAGAAGAATCCACATGGATACTGGGAACTAGATATTTCAGCTTTTAACTCTGTACAGAACAAGAATAGAACACACTCACAAAGGAGTATAAAAGAGGTTTGGAAAACTGTCTATAATCTCAGTTGCTGTTCCAAAGGTAAGTCCATAAGACGTAGTAGATACTTGGGATCTGTTAAAATATATTCTACGATTTCAGCCAAGAATACCAAGATTATCTTTCAAAGAAAAGACAAGAACATTCTCAGTAAGAGAATACATAAGAAGTTTACTTATCAGAAAAAGTTTAATCAGAGGGAGGAATTTGAGGGAGGAACAGAGGTACATGAGGATAGGTTCAGGGAGGGCTTTAAGCAGGGCAGAGTTAAGTTATAACTGAGGTAATGAGGAACTCACCATTGAGGTTAGAGGGAGGGATCAATGCAACGTGAGGGAATGAAGGACAATTGGGGAGGTGGTGTGAGAAGGGTGGGAGGGACAGAGGGTCAGAAAGAAAGTGACAGAATTCATGATTGTATCACTATGTTACTATGGGAGATTGCTCTGTATGAAGCAGAAGGAATGTAAATTGAGTTACAAAAAAAAAAGAGATAGAAGTAGGATATGTAGCCACACTCACAAATGCGTAGTAAGACTAAAATGTGGGTAGTGTTTGCTATGAAATTGATCAGGGTCTTTGGCGTTACAATAAAATGTGAGGAGAAAACTATAAAAAGCAAACATAGATACCAGAGACTGTGGGAGGAGAGTGGGAGATGGCAGAGGGTAAGAGATAGAGAATCTAGGTTGGGGGGAAAAAAGCAAAACATACAGAAGACAAGAAATGGAAGATCATTTGCTGACAATAACATGCTTGTTGATGTGCTTGATTGAGACAATATATAGTGTAATTTGGATGGAAAAAAAAAATAATAATATGCAAAAAAAAAAAAAAAAAAAAAAAAAAATCAAGCACCCTCAACAGGGTCTCACGCTGTGATCCTCCCCTCAGTCTTCTCCAGCCAGGATCACAGGCACACGTGTCCTGGGAGCCAAACCTTGGTTTCCATGGACTTCCTGCATGGCAGAGTGTTATAGTACCACTGTGGTACGTAGTCCATAAGTACGTAGTAGATACTTGGGCTGTTAATACTAATTTTTTACCATTTAAATTGTACAGAGATACATATTTACTTAAGTCCATGCTAAATTACAGATGTAAAACAACAGGAAAATGAATGCACTCTCAGAATGAAAGAAAAACCAAAGTAAACAGGCTGGTTTTGGCCCAGATAAAGGTACACAGATGAGCAATAAGAGAATTCATGACCCCCTCCCCCGGAAAGGTGGGAGGTGGTAAACGTAATTACCCTCAAAAAAACTGAGATGTTAATTAGGAGAACTGACCAGCTCAAAAACCCATTCCCCTTGCCTGGCACTGTTCTAAGCTTTTATATCATTTAAATGACACAAAAGCTCTAGGAGGTAGGTATCATTATATCCTACAAGGAAACTAAGGTGCACAAAACAAGGCAGCTAGCAAGTTGTGGCATGGGATTCTGAATGCAGGAAATTGCTTATTTAAAAAAAAAAACAAACAAACAAAAAAAAAAAAAAAAAAACATGCACTCCTGCATTCTCTTTCTGGGATCTTGGGCATGCATTCACACGCACTCAGTGTGATTTTGAAGTTACCAGGTCCAGGACTTGAACAGCAGTCAACCATGTGGGAGTCTAGTGGCATAACCACAACAACGCCAAGGGATTGCGGTGTGGCCATCGCCTCTGGGGGGTGATTTCTCACTTTCTGTCTCTTTCTCTCTCTGTCTCTCTGGTGAGCACACACACCCTATAGCAAAAATGTCTCTCAAAGAGAAAGTCACTACAGCCGAACTTGGAGAACTGTCCCATATTTCTTATTAAATTTAGGAATTGTTCATTTCTTAAAAGATTCTTAAAAAAAAAAAAACAAAAAAAACAACAACTCTTACAGCAACACAAAGTAGAACTGTTATAAAGCATGTCATCTCCAGTAACTGTATGTAGTAGGAATGTTTAGTATCTTCCTATAGCATGAAAATTGCTACACTAGTTACGTCCATCCCAAAGGAAAAACAACTACACAGTAAACTTCATCACAGGTATCTACTTGAATAAAAGTGAATTTTTTTTTTTGGAGGTTTTTGCCATAGGGTGTGTGCACTCACCAGACAGACAGACAGAGAGATAGAAAGCGAGAAATCACCCGCCAGGGGGGATGGCCACTCTGCAATCCCTTCTCTTCCATTCTCCTCTCGGGATCTTGGGCACGCACACACACACGCCCGGTGTGAGTTTTAACCCACCGGGTCCCGGATGCGAACCGCGGTCGACTATATGGGAGTCCAGCAACATAGCCATTACGCTAACTGCTGGTCCCAATAAAAGTGAATTTTTAATAGGAAAGCAAAAATTCTAATATTGTCACCCTAAAGGAACACACACAAGGGACCAAAGCAATTTATCTACAATTATAAAATGATTCAGATACACACTTGAGTAAAAATTTATGGTCAAAATTAATCCAGGTGCACCAACTTTACTATTTAGATTATACTGCCGTCTTAGAATACTTAGAATACTGTAACTAGATATTAAACCCTCTCACAGAAAATGCCATGCTTATAATGTTATGATGACAAATAATTACAAAGCTTTTTGATAAAGATTTCCTGTCAGCTGGAAAATTTTGTTTTTCTCACTGCTGTGATAACTCTAAATTTGAAGAATAAGGATAATTCTGGGTAATGAATTACTTTTCTAGCTAGGTAAGTAATTGATCTCAATTACAATCTTGGCAAAAAAAGAAAAAATAATTTCTCTGTATGATTTTGAAAAGAGCATCTGAGGGCTAGCCTGTGGCCTAGTGATTAGACAGCTAGATCCCACACAGTCTAGTTCCAGATCCAGCGGCCTGCCAGGCACATGTGCACGAGTGCCTATGTGCCCATAATCTCGAAAGGAGAGAGAGACGGAGAAGGGATTGTGCTGTGACCATCCCCATGGGGATGCTTTCTTACTTTCCCTCTCTCCCCAGTGAGTGCAGCCACCTTCTATCAATTTTTTAAAAGTATCTGAATCATAAACACCTATTTACATTCTGACAATACTATTTGGAGATGAATGTATAATGATTTCATTCTTTTCCACAAATGATGGTTCTCAGATAATCTTTTTCATGCCAAAATAAGATTACCAGATAGGGAGATTATGGTTTTAACTGCCTCAGAGGGAATT
Organism: Tupaia tana; assembly: GCA_026018925.1. NCBI lineage: Eukaryota > Metazoa > Chordata > Mammalia > Scandentia > Tupaiidae > Tupaia > Tupaia tana. The sequence continues at coordinate 40,030,160 of JAKSZU010000022.1, forward strand.
TCTTTTTTTTAATCCTGGCTCAAACACACACACACACACACACACACACACACACACACTCTTATCTAAACACCCATTATACAAATGAAGTCCATTTCACTGTGACCACTTATTTCTATACGCTGTGAAGCTTCTTAACTGATGGAACTGCTATCACTGTAAATATCACCTATGTCAACAAATACATGTCAATTATGCATATCTAAAAGAAACATGTAATTAATGTCAAAATTAGTTAGGATGATACAATTAACATCCATTGACCACTTGAAGATTTATAGATTATTTCTTCTAACAACTCTTTGAAGTAGGATTATAATATCCACCTACACCATAAGAAACTAAGACCTAACAACAAGCCTAACAGAGAATGATAAACGCAGACACAAGCCCAGGTCCAAACCTCTCTTTTCCACAAAACTACCCTAAAATTTATAAATACTTGCTAACAATGCATTAAAACATAATAAATTAACCAGTATAATCCCTTACCTTAAATTCTTGTATATATTGTTTAATCATTTTATACTGGTAGAATTATTTAACAATGTTATTGTGATTACTTTTAAAGTTTTTTCCCTAACAATTAAAATAACAGATAGTCACAATTTAAAATTCTAAAATTAGAGAAGAAAAAGAAAACATCTAATTGGAACCAGCAGTTGGTGTAATGACTATGTTGCTGGACTCCCATGTAGCCGATTACAGTTCAAATCCCAGACCCAGTGGCTTAAACGCACACTGGGCGTGTGTGCATGCATGCCCAAGATCCCTAGAGGAGAATGGAGAAGAAGGGATTGTGGAGTGGCCATTCCTCCTGGAGGGGTGATTTCTCGCTTTCTGTCTCTTGTCTTTCTGGCGAGCGCACGTGCCCTATAGCAAAAACCTCTCCAAAAAAAAAAAAGGAATCTCTTTTAATATTTTGGTAATTTTCTTCATCTTTTTCCAAATATATTTTCAGAACACAAGTGAGTTATACTTTACTATACTTTGTACATAAATTATCCTTTATTATGGTAACATAATTTTTTTTATTTATTTATTTTTTAAATGTAACCACTACACCATCTGTTGGTCCCTATAATTATTTTAATTATTATTATTATTATTATTATTATTATTATTATTTTAGTTTGGCCAGAGAGAGACAGAGAGCATGAGAGAGGGGGAAAGTGAGAAAGCAAGCCACCAGGTCCAAGACTGGAACTGTGGTGAGCCATGTGGGAGTCCAGCACCCCAACCACCATGCCACCTGCTGGCCCCTTGACATAATAATTTTTTTTCTAATGACTCTTTATATGTGATCAATAAATCATCTACATCTGGGATCAGCAGTTGGTGTAGTGGTTATGTCACTGGACTCCCATGTAGTCGACCACATTCGAGTCCCGGACCTGGTGGCTTAAACTCATGCCAGGCATGTATGCGTGCGTGCCCAAGATCCCGAGAGGAGAATGAAAGAGAAGGGATTGCGGCATGGCCATCCCTCCCGGGGGGTGATTTCTCGCTTTCTGTTTCTCTGTCTCTCTTTCTGGTGAGCGCACGTACCCTATAGCAAAAAAAAAAAAAAAAAAAAAAGAAACTCTCAGAAAAAACTTCTACATCTTAATTGGATCATGGTTGGAAAATTTAGGGAAGAAATCTATTTTTCAACATTGCAAATAATGCTTCAATGAACATACTTATGAAATAGAGAGTTATCCTAACCCCATATTTAACACTATCTAAAATGAATTCCTAGAATTTAATTACTGGGGTCTGAAGAATTTAAGGCTTTTCTGAACATGCTAACCAAAACTTGGCATCCACAGCAAAGAACAGAGTCTCCATTTCAACAGACTTCACTGGCAGAGGATAATTTCCACTTTCTTATCTGTTAATCTGAAGGAGAATTTCTCTCACTGGTTTAGTCTGTACGCTTTTGATTATTAGTAAGACTGAACATTTCCCTAATGTATTGCTTTGTGACTGACTTGTCTGTAACCTTTGCTCATTAAGTACTGGGGTCTTTGGGGTTTCCTTATTGATTTTTATGCAATATGTTACATAGGAAGATATTTTTAGTCATTTGTTGAGACTTGTTTCTCACACTTTACTGTTTGTCTATATTATTTTCCTTTTGTTTCAAAATTTTATTACAGAGGTTGTCACCTAGATTCACTCTTGCTCTTAAGTATACTCCTCAGAGATAACTGTCTCTAAGTAAAGTCAGATAAGGAAACTACTATGAGGTCTGGAATTAGAGGTGAAAATGTGCGGACACTGGCTGATTTAGTAAAAGATTTTGTTCTATTCTAGTATGAAGAGTAATTTGGAGGTAAACTCTACTCATTCAAGTAACTTACACTAGATTAACCGATTTAAACCAAGCCTGTCTGGTGATTTCTGTATTTGGCCCAGAATACAGAATGAAGTATTCTGATTAGAGGTACTGAAATTTGAAATTACAGAAATTTGAAATAAATCTGTTTAGAGTTATACTCTTTTACTACAATTCAAAACTAGAATAAAATGTTCTGTATTGAATCTAACTGGATACATGTCTGACTTTCCACATGCACAACAGAGTAAGAACAATCATTTGACACTTGTCATATGAATAATAGGTTAAAAATAACCAAAAACACTGAGATGTTAGAATGGCAAAAAAAGGCAACAAAATTATCTAAAAGGAAAATATTTTAAACTACATCAGCAACTTCAAACTTCTGTTAAGAACTATAAAACTTTGCAGGGACAGAGTGGAATGACAGAATGAGACTGATTCTTTGATGATTCTAGAGCCACCATACCAAACCCAGGCTACCTAAGCTTACTTGAAAAAGAAACATTTCTTTTGTATAAGAAACTATGAGGCCACAGTAGTGATGGTTAAGGCACTGGATTCCCACATAGCCAAACACAGCTTGAGCCCCAGATCCAGCAGCTTGAAAATCGCACCAGGCGTGTGTGTGTGTGTGTGTGTGTGTGTGTGTGTGTGCATGCCAAAAATCCCTAGAGGAGGAAAGTGGAGGAGAAGGGATTGTGGTATGGCCATCTTCTCAAGCAGGGGATGCTTTCTCATTTTCCCTCTCTCTGTCTCTGGTGAGTCCACTTGCCCTATGGCAAAAACCTTAACAAAAATAATACGTTACATAAACAAAACCATAGGTTATACAGCCTTTTGAAGTTCAATGTTCTTATGCAGCATAACGCCCTTGAGATCAGTCCAAGTTGCTACAAGCATCAATCATCCACTCCTTTTTAATTTGGAGTAGTATTCTAGTGCACAGATAAACTACAGTTGGAAGCCAGATCCTACATGGCCGACTGCAATGTGAATCCTGTCCCTGGTGGTTTGAAAAATACACTGGGTGCCCTGTACATGCATGTCCAAAAAATGTCTACAGGATGGAAATGAAGGAGAAGGGACGGCAGTGTAACCATACCCCGCTGGGGAGTGCGTTCTCTCGCCCACTCTCTGTCTCTCTCTGGCAAGTGCATAAAACCTTCTGGCAATTAAAAAAAAGAAAGGAAAAAAGCCTTCTTTGAATATTAATATACAAGTTTTCATATAAATAAGTTTCACTTCTTAAGGATAAATACACGGGATTTACATGTACTTACATAATTCTTGGGTCAAATTGCTGTTTTCAGCCTCTCTTTCTTTCACATTCTGTCACCTCTATCCATTAGTCTGAGGCCACGATATTAAATCTTAGGCTACTGTCTAACATTCCTGAAGCTAAGTTCACTTTTTACATTTATTTTCTCTATATTACTCAGATTAGAATTTCTATTCACCTATCTTTAAGTTGACTTACCTATTTCTCTGTAACTTCTTATTCTACTAGGCCTACACAATAATTTTTTAAATTGTTATTTTATTTTTCAGTCCTAAAATTTTCACTTGCTTCTTTATGTTTTCTCCTATGTCGTGATTTTCTATGTTTTTGTTTGTTTTAGGAGTGTATGCAGTTGTGTATTGGAACATTTTTACAAAACTGCTTTAAAATCTTTACTAATGGGACCAGCAGTTGGCGTAATGGCTATGTCGCTGGACTCCCACGTAGTCGACCGCGGTTCGAGTCCCGGACCCGGAGGCTTAAACTCACGCCGGGCGCGTGTGCGTGCGTGCCCAAGATCCCGAGAGGAGAATGGAGGAGAAGGGATTGCGGCGTGGCCATCCCCCCTGGGGGGTGATTTCCTGCTTTCTGTCTCTCTGTCTCTCTCTGTCTGTCTGGCGAGCGCACGCGCCCTATAGCAAAAACCTCTCCAAAAAAAGAAAAAAAAAAAAAATCTTTACTAATAATTCCAACATCTGTGTTGTCTCAATGTTGGCATACTGCTTTTCTCATCAGAGCTAAGATTTTCCTGATTTATTCATATGACAAATAATTGTGGGTTGTATCCTGAACATTTTAACTATTCTATTATGACACTATGATTCTTACTTAAATGATCTATTTTAGCAAACTGCAAGCCCGTTTACATTCATAATGCAATTCCAGACTCACTTTTATGGACTGTGGTTCAAGTTTTGTTTTAGTTTATAAAATCTCTGCATTACTTTTCCAGTCTCCATCATCTCTGTGTACCTACATGTCAGAATTCCACCCTATTGTCTCCTCAGCAAGGATTTAGATAAGGAGCCCTGCTCATTTCAGTCAAGTGAAGATCAAAAATACAGGGTCTATTAGAGAGGAGTACTGCCACATCAGTATAGGAAGTGAAGAAGAATGGAAATTAAGAGTCCTGTCAACCAGCTCAGCTGAACAGAACATAACATTAGTGCAAGGAGAACAGAAGTGTAGAGTTCCAACTACCGATCCTGCACAGAGGGTTGACTCCTTATCTTAGAGCAAGGGTGCGAGTCAGTTCTACAACAGAACTCCACCTCATTACTACTGAGTGGGAGTAAAAGCCAGAGTCCCGCCCATAGGCTCTACTAGAAAGAGGTGCTAGCAGGCGAGAGTAGGAGTCCTGCCTACAGGCTGCCCTGGGGAGGGGCATGGCCTTATTACTGCAGGGTGGCCTGTGGATATTACAGTTCAGCCCACAGGATCCACTGGAGAGGAGCATCTCCTGTTACTGCAGGTGTGCACAAAGTGTATGTGTAGGACAGAGCTTTTGGCATGGACTCTGCTACTGTAATGCCTACTAGGGTACGAGAAGGGTAGAGGTGTTATTGTCATGTTCCCCTGAGAACAAGAAAATATAGCTAACACATTCATGTATTGTTGGGCCATCCTCAGTGCTATGTTGTTTGCTCGTTTGCTCCCATCTACTGCATTTCCAAGTGGTGGGTTTCCTCTGGATACCAGACCAGCATATACGGGTGGCAAGGAAAAAAAAAATCATAGAACTCAGTCCTTGAGCTTTAAGGTCCATGGTCGGTCCATCCACTTTTCCCTAACTTTCAGTTTTCTGGGAGGTGACTTATGTGTTTTATCCAGAACTTTTTGTTGTGTTTAGTGCGAAGAGTAAAACAAAATGTGCTTATTCATCTTGGGCAGAACCCAAACTCACTTATTTTCAGTATAGAGATTATCATTATTTGTATGTCGCATCACCCTCTACACTCAGAGTTTCCTGAAAATCTTATTACTTTTTTCTTTATTGAGTTTCTATTAACTGTTGACCTAGCCAAGTATCGTATATGATATAAACTCTGAGCTTAGGAGCTTTAAAAAACTTAATAAAATTTCTTGACCTTTCCCTGTTATTAGGATCATAAAAGATCAAAGTAAAGCAAATTTGTTCATTCATTCAGTAAGCATATGTTTTATGAAAGTGTCTGTAAACAAAGCAATGTAAAACAGTTAAGACCCTGGTGTTATAGAATTTATATTCTAGTAACTGGAGTAAAGAGAAGGAATTACAAGAATATGAATAATGTGCTCTCTTCATGTTGGAAAAATTGAAACATTTTAGTTTATATTAAAAACATACACCTGAAAAACTGCAAATATTCAGAAATTTAAAGCTACAGATATGCTATAGGTTACATCACTTTTTTTGCTTGATATGATGGAACTTTAGTAATTTGTAAACTGTCATCGACTACTTACCACATATAGCTGTTTCCACAAACTGGCCCATTCTTGCAGAGTTGCTGTAACTTCAGTCACAATGGAATCTTCGAGGGGAACCACAGTTTCATACTGCCTAGAACCAGAGCCACAACAGACACCCACATCACCTTCGATAAAACCTCAGAATATGCCTGCTTCTTTTTTCAACATACTTAACCCAAGTTTTAAATTCATGCAAATATAAAAACAAGTATATCAAACTGATCAAAGACCACTTTGAAACAATATACTACATAAGTGTAATTAAGCAGAATTAATTTTTAAAGTATTTGAACTTTATGATGTAAATCCTCAATTTTACTTTTAGAAATACTGTCAATAGGACACACATTTTTATATGACAGTCTTTAAGCTTTAGGTATTTTTTCCCCCCAAAGGAAAAACCGTAACAATCCCAACTCTTGCTTATGTTAATTTAAAAAATTATTTGGGTCCCTTAACAATGTAATGCAAATAAGCTCATGCCCTTGGTAAAAAAAGACCTAGAAAGAAGTGGGGCAAGATGAGGGGGCAGAGTGAGATCATGAGTTTTGAAGTTTTGTAAGTACTCCTTTATGCTGACACTGCATTTTCATACAGCAATTTCACATCTGGTAGCGAAACTCTGAACCTGGGAAAGAAGAAAGCTTGGATTCTCTTGATCAACTTTATAAGCAGCATCCTCTAAGATGCCAGTCCCTGTGCTAACTGCCAAGGACTTGCCAGTGAACAGAAATAGACAGAGTCACTATCTTCAGAAAGCTCTTGTCCTGGATAGAAAATCAGACACACAATAACCACATCAAGCAAATACAGATTGTTATATATTCAAGAACATGAAAAGATAAAAAACAAGAGATTTTTGGGACCAGCAGATGGCAAAATGGTTACATCACTGGACTCCCACGTAGTCAACCACAGTTTGAGTCCTGGACTGGGCGGCTTAAACTCATACTGGGCACATGTGCGTGTGTGCCCAAGATCCCGAGAGGAGAATGGAGAAGGGATTGCGGCGTGGCCATTCCCCCTGGGGGGGGTGATTTCTTGCTTTCTATCTCTCTGGCAAGCATACACACCCTATAGCAAAAACCTCTCAAAGAAAAAAAAAAAAGAGAGAGAGAGAGATTTTTAGCTGAGGGACAAAATTTAAGATCAAGGAAACAGTGAACTGTTCTCTGAAGTATCAAGGCCCAAAACATGCAAAAAGAGGTTATTACATAGTAAATGTATGGGACACTGTCATCTGCAAGTGCAGAAAGTACTTGCTGAGTTGGAAAACAATCTCACATATCTAAGATGAAAAAATAAAACGGCAGAATCCAGTTGCTACAGAGCCTTTCTAAAAGATAATAAAGGTTCCAGACCTTAATACAAAGGATATGAATAAAAAGTTACTAAAAGATTGTTGAAAGCAGGGACATGACACAGTATTTTCATAAGGTTTACACAAATTTTGATGGGTAACAAATACTCTCTGTGATTAAATGCTTTTTATATTGATATACTGAGGTGACTGAAAACTATATTTTGACTTGTCAGCCAAAAAGAACATCATCCATAAAAATAGTACAAGAAAATACATTTCACAAAATTAGTATTGAGTATCATTTCTTTCCCAAGAAAACTAGCTGACTAAGCATCCCTGTGTGTACAGATGAGAGACTGGGCACCAATAAATATATAAATTATTTTATTATGTTTTGATTTCACTGTTTCATTGGGTGTGACTTACTCCAACAGATAAAACAAAAATCACCTTGGAATAATTCCACAGCATTATTCATATCCATCAAATTTACAAGCTAATTAAAATAAAAATTTTCTTTTTTTTTCCCTTTTGGAGAGGTTTTTGCTACAGGGGCGCATGCACTTGCTAGAAAGACAGAAACAAAGACAGAAAGTGAGAAATCACCCCCAGGGGGGATGGCCACGCCTCAATCCCTTCTCCTCCATTCTCCTCTCAGAATCTTGGGCTCACACGTACATGCGCCCAGCGTAAGTTTAAGCCACCAGGTCCGGGACTCGAACTGTAGTCAACTACATGGGAGTCCAGCAACATAGCCATTATGCTAACTGCTGGTCCCAAATAAAAGTTTTCATTAAGAGTACAATGTGACAGAGAAGACATCAGCAAGATGGCAGAAAGGGTGATTCCTACTGTCAGCTATCCATAAAAGCCTTGATTTTCTACCAACTACCAACAAAGGAGAGTACCACTGTGAGAATGTGGGAGTCCAGAAAAGAAGCTTCAGCACAAAAAAATGTATAACAGATACATTAAAGAGAATAGACAGAGTGCCAGCCCATGGTCTGGTGGTTAAGGAGGCTGGATCCCACATGGCTGATCGCAGTTAACAGTCCTGGATCTGGTGGCTTGAAAAACATACTGGGCGCATGTGCATGCATGCTCAAAATCCTGAAAACAGGAAGAAATAGAGAAGGGATTATGGTGTGACCATGTCCCATGGAGGATACTTTCATGCTTTCTCTCTGTCTCTCTCCAGCAAGCACACATGCCCTCTGGCAAATTAGAGAGTAAAAAGCAAGTTCCAGTCTTCCTACATCCCATCCACCAAGACAGCACAGCTCAGGGACATGAGAAACTCCCCTTGGCCCACAACATCTCCCTCAGGGGAAAGTGAAAGCACACTGTGTGGGCACCTGGCTCTGCCAGCCACGTGGGATGCCACCCTGCCCAAGAGGCCCACTTCTTTTACTCCACCCCATCTCTGAGGTTATCAGCATAGCTGAAAGTCTGGGGGAGGTTGGGAGCAGGGAAGAGAGGATGTGGACAGTACTGACTTCACAGTTTACTGTGAAGCCGAGCAACGAGTCACTTGGGATGCATCACCTGTGCATGCCCAACACAACTGACCCACTGGCACCCCAAATGCACTACATGCCTCAACTGCCTCTCCCAGACCGGGTTCCTAAGCACTACTCAACAGATTCTAAGTGCAAGTGTCTTTCACAGACAGCCAGCTTGATTCTGAGGGCTTGGGAGTAGGAACACAAACTTGAGATCTCAAGGTAAAGCCCTAGAAGGAAAAAGTGAAAAGTTCTCAGGACCCAGCCTAGTTTTGTAGAATCAAGAGAAGGCATAAAATGTTAAGAAATTCTTCTCCCACCCAAAGAAGGAACAGGAAGTGTGAAGTGGGTACATCAATTTAAAGTGTGAAAACCTTAGAATTCCTAAGGTGAAGGTGTTTCTCTCCAACAAAGAACCTTCCAATCTTCCTACAACCCATCTTCAAGACAGCACAGCTCAGTGACAACAGAAACTATGTGGTGAAGGTGTTTCTCTCCAACAATGAATCAGTTGAAACTAAACGAGGTGGCTGTGCATTCAAATGCAAAGATAGCAAAATAAGACTTTAATTATTTTTATTTTATTTTTTAGGTTTTTAACATAAGGCTGTACACTTGCCAGAGAGGGGGGGAAAGTGAGAAATCGTGCCCCCAAAGGGGAAGGCACTGCCTCAATCCCATCACCTTCACTCTCCTCCCGGGATTCTGGGCACACATGAAAATGTGCCTGGTGTTATTTTCAGGTCACCAGGTCTGGGACTCAAACCACGGTCGGCCATGTGGGGAGCCCAGTGCCTTAACCACTATGCAACTTGCTGGCCCCAAAATAAGACTCCAAAAAGCATGAATAATTAAAAAACATCACACTACCAAAGAAACACAATAATATCCCAAAGGCAACACCAAATAAATAAACATTTATGGATTCCCTGACAAAATAACTAAAATAATTTGTGGGGCCAGCAGGTAGTGTGGTGGTTATGGTGCTGAATTTCCATATGGCTGTCTGTAATTTGAGTCCTGGACCTGGCAGCTTGAAAATCATGCTGGGTGCTTGTGCATGCATGCCCAAAATCCCAAGATGAAAATGGAGAAGGGGTTGTGGTGTGGTCATCCACCCTTGGGGTGATTTCTCACTTTCCTTCTTGTTGTCACTCTTTGTCTCTCTGTGAGTACATGCGCCATACTGCAAAAACCAATAATAATAATTTAGAAGGGAAGCTCAGGGAGTTACAAAAGTAAACAAATAGGCAAGTCAACAAAACCAGAAACATAATACATGAACAAAATGAGAATATCAATAAAATATCAATAAAAAGATAGACATCTCAAAAACCACAAACAGGAATTCTGCAGCTAAAGCACAAAATAAACAAACTGAAAACAAAACAGAAAGCAACAGCAGACTTAATTAAGAAGAAAGAGCTATGAATGCAAAAATAAGTCATTTGAAAATATCCAGTCAGAGGTGGCTATAAAAAATAAGAAAAATAATGAAATGACTTTTTAAAAGCTTGTAAGTTACAAGATACCATCTAGAGAGCTAATACATTACTGAGGTTCTGGAAGAGGACTAAAGAGAGAAGGGGGGAAAAAGGTTATTAAAGAAATAATAGCTGGGGGACCAGCAGTTGGTGTAATGGCTATGTTGCTGGACTCCCATGTAGTCAACCATGGTTCAAGTCCTGGACTCAGTGGCTTAAAACTCATGCCAGGCATGTGTGCATGCATGCCCAAGATCCCAAGAGGAGAATGGAGGAGAAAGGACCGCGGCATGGCCATCCCCCCCGGGAGTAATTTCTCGCTTTCTGTCTCTGTCTCTCTCTGTCTGTCTGGCGAGTGCACATGCCCTATAGCAAAAATCTCTCCAAAACATAAATAAATAAATAAAAATAATAGCTGGGACCCGGCAGATGACATAATGGTTACGTCGCTGGACTCCCACATAGTCGATCGTGGTTCTGGAGGCTTAAACTCACACCAGGCTCATGTGCATGCATGCCAAAATCCCAAAGAGAAGAATGGAGAAGGGATGGCCATCCCCCCAAGGGTGGTGGTGGTGGTTTCTTGCTTTCTGTCTATATCTCTCTCTATCTCTCTGGTGAGTGCACGCACCCTCTAGCAAAAATCTCTCAAAAAAAAAAAAAAATGGCTAAAAACCTTTCCAAATCTGTGGAGAAACATGGACATTCAAGTATATAAAGTACAAGTATGTCCAATCAAGATCAATCCAAAAAACATAACCAACTGTCAAAAATCAAAGATAAAAAGAGAACTTTGAAAGTAAAAAGACAAAAGAGGTTCATCACATACAATGGATCCTCCATAAGGCTACCAGTATATTTCTCAGTAAACACCATTTGACAAGAGAGACTAAGAAAATATTCAGGGTACTTTTAAAAGGAAAAAAAAAAATGAAACCTACAAACTAACAATCATTTACCCAGAAAAGCTGTCCCGTACAAATGAAGAAAAAAGCAAAGACTTCCCCAAATACACAAAGGCTGAAGAACAGGTCATTACCACTAACCTGTCATATAGGAAATGCTAAAGAGAGGTCTATGAGCTAAGATAGAAGGACACTACCTGGTAACATAAAAATAAATGAAAGTATAAAGCCCACTGGTAAAGGTAAAACAAGCATAACTACTCTTACTGTACTTGGCAGATACTGCATTTTTTACCACTTGAAAGTTTGTGAAAATCATGAACTAATCAAACCCTTTTCCCAACATCATGTTCTAACTTTGCAACTCCATGTCACATTTTGGTAATTCTTGGAATATTTCAAACTTCTTAATTATTATTATATCTATTACGGTGACCTGTGAGCAGGGATCTTTGACATTACTACTGCAATCTGAGGGGGAAACCATGAACCACAACTATTAGGTTGTCAGGAAAGTCATAACGTATTTTTCTATGCAAAAATATGTCATGTCGTTCCCGACAACCCAATATATAAGATAGCAAATTCGACAGAAAAATTTTGTGTGTATTCTCATTGCTCCCCCAACCACTGCTGCTGCCCCATCTCTTTCCATCTCCTCCTGTCTCCTTGTTCCCTGAGACACAATACTGAAGTTAGGCAAATTGAAAACTCTACAATGACCTCTAAGCATTTAAGTGAAACAAAGGGTCATATGTCTCTCACTTTAAATCAAAAGCTAGAAATGATTAAGGTTCATGAGGAAGGCATGCAAAAAGTCTAAATAGGCTGAGAGCTAGGTCTCTTAAAAAGAAAATTTAGGCAAGTTGTGAACCAAGGAGTAGCTCCTAAAGAAAAGGGGGGACTGGACAATGGCACAGTGCTAAAACAATGTTCTGTGAGGCTGACCCACATGGAAGGGTTTCATGTCTGTGTCCTCTCTGAGTAGGCTAGGCATGCATTCACCCAAGACTCAGGGCTGATGAAGGCTAAAGGTTGGTAATGGCATAAAGATCCTGTTGAGGGATTGTCTCTCCCTCTCTCCCTCTTCCTTTCTCTCTCTCCTTCTCTCATTGAAAGAAATGGATACAGGAACTTTAGAAGGAAGGAAGGAAGGAAGGAAGGAAGGAAGGAAGGAAGGAAGGAAGGAAGGAAGGAAAGGAGGGAGGGAGGGAGGGAGGGAGGGAGGGAGGAAAAAATGAAATGAAATGAAATGAAATGAAATGAAATGAAATGAAATGAAATGAGAAGGGAAGGGAAGGGAAGGGAAGGGAAGGCAAGGCAAGGCAAGGCAAGGCAAGGCAAGGCAAGGCAAGGCAAGGCAAGGCAAGGGAAGGAAAGGAAACTAAAAGTGCTACTCCAGTACACGCCATTACTGCTGATAAGTTTTGGTGATCTGAATAAAAGATCAAACTAGTGTAGCCCCACAGCCATGCCCACAAACTCAGGGAAGATTTACATGCCAAGAATGCACAGAGAGCAGACAGACAGGTTGGCACCTTTCTTCAGGAGACTAAGGCCATAGCCACTCACCATGGGGCAGCTTTTCTGACATACAGTCACACAACAATTTGGACCAGACAACTCTACTGACACAGAGGCACAAAACGCGAGCAGTCCTGAGGGGAGTTCTATTACCATGCTCAACAGCCTGAGGTGGATTTCCTAAGCCCCCACATCCACACAGTGGGCGCATAGGTGTCTCTATACCAGTGGGAGTCTCATGGTCATACCTACTCACCTGGAACAGTTTTCCAATACTGTCAGGGCTTCACATCTGGTTAAACCAGCTGGTTATTCCCAGTGGACTTATCCCCTCAACCAGCGTGACCTCTATACTCCTAGTGTAACCCATCCAACTCAGAAAAAAAACATCTGTTTGATGCTATTATTTCCACAGTCACCTCAGCTAAAGTGGATTCTTCCTGAACTAAACAGAGCCTGAGAACCACAGCAGCCACACCATATACCAGCCACCATCATTGTTGTGGTCAGCTTTACATCTCTACTGGCAGGGCTCATGTGCACTACACTTATCCCATTCAAGGACCCAAAACACTGACTGGGTGACCTAGCTGTCATCACCAGTGACTCTGCCCCCTGGATCAGTGAAACATATACATGCTACGCATACATCAGATAGTGCCTGAGGACATCAGGCTGGATGCTACAGCTGCCACTGGGGAAGTGATGACCTTACCTCAACTGTTAAGACTTCTGTGGCCCACACACACCTAAATCAGAGCCTGATACAATCAATCACCTCAGAGATGCCTCATGATCAATGGGACCCTCAAACACTGCTTGCTGCCAGTTCAGAATCAGAAAAACTCAGTCCACACCCCCAGTGGTCCATGCTCCCAAAAGAATTATATCATTGCATCAACAAACATTCATAGTCTAAGCCACAAGGCATTTGCAGACACCATTGGCATGGACTCCAGTTGTAGAAAATATACAGAGATTATGGTACTAAAATCCAATCAAAAGCAAAAGCAAAGCATACTACCAAACTAATAATAAAGCACACATAAGGGCCAGAAGATGGAGTGGTGGTTAAGGTGCTGACATTCCCACATGACTAACCATGGTTCAAGTCCTGGACCTGGTGACTTGCTTTCTCTCTCTCTCTCTCTCTCTCTCTCTCTCTCTCTCAGGACACATGCCCTCTGGCAAATTTTTTTTTTTAAAAGAAAAGGACCAAACAGCAATCCTAATGATGAAAAATTCAATACTATAAATTTAAAAATCAGTAAAAAGCATCTACAAAAGGCTAAATCAAGCAACAGAAAGAATGTCTGATCCTGAAGACAGAACTTGTGAAATAACCCAGTCAGACAAAAGGAAAAAAAAATTTTTTTTTTTTTTTGAGAGAGGTTTTCGCTATAGGGCGCGTGCGCTCACCAGACAGACAGAGAGAGGCAGAGAGACAGAAAGCAAGAAATCACCCCCCAGGGGGGATGGTCATACCGCAATCCCTTCTCCTCCATTCTCCTCTTGGGATCTTGGGCACGCACACACACGCGCCCGGCGTGAGTTTTAAGCCACTGAGTCCGGGACGCAAACCGCGGTCGACTACGTGGGAGTCCAGCGACATAGCCATTACGCTAACTGTTGGTTCCCAAAAGGAAAAAAATTTTAATGAAAAAAAAAAAATACATGATGTATGATACACCACTAAGCAATCAAGTATTTGTGTAACAGAAATTCAACAAGACAGAGAAGGAAAGGCACAGAAAACCTATTTCATGAAGTATTAACTGAAAACTTCCCATATCTAGAAAGAAATATGAACATCTAGACTTAAAAAATACAAAGTACATTAAATAGACTCAACATAAGTAGATCCTCCCCAAGGCACATAATAATCAAACTGTTAAAGGTCAAACACACAAACACACACACACACACACAAACACAAATATCCTAAAAAATAACAAGAGAAAAATGTCAAGCAACATACAAAGGAACTGCAATCAGACTAATAGGTATATTTCTCAGCAGAAATCCTGTAGTCCAGGAAGAAATGAAACAATATATTCAAAATTAAAAAAAAAAAAAGCTTCCAACCAAGAATACCATATCCAGCAAAGATATCACTAAGAATTAAAGAAAAATATTTTCCTAGACAAGCAAAGACAGAGAATACTAACTGAGGAACATTTTACAAAAAAAAAAAAAAAAAAAAAAAAAAAAACCCTGGCCTGGGCATTTCAATAATGACAGTATCATGAAAGGGAAATAAATAAATAAATAAAGCAAGCAAGCAAGCAAGCCAGCCAGCCAGCCAGGCTGGGAACTGCTACAAATTGAAAGAAATAAAAGTGATATGATAACTATATATAAGAATTAATTCTGGATTGGATCCTGGACATCCTCATCACTGAAACATATATCAAAAACAGCATTAGGCTGTTGGGAAAGTCATGATGTATTTTTCTATGCAAAAATGAGTCATGACTTTCCTGACAACCCCATATAAACAATATTCTTTGAAAAATTAGAAACATCTGAAAATGGAGTATATTTTATAGTATATTATATCAAAGTTAAATTTCATGAATGCAATAATTATACCATAATTATGTTGGAGAATATCTTTTTCCTTAGAAGACACATACTTAAGTATTTAGCGATGAAGCATTAGAATGTTTGACAATCTGTGGGGACCAGCAGGTGGCATGGTGGTTAAGGCGCTGGACACTCTCACATGGCTGACCACAGTTTGAGTCCTGGACCTGATGGCTTGCTTTCTCACTTTCCCTCTCTCTTTCTCTCTCTGTGTGTCTCTGGTCAAATACAAAATAAATGAATGAATAAATAAAATTAAATAAATAATTCTCTAAAAAAAAAAAGAATGTTTGACAATCTCAATTACAAAAGTAGAGCTTAGGGGAGAATGTGAGCAAAATAGGGCAAAAGGTTGGTAATCAGTGAATCTATGGGAAGGGAACATGGATGTCTTCTTGTAAATTTGTCTACAGATTTGAAATTTCTTTTTAAAAAAACTAGATAAACCAAGTAACATTTATCAGATTTTCACTCCCAGCATTCAACCCAAAGTACTCTTATCAATACCTCCAATAACTGGGGCTGAAAGGTGGCCGGTTGAGGTACTGTACTCCCACACGTGGCTGACCATGGTTCAAGTTCCGGACCTAGAGGCTTGCTTTCCTACTTTCCATTTCTCTCTCTCTGTCTCTCTCTGGTCAAAATAAACGAATAATAATGATGATAATAAGTGAAATAAAATAATTCTTTTAAAAAATAAAATCTCCAATAACTTCATGTTGCCAAATTCAACAGTCCTCATCATACTCAACCTCGAGAATATCAAACATATTTGTTTATTTCCTCTTCCAAATATTTTCTTTGCTTGGTCTCTAGAAACTAACGCTTAATGTCTCTGTGTACTTCACTGACACAACTTTCTGATTCTCTTCTTTTTCCTGTTTCTAAACATTACACTTCCCTAGGGTTTTGTCTTCACCTTACTTCTTCTCCATCCATAGTCAACTACTTTTCTGTTTCGCTCAGCCCCTAGCTTTAAATACCATTTGAATGCTATTAACTGCTCCTTTTTTTTTTCTTTTCTTTTCTTTTTTTTTTTTTTTTTTTTTTTTGAAGAGGATTTTGCTCTAGGGCGCGTGCGCTCGCCAGACAGACTGAGAGAGACATAGAGACAGAAAGCGAGAAATCACCCCCCGGGGGGATGGTCACGCCGCAATCCCTTTTCCTCCATTCTCCTCTCGGGATCTTGGGCACGCACGCACATGCGCCTGGCATGAGTTTTAAGCCACGGGGTCCGGGACGCAAACCGCGGTCGACTATGTGGGAGTCCAGCAACATAGCCATTACGCTAACTGCTGGTTCCCTCCCTTTTTTTTTTTTTTTTTTTTTTTTTTTTTAAGAGAGATTTTTGCTATAGGACACATGTGCTTGCCAGAGAGGCAGAGAGAGATAGAAAGCGATAAATCACTCCCCAGAGAGGATGGCCATGCCGCAATCCCTTTTCCTCCATTCTCCTCTTGGGATCTTGGGCACACATGCACATGCCCCCGCAAGAATTTTAAGCTGTTGTGTCTACAACTCAAACAGCAGTCGGCTATGTGGGAGTCCAGCAATGTAACCATTACACCATCGGCTGGGCCCTGAATGGTGTTTACTTCTAAATTGGCCCCAGAACTCCACTTTCATATAGCCAACTGTCTGTTTGATATTTCACTTAAATATCTTAAGAGTCATTTCAAATTCGACATGCCAAAATTGACTTATTCAATTTCCTCCCCAAAACATCTCCCTTCCCAAACTTCCACATTTCAGTGAGTGGCAACTGTACTGCCACAGTTATTCACATCGAAGAGTCCTGGGATAATCCTGGATTGTTCTTTTGTCTTCTACATATTCTATTAGCAAAGCCTGTCAGCTCTAGCTTCAAAATTTATTAGCACCCCGTGATGTCTTACCACCCCAGTGAACGCCTGAGTCCAAGCCTTTCAGGTGTCTTTCATGGACTACTATAATCTTCCACCTGTTTTCCCTCTACTGCCCTTGACCCATTATAATTCTAGTCTCAACAAAGCAGCATGGGAAAATGCTTTAAAATTCAGTAGAAGCATGTCCCTTCTCTGTCCAAAGGCCTTTAGTGGCTTCCTGGCCCATTCAATAAAATCTAATGCCTTTGACATGGCCTACAAGACCTACAATTTTGAGCCCCTTGCTGTTTCTTTGAGCTCACTTCCTTTATTGTCCTCACCTCCATGCCCTCCTCCACTATAGTCAAACTGTCCACCTTACTATTTCTGAACAAGACAGGTACGTTCTCCACGTAAAGGAGAAAAGAAGGTAGAATGGAGTAACAGTTTTTAAGGACCTAGAAGATGAACAAGAATGTGAATGAAGAATAACAACATGAGGCCAAAGAGAACGGAAACAAGAATAGCCATAGAAACTAAAGAGTATGGGGGGGGAGGGGTGGCAGGGATTAAAAAAAAAAGTATCATCAAAGCAATACTTAAAATAGTGAAAAAATAAAGGAGAGTACAACTTCCAAACAGGGAATAGAGTAAAAATACCATGCACAGAAAAAAATAGGAAATAAATGGACTCTTTATAGTGGTTATTTCTGGATAAGAATATGAGGAGCACTTTTACTTCTTCAAACTTCTCTTGTATTTTCAGAGATTTTAAGCTTTGTTGGGGCTGGTCTATTTCACTTTACCCATACTTTTATGGTTTGGCCCTTGCTCCAATGGTATGGCCCTTACCTTTATGGTATGGCCATTTAGGATAGCAGTCCTCAACCTTCCCAGCACTTGGGGCTAGCCTCATGGAAAGCAGTCTCTCCACTGATTAGGGGGCAGTTCCTGGGATGACCTAATCACAACATACGCACCACACACCCCATTTCCACCACAACAACAATGCAATATACAGTGAAACACTCATACAACATTTGCACACCCATGAGAATCCAATACTGCCACTGATCAGACAGGAGGAGCAGCCCAGGCAGCAGTGTGAGCAATGGGGAGCAACCGCAAACACAGACGAAGCCTCATTTACTCAACCACTAACCACTCTCTGCTATGGACCTGAGAGACCAACACTGGCCCATGACCCAGCCTCTAACAGGTCACAGACCAGGACAGGTCCAGGCCCAAGGGATTGAGAATCTCTGATTTAGAGGTGTTGACAGAAAACCAAAACTATTGGGAACCAGCAGTTAGCGTAATGGCTATGTCGCTGGACTCCCATGTAGTCGACCGCGGTTCGCGTCCCAGACCCGGTGACTTAAAACTCACGACGGACGCGTGTGCGTGCGTGCGTGCCCAAGATCCCGAGAGGAGAATGGAGGAGAAGGGATTGCGGTGTGGCCATCCACCCCTGGGGGAGTGATTTCTCGCTTTCTGTCTCTATGTCTCTCTGTCTGTCTGGTGAGTGCACGTGCCCTATAGCAAAAACCTCTCAAAAAAAAAAAAAAGAAAAAAGAAAAAGAAAACCAAAACTATTTTAAGTTAAAGTACTTAACTTGTCATGCTGTACGGGGCAGTTAGTAAGTCTACTTAGTTCTTTAACCTGCCAGCTGTAGTCTTTCATGAAGATTCCTGTAGACTTGCTCCCTAAGAAGCTAGGAGTCACTCAGTCACCTAGGGGGAACCTGTACACAGGAAGGACCTATTCTCTGGGATTCTTTCTTCTCTAAATTTTTGTCCTTTAATTTCAGCCTACTTGAGAACTCCAAATTCCAGGCTGTTTCCTCAGCTGAAAAGACAATGATATATTCTTTTAAAGTTAATTATTGGTAGATAAGAACTTCATATTACTGTTTTATGAATTTTCTGTTTTATAGTACTTTTTGCTCTTCTTTTCCTCTCTTACTGTCTTCCTTTGTGTTTCATTATTTTTCTGTAGTGATAGGTTCTGAGTCCTATCTTTTTCTCTTCTGGTCTTCTATAACTATTTTCTTTGTGGTTGCCATGAGGCATCTGTAAAATATCTTATACCAGACTATTTTAATCTGATAACTTTGATCACATACAAAACCCCTATAATTTTAATTCCTTTCCCAAACTTTGTACTGTTTTTGTCACAATTTACATTTAAAGTAATAAATTTTTGAAAGTAAAATCACACTCTTACAATACATATTTGTTACTTTTTAAAATATAACAAGACAGAAAAAAATATTTTAAATTATTCATTCACATTCTCGACAGGCTAAAACAACAAATGTTAACATTTTGATATTTTTTTTGTCCCTTTTCTATACAGATTGCTTCTGTTTTTCAAATTTATGATCAAACTATGTATCCATTTTGTATATTGTCTTTTTAATCTATAACATTTTTTCAATTTCAATTTGCAAATGAAACATTTTAGGTGTCCTTCACTTTGATATATAGAAATAAAATGACAGCTTTATCTCTATCTCCTCTCCTATCAATGACTATTCTCAAAATAATGTGTAGTTCTAGAAAAGCACACTGCATGCATAATTTCTTTTATGAAATTCACAAGTAAGATTAACATCTCTAGTATACAGAAATACATATTAAAGTTGTCAGTATTTTAAGAAAAAAATTATGTCCTCAAAATTATAAATGATAAAACATGTTGATTATTTCCAGAAAAATGTCAATAGTATGTTTTATACCATGAACCAAAAAAGAAAAAGCAACTTCCTCTGCAATCTATAAAAACTATAAATAAACTTAGTGGGGCCAATTACTCACCCTCTATTACTGACAATTGCCTTTTTCAAGTGAATATAATTTGCAGGAAAGATCCCCTGTAAAAGAGAAAAAGATTTCCCATTAGGAAATGTAAATTGTGATTAACATCTCATTAGAAATAAAATCTTAAATTTTAACTTAAAAAAAAATTACACATAGGAGGCAGTCCATCAAATCACCCTCAGGATATGAGCCTGCCATGCATCTCAAAGCCAGTGTCAACAACTAACCAGCAACTTACACCTTGTCAGTACTGAACTGGAGGAACAATTCTCGGGCTCTGGCTAATACTCGGATTCATGAGAATGAATTTGGGAGCTTCTATATAAGTATTTCTTCTTTTACTGTTACAAATTATTTCCGCTTTAGAAATTCGAATTAAATTATGGTAAGTACTAATCAATAAGACGTACATTCTTTAAAAAAAATAAAAAGCATTTCAGTTTTTCAGTCAATGTTTCATTCCTCCTGATGCATACAACTCCCTTCAAATAAAACACATCTTTTTAACACTCTTTGGCCCACACTACCACCAATATTAAACCTAATCTATAACACACAAGGCACACAGATGGGCTGCAGTAACACATTTTGTATACTGGCTCATGATAAAATATAACCTACACCAACAGAGAATCCTACTAGGAGAGTTTAGGGACTTTGAAAGGATAAAACACACAACTGCACGCAGCCATAGCTAGACAATGACTACTGGTTACCTGTAAAGAAGGATTGATAATAAAACCTTAAAATACAGAAGATCAGTACACACTACTGGGAAGATAAGAGAAATTTCTTTTCACATCAACTTTTCACTAATGCTGCTTGCTAAGCACACCAAAAAATTCTGGACATCACATATTATACAGAAAACAAAAATATGACTGATAGGTGGAGAAAATAGTGGCAGACAAATGAGGGACTCTGGTATACAAGAAATGACACTGGTGAATTCTCCAGCTTTTCCTTCTGCCTTTACCTACGACTTAAAGGTGAAAAAGCTGAAAACACCAAACAGGCAAAGGCTCAACCAAAACCTGTTCTCTCTAACCAAAGGACCAGGAAACAAAGACATAAAACATTCAGATGATAAGTGCTGTATTATTATCAAACACTACAAGAAAAAACAAACTGTGGCCCAATCACCAACATGAAGAAGGCCGATGGGAGAGAATGGGCTTTCATCTTCACCAGGCAGTGATGACCGATAGTATCAGGAAGACTGGTTAAATAACCACAGCTTTGAATCTCATTAAGCAAGAGCAAGTACACATGGTAGTGGTGGTGACTATGTGGGGTACCTGGACTTTCACTCCTAACCAGCTTTAATGAAACCCCCTTCATGACCCCAGCTGTGGGGGCATCAGAAGAGGCCAAAGGGAGAGCCGGGACACTAGTTACCATCCAGAAACAACATGACGACCACCCTCCTTCTGGTGAGTAGGGGCCACATGAGGACCACTAAGGAGGCAGTCCAGTGATTCCCAAGCAGGGAAGAATCAGAGGAAGTTCAGTAAAAAGCTGGAACTCTCAACGCTAATCAGCAGAAATGAGGAGCCCTTCCCCTGTATGTTCATAAAGTCTAAGGAGAAAACAGGAGCTTCTACCCCCAGTGTATCTGCAGTGATGATACAGAACCCTTCTTGCTCTACAGGAGCAGCTAAAACAGAAGGTTTAAGTAAGATACAATGTCTCAACATAATACCAAAAATGTCCAGGTTTTAATCAAAAATAACATTTCATACCAGGAACCAGGTATATAATAAACTGAATAGAAAAAAAAAAAAAAAAAAAAAAAAAACAATAAATGCCAATACCAAGAGGACAAAGATGGTACATTTATCTAACAAAGGTCTTTAAAATCCATCTTAAAATGTCTCAACAAGCAATTACAAATGCTTAAAACAAATGAAAAAAGCAAAACAAAACAAAAATGAAAGTCTCAACATATAAATAAAACATGTTGGACAGACTCAACAGAAGACACAATCTGGACTACTGTATAAAGAGAAAACAAACTACAAAGCAATGAGCAAGGCCCAGGGACCTTAGAGCTATGGCAATGGCAAGGAAACATCTAATATTTGTGTCATCAAGTCTTGGAATGAGACGAAACAGAGGACAAGGCTGAAAAAGCACATGAAGAGGGACCAGCAGTTAGCGTAATGGCTATGTCGCTGGACTCCCACGTAGTCGACTGCGGTTCGAGTCCCGGACCCGGTGGCTTAAATTCTCGCCGGTGTGCGTGCCCAAGATCCCAAGAGGAGAACCGAGGAGAAGGGATTGCGGTGTGGCCATCCCCCCTGGGGGGTGATTTCTCGCTTTCTGTACCTCTGTCTCTCTCTGTCTGTCTGGCAAGCGCACACGCCCTATAGCAAAAACTTCTCAAAAAAAAAAGAAAAAGCATATGAAGATATAATGGCACGCTGCTGAAGTTGTGGAGCAGCAAGAAGTCTGACCGTTTGTGACAAGACAAAACAGACTTTACATATGATCCAGCAATCGTATTCATAGTTATTTGTCCAATTGAGTTGATAACCCTATCCAAAAAAAAAACCCTACACATAAAAATGTACAGCAGTTTTACTCATAAATGCCAAAACTTGGAAGCGAAAAAGCTGTTTTCAATAGTTGAATGAACAAACTATAGTTAATACATACAACACAATATTGTATGAGACATTTGTTGAGACATTTTATTCAGAAATAAAAAGAAATGATTTATCAAGCCCTCAAATCATAGAGAAACCTTGATTGCATATTGCTAAGTGAAAGACATCAATCTGAAAAGGCCACATACTATTATAAATCAAACTACAAACATTTTACAAAAGGCAAAACTTAGAGACAGTAAAAAGAACTGTTGTTACTAGGGTTCCCAGGGGAAGTGGGGAATGATAACAAGTGGAACCTAGGTCAGTCACTGTTAGGACAGTGGGACTATTCTGTATGCCTCCATAATGATAGGTACATGACATTATACATTTATTAAGACCCAAAGAACTGTGTAACACAGAGAACGAACAACAATGCAAATGATAAGCAGTATCAATAGTGTATCAGTACTGGCCCATTAGTTGTAACAAATATATCACACTAATGCAGCTAAAAGATAGTGTCTGCATAGAAGTGGGAGGCGAGGGCTAGTAGGCGGTGTGGTGGCGAAGGCATGGATTCCCACACAGCTAGACTCAGCAGCTTGAAAATTATGCCATGTATATGTGTGAGTGTGCCTAAAATCCCAGAAGAAGAATGAAGAGGAAGGGACTGCAGCATGGCTATCCTCTCTGGGGGTGATTTCTTACTCTTTCTCTCTCTCTTCAAAGAGCACATACGCAATATGGAAAAAAAAAAAAAAGGGGGGGGGGGGTGAAGAGGAGGGGAAAACTGAAGTAGTGAGTACCATAAGCATCCTGGGAAGGGGAGAAGAGTGTGGGGAAGGGATATCTGATTAACAGATACAAGAGAGCAAGCAGGTAAGCTGAATGACCTTCAACTTAGAGAAATGACAGTTAGTGGCAATTCAGTGTATATTCAGTATAGCTACAAGGGGGGATTTCAAACGTTCAAAACACAAAGTAATAAATGTTTGAGATGGTGGGTTTATTGCCTTGATTTGATCAATACATATTGTACCCATGTACTGAAAAACCACACCATACCCCATAAATATGTATCACTATTATATGTCAATTAAAAAGTGTAATAAAAAAGAACCCTGAAACGCTGAAGCACAAAAATAAACATGTACAAATCAACTGTATTTTGATATACTGGCAATAAATGTATACACACACCTAAATTAAAATACAATACTGGGGCTGGCCCACAACCTACTGGTTAAGGCACAGATCTCAGGGTTATGACTTTGGACTTTCTAGCTGCCAGACTGAGGGTCAAAATAAACCCCCATTCTCTTAAATCCACCTATCCTCAGGTATTTCAGCTAGAAACAAAATAACTAAGATAATAGTCACAAGTTTGACTATGTTGTGTCTTGATATGCATTTCTTTGGGCTTTCTGGGATTTTTTTGAGATTTACTTATGTAGGTTTAGGTCGTCCATCAAATTTGGGATATTTCATGTATTTTCCAGAACTATATCTAAAAACATAAAACTGTCCAGAAAATATTCTAATAAAAAATGCAAAATAAAAATAGGTTCAAGTTTGGGATCTCGTGACTTCAGAAACAATGCATGTATATACATGTCCAAAATAAAAACAGGATGAAGAAATGGAGGAGAAAGAATTGTAGTATCCCCCTCTCTCTCTGTCTGTCTGTCTCTCTCTAACGAGTGCATGCATCCTTTGGCAATTTTTGTAAGTTAAAAAATATATATGATACCTTTTATACTCACTCAAAAATGACATATATAAGTATAAATCTAACAAAATAGATACAGAATTTTGACACAGAGGAGAGGACACTGGTAAATCAAATGTTAAACTAGTAAATGCCAATACCAAACTAAATCAAATGTTAAAGAAACAACTACGCTTATGAAAGACTCAACAAAGGGAAAATCTTGATTCTCCACAAATTGATATACATGTTTAATGAGATTCCTATAAAAATTCTGGCAAGATTTTTTTCTAGCTATAGATGAGATTATTCTAAAATGTTTCAAGGCAGAGAAACAAAAGTAGCTAATTTTGAAAAGAAATGAAGTGAGAGAAAAACACACATTATATAAGGGGGTTTTCAAAAAGTTCATGAAATGTGTGCTTTAAAACAAACAAACAGCTAGGGGCCCACAGATGGCATAGCGGTTATGTTGCTGGACTCCCACATGGACCACTGCGGTTTTAGATCCTGACTTGGTAGCCTGAAAACCACACTGAGCACGTGTGTGTGCATGCGTGCCCAAGACCCCAGGAGGAGAATGGAAGAGAAGGGATTGTGGCATGGCCATCCCCCGGGAGGTGCTTTCTCACTTTCCTTTTCACCGCTCTATCTTCCTGGTGAGCACATGCGTCCCATGGCAAAAACCTCTACAAAAAACTATACGTGGTTTTCAACATTTTTCACCCCATAATAAACTCAAACACACTTATTAAGACATGTCTGAACAGGTCTAGTTTGATGCACTAAAAAAGACATCAGTTTGAAAAGAGCCCCATCAAAGTAGCATGAATTCTGCTAAAACTGAAGCCACAAACATCAAATTTATGGTGAAATTGGGAACTGCCATCTTCCAGTACCAAAATGATGAACACAAAGGAAAGAGGAGAGGCATCCAATATATGTTCTCTAGGCCTTTTAGAAAACACGGAGTTGTTCCTTTGTCAACATATATGCGAATCTACAAGAAAGGTGATATTGTAGACATCAAGGGAATGGGTACTGTTCAAAAAGGAATGCCCGGGGACCAGCAGTTAGCGTAATGGCTATGTCGCTGGACTCCCACGTAGTCGACCGCAGTTCGAGTCCCGGACCCGGTGGCTTAAACTCACACCGGGCCGTGTGCATGCGTGCCCAAGATCCCGAGAGGAGAGTGGAGGAGAAGGGATTGCGGCGTGGCCATCCCCCCTGGGGGGTGATTTCCTGCTTTCTGTCTCTCTGTCTCTGTCTGTCTGGCGAGCGCACGCGCCCTAAAAGCAAAAACCTCTCCAAAAAAAAAGAAAAAAAAAAAAAAAAAAAAAAAGGAATGCCCCACAAATGTTACCATGGCAAAACTGGAAGAGTCTGCAATGTTACCCAGCATGCTGTTGGCATTGTTGTGAACAAACAAGTTACGGGCAAGATTCTTGCCAAGAGAATAATGTGCATATTGAACATATTAAGCATTCTAAGAGCAGTGTGTGCATGCGTGCCCAAGATCCCGAGAGGAGAATGGAAGAGAAAGGATTGCAGCATGGCCATCCTCCCTGAGGGGTGATTTCTCGCTTTCTGTCTCTCTGTCTCTCTCTGTCTTTCTGGCGAGCGCACGCACCCTATAGCAAAAACCTCTCCAAAAAAAAAAAAAGAAGAGAGAATAAAAAGACAAGCTACAGATTGGGAGGAAATATTTTCAAATCACACATCTGACACAGACTTGTATCTAGAATATATAAAGATTCTCAAAACATATCATTTTAAAAAAAGAAAGCCCAATTAGAAAATGGGCAAAAGACATGAGGAGACATTTCACTAAAGAATATATACAGATGGCAAATAAGCATTTGGAAAGATGTTTGAAATCATTAATCATTAGAGAAATGCAAATCAACACCACAATGAGATGGCTACACCTATGAGAATGGCTAAAATAGGAAATAGTACCACCACCAAATGCTGGCAAGGATGCAGAGAAACAAGCTCTCATACGCTGCAGGTGGAGAAAAAAAGTGGTTCAGGCCACTCTGAGAAATAGCTTGGCAGTTCTTCAAAAAAACTAAATCTGAAACTACTACACGAGGCAACAGTATATCTCCAGACATTTATCCCAAACTTTGGTTCGTAAAACTATAAAAACCTGTACACAAATGTTTATAGTAGTTTTATCTGTAATCGTTAAAAAAAGAAAAAAACATGGAAACTCAGATATCCTTCAAAGTGTGAATGGTTAAGCAAATGGTGGTATATGCATACTGTAGAATATAACTAAGAAATAAAAAGAAATAAACTACCAATACATGCAATGACCTAAGTGAATTTAAAAAACTGCATGCTATTTTATTCCATTTATATAATATTTTACAGCAACAAAATGATAAGAATGGAGAATAGATCAGTGGTTGTAGATATTAAGAGACTGCAGAGACAAAAGGAAGTAGGTATAGCTATATAAAAGGGCAACATGAGAGGTCCTTGGGTTAATGGAGATGTTCTGTGTCCTGATTGCAGCAATACCAGTTTCATGGT
Source organism: Tupaia tana (assembly GCA_026018925.1). Taxonomy (NCBI): domain Eukaryota; kingdom Metazoa; phylum Chordata; class Mammalia; order Scandentia; family Tupaiidae; genus Tupaia; species Tupaia tana. Next base: position 40,057,030 of record JAKSZU010000022.1, read on the forward strand.
TTGTATATTGTATTATCATTTGGCAAGATGCTACCATGAGAGGAAACTGTATAAAGGGTGTGCTACATCTCTTTATTTATTATAACCATGTATGAATCTGTAATTATCTAAAATAAAAAAAGGCATAACTAAAAAAATTAAAAAACAAAAAACAAAAAGCAAGATCAGAATTTTGCCAAAAAACCAACTAGAAAACTAAACAAAATATGTTAAACAACTATTCTGAGACCCTGGACAACCAGCGGCACAGGAACGCGATCCCTGAGAGACGGGAAACAGATTATGTCAGTCTCACAATTTTCCAAGCTTTTAACATAAAGGCCTTTATCAAACTGAAAGGGAGCGCACGGAGCAAGGCACTGTCACGACATGAGAAGACAAACCAAACAATCTAGAGAGCTGGATTTCATGTGGCATAAAAGAGGAAGAAATTGTGAACAAAAGGGAGTACAGAATTCAGCAATTCCCTTCCGTCTTGGGCTAAAATGAAGCTGCAAAAACAAACGGAGACTTCATGAGGCCAGGCAAGGAACTACTGGGGAGCTCCGAGCTGAACGATGCCTGAAGCATATCTAAGACTGGTATGTCTTTATAAAGTTATGATCAAGCAGGGTGGGAAAAAACTGAGGGAACACTGTCTTTTCAATAAAGACCAAGTAAGATTTCATGTTAAGTAGAAGGTCAATCCCCAGAAAGAAGTCTACACTAGCACACTTTAACAAGCTGCCATGATTAAGCCGATTTACCAGCAAGTTAACTTGCTGCCAAAACAAACTCAACTTTCTTAAAAAATGATAACAAAATTGAGATCAAGAAATTCAACAACATAACTTCAAATTCTGGAAAACAAAACAAAACAAAATTACTAGATTTGAGAAAATGTAAACCGTAACCAGGAGAAGAAGCAGTCAATAGAAACAAGCCCCCAAATGACAAATAATAGAGCTAGCTGAAGAGAAACTTAAAATAGCTAGTAAAATGTGTTCAAGAATTTAAAGGAAAACAGGAACATAAGGAGAGTGCAACTGGTGTATAAAATATAACAAAATGGAAATTACATAGCTTAAAAAAATAGTATCTGATTTAACACTTTCACTGGAGGTGTTTTAGAGGCAGATTAGACACTATAGAAGAAACAGCAGGGCGCCTGAAGACCTAGTATTAAAACTATCCAAGTAGAAAATTAGATGGGGGGAAGGTTGAAAAAATAAAATTAAAATAGCAGTAGAAATCAGTGGGATAATATAAAACAGTGTAATTTATGTGCAACTGAAGTACCAAAGAAAAATGGCAAGGAAATATTTGAAAATCATAGAAAAATTTTTCTAAATCAGATGAAAAATGTAAACCCACAGATCCAGGAAACTCCATGAAACAAAACAGGATAAACAAAGAAAAATAGGCATATAACTTCAAAATACATCATAATTGAATTGTGCATGCCTATGACCCAGGCCAGCTGAGACTGGGGAGTGAATCACACCATGAGGATCCTATAGGTGGTACCTGCCTGTGCATACACACACGTGTGTATGTGTGTACGTGTGTCTGTTTCAAGAAAGAAATAAACTTTCTAAAGTCTTATTAAAATAAAAAGAAAAATCATCCAAAAATAAAATCAAAAGAATAAAGTATGCATACAAGAAACTAAGATAATATTACTAAAGATTTTTCATCAGAAATACTCAGCCAGTCAGGAGACAGAAGACTTATATAATGAAATGTTTTAACAAGAATTGTACATTCAATGAAAATACATTTTAAAAATAAAAGTGAGTAAACCCAAGTAAGCAGAAGAGAGAAAGAATGAACACAGTTTGTGAAGTATACCGAAAAGAAAAAAAAAGTTAATAAGATCAAATGCAACAAAAACCTAATCAGACTTGATCAAGGAAAACAGAGGACACAAATGCCTAAAATCTGGAATGAAAGAAGGATTATCACTAATATCTTGCTATAATAATAGAATACAAATAACTATAACAACTAATTTAAAAACACAGGTAAAACAGACAAATATCTTGCAAAATGCAACTGATGAAAACCATCTAAAGATGAGCTAGACAAATACAGCAATGATAAAATGTAAAAATCTCCAACCATAAATAAAACTTAAAATGACAAATTGAATCTCCTCAAAAATAAAATCTACACTTCATTATACAACATTAAGAAAATGTAAAGGCTGAGACCAGCAGATGGTGCAGCGGTTACGTCGCTGGACTCCCACATGGCCGACTGCGGTACAAGTCCCAGCCCTGATGGCTTCAAACTCACGCCAGGCATGCGTGCATATGTGCCCAAGACCCCAGAAGGAGAAGGGATTGCAGCATGGCTATCCCCCGGGGCATAATTTCTCACTTTCTGTCTCTCTGTCTCTGTCTCTCTTTCTCTCTGGCAAGCACATGAGCCCTATAGTAAAAATCTCTCCAAAGAAAAGAAAATGCAAAGGCAAGTCATATATTGAAAGAATGTGTTGGCAAAGGACTTGTATTCAAAATAAAGAAATTGTAAGAACTTAAAAAGAAAACCAATCTCTCTCTCTCTCTCTCTCTCTCTCTCTCTCTCTCTCTCCCCTCTCTTTGTTATTATTGGCAATTAAGTACTGAACTGGTTGGTTTCAAGTATTACAAGTTTTGGCATTTTCCACAATTTACATAGAGCAAATAAAAAAGGTTCATCAGTCCTCCATTCCTAAAATCACCACTACAACCTAATATTCCCTAAAATTTTCATCTGCTTTCTTCCTTTCACTCACAACTTAACTGTGGTAACTTCACTATCTTCTCTAATCACTCATCAATTCACTAAGACTCTGGCTTTCTGCCACTACTAAATTAAATGGGAGTCTCTTAAAAATCATCAATGGTTGGGAACCAGCAGTTAGCATAATGGCTATGTCGCTGGACTCCCACGTAGTCAACGGCGGTTCGCGTCTCGGACCCGATGGCTTACAACTCACGCCGGGCGCGTGTGCGTGCGTGCCCAAGATCCCGAGAGGAGAATGGAGGAGAAGGGATTGCGGCGTGACCATCCCCCCTGGGGGGTGATTTCTCGCTTTCTGTCTCTATGTCTCTCTCTGTCTGTCTGGCGAGCGCATGCGCCCTATAGCGAAAAAAACCTCTCCAAAAAAAAAAAAAATCATCAATGGCCTTTTAATTGTCAAATACATTGGTCCCTATTTAATAATTTTGCCAGACTACTCCACAACACGTGAAACCATTCATTACCATTTCTAAAAACCCTTCCTGAGCCAGTCAGTGCCATAGTGAAGGTGGCTGGATCCCACATGCCTGACTACTTGGTTCAAGTCCCAGACCCAGCGGCTTGAAAAACGTGCCAGGTGCATGGTGTGTGTGCCCACCCAAACTCCCAAAAGGAGAAATAGAGGAGAAGGGATTGTGGTGTGACCATCTCCCATGGGTGGGATGCTTTCTCACTTTCCTTCCTTCTCTCTCTCTCTTTCTCTCTCCAGCAAGTATATACACCTTCTAGTAAATAAAAAATAGTAATAATAAAATTTTAAAAGTTTTAAGACTCTTCTCCATAGGACCACAAGAAGGCATAATGGTTACATTGCTGGACCTCCCATGTAGTCGACCAGAGTTTGAATCCCGGACCTGGCAGCTTAAAACTCACACCACGTGCGTGTGCTTGCCTGACCAAAATTCCAATAGGAGGATGGAAGAGAAGGGATTGGGGCATGGCCATCCCACCGGGAGCCAATTTCTCACTTACTATCTTTTTGTCTCTGGTGAGGGTACGCACCTTATAGCAAAAATCTCTCTTACAAAACAAAACAAAACAAAAAACAACTCTTCTCCTTAGCTACATCTAGCTCTTCTCCTTAGGCATCTATTTCTCAGTCCTTTTTATTTATTTATTTATTATTTTTGTGGGGGGGAGAGATTTTTGCTATAGGGTGCCTGTGCTTGCCAGAAAGACAGACAGAAAGCGAGAAATCACCCCCCATGGGGGATGGCCACGCCAATCCCTTCTCCTCCATCTTCCTCTGGAGATCTTGGGCACGCGCACACACATGCACCCAGCATGAGTTTAAGCCACTGGGTCCGGGACTCAAAATGCAGTCAACAACATGGGAGTCCAGCAACATAGCCATTATGTTAACTGCTGGTCCCCTCAGTCCTTTTTTTATTAGTTCATCTTTTTCTGTCCTTCAAGGTGCTTGCAGTTTTTGATTTTTAAATTTTAGCAATAAATTAACCTAAATAATCATTTGGTCCCATAAGTCCGGGTCTATGAATAAATCAATTTACTATTTTGTCAGATAGCTTAAAAATATATTTAAAAGTCTGAGTAGGCTTTTAAAAATAAGCTCTGAAGCTATAACCACATTTGCATTTATTGTCCTTTTAGAAAAACCATTTTTATACCGCTGAGACAGAAGAATCTGATAGAATTCTGTAAAGGAAAGAATGATTGTGGCTACTGTAAAAGATCAAAAGATGAACCAGCAAGAGTTAGTGTATCGAACAAACATACTAGGCTCCTTCCTATATTAAAAATAAATAAATAAATAAATAAATAAATAAATAAATAAATAAATTGTTTATTACCTTTACATTTGGCTTCTTTGTTGAAACTCCTCTGTACCAACCTAAAACAAAGCATACAAAGGAAATTAAGATCATTTTATTGTAATTTTCTGTAAGGCAGATAAAGGAGAATTCTTAGAAAAATATAACCGAATGTAAAACTTTCCTTATTCATCAACTATGACTTTATTAGAAACTAGGGCTCTCCTAGTCATTTATTCTAGAGAAACAATTTTACAAAATACATTCCCAGCTTTTATCATGAGGCAATAATCCTGGACAATCTAGCTTTGCAACTATATTCTCCTCTTTCACTGTCATCAATTATATCTTGTCTAAGATTTCAGAATGCTAGCAAAAAAGTGAAATCCCTCTTGATATTCAGATTGCCTGAATCCTCATCAGTTTCAATGTCATAATATAGATTTAACTGAAGAACATGTCAAAGGTTTTCCCCTCTGATGAGTAAATACCTCATGATTATCACTTTCAGGAACTTAGGAGCTGGCAAAGTTCTATATGCTTTCTACCATTTTCAGATACAAACTTGTGTGGAAAATTAAACAAAGAAAAGGTGACTTTCTCACAACACTGAAGTTTAACATTTAAAGCCAGCCTCCTTCAGAACATAATTATGTATACCTTTGATTTAGGTCATAATATCAAGACTGAATTCTAAGAAATGCTAGACAGTACTGCCTTCCCCCACCCCATCCAAAAAAAGCCCTCTACTGGTCTTGAACCCTATTTGTAAATAATCCTTCCTGATTAACTTGCTGCAACTCTCTAACCTCTAATCTAGGGACATGTCGATCATGGAAAAAACAAACTTTTTTCACTTTACCCAAATATCTGGTGATGAGAGACTTTACAATATAAGAATTATTAGAAAAGATTTGGGTATTGTCTTCAAATTCCAAAATATAACTCTTTTTTTTTTTGGGGGGGGGGGGTGTACACTCGCCAGAGTGACAGAAAGCAAGAAATCATTCCCCAGGAGGGATGGCCACACTGCAATCCCTTCTCCTCTTGGGATCCTGGGCACGCATGCACACATGCCCGGTGTGAGTTCAAGCCACCGGGTCCGGGACTCAAACCATGGTCAACTAAGTGGGAGTGCAGCGACATAGCCATAATGCCAACTGCTAGTCCCTAATCCTTTTTTTTTCTTTTTTAAGAGAAAGAGATTCTTGCTATAGGATGCATGCGCTCGCTATAGAGACAGAAAGCAAGAAATCACCCCCCTGGAGGGATGGCCACACTACAATCCCTTCTCCTCCAGTCACCTCTCAGGATTTTGGGCACACATACACACACCTGGCATGAGTTATAAGCCACTGGGTCTGAGACTCAAACTGTAGTCGATTATGTGGGAGTCCAGCAATGCAGCCATTATGTCACCTGCTGGTCCCACAAGTATAACTCTTAAAGTCTCTACTGAAATATAGATTAGGTTTTATCAATGATCATGATAAAAAATAGGACTCATTTACTCCTCTGCTGAAAATGCTCTGACTGTATCCCATCTCAGTACAAATCCAGTCTCCACAGTTTCTGGTGATTTCATCTCCTACCTTCACTCTGCCCCTCCCCAGCCCACCTCTGCTACTGCAGCCACACTAGTCTCCAAAAATTGCTCCAACTCACCAAGCAGACTCTCACCTTCGGGCTTCTGTGCGTTGTGCACCATATGCCCGCACTGCTCTTCCCCCAGGGAGCCCAAGATTGCTGCCTCACTTCCGTCTGCTCTCAGTCCCAATGTTACCTTCTTCAGAAAGGCCTTTCTTGACCATCCTATATAAATACAGGGAGAGCAAACATCCTCCCCTCCCCTTCCTCACTCTACCTCCTTTTATCTGTTTTATCCTTCCTATTTTTCTTGGTGAGAATATGGACTTCATTTATTCTTTTATAGCTGAGCCCCAGTAGCTAAAAGAGTAGCTGACCTACATTAGGCATGCCAATATTTGGGGACTGAAAGAATAAATTAATGTATGAGGTGACTGTACCTACCTGACCTGACAAAAGTGCTGATAAAATTAGGGTTGACATACGTAAAGTACTTTACACAGTCTGGCACTGTCATTATTACTGTAATAACTCCATGATTGGAGAGGGGTTAGGGGACAGTGTCTGGCACACTGCAATAACTCCATGACTGGTGTGGTTAGAGGACAGAAGAATGAAATGCAGTAGACACTATGTTTATTAATAACAGTGCTGAGTGTTATTTCTAAACCCACCCAGAGGAGACTGGGCTTACAAAATAAAATAACTCAAGTCTAAAGTTTTGTCGTGAAAATGGTGTTGATGCTAAGAAACAGTAGGGGACTAAAAGATACATACTCCTAAACATCTATTTTAAATGGCTATTGGGAAAAGTTGGGGCATAGATAAAAAAGAAAAATCCATACCCATCTGACAGAGGTTCAAATTAATGCATGATTAGCAGCTGTGCCTTTCCTTCTCACCACACAAATGTGGATCCAAACACTATTACAGAGATGTTACTGCTACTGCAACAGGAAGAACAATCGCTGAAACTAAAACCAGAGTGAATGGGTGTAAAGAGTCTCCACATCCATGAGAAGTGAGTAACTCTCCCAACTTAAACAGAAATGGTTTTTTTCATTTGCCAGAAGGTGTATGTGCTCGCCAGGGAGAGACAGAGATCGAGAGGGAGAGGGAGAAGGCAGTCTCCAACAGGAAATGGCCTCAGTCCCTTCTCCTCCATTTACCCACCCTGTTAGGATTTGCGGCGTGCACATACGTGTGACCTGAGTGTTTAAGCCACCAGGGTGGGATTCAAACCACAGTCGGCCATGCGAGAGTCACCTCTGTTAACCATCAGTCTCTGGGGTCAGCCCTGGAAATGACTTCTTCACCATATAACCTGTCCATAATTTGTGATCACTGGTAAAGCCTATTTACACGATTACATAGTATAACTTTACCCACAATCCTCTTATTCTTAAAACACCACCATTGAACCTCACATGCTTCTAATCATAGTTGTTTTACTTGACTTTTTTTTAAGGCTTTTTTCCATAGGCATAGGGCACATGCACTCACCAGAGTGAGAAAGACAGTGAGAGGCAAAGTGAGAAATCACTCCCTAGGAGGGATGGCCATGTCCCAATCCCTTCTTTGCCATTCTCCTCACTGAATCTTGAGCACGTATGCATGCACAAGTACTGGGCATGACTTTTAAGCTAGCAGGTCTGGGACTCATACCGGTTGGTCATGTGGGAGATCAGCACCTTAACCACCACACAACTTTTACTCGTAACTCATACAAAATTCTGTCTCCAGCTATCCATCCACTAGAGTCTTTCTGTTCAAAACTTACAGTAAGTCTTATACCAACTATTATGTAGAAAGCAAACTAGGGATGTGAGAGAGAAATGTTTCTTTTGACTTTAGTGCCTCAAAACACTAACTGGACTAAGCAGTAGCTTGTTTTCATAGTATGTAGTTTATTATTGGATGTACAGTTTTTCATGAAAAGTCAAACAGGGTTTCCTCTAAACTAGGTTTAATAAAAATTCCTTGTATCACCTAATTCATCAATACAAGAAAGTTCTATACTAACAAAAACCTGGAAAATAATTAGTAACAAGTATGCAAAATAAAACACAGTTGTAATCCCACTGAGAAAACATAGTATCAGTCCAAGTCATGATCTCCCTGTAAAAAAAATTAACTGATTTACACAAGGGCTCCAAGATAAGGTGAAAATGACAAAATAATGGAAACAAAGTAGAAAAAAAGAGCAACAGTAAAACTAAACATTCTAAAATATTAACTGGACTTTTTATTCCTCCTACTTCAGCCTAATCTGATGTAGAAACAACTACATGCTATGTAAACTTCTTTCACCTAGACACTGTAATCCAATCGAAGATGACTGGAAAAATTATGCATTTACAATACAATTCAAACGTCACTGACTACATTTACTAAAAATGATAAATTCACCTAAAATAAATTCTAGATTTATACAGTAAAGATAGAAAATTTAATGTCTATCCAAAAAGTCTAGATTAAAAATATCAAATACCTGAACTCTAAAAATACTTACTAAATGTAATTGAAAATAAAGGCGATAAATGAAACTAAATTTCAATTGAGATGTAATGTTAATTCCTACTTCATACTAAAATCACTAGCAATTTATTTTACAATTTAAGAGTTATTCAAAGGGATCCAAACTGCCTGGCACAGGTGGCTGCAGAGCTGGAAGCCACAGGCCAAATACAGCTCCAGTTCCCAGCCTGGTCAGACTGAAAACGGGACAGGAACATGCCCATGCTTCTGGGGGGTTGAGGAGTGGAGGACTGAGGACTGTGTGACAGAACCCCATAGGGAGGGTGCTTTTTTCTCTCTCTTAAATATATGAAAACAGGTCATCTATCATGAATATTTTAAAAGAGTGGGGACCAGCAGGTAGTTAAAGCTCTGGACACTCCCACATGGCCAACCACGGTTTGAGTCCCAGACCTGGTGGCTTGCTTGCTTTCTCAGTTTCTCTTGCTCTCTCTGGTCAAATTAAAATAAAATGGATGAATAAATAAAATTAAGTAATTCTAAAAAACAAACATAAAACTAATAAAAAATATTTTAAAAGAGTTGCTCAAGGTATATTCTCTTTTTGCTTTTTTCTTTTTTTGGAGAGGTTTTTGCTATAGGGCACGTGCGCTCACCAGAAAGACAGAGAGAGACAGAGAGACAGAAAGTGAGAAATCACCCCCCCTGGTAGGGGGGATGACCATGCCACAATCCCTTCTCCTCCATTCTCCTCTCGGGATCTTGGGCACTCATGCACATGTGCCCCGTGTGAGTTTAAGCCACCAGGTCTGAGACTCGTACCGCGGTTGACTACATGGGAGTCCAACGACATAGCCATTATGCTAACTGCTGGTCTCAAGGTATATTCTCTTTAAGTAGTTCACAAAGGAAATGAAAAAATGTGAAAAAAAAAGTTTTAAATAAAAAGAAAACATTAGTATGGAAAGAAAGAACATTGTAGACTGCAGAAAGACAAGTAGAGATTCACTATACTTTCAAAGATAATAAAATTCAGAAATACATTATACAGTTTTTAAAGGAAATTAATGTACAAAAAAGTAGAAGAAACTGAGAACACAACTAATTATTATAGAACTAGGAAAGAAACACACTAGTATGTATATGTGTTTACAATCACTAAGTAAATGCTTGGTAATTAAATGAGAATGAATGAGATGAGATAGGTGCAGGGTTTGTATCTGACGATCCAACTCTGGAATACCCCTCCCATAATTATGGCAAATAAATATACATCATAAATTGCAAAGTCACTCAAGCTGCATTTTTAAAAAGGGAACTGTTTTATGTTTTCGTTTGTTATTGTTGTTTAATCTAATCCCATTTGGCTAAACAAACAAGGGAAATAAAAATAAGAATGTTAGGGAAAATATTCTGGGTACTAAGCAAAAAAAATTAAAGACTAATTTGTGTGAAAGCTACAATAATTTAAACATTTAGACGAAAAAATGTTAGTCACCTTCCACTGTGAAATGCTCTGCTCTAGGTATTTTCTTATCTATAATCTTAGCACCGCTGAATACCAATTCGGGAAATACTGGTTATTATTTAGATTGTGAAATGTCCTTGCCAGTAGTCCAAGGCAGAAGAGGCTATACTATTTACCCCAAAGAGCCAACAGCACCACTACAATTGCTACTGGCAGAGAGGCCGCAGAACAGTGTCAGCAGTGTTAACCCAAAAGAATGAAGCCTCTATATAGATTAGGCCATGTGATAGTCAACCATCAGCAGTCCTTCACAAAGATTCCGGGTACAAACTAATCAAGCCAGATCAAAAGCGCTAAATTCAGTCCAACAAGAAGTATCCATTTACAAGAGGTTTCAAACTTTTTATTTCAAAGGTGTAACACACATTCCTCACTGACAAAATGGAAAGATGCAAATTTATTTACCCCCATCTCCCAACCCTCTGGTTAACTAATAGCTGCACAAGCAGCAGAGACAGAAGACAAGCACAATTTCTCTTTCTTTCTATATTATACTTCAAAAACAACTTAATAAAACAAAGATGGCTCTTTGTGAACCAGAGACTTGTATGAGGACACACTCTAAAAAGCATTTTAAGGGGCCAGCAGTTAGCGTAATGGCTATGTCGCTGGACTCCCACATAGTCAACTGCGGTTCGAGTCCCGGACCCGGTGGCTTAAATTCACACCAGGCGCGTGTGCATGCGTGCCCAAGATCCCGAGAGGAGAATGGAGGAGGACGGATTGTGGCGTGGCCATCCCCCCTGCGGGGAGATTTCTCACTTTCTCTCTCTCTGTCTCTCTCTGTCTGGCAAGCACACGCGCCCTATAGCAAAAACCTCTCAAAAAAAAAAAAAAAAAGGAAAAAATAGAAATAAAAAGTATTTTAATTTACCAATTATAAATTAAAGAGGCAAAAACAAAATCTATAATTGTTTTAAAATACTGACATTTTTTTTCCTTTGGTACATCTATAAAAACATGCATAGCCCTCCAAATTCTAGATCCTTTTTCCAATTATACAGCTAATAATGGGCACAGTAGCCTACACAGGGATTACAAATCATTCTTTCATTGTCTATATTAAGATTATCTTTGCTAATTTATAAGATTGTTTGTTGCCTGATTTTTAACCAGTGTTTTTCTTTAGAACTGTACCTCACAGAAAAGGTACAGTTAATTAAAATAATTCAGTATGTATTTGCAGAATAACCACTGGAGAGGGTTTTGAATGTTCACAGTATAATGATAAATGTTGTAGGTGGTGGGACCAGCAGGTGGCATGGTGGTTAAGGCACTGGACACTCCCACATGGTTGACCACGATTCAAGTCCCGGATCCGGTGGCTTGCTTTCTCATTTTCCTTCTCTCTCTCTTTGGTCAAATTAAAATAAATGAATAAATAAAATTAAAGAAATAATTTAAAATGTTGTAGATGGTGAATATGTTTATATTCTCAATTTGTTTATTACATACCATATATGTACTTTTTAAAGACCATTCTGTACCCAACAAAGATGTGCAATGATTATCTGTAAGTCATAAATTACAATAAATATTTAAAGAGAAAAAAAATTAAATGTAAACAAGAAATAGTAAAATAAAATTGCAGAAAAATAAAACAAAATAAAGAAAAAGATGGGGCCAGCAGGTGGCATGGTGGTTAAAGCACTAGATTCACACATGGCCAACCACAGTTCAAGTCCCAGACCTGGCAACTTGCATTCCCACTTTCCCTTTCTCTCTCTGTATGCCTCTCTCTGGTCAAATTGAAAAATAAATAATATCAAATAAAATTAAATAAATAGTTTTAAACCAGATAAAAAAAAGAAAAACAATAGGAACCACTTATAAAAAAAGAAGGGATAATTATTCAAAGGATACATTCAAACTCCTCTTTCTATTATTTTCACTGAAAAGTTCAAACAGCAATCTTCTGTATTTATTTGTATAATGTAATGCTATTTTAAATCTTTATGAGCTATAAGTATAAAAGATAAAGATCACTAGCAAATAAATGTACATGAAAAAACAGAATTTTTTTCTTCCAAATGAGTTATGGTTTGCTTAAAGTTAGTCACTCTGGAGAAAAAGACCAAAGACTTAACCGTAACTGTATCCATAATTAAATTAGTAGAAATGGATTAAATAATTCAGATTGTCAGGCTAAATAAAAATACCCCCCACAACCACAAGCTATTTATATATGCTACAGACTGAATGTCAGTGTCCTCCCTGCAAATTTGTACGTTGAAACCTAATCCCCAGTGTGAGAGTAAACAAAGTCTCTGGGAGGTGACTGGGTCCTGAAAACAGAGCCCTCACAAATGGGATTCGTGGTCTCATAAAAGAGACTGGCCCATATCTCTTGCTCTCTTCTGCCATATGGAACAAAGAGAAATAGACGGCCATCTATGAATCAGGGAGCAAGCCCTCACCAGCCACGTAATCTATCAGCCTTGATCTTGGGCTTCACAACCTCTAGATCAGTGAGACATAAATTTCTGTTGTTTATAAACTACCCCGTCTGTTGTATTCTGTTATACCAGAGGGACTATAAAAACATACGACACACACGCAGATACACAATTCAAAGAATGTATCACAGTTAACATAAAAGAACTGGTGATTTACACTCGACCCGAGAATAATATCAGACATTGAATCTCTCCACACAACCTCCTAAAAACCACGTAGAAAAAGGGCAAATACAGCCAGCTATTATCTATGCCTTCAACGTTACTGTGCGTCACAGAATACGTGGACTTCAAATACATTTAGTAGGCTGTCAGGAAAGTCATATCATATTTTCCTATGTTTTTCTATGCCAAAATGTGTCATGACTTTCCCGACAACCCAATACTTAAGAAAAACTCTAAAATCCCACTGCTAATTCTACAGCTCCTCCCACCACTGTGACGCTACTGCTATCACATTTCCCTACTTCTATTTTCTATCTTCCTTCCAGTCTATTTTCTTTCCTGTGCCTTTCTAAGACTGCCACTTCTTTTTTCATACAGACTTCAAACTACACAGTGTAGAAGGAGGGGAAAATGAGTATTCCCAGCTGATATAGGCAGCAGAGCAAGAAGAGAACAGGAATTTTGTCACAAGTCAAGTGCAGGTAAAAATTTGGGCCAAGCTCAACTGGGCATTCTGCCCTCAGGTTTAAAAAGTGATACGATGGTAGCGATGAATACAGTGACGATAGCCTTCAGTATGTCTGTCTCTCAGGTCACACAGTTCTAATTTGTCCTGACTACCTTCCACATTCAATATTCACTTGTCATCTTGATTATCACCCTTTATATTCATCTTGATGATAACCTTCAAGAGTCTCTCCTATGCTGGGTTTTCCTATTTATTGTATCCCAGGTCTTCTGCTTTCTTAATTTATTGTCTTATTTCAGAAGAACACACCGTCTCATAGCTTCTTGAAAACATTTTTTTTTTTTTGCAAATTAGAAAATATATTTAGTAAATTCCTATATTCACTTGATAGTCTGGCTAGGTAATAAAATTCAAGATTAAAAGTCATTCTCTGACCCAGCTGCAGCAATGCCACAGTACAGTGAGGCGGGACGGTGCCTACGGTCACATGAGAGGCCCAGCTTCAGTTCCCAACCCAACCTAAACAGGTCAGGCACAGTAGCATGCACCTGTAGGTCCTATCAAAAACACACACCCCTGGGCCAGCAGGTGGCACGGTGATTAAGGCGCTGGACTCCCACAGGGCCAATGGTGGTTTGAATACCAGACCTGGTAGCTTTCTTTCTTAATTTCTCTTTCTCTCTCTCTCTCTCATGAATACACATGCCCTATAGCAAATTAAAAATAATAATAAATAATTCTTTTTTAAAAAACCTTCCCCCACCTCTCCTCTCTCCCACTTCCTCTCTTCTTCCCTTGTATTCTCATTAAAAATTAAAAAATCATTTTCCTTCAGCATTTTGAAGACTGCTCAACTGTTTTCTAGATTCCATAGTTAAAATCCAAAGTCATTATGATTCCTACTCCTTTGAATATAATATGCCTTTTCCTTCTTTGAATGCTTATTAAACTGTCTTGGTCCTAATATTCTGAAATTCACAGTGATATGGGTGTGTTTTCATTCATCTGTGTAAGGTTCTTCCCTCAAAGCACTTTTAATCCGCAAACCCATTCTAAGAAATTGTCCTAGGGACCAGCAGTTACCGTAATGGCTATGTCACTGGACTCCCATGTAGTCGACCGCGGTTCAAGTCCTGGACCCGGTGGCTAAAACTCATGCCAGGCTCGTGTGCGTGCGTGCCCAAGATCCTGAGAGGAGAATGGAGGAAAAGGGATTGCAGTGTGGCCACCCCCCCAATGGGTGATTTCTCGCTTTCTGTCTCTCTGTCTCTCTCTTTCTGGCGAGCGCATGTGCCCTATAGCAAAAACCTCTCAAATAAAAAAAAAAAAAAAAGTTTGTCCTAAATTATTTTAGTGTAGAATTCTATACTTCTATTTTTCTCGTCTATGTTTCCAAAGCTCCATCAAAGAAGGCACCTGGTAAAGGTGACCACTAACTGTTCTTCGACTTTCTTTTTTTAACTTTGTCTTTTATTCTATTTTCTAGAAAATTTCCTCAACTCTACCTTCCAACTATCTACTGTAATAGATGATTCATACTACCATATTTTTAATTCCCAAGAGCTCTTTTCTGTTGTTGGAATGTTCTTTTGTTCTAGTATCTGGTTCTTGTTTCATAGATGTAATATCTTCCTTTATCTCTCAGAGGATATTAATGGTCAGTTTTCTTCACCCTATATAGTCTATTTTCCACAAGATGGTTTTTCTTTCTTTTTTTGGATGGGGAAGGTTGTGGAGGGTGGCCATCTTTCATGTTAGAGGTAACCTCAAATATCTTATATCCTTGGTTGTTGGCTCTTAATTGAGGGAAAGAAAATTAAAAGTTAACTAGAAGCTCCCAATCCCAATTCATGGATGAAACTTGCTAATATTATGATTCACTAGATGGAAAGGTTCCCTGTTGGGGACTTTGACATCAGAGTATCTACTGAGATAATGGGAGAGAGAAACTATGCCAATCATTCAAATAGGAAAAATGTAATATAATAAAGTATTAAATAAATAAAAGATGTTAAGCTACTAAAAATGTAAAAGAAGTGCTAGAATATAAGGAAAGTAGCTGTTGCAGAAGGCAAAAGCCACACTTAAGGCAGGGGGAAAGTATAAGGGGAAAAAAGAAAAAAAAGGAAAGCTTAACTCAGGGAAGAGGTCCCAAAAGTCTAGGAAATGAAGGACCTGCTAGGAAATGAAGGACTTCTACAGAAACATGCTATCCACTCACCGCTGAGTGAGAAAAACACTGATGCAGGCCATTCCCCAGAACCACGACTACTGCCTGCCATGGGAAATACAAACACCAACTGCCTGCTGAGCAGCTGCCACAGGGATGAAACAGCAGGAGGAAGTAAGTCTCTTCTTCCTCTAGCCAAGTGATCTCCCTACAGTACTCCTTTGTAAACCAGAGCCTAACATAGATTCAGCTGGCAAAGAAGAAATGCTATTTCCTGAGTCCAGCTCCAGCATTGGAAGGAAGGGCTAAGAACTGTGGGTTTGGTACTCAGAATCAATAAATGCAGAACTGGCAAAGTTTGCATGTTTAGGTCCTTCTTCCTGCCCTGGTTAGATTGCACACAAAATAGTCTTCCAATCTGCTTATGAAGTAAAGGTATGGCTGTCAGGATTTCAAGAGCCAAGTCCAGGAGGACAGCTGGAGGTTTCAGTATTCAAAATTCAGTACGTGCTAAGTTTTTGATATGGAACCCATTTTTTCAATAGTATGTGAATTTTCCCAATTCAGAGATGCCATGTTGAACTTCTATGGAAAATAAACCTCAAAACTTTTACTAGGATAAATAATAACAGCAATCGGGCTGGCAGGTGACGGTTGAGGGAGCTAGACTTCCACATGGCTGACCATGGCTCAAGTCCCAGACCTGGCAGCTTGCTTTCTCACTTCTCTCACTTCTCTCACTTCTCTCTCTCTCTCTCTCTGGCCAACTTAAAAAAAATAGAATAAAACAATGACAATGAATTAAAAAATTAAAAAATAATAAGAGCAATCAAGTGAGACGAAGTAAAGGACAAAACCTAGGGACCAGCAGATGGCGTAATAGTTACATCGCTGGATTCCCATGTAGTCTACAGCAGTTCTAGTCTCAGACCTGGCAGCTTAAAACACACGGTGTAGTGGTTCAAGTGCTGGGCACTCCCACATGGCCAATCATCGTTCAAGTCACAGACCTGGTAATTTGCTTTCTCTCTTCCTCTCTCTTTCTCTAGTCAAATTAAAATAAATGAATTGGGACCAGCAGTTAGCGTAATGGCTATGTCGCTGGACTCCCACGTAGTCGACCGTGGTTCGCGTCCCTGACCCGGTGGCTTAAACTCACGCCGGGCGCGTGTGTGTGCGTGCCCAAGATCCCGAGAGGAGAATGGAGGAGAAGGGATTGCGGCGTGGCCATCCCCCCTGGGGGGTGATTTCCTGCTTTCTGTCTCTCTGTCTCTCTCTGTCTTTCTGGCGAGCACACGCGCCCTATAGCGAAAAGCCTCTCCAAAAAAAATAATAAATAAATAAATGAATTAAAGATAAAATAAATAATTTAAAAAAAAAGCTCACATGGGGCGTGTGTGTCTGAATACCCAAAATCCCGAGAGAAGAATGGAGGTGATGGGATTGCGGTATGGCCACCCCCCCTGGGGGTGATCTCTCACTTCTGTCTCTTTGTCTATGTCCCTCTAGCAAGTGCACACACCACATAGCAAAAATCTCTCTTAAAAAATGGAAACTAGCACAATATAGTCTCTCTGGCTAAAATACATGTAAGTCAAAATTTAGGAAATTGGGAGATTTCTAAATGATTAAACCTCGGCTGACCTCTGCTCACAGATAGATTCACCTTGAGATACATGAACACTGAATTCATTATTTCTTTTCTCCCTCTGCAAACAAAATAACTGTGGCAATATTTGGATTCACTGCTCACAGAGAAACTAAAAGAATCAATCAATATTTATAACACTTAGATCTCCTTGGATAAAAGATTGTTGTTTTTTAAACTTTAGTTAACTCAAGAATAGTTTAATACCATTTAAAATATGAACTAGCTGAAACATTAAATGTATGAAACTATATAAGATAATCAAGAAAAAGATCAGACTGATACCCTCCAGCTTAACCCATGGAAGTGTTCTTACAGAAGAGCTGGCATCAATTTTAGTGCTACAAGCAGCACTGGAACAGACAGCTAAGTTACATCCAACTAAGAAAAATGAGAAAAGGGATAAAAGGCAGGGGTGTTCAAAGCAGAAGCTGGAGCTAAGTGACAAATCCCAGGAGTACAAACAAGACCCAAAGAAAAGGAGATAGTGGATCACCAATCTAGTTAGTAAGGCAGGAAAGACATGAAAATGATGGCTTCAGAGAGTTAAGGATGGCAATCCACAAATGGATGCAATTTGAATAATTGGCATGAATCCTCCAGCTCAAGTATATGTTGTATAAAACAGTATCTTGGGGCTGGGAAGAGGAGTGGTGGCTGAGGGTGCCGGACTCCCACATGACCAACCGAGGTTCGAGTCCCGGACCTGGTGGCTTGCTTTCTCACTTATTCTCTCTCTCCCTCCCTCCCTCCCTCCCTTCCTCCCTTCTTCTTTCCTTCCCTTCTTCCCTCCCTCCCACAATAAATAAAGTTAAATAAAAAGAAAATAATTCTTAAAAAAAAATTTCAATACAGAAGCCAGATCATTTTTTGCATACTTTCATTCAGAAACCTAAGTACAGGCAGTGCATATAGGAGAATTCCTGACTTGGGTGATGCAATGGAAGACAGGCTACCTACCTAAACTGACTCATAGAACAATTAGATTATTAACACTACTTACAAGGAAAATGACATTAAGTAACCAACTGACCACATGCAACAGTCTGAGACCACCTGACTGCTGCTTCAATTTCTAAATACTTCAAATACCCATCAACCTCTACAGCCTGGTAAACTTCTTTCAAGTCAGCTTAATATCAAATAATTAATAAAATCATCCCTTTCCTGTCCCAGTGAAGTCCACAGTTAAGACCTCATAGTAGCAATAGCACACAGCATTTGACATCTCCATAACACATTCCGGTCTAAGCATGTGTTCACCTATCTGTCACCCCAAGCAGACATGCACTCCCTGCAGTGAGAGAAGGACCTTTACACTGTACTTCTGTATCATCAGAGCCAGCCAGGAAGGACCCACACACAGTAGGCATAGGTAAATGCCACATGGTCCTCATCCACACAGGCAGCAGTGTAATACTGGAACTGCTGATGGTCCAGGGGCCCTTTCCTCACTGTCTTCTTAGGACAAATATTCACAATGATAGTCTTCTGAACCTAAAATAATGTAAAAGCACTATTTTTATTTTTAATACTAGGTGCTATGTTAGATTTTCCATCTACCATCTGTTATCTGTCTTGAAAGAAACAATAGCAAATTAAGTAAAAATAACTCGAAGGACAGATACAAATAGAGAGCTGTACTAAAATATTTAAGGGAAAACAAAAATATGTCCCTAAAGAAAATTTCTTTACTAAATATTAGCCAACAATGATTGAACTTGATGAATAATATATTCAATTTCAGATTAAAGTTTAGATTTTGGCTCAAAAAAGAAACTGTTCATCACAGTTCCTTCTCAAAACCTCAATAAAACGACAGTAAGTAAAAGGCTAAAATTAAATTTAAAAATACACATAGCCTAAGAAAAGATCATTTAGATGACAACAGACAAAAGCACTTAAAACACTGAGAAATTTAAAAGCAAACAAATACTAAAATCTAAGCCTACAGAGAATTCAACATGAATACATTTATTTCTATGACAAAACCCTAGAAAATCTTTGAAATTCAAGTCATTAGTTCAAAAGGCCTGAGTATGGTAGAAGTTGAGAACAGAAGGACTAGTTGAAACTCTTCGAGAAAATCAGCCTGAACTCTGCACTTCTATCTCTATTCTGCCCACCAAGGAGGATGGACATCCTCCACACTCACACTGCAGGGTCTCTCCCTGGAGAATGTGAGCCAGGCAGACTAGGTTCAGGGACCCTGGCTTTGCTGAGAAGAGAAATGGGCACCAAACTGGAAAGAGACCCCAAACCCAACCACGGGGATAGGACAATGGCATAGATTTCTAATCTCCATGCAGAATACTAAAGTATTCAATTAGGTAACTAAGAGAAAAAGACTTAAGGACAGAAATAGTTGAGCTGGAGACAGCGTAGCAGCCTCTTACAAAATATAAATGTCAAGGGAGTCACCTGATCAGCTATTAGTGTAAAGCTCTCCCCTCATCAGCCTGCATAATTGAGGCTCATCAGTCATTTCAGCAGAGTCTCTAGCACAAAGGACAAAGATCAAAACAGAAAAACTGGCTGGAAGAGAGTGTGACAGTCAGGAGAAAGAATAGCAGGGAGAAGGAAAAACAGTCTCACAGAGAAAATAGTAGATTTACATCCATAAAGCAATAATCAAAACTTATCACAGTTAGAGAACATGAAAGTGTTCTTAGAAAATTAAAATCTAGGGACCAGCAGTTGGGATAATGGCTATGTCGCTGGACTCCTACATAGTCGAACGCAGTTCTAGTCCCGGACCTGGTGGCTTAAACTCACGCCAGGCGCGCATGCGTGCCCAAGATCCCGAGAGGAGAATGGAGGAGAAGGGATTGCGGCATGGCCATCCCCCATGGGAGGTGATTTCCCACTTTCTGTCTCTCTCTCTGGAGAGTGCACGCACCCTATAGCAAAAACCTCTCCAAAAAAAGGAAAAGAAAAGAAAATCTAATAGAAGGTTTGGGAGATAATGTTACCGAAGAATGAAGAGATAAAAGACATCAAAAGATTTGGAAAATGAAATCAATTTACAAACTCAGCCTAGATAGGAGAGGTGTCAGTAAGGATTAGGAGCATTAAGAATGGGAAATATGGGGGCCAGCAGGTGGTGTAGTGGTTAAGGCACTGGACTCTTATATGGTCTACTGCAGTTCAAGTCCTGGACCAGGCAGTATGAAACATACGCCCGGTAAGGATGGATCTATAAAGTACATAGCCCATACCAGGCACATGTGCATGCATGCCCAAAATACCAAGAGAATGGGAAAGAAGCGATTGTGGCATGGCCATCTCTCCTGGGGGGTGATTTCTCTCTCCCTCTCTCTCTGGTGAGCGTACAGGCCCTATAACAAAAATCTCTCCTAAAAAAAAAAAAAAGCAGAAAGAAAGAATAGGGGAAAACGTAGGGAAGAAAATATCACAAAAAAATAATAAATTAAAAGGGACGAGCAGTTGGCGTAATGGCTATGTCACTGGACTCCCATGTAGTCGATCACAGTTCCAGTCCAGTACCTGGTGGCTTAAAACTCACACCAGGCACATGTACATGTGTGCCCAAAATCCCAAGAGGAGGATAGAGTGGAAAGGACTGCAGAGTGACCATCCCCCCTGGGTGGGTGATTTCTCACTTTCTGTCTCTCTGGTGAGCACAAGCACCTATAGAAAAAAGTCTCTTTTTAAAAAAAAATTAGAATACCATCTTATTTTTGTAACACGAAACGAAGCAATGCCTTGAAATATATGAAGACAATTTCCAAGCTAGAATTCTATATCTGGCAAGTTATCCACCCAAATTATCTTCCACAATATCAATTTTGTTTCTGTTAATTCTCTGATTTTAAGTGTTTTCTCCCTCCTCTATTTTTCCCATAATTCTTGTTGACTTTAGTGCATGATTTAGAAGAGCATGATGTATTTCAAGAATGCATGAATATTATATCTATATATACATACACGTGTGTGTGTGTATCATAGAATAGCATAGTAGTCAAGTCAAACTTCATTTGAGCACATTTAAGGCTTTAATTATGACTAAAGATGTCCAGCTATGAAGAAACACACAATGAATCGATTACAATTAAATTCTATATAAATGAAGCTAAGCATGGGTGTATTATTTACTTGCAGGAAATAAAAAGTAATCACTTGACACAGCATCTAAAAATCATGTTATGACAACTAATGATTAATTGCATAATTGCTGCTATTACATTAGTGTCACGAAAAGCTCATACCTTTACACTAAACATAGATCAGGAAGGATTTTATAAAGGTATTTCACAACATGATTACAGTTGTGGCTTCAAAATGACTGTTTATAATCTGTGAGCATAAAATAAGTGCATGCAAAAAAATTATCACTATGTACTGCATAGATCCATACTTACCTTCACATTTTTCAAGAATCTGGACTGTTTCTCCTATTTCTAAGACCAAGCCCTGAGGGACAGATCCTCGAAAGCTGCAGATCACTAGAAAAGCAAGGATAAACACATCAATTAGCACCAGCCTTTGGCAATTAAAAATATCACTAAAGAATATTTCAAAAAACATGCTACAGCTGATTTGAAAATTTAGATGAGATGGACAAATTTATATAAAGACAGAACTTAGAAAAACTACCAGAGAAGTTTAAAACTTAAATAGTCCTAGGGGCCAGCGTGGTGGCTGATGAAAACACTACTAGTTTCCAGATTCCAATGGACTCCCACATGACTGACCGTGATTTGAGTCCTGAGCCTGACAGGTTGCTTTCTTACTTTCCCTTTCTCTTTCTCTCTCTCACTCTGCCCCTCTCTGGCCAAATTAAAATAAATAAATAATGTTAAATAAAATAATGCTTTAAAAAATAGACAAATTCTTAAAAAATATATCTTGAAGAGTCCTATTTTTTTTTCTTTTTTTGGAGAATTTTTTGCTATAGGGCACGTGCACTCACCAGAAAGAGAGAGAGAGACAGAAAGTGAGAAATCACCCCCCAGGGGGATGGCCATGCCGCAATACCTTCTCCTCCATTCTCCGATCGGGATCTTGGGCACGCATGCACACGCGCCCGGCATGAGTTTAAGCCAACGGGCGTGGGACTCAAACTGCGATCGACTACATGGGAGTCCAGCGACATAGCCATTACACTAACTGCTGGTCCAGGAGTCCTATATATTTTAAAGAAATGTGAATCGGGGACCAGCAGATGGCACAGTGGTTACATCACTGGACTCCCACGTAGTTGACCATGGTTTGAGTTCTAGACCTGGCAGCTTAAAACTCATGCTGGGCGTGTGTGTGTGCATGCCCAAAATCCTGAGGAAAGAATGAATGAGAAGGGATTGCAGTGTGGCCGTTCCCCCTGAGGGGTGATTTCTCGCTTTCTGTCTCTGTCTGTCTTTCTGGCAAGTACACACACTCTATAGCAAAAATCTCTAAAAAAGAAAGAAATGTGAATCTGTAACTAAACTCTTCCCACAAATGAAATAGCAAGCCCTGATTACCTTACCAGTGAACCTGTCTAAACATCTGAAGAACTAACAATGATCATAAATAAATTTTCCTAGAGAATAGAGGAAATGAAATACATTTGAATTCAGCATGATAGAAAACCTGATGACATTGTAAGAAAGGAAAATTAGAGGCCAATCTTTCTCCTGAACATAAATGTAAAAATCTTTAAAAAAATAAAAATTAGGGTGCTGGATGGCTGACATCATAACAAACTTTCTCAACAAACTAAGTGGAAGAGCACTTCTTTAACCTGACAAATGGTATTTACAATGAACCTATAAAAAGTATACATTGTATACATTGTATACATTGGTGAAATACTGAACATTTTATCACTAAGGTTAGGAAGAAGAAGAAACTGTTCACTACTATCCTTTCTATTCAATATTGTACTGCACAGTCAGCCACTGCAATAAAACAGAAAATAACAAAAGGTATAATGATTGGAAATGAAGAAATAAAACTGTCATTATTTGACTGTCAGGTCTGATTGCATATGTGAAAACAAATCCAGCAGATGGTGTAATGGTTACGTCGCTGGACTCCCACATGGTCAACTGTGGTTCGAGTCCTGGACCCAGTGGCTTGAATTCATGCCCAGAGTCCCAAGAAGAGAATGGAGGGGTGGGGGGATTGCAGCATGGCCACCCGCCACCCAAGGGTAATTTCTTGCTTTCTGTCTCTCTCTGGAGAGTGCACACACCCTATGGCAAAAATCTCTCTCTAAAAACAAAAAAAAAACAAACAGAAAACAATCTAGACATAAGCTATTAGAATGAACACATAAATGTAGCAAGGTCATAGATACAAGGTGAATTTTTAAAAGTCTATATAACAACAATTAGAAAATGAAATGTTTTTAAAGCTATAATTTATAATAACATCAAAAATGCCAATGAACTAGAAATAGATCTAATGAGACATATGGAAGAAATATTCTCTGAAAACTGTAAGACATTAGAGACATTAATAGTCTAATAAATAAAAACCTGCATCATACTAATGGATTGGGAGATTAAATAGTATAAATATATAGATTCTTCCCAAACTGATCATTAGAGTCTATGTAACCCCTACCAAAATGCCAATGGATTTTTGTTGTTGAAATCAATTAGCTGATTCTACAATGTATATGAAAAAACAAAGGGTGGAGTAGGAAGACATATTCTACCAGATATCAAGCCTTTTCAATGTAAATAAGCTATAAAAAATGTACACAGCAGGAACATGTTTTTATGTATGTAGTATTTATATACTGCTGAAGACATCAAATCTGCTCATTAGTAATTTGTATACTCTTGGAATATTTGCTTACATTTGTAAATATTTATAGCATTATCAAGGTTCTGTAAATATTTTAAATCTCTAATGGGAAACTAAATTCTAAACAAAACCTTAAAATACAAAGCAGTTATACCAAGTTCTATCACTTAATGTTGTATAGATTTGGAAAAATGTTAAGAAACAATCAGATATTCTTTAGAATCCTCTTCTGAATGCCAAATGAAAAAGAAATCGTCTTCCCTAGAATTTATTGGATTGAATCCTTCACCATGGGCAAACAGGATGCGGGGGCAGATCATGTTCCATAGTCTCCCTTAAATCCTCGCAGACACTCACAAATTAACAATGAAACAGTTGTCTACAAATGCTAAGGCCAAAGGTGTACAATCTCCAAGACGGCTTCACAGGTAAAACTACGACAAGTTGCATGAGCACTGAAGAATTTAACATCAACAATTCTAACAAATGTTTTACCTAAGCCCTTGTTATTCAATTTTTATCTCAGGAGCATTCATCTCTCCTGTCTTCTTAATCTTTGCAACTAAATGACAAGAACATTAAAATTAGCAACATATCTTGTTGTCTGAAATTGAGTGTTTCATGTATTGTATACCCACAGAACCTACATACACTTTTAATTTTTTAAAGATTTATTTATTTAATTCCATTTGTTATTATTTTAATTTGACCAGACAGAGACACAGAGAGAAAAAAGGAAAGCAAGAAAGGTCCAGGACTCAAACCATGGTCAGCCATGTGGGAATCCACTGCCTTTAACTACCACGCCACCTGCTGGCCCCACATACACTTTTCATTTTAATAACTATCTTCCTTCTAGACTGGCTTTCAAATGTTGTAAGTTAATGCATTAATATAAAGAGGATAAAAGGGAAACAAACAAACAAACAAACAAAAAGCTGTATTTGCTAGACAAGCACGGGACTTGACAGAGAGCAGATCTTTCTCCCGAGACCTGGATCCATTTTCAAGCCTTTGCTCCATTTACAGACATATCACAAAGAACAAATCTAAAGTCCATAGATTGGGTCTGTTCCCTACTGTCTGTCAGACACGTTATATGTTAGTGGGTAAAGTAGCAGCTTCATAACAACTATGCCCTTTACATTTATTCTTTTAGATTGGTAACATCCAAGTAATTAAAAATTTACCAGTGACAAAATACGACTGGAGACCTCTGGGGACCAGCCGGTGGTGTGGCGTGGTGGTTAAGGTGCTGGACACTCCCACATGGCTGACCATGGTTCAAGTCTTGTGGCTTGCTGTCTCACTTTCCCCCTCTGTCTCTCTCTGTGTGTCTCTTTCTGGTCAAATTAAAAGAAATGAATGAATAAATAAAATCAAATAAATAATCCTTTAAAAAAATATATGACTGAAGACCTCTGAAAAACAACACATCTTTAAAAGATATACTAGGGGTTTTTTGTTTGTTTTTGTTTTGTTTTGTTTTGCAATTATTTAACATCAAAATTTTTTATACTAATGTTAACAAAAAGATTATTTTTAAAATTTACTGGATGATATCATTTTTGTGGGGTATACAAATAAGGAACTGCAACTAGGGTGAGGACGGGAATATTTTTTTTCTTTTTTTGGAGAGGTTTTTGCTATAGGGCACGTGCGCTCGCCAGAAAGACCGAGAGAGACAGAAAGTGAAAAATCACCCCCCGGGGGGGGGGGGGGGATTGGATGACCATGCCACAATCCCCTCTCCTCCATTCTCCTCTCAGGATCCTGGGCACACACGCACACGCGCCTGGTGTGAGTTGAAGCCGCCAGGTCCAGGACTCGAACCGTGGTCAGCTATATGGGAGTCCAGGGACATAGCCATTACACTAACTGCTGGTCCCAGGACGGGAATATTTTTATATACCCCTTATTTTGCTTACCTGTTTGGTCTAGAGTATATACACACTGCTCCTATAATATTTATAACTTCCTGTGTATTATGCAATGACACTGGAGTTGTACTAAAAGAATATAGTAAGAGGAATGCTTAAAATTTTCATGGAAAAATTACTACTATGGAAAAACGATGCAACCATTTCAAAAATTTTTATACCAAAACAAGCTCATACTTTGTTCCATTTTCTCATGAACTTTTTGGAGTCCTCTTACATATGTTAACATTATCAGACTAAGCACTCAGCACAATATCCTCAATTCACAGGAACTATTCAATCAGAAAACAAAAATACGTAATAGAGTATCTTATTTTAAAAACCCCTTCACAAAAACAGGAATGAAAATGAGACAGCAACTAAAGTAAATTTCTGAAGCCACTTATAAATGGTGAATTAATTAAATTGTGTTTGACTGCAGCTGTCAAAGAAATGTGCTACAGAATATAAACTTGTTCAAAATAATTAGCATTTTGGCAAGAATACTTGCTCTAAGAGTTGCGGACATATAGACCAAAATCTTAGTAGATTTGAAAATGAGACAAAGAAGTCAGTGAAACTAAAAGTTGGTTTTCTGAAAATAAAAAAAATAAAAAAACTGACTAAAATCTCTTTCTAGATTGACCAAGAAAAACAGAAGACTGGGACTAGCAGGTGGCGTAGTGGTTAAGGCACTGAAAGGGCCAGCAGGTAGCGTGGTGGTTAGAGGCGCTGGACTCCCACATGGCAGACCTCAGTTTGAGTCCCAGTACTGGCAGCTTGCTTTCTCGCTTTCCCTTGGGGGCCAGCAGGTGGCAAGATGGTTAATGGTGCAGGTGGCATGATGGTTAAGGGTGCTGGACTCCCACATGGCCAACCATGGTTCGAGTCCCGGACCAGGCAGCTTACTTTCTCACTTTTCATCTCTCTCTCTCTCCTTCTCTCTCTATTCCCTCTCTGATCAAATTTATAAATAAATAAATAAATAAATAATAAAAAATAATAAAATCATTCTTTAAAAAGGGGGGGGGGGCACTGGACTCCCACATGGCTGACCATGGTTCGAGTTCCAGACCTGGCAGCTAGCTAGGTATCTTGCTGTCTGTTTGTCTGTCTGTCTATCTGTCTGTCTGTCTCTCTCTCTCTCTCTCTCTCTCCCTCTGTCCCTCCCTAGTCAAACTGAATAATAATAATAAATAAATAAAATGAAATTAATTGTAAAAAAAAAGACAAATTATTAATATCAGTAATGAAAGAAGAAACATTATTACCAATATTAGAAAAACAAAAAAAATAAAAGAATACTCTGTACAACTGTATGCCAAGAGATTAGATAAACTAGATGGGAAGGACAAATTTCTAAAAAGAAACACAAAACTAAAACTGACTGAAGAAAAAATAAAGGCCCAGCCTCTGTGGCACACACAGGAGAGTGGACTGCAGAACTGGAAGCCACATGCTGACCACACTCTTCAAGTCCCTGGCCCAGTCAGCCTGAAATATGCCAGACATGTATGCATGCACCCAGGGTCCTGGCAGTCTGGAGAACTGGTGAAAGGCAACTGCAGCATGACCAAGCCTGGTGGAGGGTGCTTCTTTCTCTTGCATGTACACACACCCATAGTCATGAATGGGAAGAAAAGAAGAAACAGAAAATCAGAATTGACCACGGGAATCAGCAGTTAGTGTAATGGCTATGTCGCTGGACTCCCACGTAGTAGACCGCGGTTCACGTCCCGGACCTGGTGGCTTAAAACTCACGCCGGGCGCGTGTGCGTGCGTGCCCAAGATCCCGAGAGGAGAATGGAGAAGGGATTGCGGCGTGACCATCCCCCCTGGGGGGTGATTTCTCACTTTCTGTCTCTATGTCTCTGTCTGTCTGGCGAGCGCAAGCGCCCTATAGCGAAAACCTCTCCCCCCCCAAAAAAAGAATTGACCTCTAACAAGAGATTGAAGTAGTAATCACAAAGTTTTTTTTATAAAGGAAAGTATAAAACAAGATGGCTAGTATAAAACTCTACCTAATGCTTAAAAAGAAAAATATTAAAACTGATCCTTCAAAACTTTCAATAAATAGAAGAGAAAGGAATATTTCTCAATTCATTCCAGGAGACCAATACTACTCTTATACAAGAACCAAATAAAGATATCACGAGGGGAAAAAAAGACAATATGCTTTATGACTATATATACAAAAGTCCTCAGCATGCTAGCAAACCAAATCTAGCAACATATAAAAATGATTGCACAGGTTGGTCCCATAGCCCAGTAGTTAAGGAAACTGGATCCCTCATGGCCAACTAAGGTTCAGAGTCTAGCCCCAGTGGCTGGAAAAACACACTAGGCATGTGTATGTGCATGCCCCAAATCCGGACAGGATGAAGAAATGAAAAAGGGGTTATAAGGTGACCACACCCCACTGGAGGGTGCTCTCCCTTTCTTCACCTCTCTCTCTCTCTCTCTCTCTCTCTCTCTCTCTCTGGTCAGCACACACACCCTCTGTCAGTTAAAAAAAAAAAGAGAGAGAGATTACAAAACATGAAATACACTACATTAATAACAAATGAAAAGCAAAGGGTCACCTCAACGGATAAAAAATATTTCACAATATCAACACTCTTTCATGTTAAAAAAAATAAATAAATAAATAAACAAACAAACAACAATGAACTCAGAATATTAGAATAGAACCCAACTTCATCAACCCGTAAGTAACATCATACTTAATGAATGCTTTCTCTGTAAGAGCAGGAGCCAGAGCAGGAGCAAAATATCTACTTTATCAATTTCATTCATTACAATGGAGGGTCTATCCCGGGCTTATGCAAAAAAAAGAAAGGGAGGGATGCAAGGATGGAAAGGAGGAAAGGATAGGAAGGAGAGGGGGATAGGAAAAAAGATGAAAAGAGGGAGAGAGGTAGGGAAGGCACAGCAGCAGAACACAATGCTCTGCAAGGCAGACCCAGGGGAAGGTTACAGGTTCTCATCTGGAGACCTCCCTGAGTACATTAGGCACATGGGTACCCATGATCTAGACTGGCTAAAGATGGGGCTAGATCGTGGCATCAGGACCCTACAGGAGGTGCTGTCTGTCTGTCTATCTGTCTCTCTATCTCTCTCTCCCTCCCTCACTCCCTTCCTCCGGCCCTCTTGCTCACAGAACTTTTTCTAAATAATTCTTTTATTTTATTTTATTTTATTTTATTTTATTTATTTATTTATTTATTTAAATTTGACCAAAGAGGGACAGAGTGAGATAGAAAGACAGAGAGCAAGGGAAAGCAAGAAAGCAAGCTACAGGTCTGGGATTCGAACCACGGTCGGCCATGTTAGAGTCCAGTGCCCTTAACCACCATGCCACCTGCTGGCCATGCTCATAGCATTTAAAAAAATTTTTTTAATTGTTTTTAAGCATCTAGATCAGAAAGTAGAAAGTAAAACTACCTCTAGTTGAAGATGACAAGAGCTTGAATATTAAAAAAAATACTTAAGAGTAAATATGAAATTATTGCAGGCAGTAAACTAGTTCAGCAAAGTTGCAAGATACAAAATCAGTATATAAGCAGCAGTTAGTAACCCAGAAATAAACCCTCACTGAGATAGTCAACTGATTTTCAACAAGAGTGCCAGGATCATTTAATGAAGAAATGACAACCCTTCCAACCAAAGGTATTAGAAAACTGGAAAACAACATGCAAAAGAATTTAGTTGGACCCTCACTTCACAACATGTACAAAAATTAACTCAAAGTATCTCAAAGACCTAACAGTAAAGACTGAAACTATAAAACTGTTAGAAAAAAAAAAATTAACAAGTTTCATGACCCTGGATGGAACGCCAAAAGTAGAGAAAAAGATAAACAGACAAATTTTACTTCATCAAAATTTTAAACTTTAGGCTAGAGAGTGGCATAGTAGCAATGCAAAACTTTTCCAGGTTGAACCCACGTGGGAAGGATGCCAGTTCATACCCCAGTGTGCTCCTATACCTGCCAGGCATGTGCACACACATGCCTATGTTTCAGGCTGGCTGAGGCTGGAGGTACATCATGGCTCAAGGACCCTGTTGGAAATGCCTAATACTCTCTCTGAAAAGATTGATAAATTATTTTTTAAATTAATACTTCTGTGCATGCATAAAAAGATATATTAAAGACAACCCATGTGAAAACTATTTTAAAATGACACAGCTAATAAGGGACTGACTGATAAAGAACTCCAACAAATCAACAAATAAATAACCCTTTTTTAAAATTTTTTTGGAGAGGTTTTTGCTATAGGGCGCGTGCGCACCAGAAAGAGACAGAGAGATAGAAAGTGAGAAATCACCCCCCCAAGGGAGATGGCCACACCGCAATCCCTTCTCCTCCGTTCTCCTCTTGGGATCTTGGGCAGGCACGCACACGTGCCCGGTGTGAGTTTAAGCCACCAGATCAGGGACTAGAACCGCGGTCGACTACATGGGAATTCAGCGACATAGCCATTACGCTAACTGCTGGTCCCAAATAACCCTATTTTTAAAAGTGGGCAAAAGTCTTGAATAAGACATCCCTTCAAATGCCAAAAGTACCTCACACAGGGAATGGTCATACTGCAATCCTTTCTCCTCCATCTTTCCCTCCTTTCAGAATTTTGGGCACACATGCTCCAAATGGTTTATAACCCACCAGGGCCTGTGACTCAAATTATCTAGTTGGCCATATGAGAGCCAGCTCCCTTAAGCACCAGGCCATGGGGCTGGCCCACACTGCTACCTTAATTAACCCTAAAAAATATTACATTAAATGAGAAGCTTTTCCTCCAACAGTCATTTTGTATTATTCACACCAATGGAAAAACAGAAAAAATGATGGCTCAAACAAAAATAATTTCTACAGTTTTGCAATACATAATCTCTTAGAGCAGATTTGTCTTAATTATGTTTTTCTTGGGCCAAGAATGAAATTAATTTCCATTCCTAGAGCACATACCAGCTGGATTGTGGAATGACACACCCCAAGAGTAAATGGACAGCAAAGAAAATCTAGTTTAAGGCACACAAAATTAACCATGAATAATGCCAAGGCAATCCACACCTCCTTCCCAAATGATAATGTATTATTTTAGCACTGCCTCATACAAAGTAAGTGAAGCACTGCAGTATAAATACCAAAGGTAGATTCTAAACCTTTTAAGAGCTGATAGTAAACAGGGCAACAGCCAACGTATATAATGGATTGAGAATATTGATTAAACAAAATTAACCAAGGAGTTAGGTCAGTCTACAAAAAGAACACTGTTGATTAAATGCTACTTTAAAGCATCTAGAAAAATAAAAATTTACAGACATGGCCCAGCACTTTGATCTGACCAATTTTCGATTACTATACCAAATTAACTGTAGTTTTCTTCTACGTGGTGTTTGCTACCTTTCTTTTTGAAACAGATAGTTACTGGGTGATAAGAAGTCCCTCTGATGGGATTTTTCTATGAGGCATGCTTAAACCATACAGGCAGTTTAAAATGATGTCCACTGACAGGAGTATTTAGTCATAGGGTGTGTGTACTCGCTAGAGAGAAACAGAGGAAGACAGAGGGGAAGTAAGAAATCACCCCTCAGAGGGAATAGCCATCTTCAATCCCTTCTCCATTCTCCTCCTGGGATTTTGGACACACACATACAAACACACAGGCCCAGCATGATTTTCAAAGTGCCAGGTGTCCAGGACTCAAACCACTGTTGGCCATGTGGGAGTCCAGCACCTTAATTAACCACCACACCACCTACTGACCCCCAACAGTACTTTTTAACATAGATATAAAAACAAGTTTGGCAAGGGATGACTACAACAGATTGACTCATAAAAATATCTCTCCTTTAAAGGAAACAAACCCAGTTACAAATAAGTCTAAAGTTATTTACAAAACCAGATAAAAAAAGAAAACCACAACTATTACTTCTATGCTTTCCCATGCTTCTTTGTTTAAACTTAATCCTACCTTCTAGCCAGGGGAGTAAGGCAGGAAAAAATTAAGTAAAAGGCATCCAAACTGAAAAGAAAAAAATAAAGCTTTATTTGCAAATTACACGATTTTCTACACAGAAAATCAAATGGAATCTACCCAAAAAAAGTGTCTTCAAACCAATAAATGAGTTTAGCAATAAACACATTGCAAGATGACTGTACAAAAACCAATCACATTTCTACAGACAAGCAGAAAACAGAAAGGAAAAGTGTTTTTAAAATTACATTTAAAAGAACATAAAAATATTACTCAGGGATAACTACAACAAAATAAATGAAACCATACACTGAAAGCTATAAAATATTTGAGAGAAACTAAAGATACACATAGATATGCCTTGTTCATTAGTCAAGAGACTCCATACAAGGGGTCTTCAAAAGTTCCCCAAAAATGTGCACTATGAAAAAACTATGGGGACCAGCAGTTAGCATAATGGCTATGTTGCTGGACTCCCACGTAGTCGACTGTGGTTTGAGTCCTGGACCCGGTGGCTTAAACTCACGCCGGGCGCATGTGTGTGCATGCCCAAGATCCCAAGAGGAGAATGGAGGAGAAGGGATTGCGGCATGGCCATCCCCCCCGGGAGGTGATTTCTCGCTTTCTGTCTCTCTATCTCTCTCTGTCTGTCTGGCGAGCGCAAGCGCCCTATAGAAAATAAAAAAAAAAAAAAAAAACTCTCCAAAAAAAAAAAGAAAAAAATAAACTATGCATGAATTTTTTTCAATTTTGCACCAAAATAAAATCATACACTACATTCATTTTTCCATAAACACCTTGAAGTTCCTTCATGTTGTTAAAGATAATTTTCTCCATATTAATCTACAGATTTCTCCCCCCTTTGGAGAGGTTTTTGCTATAGGGCGTGTGCACTTGCCAGACAGACAGAGGGAGACAGAGAGACAGAAAGCGAGAAATCATCCCCCAGGGGAGATGGCCATGCCACAATCCCTTCTCCTCCATTCTCCTCTCGGGATCTTGGGCACACACGCAAGCACACACACACACACACACACACACACACACACACGTGCCCGGCGTGAGTTTTAAGCCACCGGGTCCGGGACGTGAACCACGGTCGACTACGTGGGAATCCAGCGACATAGCCATTACACTAACTGTTGGTCCCACTGCTAGTCCCTCTTAATCTACAGATGTAATGCAATGTCAAATTCTCAGGTTTTTAAATAGAAATTGGAAAAATTAAAATTCATAAAGAAATGCAGAGAACCTAGAATAGTGCAAAATAAATCTGAAAAAGAAGAAGAGTCAGGACTAAGGCCACTTGATTTCAAGATTTACTATAAAACCGTAATAATCAAGATGATGATGTGTTCATGTAAAGAAAGACTAATTAGTGAAACAGAATAAATGATGCAAAAATTAATACAAAGATATGAGACAGCTGATTTTTTTTTCTTTTTGTTTACACAAAGATGCAAAAACAGAGCAACAGCAACAAACGGCAGCCACCATGAGCTCAGGAATAAAAGTCCCTTATAATTTATAATTTATGACTGTTGGAAGAACTAGAAGAAGGCCAGAAAAGAGGAGATGGCACAGTTAGCTGGGGTCCTAGAGGATAACAAAGACATGACACAAGATGGACAAAAATGATAGCTGGGCCTCCAAGGACAATTTATGAAAACTGAATATACAGCCTTAAAATACAATATGGACTTAAATACCCAGAAACACCCCCCGTGTAAGATTTCTAACAAAACCTAATATGAATGGAATCAGTAATCCTAATGGAGTGATGGATCCAACAGTCATAGCATGCTTCCAAAATGGCAGAATTTATATAGCATCAGTTACTCTGCAAGAGCTTCAGCACTTAATGGTGTCTAAAAAATAAGAAATTCCCCAGCCACCTGAAGGACAGTGTTACAACAATTCATCAAAAGAAAAACCACAGGCCTTTCACCTTCCCTCATTTGATTTAAGCAGTTTTCCTCTTCCACAGTAGTGAATTTTCTAGATACATCTCCAAGTACTGGTAAAGGAAGCTCCCATTCAAAGGCAATTTATCTTTTTTGGAGAGGCTTTTTTGCTATTGGGCACGTGCACTTACCAGAAAGACAGAGACAGAGAGACAGAAAGTGAGAAATCAACCCCCAGGAGGGATGGCTACGCCACAATCCCTTCTCCTCCATTCTCCTCTAGGGATCTTGGGCACGCACACACAAGCGCCCGGCATGAGTTTAAGCCACTGGGTCTGGGACTCAAACTGCAGTCGACTACATGCAAGTCCAGCGACATAGCCATTACACTAACTGCTGGTCCCAAAGGCAATTTATCTTAAGATACTGTAAATGATACTAATTTTTGTCCATCTGAGATATATGAATTATATTATAACAAATCATCTTGTCAATTGAAACAACTGTCCACACAGCTGAACTTCTGGGATCAAGAACGTGTATTTAAATTGATTCACATCTTAACTGTAGGGCGCATCTAACTCAACTATGAAAAGACACATCACATAATCACCTTGCTGCTAATTACACAGCCTGGGATCTCTGCCTTCTCCCCCTTTTGTACCATCACTACCCAATACTTTCCATGACACTACCTCGCATTGGCCAGAAGCTATCAGATAAGGTTGGAAAGAGTTTCTGACCTTCCTTTTTAGTCTCAGGCCATGAGCCTGAGACATGAATACTAGGTCCTCAGTCCTGTTGCTCTCTGCTGTCATCATCAGCCTATCAGATTTTTAGCTCAGGTTCTATAAGAGCCGCCAATAGGGTTACTCAGACCTGCCATCTCTCAAAGCCTCTGGCAGTTAAACTTGAAGAGAGACAACATGAAGACACCCATAAGCACACATATCCCTCTAAATGATTGCTTTCTTTTCCTGTAGTTATTTTTGCTATTCAAAATGGAAGTTTTAAAGAGGGCTTTCATTTGGTCATCCTTGCAATCCATTTGGATCTGGTTGGAATGCGATAACTGGAATGAAAAGAACCTTGAATTCAAGGTTTGGCGCTGCTGCTGCTCATGATTCTCAGCAGGGACTAAGGAAGGACTCAGTGTGTCCACCAGATCCTTGAGACAGGCAGGATGGACTTTCTGGCAAATAAATGTGTTTGTCCATATTCTGTTCAGGACCACTACAAACTGAAATGTGGATGTGTACCAAAATAAAAGCAATTCATTGTGTTCCCAAAAGAAGAAAGGAATAAACAAAGTAGGCAGTTGGAAAATGATCTCCTATTCAACAAATGGTGCTGAAACACCATTGTTTCTACATGAAAAGAAAAATAGATTCATGGTCTCACAAATAATATTAAAAGGGAAGCAAAAAATGGATAATAGAAATGTACACTTAAAACTGTAAAACTTCCAGAAGACATCATGGAGAAAATTGTCATGATCTTGGGTTAGGCAAAGATTTCTTAGATAAGACACCAAATGCATCATCTACAAACCAACAAAATGATATACAAAACAGCACCAAAAGTTAACCTTTCTTTGAAAGACATCATGAGAATGAAAACATAAGACACAGCCTGGAAGAAAACCTTTGTAAAGCATAATCTGATAAAGGACTTGTGTTCCAGATATATAAAAAACCTCTTAAAACCAGTCCATTAGAGGGATTTAACACAATGGCAGAGTAGGAAGCTCTATAGGTTTGTCACTGCACTGCAAAAACAAAAACAGTGAACTGGGGGGGGGGGGGGGGGGTACAGAATCAACTCTCTTGGAACCCTGGAACCTAAATAAACACTTTTATGAAACCAGGAGATCAATGTGACAAACTTGATTAAAGAACAGGTAAAAGAACAATGTGTGCAAAGCAGCTTAGTGTTGCTTATTTCTTGTCCCCTCCTCACCAGTGGGGATAGCAACCCAAATTCCTAAAGTAGTTTCTTGGAGCCAGATCAGGCAATGAAGACCCTCGTCTCCCCAAAATTCAGTGTCGTGCATTTGCCTAATATGGGGGCTCTCTGAGAAATCAGCACAAATGTTTGCTTTGATTTTGACCAAATTCCATTTATAGTAACTGAAAAGAATAAGACACTTAATATTTAATTACTTAGAAGTAAATTTAACAATGGAGGCACTGAAAACTACAAAATATTACTTAAAAAACTAAAGAAGATATATCTAGGTGGAAAGACATCCATATTTATGATCTGGAAGATTTAATCTGGTTAAAATGGCAAAACTGGGGCCAGCAGGTGGCATGATGGTTAGGAGCACTGGACTCCCACATGGTCTCCACAGTTCAAGTCTTGGACCTGGCAGCTTGCTTTCTCACTTTCTCTCTCTCATTGTGTCTCTCTCTGGACAAATTAAAAATAAATAAAGTAAATTTAAACAAAATAATTATTTTTTTAAATGGTAATACTGGGACCAGCAGTTAGCATAATGGCTATGTCGCTGGACTCCCACGTAGTCGACCACGGTTCGAGTCCCAGACCCGGTGACTTAAACTCATGTCGGGCACGTGTGCGTGCGTGCCCAAGATCCCAAGAGGAGAATGGAGGAGAAGGGATTGGGGCGTGGCCATCCCCCCTGGGGGGTGATTTCTCGCTTTCTATCTCTCTGTCTCTCTCTGTCTGTCTGGTGAGCGCACGCACCCTATAGCAAAAACTTCTCCAAAAAAAAAAATAGTAATACTACCCAATGCAATCTATAGATTCAATCGAATCCCTATCAAAATTCCAAAGTCCAAGGGACCCTACATGGTCAAAACAATATTGAAAAATAAGAATAAAGTTGGAAGACTCACACTTCCTGGTTTCAAAGCTTACTACAAAGCTAGTTAGTCATAACTAGCATATAATCAATAGATTTTTAAGGAGGGTGTCAAGTCCATTAAGTGGAGAAAGGACAGACTGTTCAGTAAACCAGGGGTCCTGAGCCCGGACGGACCATGGACTAGTACTGGTCAGGAAGTGGGCAGCAAGACAAGCAAGCAAAATTTCATCTGTATTTACAGTCGCTCCCCATCACTCGCATTACCACCTGAGCTCTGCATCCTGTCATATCAGTAGCACCATTAGGTTCTCATAGGAGTGTGAACCCTACTGTAAACTGAGCATGCAAGGGATGTAGGTTGTGTGTTCTCATGAAC